>CM028131.1:1076509500-1077128750 GCA_016271365.2 Neoceratodus forsteri
CAGCTGCGTCCATTGTACCCTCAGAGTCCACTGTGGAATCTGCATATGTAAGCAAGCCAGGGGTACAGTTACAATGGCAGCTCCTATGAGACCAAGAAGGCATAGAAAAGACCTGACTAGGCCTGACTGTTGTAAATGAGTGGTGCTTGAGCAATGAGGTGTTCTGCCCCTTTGAATGGCAGGAAAGCCTTCCACTGGGCAGTGTCTAGGACTGCACCTATGTATTACTGGCACATGATCAAAACTAATTTTGGAATATTCACCATGTCTCCTAAATCACTGAATATTTATCAGGTTCAAGGTAGGGTGTACAAGAGGCTATCCTTGGAACTGACCTTTAGGAGCCAATCGTCCAGGTGCAGGAAGACATATAGGTCTTCACTGTGAAGGGCTGCTGCCAGTACTGTTAAGCATTTGGCAAAGATCTGTGGTGCAGAGGATAAGCCAAAGGGCAATACCTTGACCTGACAATGCTCTCCATGTAGCATACAGTGGAGATATTGTCTGTGTGCTTTTCTGATTTTGATATGAAAGTAAGCATATTTCATATCCAGGGAGCATAACTAGACCCCCTGTTGTAAGAAGGGAATGAAAGCCTGTAGACAGACCATTTCAAACTTCTTGTACTCTATGTAGAAGTTGAGGCATCTGAGATCTAGTACAAGCATCAGACCTGCTGTCCATATGGGAACAGGAAGTATCTGGAGTAAAACCCTTTGTTCCTCTGATGAGCAGGAATGGGTTCTATGGCACGCTTTTGTATTAATGTTTGAATTTCCTCTTTCAGCAGAGAGAAATGACCCAGAGCCTAGGACAGCCGGAAGGAAGTGGAGAATGTACTAGAGGGTTTGTAAAAGCTCCAGAGCATGCCCCCTTACAACTATTTCTAAGACCCATTTGTCTGTGGTGATCTCACTCCATTTTGTAAGGTGAAGGGAGATACAACCCCCAATAGCCACCCCTGCAGGTAAGAGTGGCTGTGGTGGGAGAAGAGTGGAGTCAGGCTGAACTGATGGGAGCAGAACCACTGGTTACAAAGGTCTTTGGTGCTTTTGAGAGGGCTCCTGGGGCGAGAGGTCCAAGCACGGCACCACTACCCTTTCCTCTAGCTTGTTGATTGTAGATGGGATTACTACCTCTGGCAGCTGCTGGACGAAAGAATCCTCTACTGTGACATTTACCAGGTGTAGGATAGAGGAATTTGACCAACCTAAGTGTTATTTTGGAGGATTACAGACTTTGTAAGGTCTCTTCAACATCATATCCAGTTTCTTGCCTTTAAATGGGGCACTCAAAACTGCTCACTGGACATCAGTGGCAAAGCCAGCAACTCTTATCCAGGAAGAATGCCTCATATATATGCCAGAGGCAGCTGCCCTGGAAGAGACATTGGACACAGATTCGAGAGTGCCAGACCAAGGGGAGTTTTGAAACTGCCTTAAAGACCTTTTTGTTCTGCCAGGCCTTCGGTGACTAGATATTATGATGCACGCTCCCGCTTGTGTTCTTCTATGTTAGTATTCTGTATTTTGTATAATTGGACCTTCATTGTGTCTGATGTTGCCTGTTCAGTGGTTTTTACTCTTTTAAGTATTGTACAGCACTTTGATTTTTAGATACTGTGCTTTATAAATAAAACATTATTATTATTATTATTATTATAATATGCTGAGTGCAATGGATGTTTACCAACCTCAGCACCAGCATTTAAAGTTTTAAATAATTCTGTTTTGGAAGAGCCATCTGGCAAAGCCTGGGCTGCATCCTTGGCATTTTTCCATAGGCTGTTCTGGTATTTAATCACATGGGCCTGATAGCTGGCAATGCTAAGGCCCATGGAGGCAGAAGCATATGTTATTTTGCTCATAACATCCAGCCACTTAGATTCTGTATCGGGGAAAGGAACATAAATGGTTAGGTACCTTAGATCTATCATGTGTAGGCATCACCACCACCACTCAAGAGTCTTTCTCTCGTTGGGTGGCATAATAAGGCTTAGCAGTAGGGGCAGGGTACTACTAATCAGCCTTGCATTGCACAGCAGGAACAGCATTAGTCCTGTGCCAGGCAATGAAGGTAGCATCCTCCAAAGTCAGCTAAATATTTATTAGATTGGGATAATACCTTTGAGTCAAGGACTCTTTTTCAAAGGTTCCAAGTCATGGACAAGACAGATAAAATACGATTACAATACAATACAAAATAAAATTAATATAGCAATGAAGGAAAGGAAAAAAACATGGTAAGCAGTAAGGGCCTCAATACAATGGCACATGCGGTACTGGACATGATGGTTCAGGATACTACCTAGAAAAGAGATGAGTTAACAATATTACTGGTGATTGCAGTGTAGGGATAATAAGGGAGTAGATGGAAAAGTAAATATTATAAGTCCAAGTGAAACAATGGAGGGAAGGGAAAGAAAGTAAGCAGCCAGGTTGGCGTTGTCTGAGTAGCAGGATATAGAAGGGACAAGGGTAAGGAGACGGGTGGTGTAGGATAGCTGAAATTTGAAGTAGTGGGAGGAGGGAGCAGGGTGGCGGGGCAGCGGATAATGCAGGAGAGAAATTAACACAGATTATAAGCTAGCACATTAACAGGTATTTAGGTTATTAAGTTGGGACCTTAGCCCCACTTTGAACAAGCTCAGCTTTGTGGTTACTGTCAGCGTGTCGGGTAGCTCATTAAACCATTTAGGGCCCTTAAAAGTAATGGATTTTTGGGCCAGAGATGTGCACTTGAGTGGGACTTAAAGGCCTCCTTTTGTCGCATATATTGTTTGTTTAGTATGCACAGCCTTCTTGAAGAGACTGCTTATGGATTCTGGCATGAGGCCTAGTTGCACTTTTTTTACAATCAGGCAAGTTTGGTATTGGGCTCTTAGGTGCAGTGGGAGCCAGCCCATATCAGAGTAGAGTGTACAGGTGTGGGTCCAACGATCAGCACCTAGTGCCAGTCGACAGGCCCTATTCACGAGTTTTTGTATTCTGTTAAGGGCAGTGCCAAATCCAGCAATGTAGATTGGTAAGCCATAGTCAACAGATGATAATACTGTGCTGCTTACAGCTAGTTTGAGGGATGCTGGTGTCATTGAGTGCTTGTTCCTGTAGAGGACACCCAGTTTCATGTTAGCGGTTTTGACAACTTGGTCAACGTGGTGGGAGAAATTAAGATTGTCATCTAGGTAAACACCCAGATATTTGAAAGAAGAGACTTGTTCAAGTGAGTTCCCCTTTTGGTTCAGAATTCGAAGAGGGCCGAAGTTCCTTTTGTTTTGAGGAGTCGAGAAAAGCATGCTTTTGTTTTTTTTTTGTGGTTTAGTAACAGTTTATGTCAGCAGAAACAGGTTTCAAGTTTGTGGAAGTCATCGAGTAGGCCTTCCTCTATGGTTAAGTGGTCCTTACCTGGGACTGATATTACAGCATCATCTTTATATAAAGTGATGCTAGCAGGGCAGGTGTCTGGGAGGCAGTTGATGAACAGGCTGAAAAGCAGAAGTCCTAGTATGGACCCTTGTGGTACTCCAAGGGTCACTACCCTTGTGTCAGAGAGTGAGTTGCCGATTCTAACTTGTTGGGTTCTTTGTGTAAGGTAGCTGCGAAACCAGGAGACTGTATCAGGGGCAAGTCCCAAGAAGATCAGTGTGTTTAGTAGTAGCTGGTGATTAACCGAGTCAAATGCTTTTGTAAGGTCGATAAAAACTGACTCCACCACCATCCCTTGGTCAAGAGCGTTGTAAAGCTGGGTGGTGTAGTCCACAAGTGCGGTGATGGTGGAGTGGCTTTTGCGAAAACCATGTTGATTGTTACAGAGTAGTAGTTGACTGTCGAGGAAGTCAGTACATTGTTCAGAGACTATTCTCTCAAGAGCTTAGTAGAGGGGTGGGAGGATGGATATTGGTCTATAATTGGCGCCGAGTGCTTTATCCACAGATTTGAAAACTGGCGTAACCAGGGCAGATTTCCAGGTGTCTGGGAACACACCCGATCTTAGGGAGGCATTAAATACCTTGGTGATTGGGTCTGCTAGTACATCAAGTGCTAAGTCAACCAACTTCATGTCAATCAGATCACTCCCCATTCTGGTCTTTCTGATGACCCTCTTTACTTGTTTGAAGGTTTCAGAGATCGAGACTTGCCTAAAATAGAAAAGTCGCATCCCTACCCTCTCCGAGGTGGGTACTGTGTTTCCTTGTGGTTGGTTATTCATAGGGTTAAGGAATTCACTGGGAAGCACCCCTGCTAGATTGGTGAAAGAGGTATTAAACTCATTTGCAATCAGAATGGGATCCTGGAGTGACCCATGGTCAGTGGTAAGTAGGTCCAGGGATGCCCTAGAGGTCCTGCCAGTAAGGGATTTATGTGTGTTCTAGAACCCTTTGGAGGACCCCCAGTTTTTGTTGAGGAGGTTCTTGAAAAAGCTAGCTTTTGCCAAGTGAATGAGTCTGGTACAGGAATTCCTAGCCGCTTTGTATGCCGACACATCATGCGTCTTTCCTGAGTCCTTAGCCTTGTGCCACAGGTTGTCTCTGTTTATTTATTTTATTTATTTATTTAGACATCAGTTTTACAACCTTTGAGCCAGAGGCTCATTTGCAAAGGTACCTCGTCACAAGGAGGACAACGACAAACAACGACATACAATGACGACAGACATACAAGAGAAAAAATTAGCAAGGCAGTTCAACAGTAAGGCACAGTCAAATTTCAAGTAACGCGGGAGATAACACATGTTACCTGCATGATTAGGATCAGTGAGCAGGAGGTAGGGTTAGTGCAGCTCAGTGAGCATTGTCAAGTCGGGAGGAGGTGGGGGAGGTCAGGGGCAACGGCAAGAGTGTGACTTGAGTAAGTGAGTTTTCAGACTGTATTTGAAGCGAGCAAGTGAGGGAGCATCAGTGATGCCAGCGGGGAGGGAGTTGTACCAGCAGGGGGCTCTATAGGGGAATGCCCTTAGACCATGGGTGGTCCGAGCCCTAGGAACGTCCAGGGCAGCTTTGCAGGAGGCGCGAGTGTGCACCGTGGAGTTAGTTCGGTGAATGGAGTTAGCAAGGCCAGGAGGGGATAGACCATGGAGAGCTTTATAGATAACTTGGCAGGTTAGGAACATGAGGCGCTCATCAAGGTTGAGTAGGGAGGACATGGAGTACAGGAGGCAGGTATGGGTGAGTCTATGGGCACCGGTAATAAGTCGACATGCTTTGTTGAGCATTAAGCGTACCTTGCGTAGGGCCATCTGGTCTGCTGAGCCATATACAGGAAGGCCGTAGTCAATTAGGGAAAGAACTGAGGAGGTGACTGCCGAGCGGAGTGCGTTAGTGGGGAGGCTTTTTTTGTGCCGGTAGAGGATGCCCAGCTGTGTGTTGGAGGCAGAGGTCAGAGCAGAGATATGGTCATGAAAGGAGAGAGCAGAGTCAAAAATTATGCCAAGGTATTTATAGGAGTGAACAAGTTCTATGGGGTGATTATGTGCGGAGCAGACTGATAGCGGAAAGTTGCTGGACTTGTTTTGAGGGTGGGTAAAGAGCATAGTTTTAGTTTCTTAAGGTTGATGACAAGACGGTGTTCAGAGAACCAGGTTTTGGCAGTGTTGTAGGCAAGCTGAAGGGAGTTCTGGAGAGAGACGGGGTTTCTGTCGGAAGCAAAGAGTACTGCGTCATCAGCATAGAGCAGGACATTTCCAGTACATGCGTTGGGCAGGGAGTTGAGAAAGAGGGAGAAGAGTATGGAGCCCTGGGGAACTCCTGAGCGAATTGGGCAGGTGCTGGAAAGAGTGTCACCAATCCTCACACATTGAGAGCGGTTGGTCAAGTAGCTGTCACACCAGGAGACTGGACCAGTGGCAAAGCCCACGCTAGCAAGTGGTTAACAGAAGAGGGTGCGAGACGGTATCAAAGGCTTTAGATAGGTCAATAAATACCGCACCAGCGAGGGAGCCGGCATCAAGTGAGTTATGAAGGAAGTTAGAGAACTCCAGGAGTGCAGTATTGGTGCTATGACCGACTCTGAAACCATGCTGTTCAGGGCAGAGGACATCATATTTCGTGAGGTAGTCTGAGATCTGGCTAGCAACAATTTTCTCTAAGGCTTTAGAGAGGGGAGAGAGGATAGAGATGGGCCCTATGTCGCATGTATTCAAGGACTGAGGTATTAAGCCAGGGGGTGTTGTTTCCTTTGACTTTTTTGGTAATTTTGGGGGCAAAGATATTGCACACCCGAGTAAAAGATTTTTGGAAGAACTCAAGGCGATGTTGCCGTCTGTTGCGTGGTCTAGTGGGGACCAGTCGATTAGAGATAAGTAGAGTTTGAAATCATTTAGTAGACCAGGTCTCGGCACCCGATTGGTAGTGACCTTAGGCGGGCTCTTTGTGAACTTGTTCACCCAGGTGCACATGACTGGCGAGTGGTCACTGAGGCTGTCAGGCAGAATCTTAACATCTAGTAAGTGATCAGGGTTGGAGCAGAGTAGCCAGTCAATGAGTGTACTGCTGCCTGTTTTGTAGTTGTGCCTGGTGGGAATGGTGACCATCTGCATGAGATATAAGCCAACTATTAGGTCCCGAGGCTCATTTTCCTTAATAGAAAGCCAGTTAATATTGAAATCCCCCACAGTTACCCGCTCCCACTCTTTTTCTATGTGCTGCATAAATAGGAGGAATTACGATGGATGGAGTGCAATGGACTTCCAAAAAACCATCACATTTTTCTAGGTGAAATCTTCCTCTTCCACAGAAAAACCAAGTTCAGTCTGGATTTGTTACATGACAGACTGAAAGGTAGGATATTCTGGTGGAGATCTGGTTGTGTACACCTCAGTGTCTTCACTGCATGAAGACAGGGTAGAGCTGGAATATGGGTTATATGATTCTTTCCCATATCCCTGTTCCTCTCCATAATCCTCCTCCATTACGAGGTCTGGATTATATTCCATATCATCATTGACAGGACTGTCGAAGGTGAGAGTAGAGAACCATGCCCATGACACCAGCGGCAGTTGGGAAAGAGGAATTTCCAGTTAGCTGGTAGTAGATGTCAATGGAACCTGTGTAGAAGGTACACTCATAAGCTACAAGGCAGGCTGCAGTGGCAGGCCTGGCAGAAGTCATCGTATCATGTCAGAAAATCATGTCAGCACTGCTTGCAAGTAGACAATGCCTGGCCAGGGAGTTCTTACCTGAGGAAAGACAGAGACAGGATGGAGACAGTGCTGCATAGAGTAATCAAAATGATTCAGGGCCAACAAGGAAGATGCTATGAAGATCAGCTTAGGGCACTGAACATGTACTCACTGAAGGCCAGAAGGGAGAGAGGCAACTTGATAGAGACCTTCAAATTCCTGAAAAGGAATAATCAAGGTAAACTGCGAGGAACTATTTAGCAGGAATGGTGGCTCAAAAACAAGGGGATATGAATGTAAGCTGGCGAGGGGGGAGATTCAGGAGGGATGTGAGAAAGTTTTACCTTACTGAGAGAGTGACTAAGCCATGGAACTGCCTACCAGCAGAGGGGGTGTGTGCAAAAACCATTAATGGGTTCAAGCATGGCTGGTACAAAGCAAAGGGCTTAACAGTTACTCGGAGTTGCAGTAAGGCAGACAGCAAAGTTGGGGGGGGGGACCTCATCTAGACAATAGGCAACAGGCTAGAGCTGGGTAAAACTGGGCTGACTGGATGGACTAATGGTCTTTTTCTGCCAACACTATGTTTCTATGCTACTATCAACATTGTGCCAATTAAATGGAATTTCCCCGTCGTGATTAAAACATTAAACAGATATTCAAGCATATCAATAATGTATGGGTATACCAGATCAATCAATGTTGCATTAATTCTATCCAGCACCACCCTGGATGTATTTGGTTGAATTTTATTTCAGTAAAAATATCTTCCCTTATAAAATATGTGGCCAGTCTGAGTTATTTGTTAACCCTGTATCATAAGATCTACTGATTCCACTTATCCCATTAACCCCCATCCTGCCACCAATGAGTTATCTCGTCCTTGAAGAATGCAGTCACTGGTGCCGCTGACGAGTTATCTTGTCCATTTGTACACTTTTTTTTCGAGCTCCATTACATTTACATATATGCCTGTTTGAGAAATCTGCCTAGTAATATGCAATGTAGGGAGTAGTGGCTTACTTGAATTGACAGCTAAATGATCCAATCAATGACCCTGTGCATTCGGTAGGCATTTTTTATACAACATCCTGCTGTTCCTGCTCTAACTTGTCAATTTCCTGTGTAGACTGTAGTTCTTGCTAGAACATCCTCTATTGTTTCTTAGAGCACAAAACTTTCCTGATCTGCTACAAGCTCTGAAATTTGATGTACAGCTTTGTGAAGTCAGCAATCAAGTTTTGTTTGGTCACTTTGTATTTTGTTATGTTTTTGGCAAAAATGGACAACAGTAGATTTTTTTTGTCAATATTCTACTATGGGCACTCGTAACTACAGCAAAATACCTTAATCAGAACATCAATTTATTAGGAACTGGACCATGGCCTTGTTCATTTTCTACTGTTTATAATTTCAATAGATAAGGAAAGGGTAACTGAGTAATTCAATTGTTTTTTTCAGTCACTTCACTTCATTTAGAGTTTTGCCATGTCTTTTTTTTTGTCCGAGTGAAGTATATGATGAAGAGTTAAATATGAACATAAGACATAATCAAAGTTTGTGCTCTCCATGTTCAAGTTTGATTGACTGCAGGAGCCTCTGGTTTATGTATTTTTGATATTCTAGTAAATTTGATCTAAAGTAGAATCCTTTAGCGTAACAAAATGATTCTGGTGTAGTCATGGATTCAGCATTTTATTTTTTTGATCTTACAAAATAACTCACTGATTTTTTTTTTCTATTATTGTGTGCAGTTTAGTACAGTTTTACATGCATTTTTTTGATAGGTTAGCTTTTACTTATTTGGCACGCGATTTGAATTGTGCGACTGAAATGCTGTCAATCAGTACGGGCATGGGCTAAAAGTCAAAACCAAAAAGGAGAGACCCCTCTTTTTAGAAGGTAAAGCTGGTACATTTATGGGAATAAGAATGGTAGCTGTGTTACACAAAATAATAATAATAATAATAATAAAAACATCATCAAGGGTGCATTTGCAAAACCCGCAGCTCCCACTATACTGACTACTGCGGCTGTAGAGTCTGTCTGCATTTACAGTGTTACTGGGGAGAAAAGATAAGATGTATTGTAATAGGCAGGTATATTTTTCTGCTCATAAAAATTGTAAAAACCATGTTTCCATTCTCCTTGGGGTTTTTTTGTTTGTTTTTTTGCTAAGTCGCCATCTTGCTATCCTGTTTGATTTCATGGCCGGTATAACTATAGAGATTAGAATCTAGGCTATAGGTTTTCAGTGATTGTGTGCTGTGTGGATTTTTTTTGTGCTAGGATAATAATGGAGATTTCTTGAGTCAAGCTTTTATTTATTTTTATTTAGCTTCTGTTTACCAGGTAAGCACACTAGACAGTCAAGTGCCTATTTTCAGGTGCAACCCGGGAGAATTACAAAGGTACAGAAAATAACAATTCAGAGACAGGGTAATAGCAAACAACAAAGTGAAGTCCGAGGACTCAGGCAATATACAGATACAGAGACAAGGTAGCAGCAATCAATAAGTTACAGACAGGTATGGGCAGAGGGCTACAGCCAGGTGCCATCAGAGAACAAATATAATACAAATACAGTGTTAAGGCAAGGCAATCACAGGAGGCAGTCAAGGAAGCAAATCAAAGAATCAGCAGGGCATTTTTGAGGAGCACACTAAAAGAGCACTGAATCAGTCAATAGATGGGCACTTTGCTCACCGTGGAGGATGGGACAGCTAGGAGCAAAGGCGGGCAGAAGGCATAAGCCCACACTCGGTCATAGACAGGCACTGGTGTACCATGGAGGGCGGGACAGCTAAGAGCAAAGGCAGCCAGAAGCTTGTTTTAGGTAACCCCAGAGGGAGGACCTAAAGCATCTGTGAGAGGGGGCAGATCTTATATGAGCAGGGAGAAGGTTCCAGGCTCTGGGGGGCAAGGACTGCAAAGGCGTGATCCCCCGTGAGGGAACGGGTTTTAGGGATCATGAGAGCCTGGGAGTCACTGGACCTCAGCCGATAGCTAGAGAGGGTGGGCTGGAGCAGTTTGGCAAGTGCCGGTGGGGTTGGAGATCGGATGATGTTGTCAGTAAAGTTGCCCATAACAAAGGATCAATGATTACTAGGGGAGAGCCAACCCAGCCTAGAGTAGAGCTGGCAGTGATTGGTGAGCCAGGGGGCTGATAGGGCGAAGTGACACACGTTGTTATACGCAGTGTCCCATTTCATGATCCAGGATTTTGAGGCATTCATGAAAGAGGTGAGCCCATAGCAGAGCATAGGGTGAAAGACCCCTTTTGCAAGGGAGAGTCAGGCAGCTGGGGTGAGGCAGCTTTTGGCCCTGTACACCAGGCCCAGTTTCCAGTTTGTGGCCTTGCAGGAGTTATGTATGTGTAGGGAGAGGTCCAGCTGAGGGTCAAGGGTTACCCCCAGGTACTTGAAGGAGTTGACAACTGACACAGGGATGCCTTCGGTGCCAGTGATTGTGAGATCAGCTTGACGAGCTCTGATCTTGGCAGAGGAGCCGAATAACATGGTCTGCATCTTCTGGAGGTTGATGACAAGCTTATTAGCCCTGAGCCAGGATTTGATGCAGTCAAAATAAGAGTTTAGTCTAGAGTTTATGTCTCTGATATCCTGGGAGCTAGCAGAAGCACCAGATCATCGGCATAAAGGGTGACATGTCCGGATGCAGGGACTGAGGGCAGCTGATTGATAAAAAAGGGAGAACAGTAAGGGGCCTAGGACAGACCCCTGAGGCACCCCACAGGTTACTGGTGCCAGCCCAGAGAGAGCCTTCTGGAACTTTGTGTATTGTTGCCTAACCATGAGGTAGTTGGAAAACCAGGCTAGGACTGGGGAGGAAAGGCTGAGGGATGGGAGGGCAGTACCCAGGACAGTGTGATCGACCATATCACTGGCCTTTGACAGATCAATGAAGATGGCCCCCGTAAGTTTGCCCTGGTCAGTTGCCATTCGGATTTCAGAGGTGACCTTTGCAAGGGCAGTGGAGGTGCTGTGCCCTTTCCGGAACCCATGCTGCGCAGGGGAGAGGAGGCCATAGGTATGGAGGAAGAGAGCAAGCTGGGTGGCCACAACCTTGTCAAGCAGTTTGTTTACCGCAGACGGAATCGCTATGGGGTGATAGTTTTCAAGTATTTTGGGATCTCCATGTTTGAGTACCGGGATCACACGAGCCACCTTCCATATGGCGGGGATGGACCCAGATAAGAGAGAGGAGAGGAGTTGAGAATGTGGGAGATAGGCTGGGCGATGAGGGGGCTCCCAGGTTGAGTAATTTGGGCTCAAGGTTGTCATGCCCAGTGCCAGAGTGAGGGGAGAGACCAGCAAGGAGCTTCCGTATGTCAGTGCAGGAGACAGACTTGAAGTAGAAAGGAGGGGGAGGAGGATGGGATGCAGTGCCAGAAGAGGGACCCAGATTATTTGTAGCTGAAGGCGTGGAGGTGAAGTCAGACAGGTCAGAGAACCAGACGTTGAAAGCATTGGCTATAGTTAGGGCATTGTTACAGCTGACTCCATCGATTTACAGGTTGGAGACCTGTGGGGCAGGCAGGACCATTAATGATATGCTTGATGGTGCGCCAGAAACTCCTATGGTTCTTGGCAGATGCATCAAGGGAGGATTTGCAGAATTCACTCTTGGCCGAGCGGATCACCTGTTTACAGGATTTTCTGAGCTGCCTGGAAGCCTCAAGGTCAGATCTGTCCCCTGAGTCCTTGAATTTTAGCCAGCTTTTGTCCCTAAGCTTCATCAGGGCAAACAGGTCCCCTTGTAACCATTTGGTGACAGTGTCCCTCACTCTTTTTTTATGAGTGGGGCATGTCTGTCTTGTAACTGGAAAAATAAGGCTAGGAAGCAGTCAAGAGCAGTAGAGGGGTCATGTTCAGCGTAGACTAGGGACCAGTCTGTTCTGCAGAGGTCAGTAAGGAAGTTGTTGTAGTCAAATTTTGAATAGTCCCTCGTCTGAATGACTTTTGGGGGGAACCCAGAGGGCAGGGACCTTCCAGATACAGAAGGTGGGGGAATGGTCAGAGATGGAATCAGGGAAGAGGCTAGAAACTGAGACACAGTCAGGCCTATTGCTCAACATCCAGTCTAGAAGAGTGCCCTGCACCCCAGAGGAGGAGGAGGGTCTGGTGGGCTCAGTGATAAGCTGATCTAGGGCTAGACCAGACAGAAGGGGTTCGTAGACTTTGGCATTGCCACTCAGCCAGTTTAGGTTAAAATCTCCGAACACCATGAGTTCATTTGTCCCCACCTTGGGACTGAGGCAGTCAAGGAGGTGCGAGAGACCACGTACACCACCTTTGGGTGGATTGTAAATGCAGGCCAGGTGAAGCTTCTTTGTGTCACCCAATATAAGAATGGCATGCATGAACTCACAAGAGGGGAAGGGGGTGTGAGGTATGACAGACACTTTAAGGCGAGGTTTATAGTAGAGCAGTAGTCCGCCTCCCCGTTTGGTTCCCTCTCTGTCCTGTCTGATCGCAAGGTAGCCTTGGAGAGCACAAACAGAATTAAGGATGGGCTGGTTTAAGCCAGATTTCGGAGATCCCCAGGATGTCCGGATTGTAGTGGGTGACCCAGGACGTTAGGTCTGGGAGGTTAGCGAGAAGGCTGCGGATATTAAGGTGGGCAATCTTTAGGCCCTTTGTATTCTGCCACTTGGGGGAGGCATGCTGAAATAAGGGGGTTCAGATATTAGGCTAGGCCAGCAAGCCCAGACTGGAAGTAGGGGGGTCAAGTACAGATAGGGCATATAACAGCTGCAGAGCAGTATTGCAACATGTGGGTAGCTACAACCCGGTAGATAAGCAGTGGTGGTGGATAAAATCTGTGAGTAGGAGGAACTAGTTAGCAGAACAGAGATACTTAGCAGGCAGAGATCAGATCAAAACTATCAATGCAGACAACAGTGGCAAAAAATTCTGAGCTAGGGTACAATAAGCAGTAACACTAGTTAGCAAAAAATAAACAGACCACCACGAGGGGACAGCAGAGAGTAGGATCAGACTGGCATAGGGTTAAAAGCTAGGCATAACATGTAACAGATTATTGTGAAGAGAGACAGTTTGTAGTGATCTCCACTAGGGGTCAGCTGAGAGAAGGGACAGGCAGGAGTTTCAACTAACCGAGACAAATATAATAATAGACCCACCAGGAGAGTGGGAGGGGCTACAGCACATTTAATGGAAGGAGAGAACGGGGCAGGTGAGTGGGAATTTTCATAATTCACAGCTTAGTCCCCAGAGATTCAAGTCAGGAGCCCCGACTGGCACAAGTCCTTAAATAAAATCAGATTAAGCCCTGAGGAGCTCCGGATTCTTGCAGCTTTAGCCCAAGAGTAGATAAACTGCAGCTTTGTACAGTTTCATCCTCCTCCAGCTCCGATGAGCTGAGAGCACAGCCTGAATTCCACAGAAAAATGGCCCTTACATTTATAGCCCAGCAGGGCTATCAGCACAGAGAGGACTTTGACGCCTTTTTGAAAATTTAAATTTAGACCCCAGAGATTCAAGTCGGGAGCCCCGACTGGCACAAGTCCTTAAATAAAATCAGATTTAGATGCTCTGGAACACACACACACACACACACACACACAAACACACACACACATACACATGCACACACACACACACACCGGCAACCGTGCCCACTACAAATTCATTTAGCATTCAGATTCATTTCCTTCACAGTGCAGGTGTTTTCAGTGAACCTCTCACTGGTCTGCAGTTTCAAGTTTTATTGTGTACATTGAAAAACCAAAAAAGCTAGGTAAAAGTGCCAAAATGTTTGAACTTTGCTATAATTTCCTGCTTTCCTATTTAGTCGACTGAAGTGTGCCTACTTCCAAGTACTACTGATATTTCTCCAGCCCAGCTTTATCCATGGTATGTCAGGCTGGTGAATGGAAAGTTTGTCTCTGTCAGAAGATTTCCGACTAGGTCCTAGTGCCTTTGCTAAAGGTTGACAGTACTGGTCTGGCTCTCAATGGCTTCAGCAATCAAGGTAGTGCTTGTGTAAGCCCCTTATCACCCAGGGTTACTAGAATCCCACTTAGATCTAGTGGCAGGCAGGGAAAGGCAGCTTGTGAGACACCAGTTAAATGGGGTTCACACAGTCTCACTCTGTCCTCAGTCTTAGCTGAGCTGGAGAGATGACATCACTATAGAATTCTCACAGCAGCATAGGCCACAGTGGAATGTTGCAGCAGGGAGTTAGGTTAGAACGTTGGGGTTTTCAAAGTTAGTCTAGTGGGAGACTCAGTGGAAGGAGGAGGTGCACTGCAGTTGACAGCCCCTCAGAGCCTAGCTCTATAGAGCTACAACAGGAAGAGGGTGTGTGTTCTCACCCTAGAGAAGGACACAGAAGAAACCTGTAGAAGTGGTTGAGACCGTTCCCCAGTTTGCTCCAGTGCCACATCCCTGGAGGGATGGGTGGGAAGACCAGCATTTCAGGGGCAATCCCCTGGCCCTGCAGGAAGAGGGAAAGCTGCTTGACTAGAGAATTTGTACTGAGGTACCAGACATGTGTTTTTTGTGTGAGAAGCCCTGGGGCACCTGCAAACCATGGTGGGTCTGCTCTGACATAGAGCCCATGTTTTCACCAAGAGAGTTGTGTAAAAGTATCTGCTTCTATGGGGTCAGGAAAGGACAGCCGAGTGCAATACTTCTGAGATATGTGTATGGCTTGAAAGGCATCTAACCAGTGGGGGTCTACAGGGATGGACATAGCCACTTAGAAAATGCTGCAAGTCAGGACACCAGTTACTTAGAGAGTAGACTGTTAAATGTGATATGCATTTTGAGATAGCATTCTAAAAACACAGAGTTCAAAGGAAAGGTACTGACTCCAAATGAATAGCCGGGTATGGATTTGGGAATAAGAGGTGGGAGACCCCCCCCATCTGGAGTAACCAGATTTACCTCTACGAATTCACTTTGGGCACCTATAGCTTTCTCCCAGGCACTTGGCCAGTGTCTGCAGAAAGTACCCAGACTTAAGATTAAGGATGTTTTTTTTCCCTTTAGAGCTAGAAGCGCTCATGGGTGGTTGAGGGAGCCACCACCAAAAACCCATGACATATGGAAATATGTACTAGTGCTGGCCGAGTGCCATGCCAGGGAATCCAAGAGTGAGAGTACCAGTTCGGGCATGAGAGCCCAGTGTGTTCAAAACCTGAGGGTTGTGTGATGATGAAGAAGATGTGTTCTGACCTCTATAGATCTGCATATCCAGTGAGTGTAGCCCTGTGGGGGTCCATCTTGCTTTGTATTCTTGTGTTGAAGTGAATAAAAGCCCACTTTAGAATCCCACTCCTGGTTTGGACATTTTTGGTTCTTGCTTCCTGTGTCTGGAATTACTTGGGTGCCCCTGTCCAGAAGTGCAAACCTAGCCCTGATGCCAAACAAATGTTTTCACCCCGAACCCAGGTTAGCCAGGTAGTGGGTTACAAAAATGGAGGCACTGGGCGCTAATACTAACACCACCCCACCCAGACCCTGGCTTACAAAT
This sequence comes from Neoceratodus forsteri, assembly GCA_016271365.2. Taxonomy (NCBI): domain Eukaryota; kingdom Metazoa; phylum Chordata; order Ceratodontiformes; family Ceratodontidae; genus Neoceratodus; species Neoceratodus forsteri. The sequence goes on from CM028131.1 coordinate 1,076,525,137, forward strand.
TGGAGGCACCGCTGGGATTTGGGTTTGACTCTAGGGAGAGAACAAGAAAGATTTGCTCGGATTAGGGCTAGCATTTTGGCTGTCTGGCAGTAGGTAGCCCAAAAAGTGGAAGCATTGCCACCTAAATGTCCTGCTGTGTGCTGCTGTTCATGTGCTGCTGTAATTGTGCCACCAGTTCACCGAGGAGCAGTAAAACCTGAGAGTGTATGCCCCTTGTCCTGCATCTAAGTTATAATGTTTGCCAGCTTTCTAAAGTTATGTGTGACAGGAAAAAGTGTGGAAAACTGTGGGAAACAAAGAGAGATCTGTGCCCTAGACATTGGAAGTGCGTGTTGTATGGACAGAGAGAGTCACTGAGTGAAATGCCATGAAAAATGGTTGAAATGGTGCTCCAGCCGAGGAGCTACAGTTAAAAAATAAAAAGTGTGGTTTGCAGTTTAAATTTTGCCTGCTCTACGATCGCCATGGAGAAGAAGAGCACAAGAAGAAAGAGCCTCATTTGCATGGCATCGAGTGATTGGTGAGACTACAATCAGTCCCGCCCCCAAGCCAGCTCTAGAGTGACTGCACAGTGTTCGAGAGGGAGAGAGAGAGAGAGTAGTGTGTGAACTGGCCTGCCAGGAGGAGCATCACGGTGACTGAAAACATTATAAAAGTAGTAAAATCTGACTTTTCCATTTAAAATCGGGTTCAACCTGCATTTCAGTTCATGGGGGAAGAGAGCAAGGTGTTCGGAGGGACAATCGGCAGGACTGCCAGCCTGCTTCATTCCAGAGGCCTCCAAGACCAGCTGTAGGCCGAATATTTCCACCGCAATAACCAGCTACTGATTAAGTGAGTACCAACCTAAAAAAACACTCAGACTGTATGTGATTTTAACTAAAGCCAGCTGAATCTGTGTGTAGAAGTGTGATCATTTTGCAAAAAAGCACTGTGTCATACAGTAGTAGCCGCAGACATTACCAGCTATTTCCAGATATTTCACGAAATTTCTGAAGAGTTTCTGTCTGCTGGCCCTACTGTGGAAATGCAGAAAGCAGGAGATATTTCTGGAAATATCACAGAAATTTCGGGAAATAGCTGGCAGTGTCTGTGGCTGCTACTGTAATTGTGGGTTCAGCAACAGTATAATTTTCAAAGCCATGTGAGAGACTGTGGGTTGTATGAAAGATGCAACAAGAAATACAGGCAATCCTGTGCAATGAAATACTGTGGTTTTAGGGATGTTTAAGCAAGAGCAGTGATTTACAGCAAATACAAAGTCCAGTAAAAATCATATAAATGTGCTAAGAGAACAGACAGTGCAGTTTAAACAGTTTGAGTAAACTTTATCAGTACAGTGTGTAAATCGGATGCGCAGTGGCTTGACTCAGAAACAGAACGTTGATGCGAAGGAGTGCTGCCACCGTCATTACAGGGTGGGGTAGTAAAGTAAACACAGCAGCAGGGGAGCCATTTTGTAAACATTTTTCCAACAGAGTGGGACTTGAGATAACAGTGAGTTTTTTTTTTCTCTGCAGTCATGGCTTCGGGATCAGCTCACTACCCGGATCATGCCTGGGCTATGGTAGTAGAAGAAGTTAACAGATTGAAAAATATTGAGAGATGTTACTATGGGGGACGTTTGCCTCCTCATGTGGCGATTCCTGGATATCCAGTAAGAGCGTGCATAATATGCTTAAAGGCTGGAAGGGACGTCTTCATGGTTCCTCACTGTTCTGGGTGCCTAGAGAGACATGGCCTAACCAAAGCACCCAAGATTCATTTGGCTCCCACATGGACAAAGCTTCAAGAACCTGCAGTTGGCAGCACACAGTACCAGGCAGAGCCTGTTGGAGGAGGCTCAGCAGAGTATGGCATGAAGCAAGAGGGTGCAGATCTACAGGCAGAGCAAAGTACTGATGTATCTGAGTCTGGGTCACAGACAGACAGTGTGGAGGGAGCATCAGCAGATTCTTGGAGAGAGGGGCCTAGCCCAAGTCTCATAGGAGAAGATGAGATGAGGGAGACTCTTGAATGGGAGGTGTCAACCTCTGCACCCAGTGAGGAGTGGATAATCTCAGAAATGAGGATGGCTGCTCACTCCTGGGCTCAGATCCTCAGTGAGGCAGAAGATGAAGGGGAATCTATGTGGCCTTATGAAGAAGGTGCGGATCCACAGCCTCGGGCTCTAGCCTCGGAGGAGCGAACAGAAGGAGAGATTGGTGACTCTACAGCCCTGTCCCCACAAGGAGGAGTCAAAGATCCATTTTATGTTGCATTAAGTATGCGTAGCTGGCAGAATCAGGACTGGCCACCCCCAAGCCAGGCCAGAGGTCTCAAGATGACCAAGTGTAGTAAAGAGGATAGACTGGTTCGTAGGAAGGTGAATGAGATTTATGGGATGTCCTTTCCTACCTTTCCTCGGAGAGTCTGGGAGGAGATTGAAAGAAACAGGAAATCCAGGATAATGGAAGAGGCTCAAGATATGTGCACCCCAGTGCAAGTCGGTATGTCCAAGACAGAGTGTTACAAGAGAAATTCAGACAATGGAAAGTGGGAAGAACACTGTTTATAGACACTGTTCGGATCATGGATGGAGAGGGACATGAAACCTTCTTCAATGTGAATTATGAGTGACCAGATGGGGTAATAATTCTTGCACCTGACCCATTGCATTACTTCCTGCAATGCAAGCAACTTCCTGCGAATGTGCCCATGCCTACCAAGTGGAAAGCAGAGCAGTGGTAGCCAGTGCTGCCATTCAGCCGTTGCCATACCTATATTGTTCCACGAGACTGGCACTCCAGGAACCAGGTGCCCCAGATTCATCAGCCTTGCAGTGTACTGGCTTTCCAGATTCCATCGCCTGCCCTTCCAGATAACTTCATATCCAGAGAGGACACCAGCCCAGCTGTATCCTGATTCATCGCCTGGGATTTCAGATGACTTCAGACCAGGTGGTTTCCTGTCCTGTTCCAAGGTTCCATCTCCTAAATGACATCAGCCCAGCAGTTTCCAGATGTGCCATCCTGTCATTTTCCAGAAGATGTCTGCCCAGCTGTATTCGAAGAATGCTGTCAGGGAGAATCTTCGGCTGGAAATCCAGGTGCCGTATTGATTTCATTCTTCAAGGGACTGGTCAGTCCAGACTTTTCTATTTTAATGACATTGCAGTACACACCCTACACCTAGCAGACTTCAGACTGTGTGAACTGTACTCAAAGACTCTCCCCTTCAGGATTACAGTCCTACCAGAACTGTGCTTCACCAGGCTCCAGCCCAGGAGAGACTCTTTCTTGGACTTGTCTTCGGGCACTGTTGTCACTACATGGGACTTTTAGGGCACTCCATCCCAAAAAATGTGTATTGTAAATAATGTCATTGTTTTTTACTGTTTATACTGTTTTTTACTTTTCTAAAAAAATATATTTTTAGGATTCTCCAGTGTTTTGATGGTAGGGGTTAGATAGTACTGTGTTTGTAGATTAGGGGTTGTTTTGTCTTTTCTCTTGCAGGTGATCCTGAAGAAGACAAGAAGAGAAGGCAAGAAGAGGAAGGGGGACTCAGTGGAGTCCTTCATGTGCTTTAAAAGTAGTAGTGTTTAAAGTGCAGTGTTGTTGTTTGCTGTGTTTAACTTTTCCTTCCACAGGTATGATTGCGGGGGAGTGTGGGAGTAATACCTAGAGTATACTATTAGCTCCTTGTGTTTGGTTGCAGGTGTCCAGGGTTGGGGGGAGGTTCCCTTGTGTTTTGGGTAATTTGGGGTTTTGGTCAGATAGGTTTTTCCTAGAGGGCTAGGGGGGATAGACAGGCTGTAGTCCTGACTGGCTGTAGGGGCCGCAGTAAAGATCATAGAGTAGAGGCTGATGCATCAGCTGAAGGGCTCTGGGCCCTTAGTATTGCCTGCCTGTGCCTAGCACATGGTAGGAGAGGGCCTGATCACTCCTCTCTGTAGGTAGCACATAGGGTAGGATGGCCTGGGCCAGGTCAGTAATGACTGCGGACAGTCATTTTCCTGGCTGAGGGTAGGTGTAACCCCCTTGTCACCCAGGGTTACTAGAATCCCACTTAGATCTAGTGGCAGGCAGGGAAAGGCAGCTTGTGAGACACCAGTTAAATAGGTTTCACACTGTCTCACTCTGTCCTCAGTCTCAGTTGAGCTGGAGGGATGACATCACTACAGAATTCTTGCAGCAGCATAAGCCACAGTGGAATGTTGCAGCAGGGAGTTGGGTTAGAACGTTGGGGTTTTCAAAATTAGTCTAATTGGAGACTCAGTGGAAGGAGGAGGTGTGCTGCAGTTGGCGGCCCCTCAGAGCCTAGCTCTGTAATAGAGCTACATCAGGAAGAGGGTGTGTGTTCTCATCCCAGAGAAGGACACAGAAGAAACCTGTAGAAGTGGTTGAGACTGTTCCCCAGTTTGTTCCAGTGCCCCATCCCTGGAGGGATGGGGGAAGACCAGCCTTTAAGGGGCAATCCCCTGGCCCTGCAGGAAGAGGGAAAGCTGCCTGACTGCAGAATTTATACTGAGGTACCAGACGTGTGTTTTCTGTGTGAGAAGCTCTGGGGCACCTGCAAACCATGGTGAGTCTGCTCTGACATAGAGCCCATGTTTTCACCGAGAGTTGTGTAAAAGTATCTGCTTCTGTGGGGTCAGGAAAGGACAGCTAAGTACAGTACTTTTGAGATATGTGTATGGTTTGAAAGGCATCTAACCAGTGGGGGTCTACAGGGATGGACATAACCACTTAGAAAATGCTGCACGTCAGGACACCAGTTACTTACAGAGTAGACTGTTAAATGAGATATACATTTCGAGATAGCATTCTACAAACACAGAGTTCAAAGGAAAAGTGTTGACTCCAAATGAATGGCCAGGTATGGATTTGGAAACAAGAGGTGGGAGACCCCCCCATCTAGAGTCACCAAATTTACCTCTATGGATTAGCTTTGGGCACCTATAGCTTTCTCCCAGGCACTTGGGCAGTGTCTGCAGAAAGTACCCAGATGTAGGATTAAGGCTGTTTTTTTTCCCTTTAGAGCTAGAAGCACTCATGGGTGGTTGAGGGAGCCACCACCAAAAATCCATGACATATGGAAATATGTACTAGTGCTGGCCGAGTGCCATGCCAGGGAATCCAAGAGTGAGAGTACCAGTTCGGCGTGAAAGCCCAGTGTGTTCAAAACCTGAGGGATGTGTGATGAAGAAGATGTGTTCTGACCACTATAGATCTGCATATCCAGTGAGTGTAGCCCTGTGGGGGTCCATCTTGCTTTGTATTCTTGTGTTGAAGTGAATAAAAGCCCCACTTTAGAATCCCACTCCTGGTTTGGACATTTTCCGTTCTTGCTTCCTGTGCCCGGAATTACCTGGGTGCCCCTGTCCAGAAGTGCAAACCTAGCCCTGATGCCAAGTGAATGTTTTCTCCCTGAACCCAGGTTAGCCAGGTAGTGGGTTACAAAAATGGAGGCACCGGGTGCTAATACTAAAACCACCACACCCAGACCCTGGCTTACACTTGACTTACAGAAGTAAGGCATAAAACAATGTAATACCGATGTTGGAAGTAAGCAACAGAGTATACAGTTTTGCAGACTTTCACAGAAAAAAAACCCAAAAGGTGATCTTTATTAGAATGCTGATTTCCAAAATGTGGGTCCCTCCCACCCAGTTGGAGTTACAGCCATGAAGTTTTGATATGTCCCCTCAACTGCCAAAGTCAGCCCTCTTACACCAAATATATTTGTGGCATCTCACCCTAAAATGTAATACTATACATTTTGTCCAATCAAAAAAGATTAACACACAGAACAGTGAACCAGGAGATGGCAGGTTCACATCCTAGATCTTGTACGTGCTGTGTCACCTTGTGCCAGTTGTTTTGCCCTCCCTGTGCGTTAGTCCCTCAAAGATTGGTCACAAGCAGGACCTAATAAAAAAGTGAGACATTGCATGTCAGTTTCAAAGTAAATAAGTAACTGCAGAGCATTGCAATCTGTTTATTCCTGGTCACAGTGGGGCTATGTGTGTACTGGCAGGGCAAGAGCAGACTGGCAAAATAATTATCATATATGGGGGAGAGTGAGTGAGGAAGAGATTTCTTAGGACCAAATAGACATTTGTACAGTCACATGAATTTCAAATAAAGTTTGTTTCTTGCCTCAGTGTGGCTTTCTGTGTACTGGTAGGGCAAGTGTAGACTGTCAAATTAATTATTTGACTTCTGCTATACCGGGGTTGGGTGTGTGTGGGGGGGTGAGACAGGGAGAGATTTCTTGGGACCAAATAGATATTTGTACAGTCCCATAAATTACAAATAATGTTTGTTCCTGGCTTCAGTGTGGCTTTGTGTGTTCTGGTGGGGCAAAATATTTCTTTGTCTTCTGCCATACCGGGGGTGGTGGGGGTTAGAGATGGAGAGATTTCTTGGGACCAAAGAGATATTTGTACAGTTGCATAAATCATACATAAAGTTTATTCCTGTCCTCAGTGCAGCTGTGTGTGTGTACAGGCATGGCAAGGGTGGCGCGAGAAGGATTTGTGGTGACCAAAAAGACATTTTAAGGCCAAAGAAATCACAAAGTTTATTCATGGCCTTAGAGTGGCTTTGTGTGTACAGACAGGACAAGAGCAGACTGGCAAAATAAATTGTCAACTTGTACTGGGGGGTTGGGGGATCTACTTTTGTTATAATAATAGGACTGGAGGTGGTGCATTGAACCAGTAGTGATAGAATTTTGCAGCCCCCCCCAAGCTCAGCAGTAATGTTTTGTGGCACAGCCTGGTCTGCTGGACACATGCTGCAGGAGATATGCCTGTAGGATTTGTGCTGTTAGTGTTATTTTGCCAGAGGTAGCATAAGAACCACAGTGGCTGGGACCCCCAGTGTGTTCAGTGGTGCTTTTACTGTGTAGGACTACACGGAGGTCACATGGATTATTAATTGATATTTATTTATTTGTTTTATTGAAAAGTTTTATGCATGAATTTATCTGTGCTATCTGTCACAGCCCTGTAGTCCCAAAGATGAAAACCTCCCAAGGAGGCCAGTCCTATGCTGCTCACTTACCGCCCATTTGGAAGAAGCTCCCCTGTTGCCTCCAGGAGTAGTCTTCCCTAGGAGGATTTAAGAAAGGTCTTAAATCCCATATGCTGGAACTTAGTATCTGCACCTGCTATCACTGAGGCATCTCCTAATGACGTTTTGCCTGCCTATCTCACTCATAATTGATGTCTCCTGAATTACTGTGCCTCTCGTGCTGAAATTCTTGCATCTAACCAGATGATGTTGACCTTGTCCTGCTGATGTCTGCTTACATTCACTTCTGTGATGACTGTAATCTGTATATTGCTATATGTGCACTTTGCTGTATGTAATTAACTCTGGGTCGCCCCTGAAAAAGGGACCGGTCTCGTCTCAGTGGGCCTACCCAGTTACCAAAATTTAAATAAATAAATTAATTAATTAAGCAAGTAACAATGGTATTTTCCCTATACCTACTATAGATTCATGTCATACATTTTGTTGTTATGCACATTTCTGACATAAAAACAATCTGGTGTGAAAAAAATGTAAAATTAATTGTAAATATTGAAAAATAATATTGCAGAATTTTAAAATATAATGTGTTGGATTTTAGAATATGTAGTAGTTTGTAGAATGTTAAAAAACATGACGCGGAAAACTGGCATGGGTGCTTTCCTAATCCCCTTGTAAAACACCACTGACATCTTCAGAAAAAACTTTGAAAAACATAAGACTGTCTTAGGGTAGCTGGTTCATTCCACTGGGGTGTCAAACAGACGAGGCATAATGATGAGTCCTGGTAGGACGAAACACGTGTCTATGTCATCTGTTAGAACCCTTTGCAAACTGTGTGAGAGGCCTTTTGGCACCATGCAATTCTGCTTAAAGTTGAACCAGCATAACATTCTGTGGTGATTTGCATATGCAGCCCATGATGCTTTGTATTGTGTGGGCATTCATCAGCTCCTATTACTTCTTCCCAACTTGCCATACTACTCTGCTTGTGGCATTTGTTATTCCCATGGCAGGAGACTGTGATGTCATAATAGAACATTATGAATTCAAGTAGGGAATAAGCTATAGAGGCAAATGAACCCATAAGGAATAAAGATCTTGTTTTTGTGGAATTTCTTCAGTAATAAATAATGGAGAGGAGCAATCTATACAAGATATATGAAACACAAGCTGACTCGTGTGTAAATGTTGTTTTCCAAAGTTTTCCCAAAGGCACCAGCTGCTCTTTTAATTACAGATTTACAATTAAAGAACATGTGTGGCATGGATTTATTTTGTCTTGGTGCTGTAAAACCCCTAATTCCCACTCTATTGTGTCAATGCATACGCAATACAGTATACAGCTCAAAAGGACACACACACACACACACACACACACACACACACACATATCACACTCTCTCTTTCATATACATTTACAAAACTTAAGAAATTATTACTTTTTAGATAAGTCTTGTAAAACTGGTCTTTTTTAAAAGTAAGCAATAAACATAACCAAGCTAATATATGTAAATATATATTTTTATTAGCTGCTTCAAACATTGAATTTTAAAATGGTGCGACCCGTCTGACTCTGGAAAGCATAGACAACAATTCCTTTTAAATGCATTGCACTTACTACTGTTAAAGGTGTATTAAACTGTGCGGCAAACTATTCTGTAGACAATCTGAAAGGCTATGCTAGTAAAACTAATCACATTACACTGACTGCAGCACAATAAATAGTTTTGATTGGATAGTAGCTGTCACTATTTAAACTGAGAATGATTTAGTATTAATGGATACTTCTTGCCATGTTTCTTGAAGAAGTTTCTCATTTCTTTGTCGCTATTAAGGCTTAAAGACAAATCATAACAATACTTTTCAAAGTAGCAGCCATTAAATCTAAATGGTCATCACATATACTCAAGTGTTGCTCTCCAATAACATTTTTAAAAACCACAGTCAACAGTGAACATATCATTTAATTAAAGATGGTTTCAGTTTCATGGTCTTGCACAGTAGATGGGTACAGTGTGCGATTTCAGGCAAGGAAGCTGGGGAAGCAAAGCATTATATAATTTAATAATGTTACCAAGGTCACTCAAGAACATTCAAAAAAAGCCCTCCCGTTACGATATCTGATTAAAAGCTGAGAAATCGGGCAGGAACCCTCTGGAAGACAATTTGTTCTTTTGGAAACATTAAATTGCATTCTGAAGGAAATTCAGCTGCACAGCATATGGTATAAATAGCACAGACCCATTCCTAAGGGACATTTTAGAACTGTCTGATAATCTATCTCCCTTGTTGGCTAAATTTGCTATTCCAGCAAATATCTAATCAGCAAGATCAAATAAAGTGGGTATTTGCATAAGGCAAATAATTCAGACAAAGGCAAAAAGAAAAACATGATGTGCTGACAAAATACAGTAAGAAACAATGCAACAGTAATTGACATGGGCAAAGAAATGTATTGCAAAATGCCTACAGTGAGATTAAATGTACCACGTACAACAGATAACTGTAGTCTGCTCTGGAAAAATGTTACATTTGGTAGTCTATAGTAATGATACAGCCATTATTCGGTTGTATAAGTAAGCAATGAAACCCAGCTGGGTGTTGGTCCCTGTGCCTGAACTGCACACCCAGGTTAGCTGTGATCCAGGAGGTGCTTGTGCCGCCACCAAGTGCCTTCAACCAGACGGAAGTACAGTTAACACACTGGAACCAATACAGTGGAATGTCTCATAGTACCAATAAAATAGGTTTTCAATGAAATAAAAAGAACCACACAAAATAGTTCAGTTAAAGAGAGCAAATTATTTTTTCATAAAACCGTGGGGGCAAGAAAAACACAGCACAATAAAGTAACATTTCAGGTATTGTGCTGCCATACGGAACTGGAAGTCTGGGATGAAGCCATACTCAGTGGCGCAGGTTCAGGTGCCATTGAGGAGGTGAGCACCCCTCACAAAACTCAGAACTGGTCCAGGAACAGTGCACTCAGGGCACGGCTCCTGGTACCAGAGTATCAGAAGGATACTGCGGTAAGGGGGAAGTGCTGTTTCGCAGCACCTTAATGTAGTAAACTCTTCTTTGGTAAATAGGAAGATTGGGATAGCTGCCACTGTAGGTTAAGCTCACAAAGCTATAGCTGTTCTAGTTAGCCCCTGGTTTGGGTGCACATTATTACTTTTGTAAGCAGTTCACATGTACATCGTTTAGCGATACATAAAGCATGGTCCTGCTTCTGCATGGGCATAGTTTGGTTAAAAAAAATACGTTAAACCACAAAATTAACACCCACACTGACCTAAAATAATCTTCTGAGGGGCCTCTGTGTGTCTCTCTTGGTGTGCAAACTAGCAATTCTCTTCAACAAGAGATCAATTTTTCCCTAACAATGAAAACCCATCAACCAAAGGGAAAAGATTCTCACTGCAGTATCTGTCTTGCTTCTAAATAATTAGAACAGCTAGTACGACTCTTGCATCACCTCCACCTGATGAATGGTGCCTCGTAACAGAATGCTTTTTAAATGAAAATTATCTGTGCCGGTCTTGTACTACTAAACCTGCTCTAACAGATCTTTTGCTAAAGACTCCAGCTGCAACTGAGACCGAACTTAAAAAAAAGAAATGACAATAGCAACACATTTATCAATTACATTTGAACAAAACTGTAAAATATTAAATGCTGAAACACATTTTACATTAAAGGTAAAACACCTAAACAGAAATGGCAAATATTCAGTGTAAAACTCGAGCTGGAATGACCATGTAACACTTACCCTAACCTAGCCATAATAATCCTAAAAAGGGGAGGTTGGGAAGGTTGAGTTATACTAGCTGTTCTGTTTAGAAGAAAGGCTGATACTATGATAACTATCCTTTCCTTCTACAACAATACCTCAAAACAGCCAGCTCAACTCTTGTAGACTCCCAATAGTACCCTGGGTTGGAGGGTTTTAGAGTTACTTGGGAAATAGGTTCTGCAGTACTGAGGTGCCAAACATGGCCTCCTCTCTTGCCTGGGTAGCCAGTCTGTAGGGAGAAATGAATGTGTGGACAGCTCAGGTTGCTGCCCTACAGATTTCATCCCATGGTAGGTTTCTTCTGGTAGCAGGACAGTCTGCTGTTCCCCTTGTTGAATGTGCCTGCCAGGGACTGCTAGCTAGAAATTTTTCCGTGGGGTCCTGCCGCCGGCCGGCATCAGTCCTATATGTAATTACCTACTGCAAGAGCCCTCTTGAAGTAAGATTGTCTGTTTGCAGGAAGTGTGTGCCTGTGACACTTCTCCATAAGTGACAAACAACTGCTTGTTGCTACCACTTACTGCTTCAGTCCTACTCTTATGAAGACTGATGGCCCTTTTAACATCCAGAAAATGTAATGCCTTTTCACCTTCGCTTGCATGTTTTTAAACAGACATACAACATGACAGACTGGTTCAAATGAAACTCTGACACCACTCTGGGCAGGAAAGTGTCGTTTGTCCTTAGTGTTACCTTTTCTTTGTGGAACACTAACAATTCAATCTGTATACTTCGTGTCTAAAGTTCACTGATCCTTCTTAGGGTGGAAACATCAGCCTTGAAGTCCCTGAGGTTAGGTCCCATGCAAGGATTAGTCTTGTGACTGGCAGGTCTATGGGGTTTAATGCTTTAAAGAACCTTTTGAACAATGTGTGTGACAGCAGGGTTCTTTGTTTTGGACTGATAAGCTGCAATTGCAGATACAAGCATCTTTAGATGCTTGCTTTAAGTCATGTGCACTAAATTGTCCTGTATCAGAGGACTATCCACCTGGTAAGGCATTTTCCTGCTTGTTTGTGCACCAAAGTGAGAATCTCTTCCACTTTGCTGTGCATGTGTTCCTGGTAGGAGGCTTTCTGGCTACCTTAAGGGCTTGTAGTACCTTTGTTGACAGGATTAGCTTTGAAAATTCTATTGTTTCAGGTACCAGGCTTTCAAGTGAAGACAAAGCAGATTCAGATGTATCACTTGACCCTCGGCGTGTGTTTAGCAGATCCTTGCACAATAGCACAGGATAGTTTTTCCAGGACATCTGCAGGTGGAGGGAGTACCAAGGCTGTCTTGGTCAGTTGGGTGCTATCAGGATCATTGCTGCTCTGTCTAACCTTGTCTTTAGGAGTGCCCTCTGTAGCAAAGGAAAAGAAAGAAAAGGATACAGAACCTTGCTTGCTTAGTGGAAGCTCAAGGCATCCGGGTAGTATGTACACCAAGATAGGGGTCTGCAGAAAAATTGTGGCAGCTTCTTCTTCTCTCATGAAGCAAACAGATCCACCTCTGCAAGCCATCAGTTTATGAATACTGTCTGGGCTACTGAATGCTTCAGTGACCATTCATCAGACACAGTCCCCATTCTGCTGAGTGACTCTGCCAGGATAAAGTCTTTTCCTGCAACATGGACTGCAAATATCTGTGTTTGCAGGTTGTAATTCAAACCTCACAATTTTAGTGCCTCTTAGCACAGTTTTGATGATCTGCCTCCTCCCCATTTGTTTGTGTAGTACATTGCTGTCTTGTCTGTCCTGATCTGCAGGACCTGACCCTTCAGTATTTCTTGGAAGTGGCTGGTAAGACAGGTACACTGCTTTGATTTCCAACAGGTTTATGTGTTCCTGTGATTCTGATCTGTTCCAAGTACACTGTGCTGTCAGATATGAAATATGACCTCCATCCTTTGAGGGATGCATCTGTTGTCAGCACCACCGTGTGAGGCTTTTGTTGAAAGGGTATCCCCTTTCTCAAATAAAAACATAGAAACATAAAATGTGTCAGCAGATGGGGACTGCAAGATCGAATGAGTCTGCCCTTATCTTCTACCCTTCTCCGTTAGTTTTATTTTTGAGTATACCATTATGCCACATGTTTCCACCATTGTAGAGACTATACCAAGCCTTCTTTTACTGGAATTGTGATGGTTGGTGCTGTCGCTACTGAAAGCAGCACTTTTTTTTAGGCACCACTGATTGTTTCTCATGTGCTTTCTTGCCTATGGGACCACTGATGTTGTTGCCAACATGTGCAGTACACCAGAAGTCTGAGGAATTCCTGCACAGACATTTTTGTTCCTTTTGTTCCTATTTGGAAAGTGTCTGCAAAGGTCACCAGCGTATGCACTCTTTCCCAAGGTAGAACTGCTTTGGTCTGTATTGTGTTCAGTTCTGCAGCTATGAATTTTAAGGGTTGCACTGGTTCTAGTGAGGACTTTACCAGATTTAACCTACACTGAGCATCATTTCCATTACTTTTTTGGAGTGATGCTTCTGCTTCCTTTCTTGTTTTCCCACACACCAACCAGTCGTCCAAGTGTGGATAGATTTCCGTTAGTGTTGCTGCCACTACGGACGTGTACTTTCTGAACACTCCTGCGGCAAATTTGAGGCCAAAGGACGTTTTCTTGTACTAGAACTGTGTTCCCACACTTAATCTCAGATATCTTGTGTGTGATTCTGTCACTGGAATGTGAAAATAGGTATCTTTCAGATTCTGTAATGTGAGCCAGTCTCCCGGCTGTAGTGACTGGATCTCGGTTTCCAGCATTACCAGTCTGAATTTTTTCTTTCTTTATATGCATGCTGAGACACCTCCAGTTGAGTACAGGCCACCATGCTCCTGATTGTTAATTTGTTAGGAAGTACTTGAAGAAGAATCCTGTTCCCTTCTCTTTTTCTGGCACTTCCTCTATGTCACATTGAGAGCTGTTGTTTTGAATGCTCGACTGTAATTGCTGCTGTTCTTCTGATTCTGGTTGGAAACTTTTCAACTTTTTCTGCTTTGGCTGTTTTAAGAAGGCCAAAGAGATACCCTTCCCTATCACCACCAGCACCCGCTGGTCTGTTGTTACAGATTACCAGTGCTGAAGATGACAAGAAAAGGTGCACCCCACAGGTTCCTGAGTATTGGTGACCTTTAACTCATTCAGGATTAGTTTGTGGCTGAGAAGAGCAAGTGGAAGTGGTTTTCCTTGTGCATCTGTAGCCTCTTGCTCTGTTTGAACCTCTAAGAGCTTGTTATGGCTGAGAAGTGTATTGTCTGCGGTAAATCCCACTTCCCATACCTCCCCTTCTATATAGTGTCTGTTATAAACTGTTTATCTTTTCTTTTTCTATTACGTTATTGAAAGTTGTCTTATTTTTGTCAGCTTTGTCCACATAAGTCTCTGTCAGATCCCCAATTATAGTAGTGATTGTCCCGCAAAGGAAAAATCAGCTGCTTTGTGCTTTGCAGGTCAAGGGAAAGATCAGTGGTTCTAAGTCAGAAAAACTGGAAGTCCGGCAGCTCAGAAAGACTGACACTCACTTCTGAGTTATGTGACGTTCTTCAGAACTCAGAAGTGAGTGCCAGTCTTTCTGAGCTGACAGACTTCCAGCTTTTCTGTTTCTCTACTTACATCTGGGCACCAGAAATATCTTCTAGTAGCTGCCTCTCTACTTGCAATTGCTCGAAGTCAGGCATACTTCCCAGTGGCCACTGCATTAGCTAATCCCCTTGTGGCAGTGTTATTAATGTCCACTGACATTTGCAGTTGGTGTTTATTGCTTATGACCTGCAGTGTCTGTGAACTGTCATCAGAGGGCAGGCTATCACAGAATGTCAGCATTTCCTTCCATATATCTTCCTGATAATGAGCAGTACAGCTCAGAAAAGCAGCCTGTCTCATAATGTGGGATGATTATGAATAGTAATGCTTTCCTAATGAATCAGTTTTCCTGGAATCTTTATCGGGCTGCTCTTGAAAAGATTGTCTTTACCTTTTCACAGACAACAGCTTGGAGAAGCCCTTCAGAACTTGGGTATCTGTAAAAATAATCAGAGCCAGCTTTGGTAACCTGATATCCTTTTTCCACCTTTTTACGGCTGCATAGTGAGAGCTATGTTCATGCACTGCTGAGGAAGGACAGAGAAAAGGATGCTCTGGGGGTGGAACCCGATACCGAACACATCACAAATGTCTGCTCCATAGAGAAGTGGGGTTGAATCACATAAAATTGTACAGAGGAGGCTTGTTCTGCATGGATTTTCATCCTAAGCCGAATGCAGCTGTGCCACAGTGCATAGGTCATGGAACATGGTTGTACCCTTCTGTGGTACAATAGCATTATACACAGGTGAAAAAATGTCCGTGCAACCATCTCTAATGAAAGAAGCACCAAGAACCCCCTCTAAAAAAAACATGGCTCTCCCAACAGATACCAGAAAGCCAAACACAGTAATGTGGACTATTTTCTAGTTTGCTGTCTTTTTCCTCAAAAGTTGGAACACTTAAACTTTTCTATGCACATAAACTTAATTTTTTTTTAAAGAAAAAAATGCAGCCATTTCTCTGTATTAGCTGTCACTTATAATTCAGTGGGAGAACAGTCAAAAACAGGGCATGGTAAGTGCAGAACGGACAATAGTTTAAGTAGTTTAAAAAAAACAAATTATTTTTTTAGCTCTATACGTATAAAATATCCTGGTTGGGCAAAACCATGCGCAACCAGTCTGTTCTGCCACCTCAAGATTCAGATTACAAAGGACTTCTCAAGCTTCGCTCTCAAAGTCTGCTGTATTCTGAACCTCTTGGTGGCAGCACAGGCTGGCTGCACATGGTTACCCAACCACTATTCACTATATATTGAGTATGCCTGAATCAGTGTGCTCTCCCTCTCTCTGCCCCCCCCAGCAACAGAACTCTTGTGCTCTTTCTCCCCACAGCCCCCCTCCCCCAACAACAGAGCCTCTCTTTTGGTCTCTCTTCTCAACCTCTTACCCTTGCCATATATACTTCTATCTCACCCCCCCCCACCCGCCGGCTACATCAAAAAGTTACTTTCCCCTGTCTGGGCTGATTACCTCACTCCTCTTCCTCCCCAAGCCTGCTGACCTCCTTCCCACCGCAGCCCCAACCTTTTATTCCCCCTATATCATTACATCTCCTCTGTTATCTAGTAGCTCCTGCCTGGCCACTCACACAAGAAACAATGACCACATTAGGCAGCACAGTATTGCACTCCCCTCTTGCCGGTTACAGCTTCTAATAGGGCTGCACTCAGCAGCACTCCTTCCTGCTCTGCCCCCACCCTCTACTCCAGTCCCAGGTTAAAAATCCCTCCCTCTGCATGCTCTCCCATCCCAACCCCTTACCTCAGTCCCCCACCGCATGCCGCAACACTGGGGTGCCTACCCCCAGTGTTGCCAAAGAACAGAGCAAGCTCCTTCCAATCCCAGACAAATGGCCCCTCTGAAATCTACACAGCATGCCTTTCAAATGGCAACTACAAGGTAAGCAGCAACTCAAAAGGTATCGAAGACTCACCATTCACCAAAAGTTAGGGACACTGTGCGCGCGCGCACACACACACACACACACACACACTGCAGTTTTGCTTGCAACCCAAGCACTATATTGCAGATACATTTAAAGCATTATAACTCAATGAATGTAATGCAACTTACACCCAAAGCACTCATTTCCCTCTCTGCCTCTTGCTAATATGTGCATATGAATATATAACAGTAGCAGCATTATTGTATGCGGGGCTATAAAACTGCTGGCTTGTTTTTACATGACTTGGGGGTCATGGTGATCCACTCTCTTTTGTTAATTACAAAATTAAATGCACATTTGCTGCATGTTTCAGCTTGATAATGGGTGCTTAGTGAAAGGGCAGAGCTGAGAGCTACTGGGTTCTAGGATCTTAATGATGCAAAATAAAGGCTGCCATGTACCGGCACCCTGCACAGTAGCAACAGAAGTTTGGAGGAGGACAGGTTTTCTGTGCACCCCACCCTCCTCTGAGACCCAGGCTGGGAAAGTGAGCGGTGCCCCCCAAGAATTTTCTGTTTTTACGTAAATCTTAGAAAATTGAAAGAGTTTATTATATTTACTTTACTTGCCTGAAGTGGTGCAGTTGTTGGTATGCTCTGCATGCAACATCCTGCATTTTCTCAGCTCACTATGATAGTTGTCACTCACTCAGTTTGACTGTTGTCAGGGCGGGCAGAAGACAGAGAAACAGGCACAGAGTCAAGTGAGTTCCTCCCTGCTCGGTAGGAGCCATGACCAGTGAGGGGAAGGAGATCAGGCTTTTCTGTTTTCTTATTGATAGAGACAGAGTCAGGTCTGGGGGAAGGTGATAAATGGAAATAGTCAAGGGGGGAGAGAGAGAGAGAGAGGCACACTTATTCATGCATACTCATTATTTGCTTCAACTTCACTGTGCAAAGTGAACATTTGTTATGGATTCTTATCCAGTCATGTCATTCCAGAACCCCTATTTGCTCTTCTCCTCTATTGGAATTGCTTTTCATCCTCTCTAGAATGCTGCCATCTTCCTCCCCTGATCGGCACCCCAGTCTCCCTACACCATATTCTTGTTGTGCTCCCTCTCTGTTTCTCGCTCACCCTCCTCCATTCCCCCCTCTCCCCATACTAGGTCTTCTTTATCATTTTAAAATCTGTTCTCCTTGCTGGCCTGAACCCCTCTCTCTACCCAGGTCTCTGTTCCCTCCCACCCCAGTATATCTACAGGACTGATTCTACATCTTAGCTGGGCTATCCTGTGTAAATAAATTGTAAAAACAAATCAGGCCAGTGGAAGGAGGCTTACTTTCCCTCACCTCCTCTACCTCTCAACACTCTCTTCCACTGCCTCCTGCAACCTGCATGCAACAATGCCCCATGCACTGCCAAACAAGCCACTCAGGGTACTTTATAAATATCCATTCTGCTGGCTACCTGCCCTCCTGGGACCTGCTTACATATGCCCCCCTGGGGCAGTTTACAAATAGCCACAATGAGGCATAGGTGGTGACTCCCACTGCTACCCCTTGAGGACCCTCAGCTGGGATCCAAGCCCTGATCCTGACCCCTCTCCCCGTGTCTCTATCCTGTTTGGTAGTACCTTGTTACTGTCTGGTCCAACAGTCTGCTGCTGCTCTGCTGCTGATAACTGTGTGTGTGTCTCTCTGTCTCCTCTATTCTCCATCTCCTCAGGCTACTGCTGGCTGGATCAGGCTAAAAAACACACTAGCCCTTCCATTTTCTCAGTTTCATCTGCTGGCATGTCCAGCATCATCCTCCCCATCCTGCAGACTCAGTCCTTCCTGATCAGCCTGCCAAAAAAAAAAAATACTGGTCCTTATAAGTTAGTTTTAGTACCTTGTTTTTGTTATTATTAGCTTTAGCAACAGCAGTGACCACATGTGATAACAGTAACGTCCCATCACTTGCAAGTTACCCTACTTAGTCCATCTTCCAGTTCCAAGTTCCCAGCTCCTCCCAAGTCCTCTGTTATGGTGTCTGCTAGGCATGGTGTGGCCAGACCTACCTGCACCAAACCCTTGGTAGCCCAGCAGACACCTTGCATCTCTATACAGTTCTGCTAGCTACAAAATAAAACACAAGGTTAGATGCTGGTAGTCTGGCTCCCCACGTTTTCCCAGCAGATTTAGGGTTGTGTGTGCATAGTGAGGTCTGTCGGTTGGAAGCATGGTGCAGCGAGTGGCAAGGTGAGTAGCAATGCCATTTGTGATTCTACTATGAGTCTAGTGACAGTGGCAGTGAGAGAACTTGGCTGGAGTAGTTGAAGCCACTGGCCTAAACTGCTACTCAGTGTGGCACAACCAGGAAGTGGCAGACCGGGAACCCACGACTAGGACCAATGTTTCTCCAGTCTGAGTTGGTGGCAGCCATAGCAGAGGGGCTGAAAACTGGATTACTGGACACACAGCATGTGGGATCTTGGTCAGTGATGCTTGCATCAGACACTAGGGGACCAGCCTGGACTAAGCCCTATAGCAGCTGCAGTAATACATCAGGTAAGGGGGAGAAGGGCGGGGAAGGACTCACTGTAGACTTTGCTTTTTGCTTATTTATGATGTACAGCCAGATGTGCAATTGGAATCATATTCAGATTCTGCATCTGATACCCATTTTAGGAATCTGGATTTTTGGCCTTAAATACTGAAATTGTGAATTCCGAAAAAATACCCAAATCCAAGAAATCCGATTTTGTCAGTACGGATTCCAAGCAACCCTTCTATACAGAGACTGACTACCTAAGGTACTGCATAAGCACTTTCCCCATGTCTGTCCTGTAATCAATCTTTCTGCTACAACAGTTTTTATTTTTATGCTCCCCCACCTCATGTCACTTCCTTTGCTACCTTATTTTTCTTCTCTGTGCTCTTCAAGTGCTTTAAATGGAACAGCATTGGGGAGATCTCAAAAAAGCATTGGGGTGGACTCAAAAAAAACATTACTTACCTTAGTAATCATGTTTCTTCCAAGGGACTCTTACTGTATTCTGACGAATGCAGTATGGTCTCACCATAGGACTGCCCCGGAGCCAAAATGGTTAATAGAACCTATGCTAATAGTGGAATGTTAGGCTTGAGCTCGGTTTTCAAATCACTGTCCCTGGTTGCACTTCATGCAACCATCAGATTCTTATAAAGCATGCAGAAGCTAAAAACTAACTAATCTATTCTAATATAACAAACTAAATCCCCTTTGGGACAAACCCTTCTTAAACAGCAAGGGCATCTTCCAAGACTCAAGTCACAGATGCCCAAGAAATAAACAGGTATACCAACAGGTTTCCCACACAGAATGTACAGCTGGTATGCAGTGCCCTGTATGTCCTAGTAGAGGAGGAAGGGTGGGAGCTCAGAATACAGTAAGATTCCCTATAAAGAAACAAGATTATTAAGGTGAGTAATGTTTTCTTCAAACCCCAGGAAATCTTACTGTATTCTGACAAATGCAGACTACCTAAGCAGTGCCTTTGGAGGTGGGCAGAGGACCTATTTAGGAAACAAGCTCTGCAGGACTGCTGTGCCAAACCCAGCATCACTCCTCACCTGCATATCCAGGCAGTAATGTTTGGTGAACGTGTGAACTGTTTTCCAGGTAGCTGCTTTGCAGATTTCCAGCAGAGGAATGTCTCTTGAAGCTGCTATAGAAGCAGCTGTTCCTCTAGTGGAGTAGAGCCTGAGACCCTGTGGAGGCTGCTTGCCCACTTTGCCATAACAGAATTGGATACAGGTCATGATCCATCTTGTGATGGATCTTTTTGTGGCTGGTTTACCTTTTCCTACTTCCCCACTGGGCCAAGAAGAGTTGGGTCCTATCTCCTCTGTGGCCTTTTGTATGCCACAGGTACTAGCCAATAGCTCTTTTTACGTCTAAGCTACGCAGTCTACGCTCCCCTGACATGGAATGGTCAGTGAAAAACACTGGCAGTGTAATGGACTGATTAATATGGAAATCAGATACCACTTTAGGGAGAAACGTATTGTTGATCCTAAGGACAACCTTGTCCCTGTGGAATGCAATATAATCGGTCTCAATGGAAAGAGCCTGGAGCTCACTAATCCTTCTGGCAGAAGTGATTGCAACTAAGAACACAGCTTTCCAAGTTGCATACTTGAGATATGCTGATGACATAGTCTCAAAAGGTGGCTGCATGAGCTGTGCAATGCATATGTTCAGGTCCCACACTGGCATAGAAGTCCTATGTGGGGGGATGCAGATGCAACAGCCCCTTAAAGAGCTTTCTGAACACTGGATTCGAAGCCAGATATGATGCCTTGCTTGCTTACAGGTAAGCCGAGACAGCCTTCTTGCTCTGTCACCAAATAGAGAATCTTTTCCACTTGGATGCGTAGGTCTTCCTGTTGGAGGGCTTTCTGAAACCCTAAGGACCTCCATGACCCCTTCAGAGAGATGCAGGTAAGCATACTCTAGGTCCTCAAGAGCCAGGCCTTGAGTCTGAGAGACTGAAGGTTGGGGTATAGGATCCTGTCCTGGGAAGAACTCAGCAAGTTGTGATTCCTGGGGAGGCTGACTGATTTGGCAACTGACAGTGCCACAACCAGGGGAGTACCATGGCTGCTTGGCCCAGAATGGAGCAATAAGGATCACTGTAGCTGGCTGGGATTTGAGCTTGTTCAGGACTCTCAGCAATGGTATCTGGTTAAAATCGTGCAACCAAAACAGTGCGAGCAATAACAGTGCTACCGTAACCATGTGTTCATATACAGCGCTTGGTCAAAATAGTGACAAAACAGAAAAGCATGTACATGGGTACCTGCGCATTTTTCTGATCTGGTTATGTGCATAATTAGAAATCTGTGCCCTAAAACACACATGGAAGGTATTTTTTGTGTGAATTAAAACGTAATTTTACTAAAAATACACTTTGCTTGTTGCACTGCTGCTTTAAACGGATGTGTTATCTGCTTTCCTGTCTTGGTGAGGCACAAAAGTTTGATCTTATGTTTCTGATTTTCTGAAGGATCTTTTATTTTAATGTACAGAGCTATTTACACAGTTGCTTGGGTTGCTCCAGTGCAAAAGCAACCCTGTGGAGCTGAGGAGTCAGTCAGAGCGAGCGGTGTAAGGAGCCTGGTCTGCTCTGTGTACTGTTCTCTGGAGCTTGCCCGGGTCGGGTCTCAGTCATGGATACCTTTGCAACTGTGTTTTTGGAAGTACTACTTCCCATTGTCAGGATGTGCAAAAGTGTCTTGATCATGGAACCAGAACATTCACTGGAGATTTTGGGGGACACTGCCTCATATTCTCACTGACCTGTTGTTTTGTATGCAGATCTCCTCTCTGGTATGGACATGGGTTGGGATCCAAGTTGAGAGTGCAACACACAGCGGCAATCAGCAGGAAGTGGCAGGAGCAAGTGGGCTGCAGGTAGAATATTGGTCACTGGCTTAAAATAATTTACATTTCAGCCAGCTCGCTGGCACAGAGTCACGATTGCTATCTGCGGTGCCGATGACCTGAGTTTGGGAATGGACTCGGGAGTCGGAGGGCCGGTGGGAGTAAGACTGAACATCCGGTGGACTGCTCTCCTATTGTGGGGGGAGGTAGGGTTGAGTGTCCGATGCACGATGGACCCCTGGTGGAGGCCGAGAGTTCCACTGTGGTTGGTGCCTGTACATTCAGAGGGCAGGGTGGATGTGGATTGTCATTGCACGTCCCCGCCCCGTGGGATTCACAGCCTCCAAAATATGCCGGTCCCTGCTAATGAACAGGCTCCATTGCCGCTCACTCTGGCTACCAGAATTCACCTTTTGGTGGCCCCACTTGGGGGGGAGTGCAGGCCTGAGTATGAGGGGGCTGCTGCCGTACCCTGGCGAGCCCATTTGGGCTTGGGGAGCCAGCACAGAAAAAATTAAATGAAAAAAAAAAAATAAGACCATTTACATTTGAAGTTAACAGCAACAACTGCTAATTTAAACTTTTGCAGCTCTGTTGTTTATGGGGGGGAAGTCGGATCTGAATACAGCAGGCAGTGGTAATGTGATCTACATGCTGCAAGGTTTGTCTAGCACCAGCACAGGGAGAAAGAACTTCTGAGTAGTGGTAATTACTGGAGCCTTGGGGGCAGTGCCCCCTGTTTTCACTGACCTGCTTGTTTGTCTGCTGGCATGGATGCGGGTTGGGGTCTGAGCTCAGAGCACAGCTAGCAGGAAAGAGTGGGCTGCTGGTAGAATATTGGGCAATGATTTAAAACTTAAAGTAGATCGATATAACAATCGCACTTTTTTGAGCGCTCTATAATTTGTAGACACGCGAATATGAACAAGTGCTAAAATGTAAGCGCTGAAATGCCTTGTATGTTTGCAGTCATGCTGTTTTGACAGTGAACCTTATTCAGGACTCTCAGCATCAATGGGAATGGAGGAAAGGCATACAGGAACTTCTCTGTCCAATCCAGAAGCAGTGCATCCAGTGGGATTGAACCCCTCAGTGGGGGTATGCAGCAAAACTGGGGAAGCTGGTTGTTGTCTGGGGCTGTGAAGAGGTCTACCTCTGGAGTGCCCCACCTTTTGAACACAATCTGTAACACCTGCTTGTTCAGGGACCACTCGTGGTGGTTCTGATTGATCCTGCTGAGAGCATCTTCCAGTACATTGTCCTTCCCTGGCAGGCGGACTGCTGACAGGGAAATTCCCATAGAATACGCCAGACTCCAAATTTTCATGGCCTCTGTGCACAGGGGGGTTGACCTTGTGCCTCCTTGTTTCTTTATGTAATACATGGTGGTTGTGTTGTCTGTCCTGACCTGCACCACCTTTCCCTGTACTATGCTGGCAAATGTTTGGAGTCCCAGGAAGACTGCTCTGAGCTCTAGCAGGTTGATATGCAGCAATGACTCCTGCTTGAGCCATGTGCGATGGGCAGTGTGCTCCACCAGATGTGCTCCCCACCCCAGTACGGAAGCATCTGTGGTCAGCACTAGGGAAAGGTTTTCCTGCAGGAATGGTACACCTTGTCTGAGGTTGTCCATATCCAGCCACCACTGAAGAGCCTGCAGAAGTGTCCCTGTAACTGGCACCAGTTCTGACAGTGAGGCTCTTTTCTGGTGCTAATGCCGTTTGAGATGATATTGAACATCTCTCATTTCGAACCTTGCCCCTGACACGGTTGCTGTGAAGGCTGCCATATGGCCCAGCAATTGCAGGAAGTGCCTTGCAAGCCTTAGGCTTTGCAGCTTGAAGGTACTTGCCAACTGTACCAGGCTGTCTGCCCCTGTCTGTGAAAGAAAAGCCTTTCCCCTCACCGTGTTCAGCTTGGCTCCTATGAATTCCAGGAGCTGTACTGGCTCCAATACAGATTTTCTCAGATAGACTAGGCATCCTAGTGACTGTAGTACATCCTGTGTGAGTGTCAGGGACTCCCTTACTTGTTGAGGGGATTGCCTTACGAATAGCCAGTCATCCATGTAAGGGAATACTGCCACTCCTTGCCTCCACAAGTGCACCACAACCACAGCCAAACATTTTGTGAACACCCTTGGAGCAGAAGTAAGTCCAAAAGGCATTGCCTTGAACTGGTAATGGCCTGATGGCAGTCTGAATCTGAGGAATTTTCTGTGGACTACCTGATGGGGATGTGGAAGGATGCGTCCTTTAGGTCAAGAGATGCCAGCCAATCCCCTTGCCTTAGGGTTGGAAGGATTGTTGCCAGGGTCACCATTCTGAACTTTGGCTTTACCAAATGTCTGTTCAGGTACTGGAGATCCAGTAAGGTTCGCCACTCCCCTGTTTTCTTTATTGTGAGGAAGTACCTTGAATAGAGCCCCTTTCCTCTCTATGCCTGATGAACTGGTTCGATTGCCCTTTGAGACAGAAGATTCAATACTTTTCCTTCCATTAGCAATATTTCTGATGGAGAAGAGGGTCTAAAGACCCTTGCCCTCAGCTTTGGCACCTGCTCCCTACTGGGGTTGGGGAAGTGACCCGAGTAGACACCTCAGGGCATCTGCTTGGCTTGAGATGCTGTCTGAGTGCTGGGGCTAGTTCGGTTGCCACCACTCCTGCCCCTGCCTCTGAAATAACCTCACTGTGGTTGGTACTGGGGAAAGGCTTGAGGCTGGAAGAATGGCCTATAGTGTCTCTTACCTATACCTCCCCTGGCTTGTTGCTTCTGGGGTGTAGATGCCTTTTCTTTAGCAGCAGTACTTTTATATTCTGTCTTGTAGTTGTTCATTTTCTTCATATAAGCCTCTATCTGTTCACCAAACAGAGAAGTAGGCTCACATGGGAAATCCAGGGCCTTGGACTGTGTGTCTTGGGTCAGGTTGGCGGCTCTGAGCCAAGCAAACCTTCTGAGTGACACAGAGGAAGCCATTTGTCTGGCCGCAGTGTCATTATTGTCCACAGCCATCCTAAATTGGGCTTTTGATGCCTCTATGCCTCTCTTCGCAGCTTCCTCCAGGTCAGCTGCCATGGGTCGGAGACAGACTTTGTAATTTCCATCACAGTATTCCATAAAGTTCTCTGGTATCTGGCCATATAGGATGCTTGTCTGATAATCAGAGAGGATCCCAGGTAAACCTTTTTTTGCAATGGAATCCATTTTCTTGGCATCCTTGTCTGGAGGGTGAGATGCCAAGGGTATGCCAGCCTTATCACAGGCTGCAGCCTGCACCACTCCCTCGTGGCTTGGGTGTCCAAAAAGAAACTCTGCTCCACCCCTAGTCACCCAGTATTTCCTACCTGCGACCAAGGACAGTGCTTCAAAAATCAAAATGAGTAAATGGACTTAGATAAACCGAGACAAAATAAACTTCTTCAAGAAAGTGAAGGAGAGCTCTCCAGAGACGTCTTACTGAGGCAAGTGGAGTAAAGAATCTGATGGTTGCAGGAAGTGCAACCGGGGACAGTGATTTGAAAACCGAGCTCAAGTCTAACATTCCACTATTAGCATAGGTTCTATTAACCATTTCAGCTCCGAGGCAGTCCTATGGTGAGGCCATACTGCATTTGTCAGAATACAGTAAGATTTCCTGGGGTTTGAAAAATAAAAGTATGGAAACAGTGTCTCAAACACACATGTGCTTGGCAGTGTCTCAGTAATTTCTGGATTGTTTGGGGCTTTCTGCTGCCCCTAACCAAGTAGTCTTTGCAAAGCATTTTTTATTTATTTATGACAACTGGGGAGTGTTTTTTCACATGGGGAAATCCAGTTATAATTCGCCATTATAACCAGCTGGTCAAAAGAGTGAATGCACACTGGGTTTCCCTCGCTCCATGCATGTTCCCATTGTGTTCTTGCCTTCCTCACACGCACACTTGAACCCGACCATGGCTACTGGTATGGACACTGATTTCTATTTATATAATTGCTGTGGGAGGAAAAAATGCTCCACAGCAATTATATAAAGTGGTGTGTAAAAATTCGAATTTTACACACAATCTTTGTGTTGGATGCTTGTATAAACCCCTCAAGCCTTGCTCTTGGGGTTTATGTAGCAACCAACACCTCAGGTGTGTGTAAAATTCTCATTATGCACACTACCCCATGTATTATTCTATATGTAATTTGTGACCAGGAAAGGCCCGCTGAGCTCTGATAGCCTCTTTCCATGTGCATCCTAACATTGTTTAAATTTAGCCAAATTGCTACTGCAGATCACACTTCGATGACATTTCTAAAATCTGGCTGTTTGCCATGTGGCTAAAAATTTTGGACAGCAAGAGCCAAGTATTGCAAGGTTTAGAATCTTAAATATAGCAGGGGTTATAATGTAAACTGAATGTTCACAATAAATGATATTAACTGTTTGTGCCATGCATTTATGTGCTCTTGTTATTAACTAATATTGCCCATATACATAGAAACATAGAAAGTGATGGCAGATGGGGACCAAAGATCCATCTAGTCTGCCTGAGTGTTACCCCCCCTTAGAATTTCTTAGAGACAATCCTCTTATGCCTATCCCAAGTAGATTTAAATTGCCCTAATGTTTTGGAGTCAATAACTTCTGCAGGTAGGCTAGTCCATGGAGCTACCACCCTTTCCGTAAAGAAGAACTTATGCATGTTACCCCGGATCCTCCCTTCCCTTAATTTCATTTCATGACCCCTTGTGCTTGTGGAGCTATTGATCAGAAAGAGTTCCTGGGTAGGGACTCTGTTTATGCCCCTCAGGAACTTATGCTTGGCTTTGTATTCATTCCAGTCCCTGACAAGATTTTCAATTCCAGTTGTACCTGTTTATCTGTATTTTCTTACATACTCTGCCTTATCACTGTTTATCCAGTGATAATTGCTTTGATATGGTTTCCATCTCTATGACTGCCAAGATGCATACTTTGTTTGTACGTGCTCTGGATTACCATCTATCACTGTAACTACTATTTTCTTTGCAGAATGCATACAGTGATGCTTCTCCATGCTTTGTAACCTCCCAGGCCATGCCTGAAAATAGTCATTTGGTTTGTCTAGTGCACTCATCCGCTACATAAAAACTAAATAAATAACAATGTATTTATCAGTTAATGTCTGTCACAATATATCTGCACTAGTGCAGTAGCAGCCATAGTGGCTCTGACCCGAACTTGTTGTGAATAGCCATACCAGAGGACGACATTTCCAAAATGTTTGCACTCATCTTCTTGAGCGTTGTATGCATGGGTATACTGATCCTCTTTTCGGAGGTTGGGCTCAGTATACTGAGGAATGTTGCCTCACCATCCTCCTGCTGAGTCTCTTCAGTGAGGATACTTATGGTCTCAGCCATGCTCCTGAGGAATGCACAGTAGGATGTAAAATGATCTGGACCTCTGGGTGGGGAGCAAATCACCTCATCCCCAGTTACATCAGGGGATATGGTATAAACCTCTTACTCCTCTGGAATGTATTCTGCAAACCAGGAGGAATAGAGGGAGGCATTCTATCTGCCTGTTGCTTCACGTTTTGGAAAAAGTCTCACATTGAATTATTCCATAGAAGGCACAGAGATCTGAGCAGGAGGCACCACTGTTCCTCTGCTTCAGGTTCCCTGTGCTTCTCCTTTAATACTTTCTTTAGACTGGCAGAAGATGCTGAAGCATCAGCATTTTTTTTTATCTTATTTATCCTTATCTGAATGGACATCAGATGTGGATTTTGGTTCTTTCAAATGTTTCCTTGAGGATTCTGCCTTACAGGCTATATCCTTAGGAAATGTATATTCAGCTGTCATTTTAACCAAAGGGATTGCAATCTTTACAGGGGAACATTCTTTGGAGCTGGACAAAGAGGCAGGAGCTGACAGAGAAGAAAAAAAAAATTACTCACCACAGTCATGTTGTTTCTCCCTAAGGGATCCCTCACTAAGTTTAACAATCATTCCCCTGGCAAAAGCAGCCCCGGAGCTTTAGAATTTATGCTAATGATGGAATTTAGACTTAAATTCAAACGTTGTTGTACGGTCATGCTCACCCCTGCATTATAATGTCAGACCAATTGATCCAAGGACCCACTAGGTTGAACATTAAGTCTGGAAACCACACCACATTAGACTGGATTCTTGCTTCCAACCCAAGTAGTTTCAAACTCGCTGGGACATTTGTGGACTCCATAAGTGACCATGCCCCTATATTCGGCAATCTGAAAATATGACCATCCCAATCCTCCACCCAGAATTTTTTGGGCTCGAGATTATTCCAATTTCGACACCTGCTCCTTTCTTGAAACCCTAGCAGTGGTGGATTGGACTCAGATCAAGCTAGCCCCCAATCTGGACTCAGACCTTGATTTCTTCATTAATAACTTCCTCTCAGCCGCCAATAAACATGCCCCCCTAAAACAAATCAGAGTCAAGGGAAAACACTCAAAGTGGCTGTCCAGAGACCTTAAAAAACAAATGAGGGTGAGAGACAAAGCCTGGGAAAAATTCAAATCTACAAATCTAACTAAGGATTGGGTAGAATATAGAAAACTGAGAAACAAGTGTAAAAAGGAACTAAAATCAGCTAAAAGACAATACCTCCAGAACCTACAAACTAAAAACCTTTTGGACCCTACAACATTTTGGTCCCAAATTAACTCTCTCCTAAAGGGAAACACCACCCATGAGAAAAGTGACATAGTAGCAAATGGTGTCCACTATACCAACCTGCAAGATGCTGCTAATGCACTAAATGCATTTCTCACTGACCTGGACAAATTTAAAAATAATCCCTCTGGGCCCCTCCTCCTACCCAGAATCATCCACAAGAGGAAATCCCTTACCCTAATTTTCACTTCAAACTTGCAACTAAATCTGAGATCCAAAAATTATTAAAATAAATAAATTCCTCTGGCTCTGCTGGGTTTGACAAGCTGGAGCCCAGACTCCTCAGAATCACAGCCCGTGTTATTGCCTGTCCAGTTACTTGGCTCCTAAACAGATTCCTGCTTGAAGGCAAGGTCCCCACTGTGTGGAAAGTTGTCTTAGTCACTCCTATCTCTAAAGGTGGGGATATTGAGCTTGTTGATGATTACAGACCAATATCCATCCTCTGCAATCTAAGTAAAGTGTTAGAGAGGATTGTATACCAGTAGGTCCAGGAATATGTTGAATGGAACAATTTATTAACTGAACGACAACATGGTTTTAGAAAAAAATCATGGTACCAATACAGCTCTGATTAGCCTTACTGGGGATATCTTCACGGATCTAGATGATGGCCTTTCAACAGGTACGATCTTTATAGACCTCACCAAGGCACTTGACTTGGTAAATCATCAGCAGCTTACCACTAAACTAACATCTCTTGGTCTTGATCATCTGTCTACTCAATGGTTCACAGACTACCTTAATGGCAGATCACAAATTGTCAAATGGCATGGCACTATGTCCAACAAATGCCCTATCACAGATGGCATGCCCCAGTGTTCAATACTGGGACCTCTCCTGTTTTCCCTATTTATTAATGATTTGCCTCAACATTGTGGAGGGGCCAAGGGGACCTTATATGCAGATGATGTCGTGCTTTATAGGTCCTCCCAAGACACTGTCCAAATAAACAACCTTCTTAGTCAAGACCTTGGTCTACTTGAGAATTGGTTTCTTGCCAATAAATTAGTTCTAAATACTAAAAAGACCAAAGCCATGCTATTTGTCCCTAAAAGCCAAGGCCCAACGCGTTTAAATTTTTTGTCCCTAGCTCTTTCCAATAGCTCAGAACTGAAGTGATCAATTGTATCAAATACTTAGGTGTATACTTACACCAAGACTGCTCCTTTAAAAGCCACATCAACCATCTGACCAAGAAACTCAACCAAAAGTTAGGTCTCTTATATTGCCTCATCCCTTTCCTCACTCGTGAATCCAAACTCAATGCTTCCATTGGTATACTCCTTCCAACCTTGCTATATGGGGCCCCTTTACTACAATCTGTAAGAAGTTCTGAAAAGCAAAGGCTAAAAATACTGTATCACAGGATAGGGCACTTTGCTGCAGGAGTGTCACCACGGGAGCATCACTGCAAGGTACTATTATCTCTTAGGTGGCCTTCTCTAGACAGCAGTTTATCATATTCATTACTCTGCCTTGCATTTAAGATCCAGCAAAATGGCACCCCTCCTAGCCTAACTAACACATTAGCTCCCCAAAAGAATGGGAGAACACTAAGATCCTCTGGCTGCCAGCTTCTCCATGTCCCTAGTGTAAGGACTTCCCTAGGACTCTGGTCCTATGCTGCCTTCATCCTTCCCATCTGGAATGGTCTCCCTAGTAGTCTCCAGGAAAAGCCCACTTGTTGGATCTGAACCTCTGCAAGTGCTACCACTGAGTCTACCAGACTCCCTGCTGCCGATCTAACCTTATTGGGACATCAGTCTGATTGTGATTGTCTTGTCTATAACAGTACTTCTACTCTTTTTGATATTGATTGTAATTAACCTGTTATTGTATCCTTGACTGGGTCAGTATGTCTATATCAACTGTTAATTGAGAAATGACATTTATGTATTTTGCTGTGTTTATAGATGTGTGTAATTAATTCCAGGTTGCCCCTGAAAAAGGGACTGTTTCTGTCTCAGTGGGCCTACCCGGTCACCAAAATTTAAATAAATAAAATAAGATTTATTTCTATAGCTAGGATGAGCAGTGACTGCTGAAACTAACTAAATGGCAACCAAAAATGTATCCAAAAAATGTTTTAACTCTATTAAAACAAGGCTGAAGAAACCAATTTATTATTGAAAAAAAAAAAAAACTAAGTCACTGAAACCACTTAGCAACCATTGTTGAAACGCTTTAACAAGTAATGCTCAAGCAATCTAAAAAGGAGCCAACTGTTGTATGAACCTATTCTTATGTTCTGAAAGGGGAGGCAGGGATTAGGGATTGTTAAACTTAATGAGGGAACCCTTTGGAAGAAACATTACTATGGTGAGTAATTTTTTCTTCATACTCCAGGAATACCTCATTTAAGTTTAACAAGCGCTGACTCCATAGCAGTACCTTGGGAGGATGGGTATAGAACCTATTTCGGGAAAAGGTTCTGCGAGACAAGAGTGCCAAAAATTGGCATCCCTTCTGGACCGTAATGTTTTGTGAAGGTATGCACTGTCTTCCAGGTAACTGTTTCACAAATGTCTGCAGGAGAATACCCCCTGATGCTGCCACAGAGACAGAGATGCCTCTTGTAGAGTGTGCTCTGAGTCCTCTGGGAGGCAGTTTGCCAGATTTGTTATAACAGAGCTGTATGTGGGATACGATCCACCAAGAAACTGTTCTTTTTGATGCTGAGTTTGTCCTTTCTCACTTCATCATAGTTAAACAGCTGTGTGCTAATGGACCTTACATCCTTTGTATGGTCCAAATAGTAACTCAGTGCCATTTTCACATCCAGACTGTGGAGCTGTTGCTCATCTGAGCTGAACTGTCCTGTGAAGAAAACTGGAAGGGCAATTGACTGATTCAGGTGGACTTTGGACACCACGTTTGGGAGGAATTTCCTGTTTGTCCTTAGGACTACTTTGTCGCTATGGGAAATTATGTAGTTAGGATCTGTACAGAGGGCCTGTAGCTTGTTCACCCTTATGGCAGATGTCACTGCCACCAGGAAAACTGTTTTCCAGGTGACATACTTCAGTGCAGCAGTGGTCATGGGCTCAAAGGGAGCCTCCATCAGCTGGGCAATACACAAGTTCAAATTCCTGGGAGGAGCAGATCATTAATTAAGGCCCTTGAGAAACTTTTTGAAAATGGGTTGCGAGGCCACTGACCTGTCTTTACCAGCTGATGTGTAAGCTGACATTGCTGCCGAATGCACCTTCAGAATTGAAGTCCTTAGGCCCAAAGACTGGAGGTGGACTAGGTAGTCCAGGATTATGGACAGAGCTATCTGGAGGGGGTTGATCTGTTTGGGGGAGCACCATAAGGAAAATCCTTCCATTTTGAAGCATATGTTTTCCTTGTTGCTGGTTTTCTGGAAACGGTAAGTAGTGCCGTAACTTTCTCAGAAAGATTTAGCCCAGATAACTCTTGCTCCTAAAGAACCATGCTCTGAGGTATGGGAATGTTATCCTGCCCTGGGACAGTGTTATCAGGTTATATCTCAGAGGAAGGTTGATAGGCTGTCTGCTGGACAGGGGCAGGAGCATGGAGTACTAGGTTTGCTTGGCCCAGTCTGGAGCAATTAGAATCACTGCTGCTGACTCCCTTCTCAATTTTATCGGCACTCTCAGTAAAAATGGGAAAAGAGGGGAGGCATAGAGAAACTTTCCTGACCAGCTGAAGACTAGTGCATGCCCTGGGAGTGAACTCACTACTGGAGGTCTGCAGCCGAAAAGTTGGAGCTGGTTGTTCTCCCAGGTTGGTGTGCCACACCTTCTGAATACTGATGCCAGCACTTGCTGGTTCAGGGTCTATTTGTGATTTTCCTGGCTGATACTGCTGAGGGTGTCTGGTAGTACAATGTCTTTCCCTGGTAGGTATACTGTAGATAGCTGCACCTGCAGGGAATATGCCAGGTTCCAGATCTTCACATGGCCTTTGTGCACAGCTATGAAGATCTTGCTCTTCTCTGCTTGTTTATGTAGTACATGGTTGTGGTGTTTTCTGTTCTGATCTGGACAGACTGACCACTGACCCAAGAGAAAACACCTACATTGCCAGGTACACTGCCCTGAGTTCCAGGAGATTTATGTGCTCGAGTCTCTTGTGCACTACCTGTGCCACTCACAGATTCTCTAGGTGGGCACCCCCAAACTAGGAGGGAGGCATCTGTTGTGAGAATGACTGTAGGGAATTGCTGGAGGAAGGGAATCAATCTCTCTCAGGTTGTATTCCTCCTTCCACTAGCTTAGTGCCCTTAACAAGGTTCCTGTGACAGGCACCAATTTAGATAGGGTGTCCCACATCTGAGACCAATGGTCCCCATAGGTGGCACCGAATATCTCTCATCTGGAATCTGTCCCCTGGTACCACTGTTGTAGAGGAAGCCATGTGACCCAGTAGGCTTAGAAAATCCCCAGCAGCTTTGGCTGGCCTACTCTGAAGGATTCTAAAGTTGAAATCAGATTTGCTACCCTTGCTAGAGGACGAAATACCTTCCCTTAAAGAATGTTCAGCTCTGTACCCATTAAGTCCAGAACCAGATCTGGGTCTGTTTGAGACTATTTTAAGGTTTATGAGGAAGCACAAATCCTCCAAAGTGTTTTAAGTCATTAGTATAGAGAAAAGTTTGGTTCCTGCTGTGTTTTTCTTGAGATCAGACAGTCATCCAGCTAAGGAAAAACCACTATCCCGCTCCTTCTCAAATGTGCTGTCACCACAGCTAGGCACTTTATGAATACCCTTGGAGCTGAGACCAAAGGGAAAGATGTGAACTAGTACTGGCCATTCTCTAACCTGAATCTAAAGGTATTTTCTGTGACATGGCCTAACTGGTATGTGGGCAGTAGGTGTCTTTCACATCCAGTGATCCCTGCCAGTCTCCCACTTGCAGAGATGGAATCACTGAGCCCAGTGTTACCATCCTGAATTTTTCTTTTCTTTAAGTGTTTGTTCAGGTATCTCAGGTCTAAAATGGGTCGCCACTCTCCATTTTTCTTGAAGGTTAGGGAACATCTGGAGTAAAGTCCCTTGCCCTTTTGTGCGGCAGGTACTTTTTCCACTGCATGTGTTTGCAGCAATTTCTTCACCTCCAGCTCCAGAAGGATTGCTTTTTGCTGGTGTATGAGGTTGAAACATTTTTGGGTTCTGCAGGTTTGGAAATATTTTGAACCAGAGACACAAATCCTGACTCACTACTTCTAGGATCCACTTGTCAGTAGTGAATATTATCCATTCCGGGAAGTAGTGAGCTAGTCTTCCTCCCACTGGCAATGAGTGGGCAACCTGGACAGGCATGTCAGGGGTTCTGTTTTGTCTGGGTGCTGGGTGCTGGGTGCTGGTGTTGCATCAACATGCCTATTTCCCCCTTCTACCACTGCCCCTATAATGGCCTCTTTATGGAGGGTACAGACAGTTAGTGAGACCCCATCTGGAGTATTGCGTGCAGTTCTGGAGACCCAATCTCCACAAGGACATAGACAGGATGGAGGCAGTCCAGAGGAGGGTAACTAAAATGGTGCAGGGTCTGCACCAGAAGCCATATGAACAGAGACTAAAGGAGCTTAATATGTATACCCTCGAGGAAAGGAGAGAGAAGGGGGACATGATAGAAACTTTCAAGTACCTCAAGGGAATCAACAAAGTTCAAGAGGGTAGCATCTTTCAGAAAAAGAGATGTACAAGAACAAGTGGGCACAATTTGAAGAAGGGGGGGATGGCTAAATGGCAACGTGAGGAAGTATTTTTCCATGGAGAGGGTGGTGGACACATGGGACGGCATTCCTGAGGAGGTCATGGGGTCAAAAATGAAAATTACATACCTACTGTAATTATGATCTTTCTGTGTATCTTCACCATTCATCACATTTGGGTACTGGGCCGCCCGACCACTCTTCCCCCCAGACATACCATCCCACCATGTGCCCCAGATTACCTCCCCCCCGACAAAGACAGGGGAGGGAGGCAAGAAAAGGCACAGAGAGGGAGTGGGGATCCAGAGACTGAGGCCCCAGGGGAATGGTGGGTGGGTTTGTGATGAATGGTGAAGATACACAGAAAGATCATAATTATGGTAGATATGTAATTTTCATATCTTATCTGTGTCAGTCTTCACCATTCATCACATTTGGGTGAGTGCTGAGCCCCCCCTGAATGGGGCTTTAAAAACCCTAAAGGACAGAGTCCCTTAGCTCTCAGTGGGTGACACGTTAAGAGGGAGAACCTTCTGGGCCTGGAGAGGCCCAAGAGTGGGGAGTGTGAGACGGGAACCCCCCGGAGGGGGAAGGAAGTTGCCCCAACAGACATCACCTCACCCTACAGGAAAACAGATAGGTCCTCTGGTGCACAGATTTAACCACCCTACACCGGGCCAAGGGTGACAACCGGGGAAAGACGTAGCCATGCCATCCGCCTAGTGCAGATCACTGTCCCTATGACCCTGGTAGCTACCTCATTAGCGTCATACAATGCCCTTGCTTGGTGCCTTGCTAGCTCCAGGCCACATGCAGAGAGAGCAATGGCTTGTCTGGTTTGCTCCATGTCAGGCAAAGAGGCTAAGAGCTGACCCAGCCTGGACCACAAGAACCTGTCATAGGCTGCATAGTGGACCTGATGTGCAGAAATAGAAAGCAGCAACCGTGCTGAGTAGAAAGTCCTCCTACTCTAGAAGTCAAAATCTGAGGAGTCTTGATCTGGGGGCTGGTCACGGTGAAGGGCGCGAAGCCCATTTGGAGTGTCCAGCTGCGTCAATCCTGACTGAGGATGAGGCATGGAACCTGGAAACTCCAGGGGGGGGGTGCAATACCACTGGCAGAGATCCCTAAGGGTGGGAAGTCCGGAGAAGGGTCTCTGCCAGGAACACAACAATACCTCCCTAAAGGGAGAAGGCCAGGGGGGCATCACAAGGATGTCCTCACTGAAGTTACACAAAAAGGCATGCGCCGAGTGCTCTGGATTGCTCTGAGTGGGAGGAGAGAGATGTAGGTCCTCCAACATCCTCACGAGGATTCGCTGATACTCTGCGAGATCAGCGGCTGGGGAGATGTGGACAGAAGGCTCCTCTCCTGCAGAAAAGGGGGATGAAGATTTAGAGGACCTCAACTGTTTAGAGGGTGGCTGCTCGGGGGGAGGTTGAAAAACCTGTCTGTCCATCGCCCTGACTTAAGTGGGAAAGTGAGCAGCCACAGCTCTAAATTGATCCCAGGAGAGAGGCTCACTAGGACCAAGGATGCCTGGGAGCACAGGAGAGTGTGGCAGAGGGATGGGGACAGATCCGAGAAGAGAAGTTGGCTGACCTCCGCCTGGGCTAGGGAGTGCACCAGGAGCACCAGAAGATGAAGGTGCTCCGGAAGACTCCACAGCCAACAGTTGAACAACCATTTCGGAACTGCCTTGGCTGTGCCCAGAAGAATCCCCCCTGTGAGGTGACTGGGGCCGTATACATCCAGAAGAATGGTCCCCTATCTCAAAGGAACGGGGCTCTCTCAAAGAAAGTGAAGGGGAAGAGTGGAGATCCACACTGCGGCTTCTTCCAGAGCCCGGATGGGCCCCCGAAAAAGGCCTCCATGCAGACCCTACGCCCCTCAACCCCTTGGAATCTGAGAGTGCCCTCCTCCTCGAGATGGTCAGCCTAGGTAACTGACAGCCCTGGTCAGCACCCAAAGGAACTATCCAAGGCACAGTACCCTCCCCTCTTGTAGGTGCTCTGATCTGCCCCAAAGTTGGGTGATCCAGGCACACCACATGAGGGGGTACCACTACTGAGGGGTCAGCAAATCCTCCAAGGTTGGGCTGCAGTGCAATGGTGGCATGCACCACTGCCCGCTGGTCAGCACCCCTGACCCCAGCCTCGGAAGTCACCGACTGCTCCTCAGAGGGGGGCTGACTCCAGTTTGTCAAAGACACAACCAGGCTACCCACACTAGCAGCTAGTTCCAAGGAGACAGACTGCTCATTTGACTCACAGTCTGACTCCTCCTCCGAAGAGGTGGAGGCAGAGGCCCTGTGCCAAACCATAGGTGGGTGCCTTTTGCCATCCCTACCAAACAGGGTGCCAGAAATGGAGACTGCACCCAAGTTGGTG
This sequence comes from Neoceratodus forsteri, assembly GCA_016271365.2. Classification (NCBI taxonomy): domain Eukaryota; kingdom Metazoa; phylum Chordata; order Ceratodontiformes; family Ceratodontidae; genus Neoceratodus; species Neoceratodus forsteri. Next base: position 1,076,561,574 of record CM028131.1, read on the forward strand.
CCAGTGCCCTCTGCAGCACTGCGAACAGTGGCCAAAGAAGACATGGCTCCAGCCCAAACAGTAGCCTCTGAGTCGGGACCTGCCATGGTGCCGTAAGTGGCACTGAGGGCAGCGACAGCGCTGACAGCTCCAATGGCACTTTCGGTGCCGTGGATGGAGTCAAAATCAGAAACCCCCATGGCACTGACCCACTCCATGGTGCTGCGAACAACACTGAGAGCAGAAACAGCGCTGATGATGGCTCCGACAGCACCTTCTGAAACCCCCATGGTGCCATGCCCATGTTCAGCACCGCAAATGGCTCCAGAGCTGGACACGGCACCATGCTCAACCTCGGCGCTGTGGATGGTGCTGAGGCGAGGAGAAGAAAGGGACAGCACTGTAGGGACTCCCATGGCACCGCTAGCAGTATCGGCACCAACAGCAGCGACAACGCCGAGCGACGGACCGGTGCTGACAACTCTGCTAGGGCCCACGGTGCTGTGAATGGCACCGAGGCCCGAAATGGGGCCGATTGATGGCGAGAGGACGGTGCCAACCCAGGCCTTGTGGAAGCGGGTCCGGCTAATTTGGGAGCCTTCAGCCCCTAAGGGGCAATTGCCATGGCGGTGCCTCCTGCCCGCCCCCGGAAGGGAACGGACTGGGCCTCCTGCACCAGGGAAGGAGCCTCAGCCATGGCTAGGTTACTAGAAGCCGAGGCTCCCTCCTCCTCTGTCCATATAGAACCGGGAGGGGACCCAGAGGAAAGGCCGAGAGAGCGTGGCTTGGCCCGACGAGTGTGCACCCGACCCACGAAAGTCGGCGGAGCTCACCTCACTTTCCACGCGCGCTGTTCGATGATCTGGTGGTCCATGAAGAAGCAGGTGTCGCACGAATCCATGTCGTGAAGCAGGCCAAGAAACGAAATGCAATGGTCCTGCTGGTAAGTGACGGAACATTTTCAGCAGCATGGGCACTGTCGTATGGGGGGCCGACCCGTCTTTGAAGTCTTCTTGCCCTCTGACCTAAACATGACCTTCAGAAAGAAATACAAACAAGACTCGACGTCGCTGGAAAATAGTAAAATGGAAAGGTCTTCCCGGCAACATCGAGTGGCTAGCAGAACTGGCAGGAGGAACCGACGGACTTGACGTTGAAAATTTTTTAAATGACAACAAACTACAAACAGGTAGGCCTGAACTCAAGCTGGAGAAAGCTTCCCACGAGGTGACCTTGATGGCAGGAGATGAACTGGCAGGCAGGCAGAGTCGATAGTGCCTAATGGCCAACCCAGGAGTGCCACGTAGAATGTCGGCCTCGAAGGTGGCGCCGAGAGTACGTCAGCTCCACTCACCAAAAAAAAAAAAAAAAGCTCCTGCAGGGTCCTAACCTCCGGCCGAGTACCGAAATGTGATGAATGGTGAAGACTGACACAGATAAGATCAGTGGGGGAATTCAAGAATGCATGGGACAGACATAAGGCAATTCTGGTGGGCGGTAGGAAGAAGTAGGCTGTTGGTTAACTAGGATCTGCAGCTTATCCAATAGGTAGGGAATGGGCAGATTGGGTGGGCCAAGCGGTCCTTATCTGATGTCAAAGTTGATGTTTCTACAAGCACGAGGGTAGTATCCCCTACCCCCACCTCCTCTTCCGTATGGCCTGTAGGAAGTGGAGGCTTTTTCTTTCTTAGTATTGCTCTTGTAGGCAGTTTTATACTCATCTGCCTTTTTCATACAAGCCTCTGTATTGTCACCAAACAGGGATTTTCCCTAACAAGGGAAATCCATGGCTTTTGTCCAAGTGTTTTGGGATAGATTAGTAGTTCTAAGGCAGGCAAACCTTCTTACAGGGACACTGCATGGGCCATAACCTTGGATGCAGTGTCATTAGTATCCACTGCCATAGAAAACTGATATATAGTGGCATCTACGGCTGATTTTGCTGTGTCAGTCATATCCTGTGCTAAGTCTCCAGTAGCCCTTTCGCTCTGTGCCAGAATGGAGTTTCATAAGGCTTTCTGGTATTGTGCTGTGTAGGCCAGATAAGCTGCCTGTCATAGGAGCAAGGAAGCTGAAGTATACACTTTTTTGCCCATTATATACATTTTTCTGGAATCTTTTTCAGGAGGCTGGGAGGAAAAGGACACTTTGGCCTCATCACATGCAGCAGTCTGAACCATTCCCTCATGATCAGGGTGGTAATACAGGTACTCGGAGCCCCATTTGTCAACCTGATATTTTTTTCTCAGTTTTCTTATCTATGCCAGCAGCTAAGGCGGGTGCTGACATGATTTTAAAAGTGTCTTTTGTGAGGGATTTACAGATGGGCAGCGTCAACCTCTTAGTGGGGGCTAACCCCATCATATCCATGAATTCAACCTCTTCCTCATCTGTTTCCTGTGAAAAAATGCTGAAGGTATTGACCATATATCTCACAAAGGTATAGAAAGAGGTATAGTCATCCTGAAGGTCTTGGAGGTAAGCCAAATTCTTGCTTGGGAGAATCATGTGGTTCTATAGGATCTCCCTCCTTCTTTTCTAAATAAAAATTTCTACCCTCTCCTCCACAGGCACTGGGAATGGAACCGGAGCCGGGGGGAGGCAGGCATATTAATGAAATGTCCCACAGGCTGGAATGCCTGGGAGAATTGACATGCCTTAGCCACGTCCTCTACTGAGGGTATTTTATTGTTGTTCACTGGTGATTCCTTTCCGTCTTCAGGAGGAGCAGCAGCTACATGCTTTTGTTTTTTTCTTGGCATGCACCATCTTCAGTGCCTGCTCTGAGGTTCTTTTATTTCTACTGGTTTCAGGGTTTCACTGTTCAGACACCCTGAGTTCTGAGATCCATCTTCTGCAGCTTTGCTTTTTAACTCTGTCCCCTTTGACAGGGACTATTGCTTATTTTGAGGGGCTTGACTCTCATCTGAGCCTTTTGGTGATGTGGAGGCAGACTAAGAAGTTATAAGGTCTTTCAGTTATTTAGCCCTTTTCTTTTGTGTTTTAGGGCAAAACTTAATATAAAGCTCACAATTGTTAAAACTGTGGTCTGGACCCAGGCATTTTAAGCACAACTCATGGCAGTCTGCATTTGCCAGGAGTTGAAAACAAACTTTACAGTTTTTAAACCTGTAGATCTTGTCCTCTTTTTGGGTCTGCCAGTCATGCCAAACACTGCTGACTCAGAGAAGACAAAGCATTTCACACAAGGAGAGTTTCTGAATTGAGAAAAAAACCCTTTTTAGGTAAAAAAAGAAAAAGGGGTTTAAAATAGATGAAATGAGGTTTGACTCCATTAAAAATGAAAGTGCAAGTTGAAATAGCCTAACTGATAATTTTGTTAGACTAAACTATCAAATATCGGCTCAGTCCCCAAATAGAGAGGAACCGAGAATAAACAATATTAAAACCACGAAGAGGCTTAATTTTGTAATAATTTTCAGTGACAAAAAGTAGTTTCAATTCGGTGCCCTAAAAGCGAGAATCACTGAGGGGGAACTGGAGAAAAGTCTAAAATATAATAACAACCTAACTAACACATAGTTATCGATAGAGGAAATAAACTGTATACTTACAATAGTTTTTGAAAATAATAAATTGAGACCCGGTCTGAAGTTGAAGAGAAGACTTCTGGGTGACTGCTTTCCTGAAGCGGAAAAACATATCTGATGTTACAGTGCATGATCACACTGCAGAGTTTGAATTTCATTCCAAATTCCATAATCAGCATAAAATTCTAAAGCTCCAGGGGTACTCATTCCAGGCATAAAACTGTAAAGCTCCAGGGGTGCTCATTCCAGGGGAATAACTGCACTTGTTAAACTTAAAGCAGCAGTGCAACGAAAATGGGTTAAAATCTGACCCCACCTTTTTTCTTCTTAACTGATGCCGGGTATCTTCGAGTTTATTTTGGTGGTAACATTTTCAGTTTTCATTATCATTTAAAAATGTTATGAAAGTTTTAAAGTAATTATTTCTCAAGAAAAAAAGATGGCCGTCTCATTTTCATATAGAAGTAATATTGAGGACCCAAGTCCAGACAGAAATGCAAATGTACAGTATACAGCACAGGCAGCATGCAGAAAACCCAAATCAACAGTTCTGCCAATATTTTTTATAACCATAGCAGAATGTTAGCTTTTTGGAATAACTTTTTTCATTGCACTGCTGCTTTAAGTGAGGGATTCAAGGGGGTTTGAAATCCTTTTTGCCCATCTTCTCTTTTGTGTTTAGGGTAAAACTCGGCAAAGCTCATAGTTTTCCCCAATCCTGAGCAGTGCCCAAATACTAGTAACATTTTGTATGCCTATCTGTCTTAGGCAAACTAGTGCCACACTGTGTACAACTTTTTAAACTAATGGGCCCAGTCTTTTTCTTGGGCTTTTCCGACTCAGATATGAGAAAAAGAAGGGCACCCCTGTAAACAGTCAGACCTCAGTCCTTGAGAGCCGATTTAAAGAAGATAGTAAATGAATTTCCAAGGATTGACTGTTAAACTATAAAGGAATGTGTTTATTCTTAGAAAATACACCTGTATCTTCCAACCAATTCCAAAATAATCTCGTAGGTTACATTTATAAAGCTTGAAACTACATTTGAACACAATGCAGTTCTCCTGTGATGCTACATGCAGATACACATTGATATAATGTGGTAAAAATGATAGGACTTGGTGGCCTGCTGGCGCAGCGGTAGCGCTACTGCTTGTGATGACGTTGACCCCAGTTCAGAGGCTTGAGTGTCCAGAGGACCGCTCGCCTTCTCTGGGGAGGGAGGTGGGGTTGAGGCTTGGCACTTGGCTGACCTCTGGCAGAGGCGTAGCAAGCATCAGAGCCACGTCGTGGGGTTGGGGTATGATGGACATCGATGCTTGCACCTTGACATCTGGGCGCATGTCACAACCTCCAGAACAAGGAAAAATTGGCTCCCAGAGCATGGGGGAGATGGCGCTCGCGGGGGAGACCCTGAAACTCCCGCCTGCCTATCCTGTCCAGGGTGCCTGACAAGACAAGAAGGACCTCGGGGTGTAGGGCCCCATCTCATACCCACCTGAGGGGTATAGCCATGGCTCTATAGGGGTTAACTCACAAGTTCAGGTAGGTGAAGAAGTGGTGCAGACACCACAGGTGACTCACAATGGTGCAGGGATCTGAGACCGCGGGGGAATCACAAAGTAAAAAAAAAATGACAGGAATTTCAAAATGCAGTGAGCTATTTTATGTTTTTTTTTTCCAATCGCTATGAAACATTTTTTTTTTTTTTATATTGACATATGACCATTGTGGTGATACAGTAATGATAACTACTTGGCCAACTCCAAGTTTTCATTAAAAAAAAAAAAAAGTATCTAGCCCTAATGGTTTCAAAGTTATCACATTTTAAAGAAAATATTTTTTAAAAGGTCTAACTCTGGAACAGTTAGGGCTAGAAATTTTTTTTTAATGAAAGCCTGAAGTCCAGCCATTAAGAAATGGTATTGATATTATATTGTTATTATGTAACAGCAATAATTATGTTATGATATTAAAAGCAGGCAGTTTTCCTAGCTATATCGATAAACATATTTACATCACAACCAAGCTTTTTCTGTAAATGTTATTGATATACTTGTTCCATAATTATAAAGCAGACACTAGTGAGGCCCCACCTGGAGTACGGTGTACAGTTCTGGAGACCTTACCTATGTAAGGACATAGACAGGGTAGAGAAGGTTCAGAGGAGGGCAACAAAGATTGTGCATGGATTGCATCACAAGTCCTATGAGGACAGGTTGAAGGAACTGAACATGTACTCCCTGGAGGAGAGAAGGGAGAGAGGAGATATGATAGAGACATACAAGTATCTTATAGGGAGGAACAGGGTGCAGGAATACACTATTTTTAAGTGAAACAGATGTTCCAGGACTAAAGGGCATGGGATGAAGTTGGAGGGAGGACGATTCAGAGGAAATGTGAGGAAGAATTTCTTCACAGAACGGGTGGTGGACAAGTGGAACACCCTGCCAGAGGAAGTGGAGGGGGCTGAAACAATCATGGGATTTAAGAATGCATGGGATAGACATAAAGAAATTCTGGAGGTCAGGGGTAAGGGGCAACAGACTTCTAGGAAAACATAAACTGAACTTACAAGCTCAAATGGGCAGACTGGGTGGGCCATAGGCCCTTATCTGCTGACACTATCTATGTATCTATGTAAGTATATTGATATACTTTTTTTTATATCGACATGGAAAATTTCATGCACTTTTTCTGAATTTTGGTACTAGTCTCCATAATTTATTTGGTATCTACTGTATATAAGTGCAATATCCATAAACATTCATCTTCCACCCTAAAGGAACAGTACTAGATAAAAAAAAAATCTGATCTTTTGCAACATTTTGTTCCCTGTGCTCTTTTGAGCACTTACCTGGTAATCTTTCTTAGTTTTGCTGCACTGTCACCCCATCATTTGCTCTGCTTTTCTTTGTTTTTGTTTACATTTCTCCCACCCATCATGTTGAGCTGGAACCCTCTGCTGCCAACCGCACATGTGCATGACTTACAGTGTCTACACAGGGACAGTGGGAATGCACAGCACATGGTCCCACGAAAGTAGAAAAAAGACATGATGCAACGTAAGGGGGGACTTCGGCCACAGATCAGGCACCAGTCATATTTTCTGTGGATCCACAACAATGGATATAAATTTTCAATATCTAAAAAATTAAAGATCACTAGAAAAAACATTTACATATATAGAAACCAGAACTATGGCAGCATGCTTCCAGACAAAAAGCAGAATTTTGATAACCACTTCTTGATTATCCAGTACTGCTGTTTTAAATCATGTGGCTAACATTTCACTCTCTTCACCAGTAGTACCAATTCTTCCTCATTTTCAAAGTCTTTGGCTGTACAAGCATCGGAAGACAATAAAGCTTATTAACCAAACGGTGGTGTCAGTGCATGTTTTTATACCATTCATATGGTTAGCATCACTTTGGTACAGTCAGACTTGGTTAATCCATGCCCTGTTAATCTGTTTACCTCATTATCCAAACAGCAAAGCAGTGAGACAGAAAAAGCACAGTTTTAATTGACTTGTTAAACCGGAATCCTCTGACTCCATAATCCGTAAGGACTTTCAGCATTCAGGACTAATTAAGTGGCTTGCATTTACACCTTGTTAGTCCGTACGAGGTGCTAACTGCCAGTATCCGCTAATTGCCGTATGTGGTGCTAATTGAAATCTGTACTTAAGCATGTAAGCACTTAACAATAGCAGTGCTGTTCACAGGACAATGGCAGCAGTGCAATCAGGTCAGAAATGCAGCAGGAGTGACATTTCAATCTTGCATAAATGAGATCTATATGCACGTTGGTACCATATTTCTTTGCACCCTGTAAAAACAAGCCTGTGAATAAAAAGTTTTTGAACTGCAGTTATAAAGGTTATTCTTTGTGGGTGTCTTCTAGAGGGTCCAAGTGCCCATTCCCTGTAGTGCTCACTTTTCATTGCCTTGTTGCAGGGAATATAGAAGCGAGACCTATGTCTCTGGAAGCAGGCAAATCCTACATCTACAAACCATGATACGGTTGCCTATGCAGCCCAGGCTTTTGCCATTGGCTGGCTGACTGGACATTTTGCAGAGAGGAATCGGGGGTTCTTGCTGGTGGGTGGCCCAACCCCAGCTGCCTTGATTTCTGTGATACTGCCCGGTCCATGTGGCTGGCCTGGGATAGCCTTAGCGGAGTTGTGGACTGTTGAAAAGCCAGATTGATTGGACCTGCTCCTCTAAAAAGACATTGTGGACCTGTTTGAGGGCATTGTGATTTTGTGACCGAGTTGAGGTTAACTTTTCCGAACAGAGGAGGCAGTGAGAGAGCCTCCACGTTTGTTACCTTATTCGTTTCAACAATTAGATCATAACTGTAGTAGTGGCAGTGCTACAGTAGGACTGAAGTGTTACAGAGAGAGAGTGGGGGTGAGAGACCCATTCCTGTTAATCTTTTTGTGGAAAAGCTTTGTCTATATACCTAGACACTAATATTCTAAGTTCTCGTGACCTGCATGTTAACATTTTTGTTGTTCTATTTTATGTATTGTGTCTTATTATTGCGAGGAGAGATTGTGGGGTTTTGTATTGTTATTTATTGCGAGGGGGATTATGGGGTTGTATTTGCTGTCTGCTGGTGTGACTGTATTAATCTATGTATTGGTAGAGAGCTCTCCTGGTCAGGCACTACTCTCTTGCCAAGCTCCAGGATCTCTGCCCTTTTAGCTGCCCCCCCACTGTCCACAGAGGTGTATGGTCACTGCTGGGTGCTGGGGATAGTCAGAAGAAGGTATAAGGGTGATGGTCCTGGCCCTGGTGGGGAGAGTGGAGTTGGGTGGCCAGATTGGGGTGGTGGGTACTAAAAGATGCCCTGGGGCAAAATAAGTACTGGAGAGGGGTCATCTCTGCCTAATACCCATACCCAAGAGCTCCACCTTGAGTGGGCAGATGGCATGGCCAGCCTCAGTATCCCATGCTACTTGGGTGGTGTTTTGCAATGCCAGGTCTATTAAAAACAAGACAGCGGTGATCGCTTATCTTGTTGGGTCATCAGACCTGGCTGGATGAAAATTCTGGCCAAGTTTTGGAGTCAGCCATTCCGGCTGGGTTCTCGGTGATACACCGCCCAGGGATGGATCGTAGGGGTGGGGATGTAGCCATATGTTTTAGATTGTAACTGTGCCTGGTAGATGTGCCAGTGGGGGGGGTCCAGTTCCTTTGAGGCACAGGTGTGGGGTGCAGGATTCTTCTCATCTACTGTCCACCCGGGGGCGAGAAGCAATTCCAGCAGGACGTCGCGGACTTCATCGTTGACATGGTGTTGGAGTCTCTCAGATGGATGGTTCTGGGGGACTGCAATGCCTGGGTCAACAACGAACTCTCTCAATTTGGACAGGACTTCCTCCAACTTATGAATTAATTGGGCTTCACACAGGTGATTACCTCTGCAACCCATAAACATGGTCACTCGTCAGACCTAGCCTTCCTACTGGGTATGGAGGCCTTTGACCTGGTGGTGAAGCCGGTCGGATAGTCTGACCATCACACTATCAGGTTTAATTTCCAGGCTCCCCCTATAGGTCTGCCCCTATGGAGATGGTCCGGTACCGCCCTTTAAGGAGTTTGACTACAGATGGTCTGATGGCGGTGCTGGACTTATCGGTGCTTCTGAGCGCAAGCTTGGATCCAGAAAATCTGCTACTGGCCTATAACAAGGCTGTGACTGAGGCTCTGGATTCCATAGCTCCTGTCCACGTTCATCCTCTCACCCTTCGCCCTCGGTCCTCTTGGTTTGATGGGACCTTGAGGGAGTTGAGGAGCATTGGACAAAGGATGGAACGGTGTTGGTGGAAATTGGACCTAGATGCCAACAGGCTTAGATTGATGGCCCATTATAAGGACAATCAATCAGCCATCTCCAATAAGAAGGCAGAGTTCCTGTCCAGGGAGATCGCTGCTACACAGAATCAACCAGTTGAGCTCTTCCAAACTATGGACAGACTATGAAATGCAGCCTGTCTGCAGTCTCGGAGAGCGTTTTCACAAGAGAAGTGTGATGAGTTTCTCCAATTCTTTGCAGATAAGGTTGCTGACATTAGGTCAGAGATCCATGAAAACCCATTCCAATGGGGGTGGTAGCAGTTGGTGGGAGGTTACACAGCCTTAGTATGTCTAGTCTGACTTTGACTGGCAGGAGATTGTGAGGGTCATCCAGAATATGTGGTCGACCTGCTGTAGTTTGGACCCGTGCTCAACGCACCTTCTTGTGGGGTTCGTTGAGGTCATCAGCCCAGCCTTTTCTGAGATTGTCTGAAGTTCCTTAGAGACAGGTGTGTTTCTGGGCACCCTGAAAGAGATGGTTGTTATACCCCTTCTTAAGAAATCCTCTTTGGACATGGACTGTCTTGCTAACTACAGGTCTGTCTCTAACCTTCCCTTTGTGAGTAAGGTTATTGAGAAGGTGGCCACGCAGCAGCTGGAGGATCATCTCACCATCCACAATATCTACAATCCTCTTCAGTCAGGATTTCAGAAGAGACACGGTACTGAGAAAGCCTTAGTTCGGGTACTCAGTGATCTCTTGATAGCACAAGATCAGAAGAGCCATTCCATCTTGATGCTCCTTGATCTCTCTGCAGTGCTTGACACCATGGACCGTGGTGTGTTATTGGAGTGCCTGCGGCTGATCTGTGGACTGTCTGGTACAGTCCTCAGGTGGTTTCAGTCTTTCCTTACAGGCAGGTTTCAGAGAGTGGTGTCTGGGATTTATTCCTCTGGTACCATCTCCCTGCCTTGTGGGGTGCCACAGGGCTCTGTTTTATCACCCATGTTGTTTGCAGTGTACATGCTGCCATTGGGAGACATTGTAAAATGGTATGGGCTGCGTTTTCACTGCTCTGCAGATGATACTCAGCTTTACATGTAATTTGTGCCTGAACAAGATGGTGCCGTCTCAGTCTTTAACAACCGTCTCTCAGAGATCCAGGACTGGATGAGTTCCAACTGGTTGAGGTTGAATCTGGACAAGACTAAGGTTTTGGTGTTGGACCCGGGTCATCTGGCAGAAGGGCTTTCGGCGGGGCAGCTGTCCGGGCTTAAGCTTGGAGGCAGTCAGCTGATGGCCTCTGAACGGGTGCAAAATCTGGGCGTTATTTTTGACGATGGATTGACACTTATATCTTGGATGTTGTCCTTCGTAAAGACTTCTTTTTACTATCTGAGGAATATTGTCTGGATTAAGCACCTGGTTCCACCTGATGATCTTCCAATTTTGGTCCACGTCTTTGTGGCCACCCACCTCAACTACTGCAGCTCCCTGTACCTAGGGCTACCAGCGGTTGATATTCGTGGCTTGCAGCTGATGCAAAATGCAGTGGCCAGGCTGTTGACTGTTCTTTCTTGATCTAGCCATGTCACACCTGTGCTGCGCATTCTGCACTGGCTTCCTATTCAGTGGCGTATCACCTTCAAGGTCAGTTTACTGACCTATAAAGCCCTACACGGACAAGGACCGTGCTATCTGCAAGAGCCTCTTCATCCCTACTGCCCCCCTCCACCTACTCTGCTCTGCCAATGAGGGATTGCTAGAGGTTCCCAGGGTCCGTTTGAAGATCTCTGGGGACTGCATGTTTGAATTTGTGGCCCCGACCCTGTGGAATTCTCATCAGATAAGGGAGTGCCTGACCATGGAGAGTTTTAAATCTGCATTAAAAACACATCTTTTTAATTTTGCCTTCCTGACACCTGAATGAAATTATGTGTTGATGCTGTATTGTATTTATTTAGGAGGTTTTATCTGATTTGTAAATTATTAAGTGCTTTGATACTCCTTGATTAATTAAAATTGGAAAAAGCACCTGTAGTGACATCTGGAGAGCACGGGAAAAGTGGCTTGCAGCTTCCAGTAATTCAAACTTACTAACCTGTGTTCATCTCGAACAACACAGTGATACTGAGACTGCATTGAGCCTATGGGTGACAGAGGTGAACAGCAAGGGTGCAGCGGACACCATGGTGGTTGAAAAGGCAACATTGTTTTTGGGGAGCATATGGATGTGCAGGAATTTGGATGCTCATGGGGGTAGATCTAAGGATTTAAAAAATGGCATGGCTTAGCAGCAAGGTTTGTCGTGGGAAAGCAGCAATTACTGATCAGAGTGCTGCTGTTTCAGGTTGTATTCAGCTAAGGGACGTTCTGGCTGGTTTCACTCCAAGGGACATCTACAACCTGGATGACATTGGGTTATTCTATCGGTTGGGTCCCACACCTACACTGTCCTTAGCCCCAGTTTCAGGCACCAAAAAATCCAAAGACCACCAGACTATTGCCTTCTGTTGTAATGCCAATGGCAGTCACAAAGTGAAACTAGTGGTGATTGGAAAAACCAGAAAGCCACGGTATTTAGCTAGTGATTTTGACCCAGAACTCTATGCCTGGTATCGGTCAAACAAAAACGCCTGGATGACATTGGGAGAGTTTAAGGACTGGGTGCTCGATTTCAACCGCTGTATGAGACTCCAAGACGGCATGTAATCTTTTTAGTGGATAATCACTAGCCATGCAGTTCACATAACCTCTCCAATGTTAGAGTCCACTTTCTTCCCCCAAACACTACATCCAATCAATGGATGTCAGCATTATTAAGAACTTTAAATGTTTTTATAAAAAAGAGTTGTGCCAGCAATTCATATCTTCCATAGAGGCTGGTGAAGAGCTAAAAGTGACTGTGAGGTAAGCTCTTCTGTTCATTCACTCTTCCTGGTGCTCCAGGACAGAGACTACCATCAAGAACTGACAGCCACACATAAAAATCTTGCCACACACATATTTTAACCCCCATGTGCCAAAAAATGAAACTGAGGTGCCAACGATACGTGCTGTGGAAATAATGGAACTGCAGGTTCTAATTCATCAACTGACCTCACTACACAGCAATACATTGCCACTGAGGAAGAATTAGAGAAAGCACCTCCACTCACCAATGCCGATATTCTGGACATGGTCTGTCAAAAACAGAATACTGATGTGGATGATGAGGAGGACTTGCAGGATGCACAGTCAGATGCACCCCCCACTTCTGTGTCAGCATCTGCAGCTTTTACACACATCAACTCGCCACTGTGGTATCTTGAACAACATCCAACCAAACAAGCAAGAAAGCAAACTGATGCTGTGCCAGACTTAAAAAAGTTAATCTTGGCTCAATCAGTAGGGACACAAACAGATGCAAATTACTGAGTTTTTCTCAAGTGAAGAAAGTACTATACTGTACCATATATGAATTTATGCATTTCTGCTAATGGTAATGTTTAATGTTGCTGTCTGTGTCATGTCTGTCCTGCGCGTCTTGAGTTGTCCTGTGTTTGTTCATTTGTAATTATTGTTTTGTATCTTTTTAACTGCTATGGACATACTTTTAATAAAGCTGTGTCTCTTAACAGTGACTGTTTATTGCTGTTCATTGCGACTTGTTACTCCGACGATTGGTAATCCAGCTACATTTGGCTCCACAAAAATGCATTTAGAGTAACCAGGTTTGACTGTATTTTCATTTTAGCCTAACTTCACTTTCAGTAATTCAAAGACAGAATTGTCCAGTGATGCCTTTTTCTTTTGCAGCACCGAGTCAGCGTGTGGCAAACTTTGAAATGCTCATGTCGTTGACTCCCAATTCCTCATCAAGATTGACTAACGTGTGAAAAGATCAATGGATCATAGGCCTGATACGAGTTAGGAGGTCTATGACCTTTTTAACCCACCACTTTTCAGTGGGAAAACTCATATTTCTTCCTACCCGTGTGTTGATCAAGTGAAAAAGCATCCATTGTTCTACTCATGACTACACTTTCCAGTAGTGAGTTCCATATGGTAACCACCTTTTGGCCAAACCATTTATTTCTTTTTGTTGTTTTGTTTACTTCTCCTTTTATTTCAAGCTCATGAGTACATCTGTTTTCAGTGGTACTCTGCTTAGTCAGTCCAATAATTTCCCAAGTGTAACTGTTTTTGGTTGCACCAAACACCAGGCATAGATCACCTCTCAGCGCTCTGTATTCCATACAATACATACAGTATCGAGTTCTCTCAACCTCTCCCCATATTCCTTATTATGTACACTACTGATTCTTTTGGTGGCTCTCCTCTGCTCTCGCTCCGTAAGCTTGTTTCCTCATATATTTTGTGGTGCACGAAAAGGAGAGCAGTATTCCAGATGGGGACTGACTAATAATGAATATATACGTACAATTACTGAGGGTTCTCTACTTTTAATATTCTTAAAGATGCACCCCACTATTTTGTTACACTTTTTCTTTAGCTCTTGTGTGTGCATCAAAAGACAAGTTGTTAGTGACTGTTACTCCCAAATCCCTTTCATTTACTGTTTCTTGCATAGTAGTGGTGTTTAAAGTGTAATTATATTTCTGATTGTTATGACCAAGGTGCATAACTTTACACTTGTCCTCATAAAATTTTAGTTTATCTTTCTGTGCCCATAGCTCCAGTTGGTATGTGTCTTCTTGTAGTTTATTTGCTGTGTCTTGATTATTTATTACTGCTCCTATTTTGCTGTCATCGGCATATTTACATAACCAGGTACCCATCTGAGGTTTACATTGTTGACACCACTATATTGAAAAGGGCTGGCCCCAGGACACAGCCCTGGGGAACGCCACTTGTCACCTCTCCCCCATTCAAAGTAAAAACCTCTTAGTCCTACTTTCTGATGTCCATTTGTTAGCCAGGAGTCTACCCATGCTATAATGTTTGGGTGCAATTGTATTCTACTCAGCTGTTCTATTAGTATTTCATGTGATACGGAATCAAAAGCTTTGGCATAGTCGAGAAAAATAATGTCAACTGGCATACCTCTATCCAGGGCTGTATTTACAGGATTAAAGAAATGTAGTAAGTTTGTAAGACATGAACGACCTGGGCTAAATCCGTGCTGCGTTATATCAGCATATCCTTTTTGTCTTATATGGTTGAGTATATGCTCTTGTATTAGCGCCTCAAGTAATTTGCCCAAGACTGACATTAGGCTTATCGGCCTGTAATTTTTAACATCCTTTTGTCCCCTTTCTTATGGATAGGTGTAACTACTGCCTCCCTTCATTCTGTAAGTGTAATACTTTCCTTTATAGATATGTTAAATAACATTGTCATTGGTCCTACCAATTCACTACTTACTTCTTTGAGGAATATTGGGTTTATGCCATCTGGCCCTGCTGATTTGTCGGGTTTCATCCTACTGATTTTGTCCAACACCTCAGTCTCATTAAATTTTATTTCACTAGGGGCGCCTGCATTATTTAAAGTTGGGTTGAAGGGTGACCCATTGGGTTGATAAGTGCTTAAAAAAATCTGTTTAACTCATTGGCCATCTCTTGTTCATTGTTAAGTACCCCTGATTCTGCTTCTGTGGGTCCCACACCCTTCTAATTTCCCCTTAGGGAGCCCATATAATTATAAAACGTCTTATTATCTTTTACAGATGTTGCCATTTGGACCTCTGCTTTACTTTTTGCCCTTCTAATCTGTCTCTTACTCTTACTGGCTTCCTTTTTATACTTTATCCAGTTGACTTCTCTTGGGTGTTTCTTGTTATTCCTTTATGTGCCATTCAGAGCGGGTGCTTCATGTTTTTTGTTCTTGCTCTACTAGGTTTTATGTGAGCACCACACCATGTGGATGGCTCCCTGGAGTGCCTATTTCTGGTGGTTAGTTCATATATTTGTTGTATATCTTCTTTTTCTTTTCAATACTACACTTTATAGATTTACCCCATCAGGTCACCACTCTTCCTTTTTTACTGTATTTCTTGACATCTGGCGAATACAGTTCTGGTTACGATGTTGGTTTTGGCACCAGGTCTGCTTGGCACCTTGTGGATTGTGTTCTTAAAGTGAAATGCCTGTTACATTTTGCAAGCCTTCTCACCTGTTAGGTTATTCTGGACATGGAGAGGCACTTCTGTGAAACAATAACAGCTCTGTAATAACTTTTACGACTGTTAGTAACTGTTGGGTTGGGTGGGGCGGTGTACAACAGGATCAGATGGATTCATAAACCACCATACAAACCAGTATCGCACCTCTGTGTCCTGAATGGCCTGACCATTGGGTGAAAGGATCTGTGGAATGAAACCAGCATTTTTGTAAAGGCAGGATTGTGATCTACAAGGTGCCAAGCAGATTTGGTGTCCCTGTCGTCATACGCTAGCCCCGGCTAAGTAACCAGCTCCACAACTACCAAAAAAACACATCTGATTAACTTGGCATTACTTTAATTTACTTGAATTACTTATAGGTTCTTTTTTCCGTATAAAATGATAGCACAGTACTGCCTCTCATCTCACCCATCTGCCTGCTTCCTGGACTGCTTTGGACAGGATAAAAAGAGATGCTAGTTGTGCCCCAACCCAATTTGAGGTATTTAATATAACATAGTGCTTCTCTTAGCTGGCCCTTTGTTATAAGGCATTTTAAAAGGGCTGCTTCTCAAACTTCCGCCCACATGCTTGACTAGTCATGGTCATGATAGCGCTCGATTACTCCTTCACCCTCCTGTACTGTATCAAGTGTATCCCTCTCTGTCTTCGCTGCTCACTTGCCTGACTGCTAGTCACTAACTTGCTGACTGCTGCTCACTAATAAAAACAGGTTACTCACCTGCGACAGTAGTTCTAGGAGTGGTATATGTTGTTTATCCACACTCCTTGGCATGTCTCTTTCCCCTTTAAGGATCACTGGAAGTCTTATAGCTGGCTCTTCCCACCCACCCGAGTGGTATAACCCTTGGCTCCACCCCATGATGCCAGATCTTAGCTTGCTGGAAGCCAGGTGTTGTGTGTCCACAGCCGGGGAGGTCAGGTGGGTCTGTGTGAATGAACATATACCACTCCTAGAACTACTGTTACAGGTGAGTAACCTGTTTTTCTAGGGTTGTGGATATGCTGTTCATCAACACTCTTTGGCAGACTCCTAGCAGTTCTCTGGGAGGAAAGAGGCAAGGTGCACACCCCTTACTTAGGAAACAGAGATTGGAGAACTGAGGCCCCAAAACCAGCATCCCGCCATGACTCAAGGTCGATGTGGTAATGGTGTTTGCTGACTTCCAGGTAGCAACCCAACAGATTTCCTGGATAGGGATGTCCCTGGAAGCACCCACTGATGCAGTGGTATGGCGGGTAGAATGAGCTCTTATCCTTCTGGGAGGCTCCATACCTGCCAACTCATAGCACAGACATATTCAAGATGTAATCCACCTTGCAATAGTCTGTTTTGCTGCAGGTCTGCCAGAAGTGGCTTCAATGTAGGTGACAAACAGTTGGTGAACCTCTCCCCGAATTTCTGCCATCCTCTCCTTGTAATAGGAGAGGGCCCGTCTCAGGTTCAGGGTATGGAGCCTGTATTCGGCTGCCGAGGTGTAATTAGGGTAGTATACAGGCAGAGTCAACACCTGGTTGAGGTGAAACTCTGACACCACCTTTGGAAGGAATTTTCGGGTGAGGGCATAGGACAACCTTGTCCCTTTGGAAGACCAGATAAGGGGAATCCACTGAAAGTGCCTGGAGCTCCCCTGTCCTTCTGGCACATGTGATAGCCATCAGGAAGGCCACCTTCCACAAGTATGAAAATGCACACTTGTGCATTGGTTTGAATGGCTTGCCCATGAGCTTTGCCAGTACCAGCAGCAGATCCCATGGAGGTGGAGGTTCATTCACCGGAGGGGATATGGAATCCATGCCTTTGAAAAATTGCCTGACCACTGTCTCCTGTGCCAATGTCAGCTAACCGGCCTGTGCCCGGTAAGCAGAGATGGCTTCCAGGTGCACCCTAAGGGTCGATGACTGAAGACCCCCTTTGGACAGTGACCAAAGGTAGTTGAGAATGTTAGCCACTGGACAGGACAGACGGTCCAGGCTCTTGTCCTGATACCAAATGGAAAACCTTTTCCATTTGAAGGCATAACATTTCTGGTTGATTCTTTTTTGGATGCCTCCACCACGGTGAGGACATCCTCAGAAAGACCCAAAGCCTGGAACTCTAGCTGCTCAGGTACCAGGCTGTGAGGTGTAGGGATTGAAGGTCCAGATCAGGTCTGGGCATGCTGGAAGCTGCTCCGGGGGCCTGCAGCTGAGGCTGAGGAAATCTGGATACCAGAACTGGTGCAGCCAATCTGGGGCTACCAGAATCACCTTTGCCTTGTCCCTCCTCACCTTGAGGATCAAGGGAAATGAAGGGAAGGCACAGAGGAGGCCTGGAGTCCATGGCCTTGAGAAGGCATCCCCCTGCAGTGAGCCCTGCTGGGGGGGCAGGCATAAAACAGCCTCAGCTTGGTGTTTTCCCTGGAGGCAAACAGGTCCACCATCGGTCTGCCCCAGTGGGAGAACGGGCTGTAAGCTACCTCTGGATGGAGAGACCACTCATGGGATGTCTCACCTAAGCAGCTGAGAGCATCCGGCAGATGGTTTGAGGCTCTTGCCGCATGGATGGCTAGGAGAGCCACCTCCAAATGGCTGATGAGGGTCCAGATGTGGAGCACCTCTCTGCAACGCAGATGGGAGTGCATGCTGCCCTGTTTGTTGAGGTAGTACATGGTCGTGGTATTGTCCATCTGGACTTGAACCACTTGAACCCAGAGCTGAGGAGTGAAAGCTGACAGTGCCAGTCTGACTGCTCTGAGCACCAACAGGTTGATGTGGTATCAGGACTCCTCGGGGTCCAGAACCCATGGGCCCTTTTTACCCCATGTGGGCTACCCCGCCCATGAGAGAGGCATTGGTCATGAGGACGGCCGTCAGCTCGGGCGGACAAACGGGATCACTTCCTGCAACCGGTCTGGGGTGGTCCACCATTGGAGAGCATCCCACATCTTCTGGGTTACAGTGATAAGCTGGTCTAAATGACTGTGGCGCTGAGTCCACTGGGCGGCCAGCTCCCATTGGAGAGGGTGCATGTGCAACTGGGCCCAACGGACCACTGAGGTGCCATGTAACCCAGAAGGCACAGAAAGTCCCTGGCAGGGCACAATTGCCCAACCAGAAATGATTGGGCAAAGGAGGAGAGAACCTCCGCCCTGTCCGCCGAGAGCCGAGCTCTGGCTTGATGAGAGTCAGGCTCTACCCCGATGAAGCACATCACCTGGGAAGGCACAAGTTCTGACTTGGCCTCATTGATCAAGAGGCAGAGTTGGGAGTAGGTCTGGAGAGTCAGGTCCCTGGACCCCTCCACCTCCTGTTGGGTGGGACCTGCTAAGAGCCAATTGTCGAGGTAGGGGTAAATCCTGACCCCCTCGATGGGTGTTATGGGTTTCCACCACTGCAATACATTTGGTGAAGACCCGTGGGGCTTATGACAGGCCAAACGGCATAGCTCTGAACTTGTAAAGGGTCCCTTTCGGCTCTGAAGTGGAGGAACCGTCGATGAGATGGAAGGATTGGGACATGAAAGAACATGTTCTGCAGATCCAGTGAACAGAACCACATGTTTCGCTCCAAGGATGGTATGATCTGGGACAGAGTGAACATCCAGAAGGTGCATGATCTAAGATACTGATTCAGGTCGTGCAGATCTAGAATGGGGCGCCAGCCCCCCATCCGCTTGGGCACCAGGAAGTACCTGGAGACAAAGCCTGGGTGTGCTGGAGGATCTGCCACTGCAGCTACTGCCTCCTTGAGGAGGAGCTGAGCAATGTTGTCTTGGAGAGCTGATTGAGTCTGGACAGATACTCTTTCCTCCTGAGGGGCGCAGGCTTGGCTTGGAGGGTACTGCTCGAATTCCTGAGGCAGTCCCTGACTGACCAACTCAAGAACCCACCTGTCCATAGTGATAGTGGACCAGGCGGAAAGGAAGTGCCGGAGCCGGCCCCCACGGGAGGACCCAGAGCTGGTATGATGGGAGAGGGGGAGGCAGCCCCTGCCCCATCACTGAGCTGGCTTGGAGAAGGAGGATCCAGGACCTGAACCTCAGCTTCCTTTACAGGCCTTGGAGAGCCTGTGCTTGGGCCATGGGTGCCAAGCTAGAGCCTGCTGCTGCTGTTGTCCTCCTTGAAAGCAGGGTTGCTGTGCTGCAGGGGAAGAGTGCCAAAAAGGCTTCTTCTTCTTCTGCTGTTTCTTGCCCGAAGAACCTTAGGCAGAAGTAGCGTCCAAGGTGGCACTGGACTGCTCAATACGCCGAAGGTCACCAGCCACACCTGGTCCGAAAAGGTCAGTGCCCAGAAAAGGCACATCAGCTAGTTTGTGCTGAGTATCTGCCAGAAAAGAGGAGAGTCTCAGCCAAGCCCTGATGAGAGGCAACTGTGGCTGCCATGGAGCGGGCACAAGAATCCCCAATGTCCAGGGCTGTCGGAAGCTGTTGTTTGGCAAGAGCCCAGCCCTGATCCCAGACCTGCTTGACCGTGGTCTGCATGTCTGTGGGGAGGTGTAGGAGGACTTCATCCAAGGACCCCAAGAGGGCATGGGAGAAGTGTGCCATGATGACGGCCGAACTTGCCTGACGAAGACCTAAAGATGAGGCCGCATAGACCTTTCGAGCCAAATGATCCAAGAGTTTGGATTTTTTTTCGGGAGTTCAGTCAGTGTCAGCAGAACTGCCAGTACACCTGAACATAGAGGCAGTCACCAGGCTCTTGGCCGAAGGGTGCTCTGTGAACCCCACAAGGGACCCCATGGGCACTGCATACTTGTAAGCCATGTGGGCAGAAGAAGCTGGACAGGAGGAAGGGTGCTGCCAAAGTTCTAAGGCCGGGCCAGCTATGGCCTCAGCCACAGGAAAGGCCACCGTCGGGGTATCCCCTCTCTTGAAGATGTCCGTGAGAGGGTATTCCACCTTTTTCTGGATAGGTTCCAGGGGCATCCCTGTAGACTCAGAGATGAGGCAAAGAATGCCCTCAAAGTATGTAGGACCTTCCTCTGTCTCTAACCCACCGGCCGATTCGTCATCCCAGGGATGAGAATGTAGGCTGGTCACATCCAAATCTGAGGAATTAGGATACAACGGTCGACCACCCAGGTCACCTTCGACCCGCCGAGGGTGAGCTGGGGTGACAGTGACCAAAACACACCAGGGAAGCCCAGTGTCCAGTCAATCTTCCTTAGAAGGAGGTCCTCCCACAGGCTGCTTGGGCAGTGGTTCCACCACTATCAGTGGTGAGACCCGGTTAGGCCAGACAGCGTGGGTTTCGCGGAGGCTCCATGAGTGAGGGGAACCGGCTTAATCAGCTCGAAGAGTCTCTTTGGCCTGGGCCCGGCCAAGTAATGGCCGGGGTAGAAGCTGCAGTTGGCTTGTGCCCGGTCAAAATCAGCTGTTGCCACATGAGGTCCTCGTAGCGCTGACAGAGTTTCCGCCGGAGCATCTCCTCATCTGAGAAGGATGTGGCTCTTCCTCGGCCTTTCGGTTGAGGGGGGTCCTAGACCTCGATCGAGATCAGACAGGCCGATTTGGTCACTCGGGAGACACTGGCGGGACCGGTGATTTCCCAGGGTCGGGGACCACTTCCTCGATGGGATGCCGAGTTGGCTGGGTCTCCTTGTCAGGGAAAGAAAGGACCAGAGTCCACATGAGAGAATCATTGACCAGAGTTGGCGACAATGGGTCAATCGGGTCAATGATTATTTCAACCTCATCGATCGACACTTTGGTCAACTCGCCAGACGGCAAAGCTGAGAAGCCAGCAGCCCAAGAGACAATTTTGACCGAAGTCGAGACTGCCGGTTCCTGGGACCAAGGTCTCTCCCAATCCCAAGAATGTCTTCGTCATGACAAAGATGATCCTGGGTCCTTTTCCCGTTTACAGGACCGAGAGAAGTGCATGCTTGCAGGACCCTCCCCCTTAGTTGGAAGAGACTGGCACAACTCTCAGAAGGAACTCGAGAAGGTGGAGCCCAGGTTGAGCGGAACAAAGAAGCTCCGAGAGGAAGATTCTGTGGCCTGAGCCGCTCCTCCTTCAGGTTTGCATGCTCCACCTGTTTTATGATCCCATGGCCGTGGAAACCGCCCACCGAGCCTCCTCTTAATTTCACCGAGAGTTCAGTTTTTCCGGCCTCCCCAACTTCAGGCATGCGAGATGGTCGTCGAGGATGTTAGGATGAAATGTAAGACAAAAATCGCACTTCAAGGTGTCATGGTCGACACCTAGGCAGTAGATGCATGTGGTGTGGGGATCGGTGCATGGCATTTTCTGGCCACAGGAACACTGGTGAAATCTGAGGGAAGACTTCTCTTCCATAATCAAAGGTAAGTAGTCGTGATCACTAATGTGAACTAGACGAAGTTTCAGAATAACCTAAGGTTTTGAAGCCAGGGCCTGCAAAATGCGGAAGCATGAAGGAGGCAACCTGAATCTTCCAGCGGAAAAGAAGATCTGGCATCATGGGGCAGAGTCGAGGGTTATACCACCCGGATGGTTGGGAGGAGCCAGCTTAAAGACTTCCGGTGATCCTTAAAGGGGAAAGGGACATGCCAAAGAGTGTGGATGAATAACATATCCACGATCCTAGAAATTATCATTCTAATAGGTAATTAGTGGCAAATATTTTGGTTTGGTCATGTTAGCAGTTTGCTGTTAGTGGTTCAAAAGCATGGAAATCATCAGTCAGTGCAGGGTGCGTATATTGTACAGGATTTAATATTGCCTGAACCACAAACAAAATGGGGGGCTATGTTACAGAGATTGGGGGAACCAATACTGCAGCCTCAACATGTAACATAAGTACTATACTGTGTATGCAGGAGAATAGTCCAAAGTGCAGTGAGTAAAGGCAACTCACCTCCCCCTTTCCATGTTTTCAAATACAAATATGTGCCTAACTAAACATTTGCATCTTTATAAGACAGTAACACAAACTTCAATTTTATGCACTGGCTAGTATAAATAAAATATCATAGGTAGAGTGCAATTTATAATTTTCCGTTGAATGATCTGTGCATGCCATAACTATGCTAGAGTGGGAAAATGACATCAGGAGTCACAGATGATCTGAGTCAGCATCAGCATGTGCACACTGAGAAGAAAAAAAACACGAACAAGCCAGCTATTTAGTAATTTTTTTATACTCTTAATGGACAATAAACCAATTAATAAGAGTCAAAACTCCCACTGTTCTGATATAAACTGACACCCCACATAACTAACCGTTCATTTCATACACAGTTTAACCATTGTTTCCTATCTCTCTTAAATGTCTACCAGTCCTTGTGAGATGATTTGTAAATTTCACTTCAATGGTAAATCTGCATGCTTTAAATGTTGACAGAGCCCTCAGAAACTGACCACAGTCATTGTAAGCTGGTGACAGTTCCCATACAAGGCCTCACATTAAAATGCCAACAAAAAAAAAAGGAAAATGTACAATTTTTAACCCAGGATTCCAGAAACGGGAACCAAAATTTTTATACTATATTAAACATTGGCACTGTCTTAGTCAACAGAGTAAAAGAGAATAATTTATAGGTAGTCATCTATTACCAGTGAGTAACAGCATTGAGAGGTTCTGGACACTCCAAAACCTCTCGAGCTTCGCTCTCGAGGTTGGAGTATCCAGAACCTCGAGATGCTATTTTCTCACCAGTAATAGATGACTACCTATCCATTGTTTTAATACATGGATTTTGAAATAAATTTTTCTTACCTTTGTTGGTATCTTCTGCTACTGGAAAGCTGTGCTTTTTTGGTGGTGGTGCTGCTATATGGTCAGTAAGGTAGAACAGGTGCAACGATCGTCTAAGCAGAATAGTTTAATTTTTTAGAAAAGTTAGAAACGTGCCAATGATTGTGGCAAGAAAGAAAATAAACCTTTTTTTTACATTTGTCAATGCTGTTTCATTGGTTGGGTTTGATTTTTCAGTCGGATTCACTGTCTGAGTAAATTACGTACTTTCTCTTTCTGGCTGGTTGCAGGAACTTAAGTATATTGATGGAGACGTCTCCAAAAAAGGTGCAGTGGCTCCCAAAAATGTTTCTGGAGGTTGTGGAGATGTTGGAGCTACTGTTAGTCAGCTTGCTTTTCGAGGTCATTTCCTGTCGTGCTGTGCTGGAAGTAGACAGCATTTCCTGTATTTCTGGTGTGAGGTGCTGTACTGCCGCTGTGGTGTTTGGACTGCTCGGGAGATGTTGGGGCTCTTTAGGGGCATGTTTTGAGGTTGATGGCTGCTGGGGGTCACAAGAAAGGATGGCACGCATTCTTTTCTGCTTCTGGTCGGACAACGTACTGTATGAGTTGATGCTCTGAATGTTCTTGTGCCCTGAGAGTTGTGCTACATCAAATCGGAATCGATCAGCATTTGGATGGCTGTCTTCCATGTCGAATGATTTGTTATTTTTTTCTTGGGGGGTATGCCAGCACATTTTTGTAGGAGCTTCAATATGGAGAGGATTTTATTTTCACCTATTGTCATACACCTGTACCAGTAACTTGCTGCTTTTAGTTTGGTATTAGGTGCTAAATAAAAGGGAGCATCAGGTTGCAGCATGTCTGGAGGTCTGCAATTTGCGTACTTTTTATATGCTGTGATTGGGTCTCTTTCCAGATTTTGGACATTTTGATACTTTCGTGGTGCCACAGGTCTAATATCTCTTACACTGACACCTGTTCTTGTTTTTGTTTGTCTCTTGTGATATTCTAAATATTCTTTTCTTCAGAGTTTATGCAAAGAATTATGTCCCCCCATCTTAACTGGTATTGCTCATTTGTGCGGAGAGCAACATGTAGGCTGATATTGAAAAACATCATGTGCAGTAAGGCAGCTGGTGAGTGGTACCCCAGTGTGCCAGTGGTACAGAGCAAGTTAATGTCTGTTTCGGACAGGGGTTGTGCTTGACTGGGTCGGTTTCTGAGACCCATTTTTTCAAATATTTCTGCTTTGCTAGGAGAATGTCTAGCATCTGCTTGAATGTGCCAGGACTTTGTAAGATGGATGCACCATAGTTTGTTTGTTTTTTTGTCGATATCTGTTGATAATTGCTAGTACTCCCCTTATTGTTGTAGGCTCATATTCTGAGCCATCTTGTTTTTTTAATTGAAAAATGAAGTCAGCTAAAATTGAGTCTAGTTCACTTACTGGTACTGTTTCTATTTGTCTCAGCTCACCAACGTTAGGTAGGTTGTGAGGAGACAGAGGTCGAAATTCGTTTTTTTTTTTTGTGTATTGATGTTTTCTTGTTGCTGCATGAATTTTAGCCTGTCTGCTGTCAGATTAGATTGTTTTGAGAGCAACATATTAGGATACTGAGTTAAGAGAAAACAAAGATATTATGACTGTTTTGCATGAGCGGCCGTTTGAGGAGAAAGTGAAAACTACAGTTTGAATCAAGCCTGCCTCGCTCTGTTAAGCTGAGAGAGTTGTCGGAGCTTGCGCTGTCTGGTGTTTCTGATAATACTAGTGTTCAGATGTGAACAATAGTATTAGCATTTGTCAACGATGGTATTACTATGTGCGAACAGTAGTATTACCACTTTGTCAGCGATACTATGATGGGAAATTTTTTGTATACTTTTCTATTGTATTAATTTCAAAATCCATATATTAAAATGCAGTTATTGTCTTAGTTCACAGTAACCGAGAGGGAAGAAAATATTACTTACCATAGTAATGTTGTTTCTTCTAATGGAGTCTTGCTGTATTCTGACTATATGCAGTGATCTCAATCTCTTGAACAGCCCCGGAGAGTAAAGAGTTAACTCTATGCCAAGGCTTAGAATGTTGAGCTTGAGCTCAGTTTTCAAATCTCTATCTGTGATATGCTGCAGTGCAAACGTCAGATTCTTACGAGCCCTAAACTAACTAATTCTGGATAAGAAATTTTTTAAAATTTAGTGCCAAATGGCTAAGCAAGGTTCTAGGTTAAAGACTCAAGTCGAAAGAAACTCAAAAGAACCTAAAAAGGTAGTGATTTGTAAAATTAAAGCAAGAAAAGAGTGCCCAAAGATGGGGACATGTCTAGGGCACCTCTAGGATGCAGCTCTGTACCTGCCCCCACATCCCAAAATGACTCTGTTCCAGGAGGGGAGGTAGGGAGGGAGGTCAGAATACAGCAAGACTCCATTAGAAGAAACAACATTACTATGGTAAGTAATTTTTTCTTCAAACAACATGACGTCTTGCTGTATTCTGACTATATGCAGACTACCAAGCAGTACCCCCTTGGAGGAGGGAGTTAGAGAACCTATTTTGGGAACAAGCTCTGCAGCACAGCTATGCCAAACCTAGCATCACTTCGTGACAGGATGTCCAAAGAGTAATGCTTGGTGAAGGTATGAACAGATTTCCAGGTAGCTGCAGTGCATATATCCACTAAAGGTATATGTCTAGCTGCTGCAACTGAAGCAGCTGTACCTCTGGTAGAGTGAGCCCACAGGCCTGAGGGAGGCTCCTTCCCAAGTTTGGAATAGCAGACTTGGATACAAGAGATAATCCACCTGGCAACAGACCTTTTGGTAGCAGGCTTGCCCTTTCCCACCTCACCATAAGTGAGGGAACAATTGAGAACAATCCTTCCTATGGGCCTTAGTATGCTCAATATAGTAACTGAGAGCCCTTTTCACATCCAGACTGATCATTCTTCCCCTGCAGAGAGGAGGTTATACAGTGAAAAAGACAGGCAAAGAGATAGACTGGTTCAGATGAAAATCTGACACTACCTTGGGAAGGAATTTTCTATTGGTGCGAAGGACCATTTTATCCCTATGAAAGGAAATTAAATCAGGTTCCACTGACAAAGCCTGTAGTTCACTGATCCTCCTAGCTGAAGTAATGGCTACCAAAAATACAGTTTTCCAAGTCAAGTATTTCAGCGCAACAGAAGATAAGGGTTCAAAAGGGGGCTGCATAAACTATGCAATACAGATGTTCAGATCCCAAGAAGGAGTAGGCTCTCTAAAAGGAGGATTGACATGGAGCAAGCCTTTGAAAAATTTTCTGAAAACTGGATGAGAAGCTAGAGAAGAGGGCTTACCAGCTGAAAGAAAAGCAGACACAGCTGCTAAATGTACCTTAAGGGTAGGAAGCCAGAGGCCTAAACTGCTAAGATGTATCAAGTAGTCCAAAACAGTGGCAATATTAGCCAGTTCCAGCTTAATATGCCTACTGGAGCACCAGAACCCAAACCTTTTCCATTTGGAATAGTAAATCTTCCTGGTAGCAGGTTTCCTCCTATCTTTTAAGATGTCCAGGACTGCTTGGGACAGATGCAAACTTTCATACTCTAACTCTTCAACAGCCAGGCTTTGAGTCTGAGAGACTGAAGGTTGGGGTACAGAATCCTCCCCTGGGAAGAGGTGAGGAGATTGCACTGCCTGGGGAGACACAAGGGAAAGTGTTGCTGACAGTGACAACAGTACCGGATACCAAGGTTGTCTGACCCAGTCTGGAGCCACCAGAATCACCTTGCAGGGCTGAGACCTGATTTTTATCAGGACCCTGAATATCAGAGGAAAAGGAGGAAATGCATACAGAAACCTGCTTGTCCAGTTCAGAAGAACAGCACCCTGGGGAACAGAGCCCAGAAGGGGTGGTCTGCAACCATACAGAGGAAGATGATGATTGTCTGGGGCTGCAAAGAGATCTATCTCTGGGGTACCCCATCTCCTGAAAATGACCTGAAGAATGACCAGGGTTCAGGGTCCATTCGTGATGACCCGGAGAAATCCTGCTGAGAGCATCTGCTAGGATGTTGTCCTTCCTTGGGAGGTGCACAGCCATCAGGGAAACCTGAAGGGAATAGGCTAGAGACCAAATTTTCATGGCCTCTATGCACAAGGTCGAGGACCGAGTGCCTCCCTGTTTGTTGATGTACCACATGGTTGTGGTATTGTCTGTTCTGACCCAAACCACTTTCCCTTGCACTACTGTTGAGAATGTCTGAAGTGCCAGAAAGACAGCTCTTAATTCGAGATTTATGTGCAGCAGGGATTCCTGATGTGACCGAGTGCCCTGAACTGTAAGATGGTCTAGGTGAGCCCCCCCACCCCAAGAGGGAGGCGTCTGTGGTGAGAATCACTGAAGGAGCCTGACTGATAAAAGGGACCCCTTGTCCAAGGTTGTCCTCATCCAACCACCACTGAAGGGCCTGGACCAAGGTTTTGGAAACTGGAACCAACTTGGAGAGATGGTCCTTTTTATGAGACCAAAAAGATCTGAGATGAAACTGAATATCCCTCATTTGAAATCTTGCTCCCTGAACTACTGCTGTGGAAGCTGCCATGTGTCCCAGCACATGTAGGAAGTGTCTGGCTGGATGAGACACTAGAGGATGAAAAGAGAAAGCCAGAGTGGTCAGGGACTGAATTCTTGAGAGAGGAAAGAAAGCTCTTGCCTGAACTGTATCTATTTCCACCCCTATGAAGGTGAGAAGCTGGGCTGGCTCTAGGACAGACTTCTCTAAATTTAGAAGGAAGCTCAAGGATTCTAGAAGTCTTTGGGTGACCTTTAAGGCTGACTTGACTTGGACTGAGGACTGGCCCACTAGAAGCCAGTCATCTAGATATGGAAATAGAAGGATGCCCTGCCTCCTGAGGAATGCCACCACCACTGCAAGACACTTGGTGAACACCTTTGGAGCAGATGTTAGGCCAAAGGGCATGGCCCTGAATTGGTAATGGCCTGAGGGCAACTCGAACCTGAGGTACTTTCTGTGGGAATGTCTGATAAGTATGTGGAAGTAGGCATCCTTAAGATCCAGGGAGGCTAGCCAGTCTCCTGGTCTCAGAGAGGGAAGAATTGCTCCCAGAGTCACCATTTTGAACTTTGGTTTTGTCAAATGTTCGTTAAGGTACCTTAAATCCAACATGGGTTGCCACTCCCCTGTCTTTTTGTGGGTAAGAAAGTATCTTGAATATAGTCCTTTTCCCCTGTGACAAAGAGGTACCTTCTCCAATGCTTGCAGAAGCAGGAGAGAGGAGACTTCTGCCTCTAGGGCCTTTGTCTCCAAGGGAGAGGGAGGACTGGAAGACTTTGATCTCATTTTTGGGAATCTTTTGAAACCGAGAGCAAGTCCCTGGCTCACTACTTCCAGGACCCACTTATCTGAAGTAACAGACTTCCAGGCCCGGGAGTAGTGAGCCAGCCTGCCCCCTACTGGGATTGGGGAGGTGACCTTGACTGACACCTCAGGGTGTCTACTTGGCAGGGGGGTTTGGACTGAGTAGCTGCTGGGGTCCTGGTTACCCCACGTCTACCTTGTCCCCTAAAGAACTCCCTCTGCTGGAAAGAAGAGGAGGAGGCCTGGGCTTCATAAAAAGGCCTGCCCCTGCCCCTAAGCTGCTGCCTCTGAGGAGTAGTCTGCTTCTCTTTAGCTGCAGCACTCCTGTAAGTTGTCCTGTATTCGTCCATTTTCTTCACGTAATTCTCTGTTTGATCCCCAGAGAATTACCAACTACAGGAAAACCCATGGCCTTAGCCCGAGTATCCTGGGAGAGGTAGGTACACCTAAGCTAAGCAAATCTCCACATACAGATAGATGTAGCCATGACCCTGGAAAGAACATAATTAGAGTCAACAGCAGCATGAAACTGCACTTTAGATGCCTCTATACCATTTGCAGCCACCTGCTCCAGCTCACTGGCTAGCTGGGGGGGGGGGCATTCCTAGCCAGTTCCAGAACCGTATCCCACATAGATTTCTGGTACCTGCAGCATATGCCATATAGTTAGATTGCCTGAGTCCCAAAGAGGATGCCAAGTACTGTTTTTTTGCCATGGCATCCACTTTCCTGGAATCATTGTCTGTGGGGTGGGATGCCATAGGAATATTAGCCTTGTCACAGGCTGCAGCTTGTACTACTCCAACATGGCTGCTATGATTAGAAAGGAAATCCATCCCAAGACCTGACAAGGCATACCTCCTGTCCATTCTTTTTTCCACAGGTGGTATGGAAGTAGGAAATTGCAAAAAATGTTGTGCCTGTTTTCTCAAGGATTTATGTAAGGGAATAGACACCCTCTTAGACTCTGGGACATCCATCATTTCTAGAAAGACATGTTCCTCCTGATCCTGTTCAGCCTCTTCCATAGGAAGCTGAAGCATCTCAGCCACTTTCTTGTAAAACAAGAAATGGGAAGGGGACTCAGAAAGCCTGGGAGAAGAAACCTGAGAAGGCCTGTCTGGGGAGATGTCAGGCTCTACTGGCTCATCCAGGCCCTCATCTTCTTCATATTCTTCAGCCTCCTCCAAATCACCCTCATAGTAAGCTTCAGGATCCACATACGAAGTCAAAACCTCTGACCGAACCGAACGGCACTGAACCGACACCAGTTCAGATGGGACCGGGCAAAGCGACTGGACAACGTAAATCACTTTCGTTGTTTCCTCAGCGGTCGGACCATGTGAAATCAAATCCGAACTGGCTGATTTTCTTTTACGTTTAGTAGGAGCTGATTCCACAGAATCAGCTCTCCGTTTGCCTGAGGAGGTATAGCCCAGGTCAGTGGACACCTCCTCAGATTCGGCTGTAATCGAACTGGGCTGGCCATCCGGCTCAGCGGACTTCTCAGCCTCCCTTTCCTTAAGCCTACTCAAGTGTATGTCTAGAGTGGATTTGGGAAAGCTTTTACATATCTGGCAGTTTTCTTTGAGGTGGTCAAACCCCAGACAATAAACACAGACGAGGTGAGGGTTGGCCTTAGCAAAGGCTCCCTTACACTCGGTACAGTGCTGAAACCCAGTGGGTCTGGTTTTCCTTCTGGGTTTCTCAGACATGCCTAAAACCAACAAAAATCACCTTATACAGTGGTTAAGCCAGGCGATTACACACTTATCGGTTCCAACCGTGTCACGGGTTTGTTAAAAAAATCCTGAAATCGGATCTTTTCAGGAACCGAAAAGTACCAGAAAACCACACAGAAATATCACAGATCACACAGATTCAAAATCGCTTCGGTTCTGAACTGGACCGACCGGCAAAGAACCGAACCAAACAATTTCTTAAACAAAAAGACAATTATAACACTACCTACAATACTACCACTTCCTGGTACCGAGACAGAGGTAAGAATACCGAATAGGAAAAAACACAGTTTATAAAAACCGACCGATTCTAACTTTAACCAACTGAAGCGCAAAAGGGATCTCCGGAGCGACCTCACAATAAGGCAGAGTAAAGAATCTGATGGTTGCACTACAGAGTACCACAGACAGAGGTTTGAAAACCGAGCTCAAGCTCAACATTCTATGCCTTGACATAGAGCTAACTCTTTACTTTCCAGGGCAGTTCAAGAGCTGGAGATCACTGCATATAGTCAGAATACAGCAAGACTTCATGTTGTTTGAACTGAGAAAATATTGATTTTAATAAAAAAAAAAATACAGCTAAAACACAGAAAACAGAAAATAACTGATAAAAAAATATAACACAAAATGATTATGAATAAGTAAAACTAACAGATTTAGCTGTCAAAAGTAGGACCACTGTCCAGGGCAACCACTCTATTCAGCAAATACTAAGAACTGCATCCGTTAGGGAAAAGTTGTTGACAAGAAACCAGCTGAGAGTGTTTCCATTTAAAAAAAAAAAAACATTCTAAGTGCTGGGGCACCACTGCACAGGCGGAGGTGCTACAGGAGTTTCACTAGCTGTTCTCAGCTATTACTGTCATTGTTCTTGTTGTTGTACATACATATGAACACATGAAGAAGCCAGCAGAAGGCCATTTGGTCTGTCTAGTCTACTCGTATTGCAGGGTCCACAGCTTGAGCTACTGACCCTGCCCCCTTCCCCACTCCCCCATTCTCTCTACCCATGATCCTTACCTTCCCCTATGCCTATCCCAGCCACTACTGAGCTTCCCACCATCTTCAATGAGACCACCTCTTCCAGCAGTGCATTCCAAGTCTCCATCACCCTCCCCATGAAGAAGTGCTTCCTGACCTCCTGCCCTCCAGTTTAAGATTGTGACCACTTGTGTTATGGTTGCCACAGAGCTTAAACAGACCCTCCTTATCCATTTTATTTATCCATTTCAAGTACCTGAAGGTCCCAATTATGCCACCATGCCCCCCTCCCGTTCACCAGGGAGTTCATGTTCAGTGCCTTCATCCTCTCTTTGTATACTTTACCCTGTTGGCCCACTATCATCTTTGTAGCCCTCCTCTGGGCCTTCTCCAGCAGGCTAATGTCCTTTTTCAGGTATGGGCACCAGTACTGAACTCCATACTCTAGATGTGACCTTATCAGTGACCTGTACAAGGGCAGTATAACCTTCTCTTTCCTACTACTGATCCCTCTAGATATGCATCCCAGCATCTTGTTTGCCCTTGCTGCTGCTTTATTGCACTGCATGGAGTGCTTCAGGTCACTAGTGATCATCACTCCCATGTCCTTCTCCTCCTCTGATGCAGATACCTGGACTCCACCCAGGAAGTACTCTGTTCTGGGATTAGTAGTAGTATTATAGTAAACTTTATTTATATAGCTCCCAATCCCAGGGCCTCTATGCACTAATAAAAGCAAGATAATAAATGTAAGATTGTAGAAGCTACATTTACATTTCCAAGAATGAATGCCATGTTTCCCTCATGCACTGCAGTGGTGCAAATGGGCACAGTTGGAACAGGAAAGTCAGCTCGGTCAGTTCCTGGAGACCACCCACCAAGACAGCCATCCCACCAGCTAGAGGAAATGATGATCCAGCTGGGGTGGTGAGTTGCTTCATTGCTTTAAAGAAAAAAAAAAGTTTGCTGAGTCGAGGCTGCAGGGGCAAAGCGCTGCCCCACAATAAAATCTCTACAATCGAGTTTACAACAGTAAAAACAATATACTATTATAAAAAAAATTAAAAAAAAAAAAAAAACAGGGGCAGCCTTACACAGCTCACACTGTGTTTGTGTCTCAGGGTTGATAAGAAAAAAATACTCACCATAGTAATCTTGTTTCTTCAAAGGAATCATGCATTATGATTAAACGGATGCAGTCAGCCTCCTGTGTTGAACTGCCCAGAGAGATGGAATTATATGCAAATGATGGAACTCTCAATTGGCTCATGCCACTTTCAAACTGCTGCCCTAGCAACTGCTATACTCTGAGTACTTCAGATTCTTGTAGAGCCTAACTGGGCATGAGACCCACTAGCTAAAACTAATAACATTACAAATAATATTTTTGTCCTTTCAGGTCAAACATCCTTAACTAAACAAACCTAAGAAACTCGAGACCACCTGGACACCAACTGGTTAAACAAAGTGAGTCTCTACCTTAACCTATATAGGGGGGAAAAACTTCATGAAGGGGTGCAGAGCAACTTCTATAGGTTCTAGTAGGGGAGACAGGAAGGGTCTTGAATCATATTGAGATATCCCTTTGAAGAAACAAGATTACTATGGTAATTTTTTCTTCTAACCCCAGGAATCACTCATTATGATTAAACTGATGCAGACTACCAAGCGGTACCTTTGGAGGTTGGGCAGAGAACCTATTTCAGAAACAGACTCAGCAGTACTGCTGTACCAAACCTAGCATCACCTCTGGATTGCAAATCCAGGCTGTAATGCTTTGTGAAGGTGTGTACTGTTTTCCATGTAGCTGCTTTGCAGATTTCCAGCAGTGGAATTTCTCTTGAAGCTGCCACTGAAGCAGCTTTGCCCCTGTTGGAGTGTGCTCTCAAGCCCAGAGGTGCCAGTTTACTCACCTATAACAAAACTGTATACATGCCACTATCCAGTGAGCAACTGTACGTTTTGTGGCAGCTCTGCCTTTACCAACTTCATTAAAGGTGAGAAAGAGCTGTGTTTGACTTGATCTGTAAGACTTGGTTCTGTCAATGTAGTAGCTAAGTGCAAGGGAGTGAAGCCTCCCTTCTGGAGAACTGGAGTTCTCTGTAAAAGACAGGTAGAGTGATAGACTGATTTAAGTGAAAGTCAGATACCACTTTGGGAAGGAATTTTCCATTGGTCCTGAGGACCACTTCATCCCTGGGGAAGAAGATGCAGTCCACATCTGTGCACAGGGCTTGTAATTCACTGATCCTTCCGGCTGAAGTAATAGCAACCAGAAATACAGTTTTCCAAGTGATATACTTCAAATCTGCGGTTGCCATGGCTTGAATGGTGCATCCATGAGCTTAGCAATGCAGATATTTAAATTCCAGGCCAGGACCGGTTCTCTCAAGGGAGGGTGCTGAAGGGTAAGGCCTTTAAAATATTTTCTGAATACTGGAAGAGAGGCCATGGATCTCTCTTTACCAGCTGACAGATAAGCAGAGACTGAAGCCAAGTGGATCTTGAGGGTCAAAGGCTTCAGGCCTAAGGACAGGGGTCGATCTTAACATTGTTTTACTAGCCCAAACACTAGTGCAAATTGACCAGGGCTAGTGCAGCTAACTCTCTACTAGCCCACCTTGACTAGTGCAGATTTTCATGGTCGTTAGTGAAGTTAAAAATGTCTCTACTTTAGCATTTTGTAGTCTTCATGCTAATCTCTCTCAGTGTTCCAGATGGCCAGGTGTGATTAACAGCTCATTAAGAGCTGCAATTATCTGGCAGTTCAAGAGAGGGATCCCACAAAAGACTCACTGTGAGTCAGTATCACTCCACTGTTAAGATTTTCAGCTAGTGTTCAGGGTGTGATCAAAGGTAGAGTGCTGTTAAGTCACTAGGTTCCAGTTTTCTGAATGTGTCTATGTCTAACAATTTGTCCAATATTATTAAGACCAGTGCCCCTCATTTTTCTACATTTTGAGTGTTTGTATCCAACATTTCAGTGACAAAATGCAAAGAGGTATACAGGATCGGCCCTGCAGGTGGAAGGTTTTATCCCAGCCTCACCATAACTTCCCTCTCCCCTCCAAATCTCTTAACTCTGTTCTTTCCCTGGACACCACTGCAGACCAGACTCTGAAGTGACCATCCATAGCTGCCATTACTGGCAAGTGTAGGGGGTCCATAGTTCTTCTAAATGGACCATGTCAGCCATCACTATCCATACAATTCCACCCTTATCCCACTCAGCATGTCCTTTCAGCCTAAAAACAAAGCTTTGGATCATGTATGGTACAAAAATAAACCTTGATACAATACATAATTTGAAACCTTGAAATAGTCATTTCTTGGGTGCATAGATCATCCTTTACAGAAACATAAATAGTATAGTGTTATGCCTGTGTACCGTTTTCCTTGGGCTGATGAAAGGACAATGTTTACGAAAAATCTGTTATCGTTCGGGCAGAGCATGTTAAAATCAATGCTTTTTACAAATAAAAATCTCATAGTTTTCTATTTCCCAAGCCACTTAAGTTTGTCTAGCCCCCACCCCAAAGAAATCTTAGATGTGCTCATGGCTTACTTGAGACTGTACAAAAACTTTCAAAAGTGCAGGTCTCCAGCTGACTATAGGGTGGGGACCGAGAGTGTCTCTCTCTGCCTGACTCTGTTTATTGCCCTGTGGGTGGTGGTGACAGTGTGGTGAGGTACATGATGATGTCAAGTATTGTGTGCACAGAGCTAGGACTGCTGGATTGAACATTTGCTGTTGTGATAGCCTCTCTCTGTTTGGTGTGGGGGGGGCAGAAAGAGGAAGAGCGGAGGCTATGGTACAAAACAATGGGGGGGGGCTCACTGTGATGGCACTGCAGTCTTTTTTTTCTGCTGGGGAGCTGGAAGCAATGTGGAAGCAGGATAAATGTGCAATAATCAGAGCATTTCTTGGCTTTGCTTGCTTTGTTTCCTGCACAAGTGATCAAAATTGACCATAATAATTAAGGGCTAGTGCAATTTTGAATCAACTTGCCCTGCTGGCTAGTGCAAAAAAAAGTTAAGGTTGACCCCGCCTAAGGAATGTAAGTGTGTAAGGTAATCCAGGAGAATAGGCAAGTCAGCCCTGGAGGGGTCCACACCCTTACCTGCACACCATATGGAGAACCTCTTCCACTTAGAAGAATATGTTTTCTTAGTAGGTGGTTTCCTGGAACCCTTAAGCACTGTCAGTACCTGCTCTGATAGCTTAAGGTTAGCAAATTCTAAGTTCTCAAGAGCCATGCCTTGAGCCTCAGTGATTTGAGATTGTGGTACAAGATCCTGCCCCGACAGGAGGTTAGCAGGTTGTGCCTCCTGGGCAGATGGATTGGGAGAACTACTGACAGAGTTAGCATAAGAGAATACCAGTGCTGTCTTGCCCAATCCGGTGCCACCAGTATCATTGTTGCTGGTTGGGACCTTAATTTCAGCAGGGTCCTGAATATCATAGGAAAGGAGGGAATGCATACAGAAATTTCCCTGTCCACTCCAGGGCCATCGCATCCAGGGGAATTGTGCCCCTTAGATGGGGCCTGCAACAGTACATTAGTAGCTGGTGGTTTTCTTCGGAGGCAAAGAGATCCACCTCTGGAGTGCCCCATCTCCTGAAAGTTGTACTGAGTATCTGAGTATTCAGGCACCACTCATGGCGGTCCTGACTTATCCTGCTGAGAGAGTCTGCCAGTCCATTGTCCTTCCCTGGAAGGTGTATGGCTGACAAGGATACTCCCATGGAGTACACCAGGAACCACAATCTCATTGCTTCTGTGCACAGTAGGGTTGACCTGGTACCCCCTTGTTTGTTGATGTAATACATGGCTGTGGTGTTGTCTGTTCTGACTTGCGCCACCTTGTTTTGAAGGTAAGGAGCAAAGCCTTTACAGATAGACAGCTCTGAGCTCTAAAAGATTTATGTGCAACAGAGACTCTTGGGGGGGCATGTGTCACTTGCTGTGTGCTCTAACATGTGAGCCGCCAACCCAAAAGAGAGGCATCTGTTGTGAGAATTACTGAGGGCTGTTCCCTTATAAAAGGTACGCCCACTCTCAGGTTGTGCTTGTCCAGCCACCATTGTAATGCCTGGACTAAGCTGCCTGTGACTGGAACCAGTTTGGACATAACATCTGTCCTTTGAGACCAGTACTGTCTTAGGCGGAACTGAATATCTCTTATTTGAAATCTGGAACCCATTACCACTGTAGTGACAGATGCCATGTGGCCCAGTAGCCTGAGAAATTCTCTGGCTGGTTTGGGTCTCCCTGACATAAAGGAGCTTGCAATTTGCTGAATGCTTTTCACCCTGTCTTGTGGCAGGAAGGCTCTGCCCTGTCTGGTGTTTAATTCTGCTCCAGTAAACTCCAGCACCTGAAGTGGCACCTGCTGAGATTTCTCTTGGTTTATAAGAAATCCCAGAGACTCCAGTGTAGATTTTGTTAGTGCCAGTGACTGTACTGCATGCTGAAGAGACTGTCCTATTACTAACCAGTCGTCCAGGTATGGGTAGACTGTTACACCTTGTTTTCTCAAAAACTCTGCCAGGCACTCTGTAAAAGCCCTTGGTGCTGAAGTTAGTCCAAAAGGAAGTTCTGCAAACTGATAATGGCCTGAGGCCAGCCTGAATCTCAAGAATTTGCTGTGAGACGTCTGATGGGAATGTGAAAATAAGCATCCCTTACATCTAGGGAGGCCAGCCTTTCGTAATGAAGGAATGATTATTGCCAGAGTGACCATTTTGAAATTTGGTTTCAAAATGTGTTTGTTCAGAAGTCTTAGATCCAAAATAGGTCACCAATCCCCATTTTTCTTCCTTATGAGGAAGTACCTGGAATAAAAACCTTTGCCTTTGTGTAATAGAGGCACTGCCTCCACTGCTTTGATTGCCAGCAGATGCTTTACCTCTGCTTCCAAAATAATTCTGTCTGAAGATGTTACTGGAGCAAAGGTTCTAGTTCTCAGCTTTGGGAATGATTTGAAGCTGAGTGCCAGGCCCTGGCTCACTACCTCCAATAC
Source organism: Neoceratodus forsteri (assembly GCA_016271365.2). Taxonomy (NCBI): domain Eukaryota; kingdom Metazoa; phylum Chordata; order Ceratodontiformes; family Ceratodontidae; genus Neoceratodus; species Neoceratodus forsteri. Next base: position 1,076,598,820 of record CM028131.1, read on the forward strand.
TCACTTGTCTGTGGTGATGAAATGCCAAGCATGAAGGTAGTGAGCCAGTCTGCCACCCACTGGTGGTTCTACAATGGGGGATGCGACCTGCACTAGCACATCAGGGGTTCTGTGTGGGCTGTGCCTGAACTTGTGATGCAGGAGCAGCTCTTCTCATGGCTCTCCTGCCCCTTCCTCTGAAGTAAGCTCTGGTCTGCTGTGAGGCTTAGAGGCCTGTGCTTGAAAGAATGGTTTGGGGTAAAACCCCCTACCCCTGCCTCCCCTACTCTGGGGTCTATAAGAGGTGGAAGGCCTATCTTTTGAATTGCTCCAATAGGTAGATTTATATTCCTCCACCTTCTTCATATATGCTTCAGTCTCATCTCCAAACAAGGAGTTGTTCTTAAGGGGAAAATTCATTGCTTTGGCCTTGGTGTTGTTACATGAGGTCCCTGCACCCTTATTAATACCCCCAGAGGTACACCGTAGACAGCCAGCACTTAGGCATATGTTATACTAACATAGAGGGTATAGGACATCTACCGTACAAGAGTAGATGTCAGGATATGTATGCATATTATTGTTATACACTTTGCTTTCTAATACACATATGTATTTCTTGCTTATAAGATGTTAGGACACCTTGTAATGATTATGATATATAAGTCGGCATTGCCACCTTTTGGTGATTTGTACTACTGCACTGATACATGTACAACTATGCTTCCTTTGTCTTTACAAAGTGATGACTACTACAAAATTGTATAATGTTATCTTGGACTGTGGAGCCACCTCTAATTTAGCCAATTGGGCTCATCTCTGTAACTAGAAATGTTTCTATCTTACGGTAACCATAGTAATTATCATAGGTATATAATGTAAGACATTACATCTTCTACCTCAGAGACCCCAAGAGACACGGAGAATCCTCGAGGTATTGGGAATGCTTAGCACTGGCTCCCAGTTCATATTTGGTAAGAACTGCTTAGGGCAACTGTGATTTATCCTTTTTGGTAGTAATAACAAGTTTATTACTCTTACGCAATGTGTCTGTGATTCCTTGCATTCCCATTATTGTCAAGAACCTGAGAGTGAGGTTTAGACCTCCTGACAATTGAAGACCACGGGCAGGCAATATTTGGTGTTTGCAAAGTTTCACTTGTTGCTTCAAACTATTCCCTTCCCAACAGGGACTGTAGGTGTGCATTCCTGCATCACTTCTCCCATTCTATGACCACTTTGTAATAACTTGCAAAGTCTGGCTGCTTTCTAGGTGTGGTCGATGCCGACTTGACCCACTTCACAGCAGTTTTGAATTGCAAGCTTACAACTGCATAGTAGCCCGACTGTGAATAAAGTGCACCTGTTGTGGATCGATCTACAGCACGGCACCTTTTTCACAGTTTAATTTTTCATTCCCTCCCACACAATGGCCACTGTATCAAATATCTGTGCAGACCTGGGACTCGATGTCTCAAACTTCCTTGCCTTCATGGAAGATGGGCTGACTTCGCGCTGGATGCAAGTCAATCTGAAAACCCTGTACTGGGGATTTCAACTCAGTACTCAGAGATGAGACAAACAGCCAGAAAGTGAGAAGCTAAAGGGCTGTTGGTCGCAGCTCTCTATGCTGCTCTGGAAGCCTCCGAAGCTAGGTTTCGAACCCTTGAACTGCAAATCTCATCTCTTAAGCAAGAGATGGGATTGCAGAAAAACTGAATATGTGAGACGTGAGCAGAATCTGAACTCCAAGCTCTGTGAAATGAAAAGGATTCCCTTTTGCATCATTCCGCCCAGGCAGGCGAGTAGGAGCTTTGTATGTTGAAGCAGGAGTGTGAAAATTTAAGACAGGGTAAGAGTCAGGCTTTGCAAATGAATGACTTATTAAATAGAACAAATGAGCAATTGAGTGAGGAGCTGGGAGAGATTCAGGATGAAATAAACCAGGTATGTACTGACTTAGAAGTGGCTACTAGGGACAATCGCGAATTGAGCGCAGCATATAGAGTGTTGCAGAAACAGATGCAGAATGAGGCAGATATGAATGTTGCAAATGTGAATCATGCTGAATGTGAATCCAAGATGGTGAAACTGTGCCATCTGCAGTAGGTTATGGCTGGACATGTTAAGACGATGGGAGATGTAGCCCCTGCCTTAACTATGTCATCTGAAGGGGAGGTATCAGATGATGATATCTCACAGTACAACCCCCAGTCACACCCCTACTATGGCCTAGACTCCCCACCCCACCATCCCTAACATGGCGGATACCCCTCACACCCAACCCATGTCATACGTCACCGATGTCATGATGCACATCATAGGCGATGCCAACATGGTGACCCCCATGATGGGGGGGTAGGCCCAGGCCCGACGGCACCACCAGTGGCCGTTATTACTGTGGATGATAAGGCAGAGATTGAGAAAATGATAGATGCCACTTTAGGCAACGTGACCCTACCCAACAGAAGCAAACAGACCCTCCAGACACAGATCAGACAGATGCTGCAGGAGGCTGCTACCAGGGATGGAATGGTCCATACTGTGGCAGAGGCTGCAGCTCAGGAAGCCCTGGACGGTGCTCAAGGGAACATACCTCCACCTAATCATCCCAATAATCCCCTACAAATAGCCTACTCTGGTCAGAAAATAGCTGACAGCATTGGTCGGATGTGCCCGTCCAACAACCTCAGCTGCCACTTGGAAAAGGTGCATGCTAAATGTGAAACGCTTAGTCTTGCTGCAGACAACCAAGTCCAGATCCTACGCCAGACCATTGATCCTGGATTGTGGCCAAAACTCCCCGATGCTGTCTGCCAGGATGGCACCACCACCTCTGATGAGGTTGCAGCTGAACTCATTTCTGCACACAGCTCAGGTGTAGCAGGAGTGATGCTTGCATACCCTGTGAAATAGAATGCAAAAGAAAGTCCAGCGACTTATCATCAGAGGCTCTGGATGGCCTACCAAGCAGGAAAGCATCTTGCACAGGAAGCTGCAGATGTAGACCTTATCGAGTATAAGACCCTGTTCCTTGGGAATATGATCCCTGCAGTAAGAGAAAAAGAAGAGCCAACCACCTATCCCACCATGGAGAGGTCTGCCGACATTCTTCGGAAAACCAAGAGAGTTTATCAACTCTACATCGATGATTTGGGCTCCAGTTCCAAGAAGGTAGCCACCATGGAGACTACTCCGGAGACCATGATGCACTACATGGTGGAAGGGCAGGCCCATGAGAAACAGCTCCTCCCCGCAGACAACCAACACCCCCAGCAGGCCCAACAACCACAACAACAATGGTGTGGGAACCGGAATTACAATAATAAGAAACACCACAAAAATAACAAGGGTAAACAACAAAGACCAGGCCCTTCATATAGGGAGATATCTGAAGATAATCAGAAATTCCGAGAACTTCTGGGACAAGTGCGCTCCGTAGTGGATGCTGTTCCTGCTCAGGCCCTTGCGGCCATACAACTGGGAGCACAGGCCTCAACAGGCCATGGGGATACCAGAAGTACAGGCCCTCAGGCCCATATAGGCCTGAACCCAGAGGCGGCTCCCTATATAACTCATAATAAGTCATAATTCCGCTATACAAGACACTAGTGAGGCCCCACCTGGAGTACAGTGTACAGTTCTGGAGACCATACCTACGTAAGGACATAGACAGGGTAGAGAAGGTTCAGAGGAGGGCAACAAAGATGGTGCATGGATTGCATCACAAGTCCTATGAAGACAGGTTGAAGGAACTGAACATGAACTTCCTGGAGGAGAGGAGGGAGAGAGGGGATATGATAGAGACATACAAGTATCTAACAGGGTGCAGGAAAACACTATGTTTAAGCGAAAAAGATGTTCCAGGACTAAAGGGCATGGGATGAAGTTGGAGGGAGGACGATTCAGAGGAAACATGAGAAAGAATTTCTTCACAGAACGGGTGGTGGACAAGTGGAACACCCTGCCAGAGGAAGTGGTGGGGGCTGAAACAATCACGGGATTTAAGAATGCATGGGATAGACAAAGGAATTCTGGAGGTCAGGGGTAAGGTGCAACAGACTTCTAGGAAAACAAACTGAACTTACAAGCTCAAATGGGCAGACTGGGTGGGCCATAGGCCCTTATCCGCCGACACTGTCTATGTATCTATGTATCTATATAGCATCAGTGCAGCATGGTGAGGTGGTTCAAAGGAGCCAGGCCCAATCCCTCCATGCTTCCGTTGGTACAGATTGACAATTGCAGACCCCAGTCCGTATTGTAAACAAGCTGGTCTTGGATGCAAACGGAAGGCTCTGCACTGAGGCAGAGGTTGGGGGCCGCCTACTAACAGTGCTATTGGATACAGGCTCAGCTGTGTCTGTATTACATGATGACCACTCAGAGACATCCCCTTGGTCCACTGGATGGAGGACCAACATGTCAGGAGTAGATGGAACTAGGTTGCCTGCATACCATTCTCTACACTACCTGTAGGGTTGGGACACCCGAAGGCCTATCACACCTTCCAGCTAATGGTATTGCATGATCATCCTAGTATAATCGGAATTGACTTTCTAGCACCACATGGCTGTGTGGTGGACCTAGCCAACATGTTACTGATACAGATTCAGGGTCAATACCACACCATCATGATTCCGGATTCACACATGGTGGCCACAATTTCTGCCAGCAATAAAGAGTATGACGTCATAGATTTGTTCAAGAACCATGAGATTTTCCCAAAGCTCCTCCCAATTCTACAAAGGCATTTGGAGGCCTTTGCTGCTAACAAGCATGACTGTGGAAGAATGCACACTGTCATAGAAGTGACCGGCCCAGCACATGAGAGGCAAAGGCAATATCCTTTTCCACCAGAGGCCCTGCCTTCTCTTAGGGAAACAATAAAATCACTCCTCAAACAAGGTGTAATTAGGACATATGTCTCTACCACCAACTCCCCCGTGTGGCCTGTGAAGAAACCCACAGGTGCCTGGAGACTTACTATTAACTACAGCAGACTGAAGCAGGTCACCCCCAGTTGTGCCCCAACTGTGGCATCAGCATCTGATGTGCTGCGACTTTTGACCCCTGACCAAAAATGGTTCAGTGCCCTGGACATCTCCAATAGTGCCAGTGGTTTCTGGCCATTGCCATTGGCCCCTAAAAGTCAATATAAGTTTGCTTTCACCTTTGAGGGTAGACAGTACACGTGGACCTGCTTACTACAGGGATTCCATAACAGCCCTTCCCTGTTCCATCTACACATGATGGATGCCCTTCAGTGTTTCTCTGCTCCGCAGTGTCTCTTGCAGTATGTAGATGACCTGCTCTTGGCAACGGCCACACTGGAACAACACTTAGATCTCTTGGATGAAATACTGATCCTCATACAGACAGCAGGCCTCAAATGTAACCCAACAAAAGCACAACTGTGTCAGAAAGAAGTACTCTTTCTGGGCCTGAGAATAACTGATCAAGGCCGAAGCCCTACCTGGAAGAAGATACAAGGATTGCAAGACTTGCCATTACCCACCAGTGTGGACACTCTTAGGAGATTTGTAGGTATGGTGAACTATTTTAGAGATTTTGTGATTTTGCTCAGAAGACTGCTCTTCTGTATGAATTACTGAAAAAGAACATTCCCTGGACTTGGGACCCCATTCACACCCAGGCTGTGACATCACTGAAACAGGCCTTGGCCTCAGCTCCAGCTCTGGTCAACCCCAATCCGGTCTTGCCATTCCATCTGGAATGTGCCACTTCTGACATGGCCATGTCAGCAGTGCTGGCCCAGAAGGTTCATGGGACCTTGAGACCCACTGCATATGCATCACAGCTCTTGACCCCAGTGGAACAGAAGGCCTTTGTGAAAGGAACCTTCTAGCTACCTACTGGGCTGTCAAGCACTTCTTGTATATAATTGGGTACTCTGCTCTGATCACTAATGCAAACCACACCCCAACTACCTTTCTGCTATCAGACAGAGTGAAGGATGGGTAAGTCTCTAATACCAGTCTGACACACTGGTCACTTCTTCTCCAGGATAGGGACATTCAGGTCCACCCAACCAAAATGCCATCCATGCTGGCGCATGGCTTCCTTTTCCAAGGAGAACCCCATGACTGTACACTGCAACCACCTGATCTTCCAGATCCAGGTTCTTTTCTCCCTGCCATGCCACAACTACATGAGAACACCTCACTGTGTTGTATCTTTACGGATGGTTCAGATTCCTATTATCAGGGAGAACGAATTGCAGGGATGGGTATCTTAGTGATTTATCCTTATGGTAACACTGTTAAAATTTCTAAGCGTTGCAGTGTGGCATCACCACAATATGCCTAGATGGCAGCGGTGGCCTGTGCCCTTGAGTTCATTCAGCAAAGGACTGAGGATACCATCATCTTTACAGACTCTCACTGGGTTTGTTGTTCTCTTACAGAATTTCTTCCTTTCTGGCAGAAGAACTCTTTCCTATCCTCTGATGGCAGACCAGTGAAACATAAGGAACTGGTAATATCCATACACTCACTGGCACAAAGGTTTGCACACAAAACCTATGTACACAAAGTTAAAGCTCACTCCATACATGACCCCTATCATGCCTTCAATGACACTGCAGATACCCTTGCCAAAGAAGTGGCCCGAGGGGGGGGGGGTACCTGGACGATGGACCATCCAGAAGCAAGGGCGGCTGTACACATTGCAGCAGTCAAAAAGAAGCCCAAACCCTTTTCCCCCTTGGACCTGTTGGCAACCCAGCATGCTGACTCTGAGCCCAATGATGTGTTCAGATTCCTTGATAAGAGCATTGAACAGAACTTACCTACCCACAATCCCTATCAGAGGCATGAAGGTAAGTTACATGTGTCCCCAGATGACAATCTCATCTGGTATCAGCCAGATGATACCCCCACCAAATTGTGGGTGGTTCCCAGACACCTCAGGTCCAAATCTTTGCACCAAGTGCATGATACCCCTACTGGTGGACACCAAGGAGTAGAAAACACCCTCTAGAGATTCAAGACTGCTGCTTGGTGGCCTGGTGTTACCAAGGATGTCAAACAGTACCTAGATAATTGTCTTGTTTGTGTGCAAAACAATCCCATCCCCATCAAATGAAATGCCAAACTACTACCACAAAGGCGCTCTGGCCCTTGGCATGCCATACAGATTGATTTTATTGGCCCATTGACCAATACCAGTAGGAATAACAAGTACGCCCTTGTGGTAACTGATCTCTTCCCTAAGTGGGTTGAAGCTTTCCCCACTAAGACATGTACTGCTAAGACCACTGACAAAATCCGAGTGGAACAGATTTTCTCCAGGTAGGGCCTACCTCTCAAGGTAGACTCCGATAAAGGAACCAGTTTTACAGGTGAGTTGATGAAAGAAGCACTTGAACTCCTCGGAGTTCACTAGAAATTCCACATACCTTCCCACCCACAATCTTCAGGTCAAGAAGAAAGAGATAACAGATGGATTAAGCAAATGCTTTCCAAATTTATTGAGGACAATCCCAAGACTTGGGATTCCCTGTTGCCATTAACCCTTATGGCAATCAGGGACACACCCCTCAGCCACTGCCCAGTTGACACCATTTGAGGTGATGACTGGCAGACAGATGAGATTACCTGAACACTTGTTGTTTGACCTGCATACCCACATGGCAGACCGTGTGTCTGTAAACCAGTATGTGGAGAAACTCAGACAAGACCTCATACACACACACACACTTGTATGCTGCTAACTGCATAGGCAAGGCCCAGCAACAGTCCAAAATACAGTTTGACAAACGCGCAATAAGTGGATTGGCAAGTTGGAGAGCAGGAAATGGTTCTCAGATTTGCACAGCCCACATACTCCTTCTCCAATAAGTGGGAACCCTGTTGTCAACAAGCTCAGTCTGGCAGTCTATCAGGTTAGATTAATGCACAACAAACTGACTGACAAATGGTTACATGCAAACCAGTTGAAACTGGATAAAGGAGTATAATTACTTTTCTTTACCCCATTGGGTGGAACAGTACTAACTTACTAATGTTTGGTTTTCCTTTTCAGGTACTCGGACAAGATGGCTATCTTGTTCCACTTTCTTCTCATCTCAGGAGTTGTCCCCTGCATCCAAGGCATGGTAAAGCACCTCCTTGATCACCTTGATCCTCCAGCATCTGTCCCAGAGGGAGTTTCTATCAATATACCCAACAATTTTATTACTGTCCAGGAAGGTTCTGATGCCTACCTCACTGCCTCGGTTGTTGCTCCTGATAAATCTACCCTACAAATTGAGTGGCAAACCATGTCGCAAGGACAAATTCTCCCTGTGGCCAAGCTTTCCAAGGGAACTTTCCATGGCTGGCCCAATGCAAAATTATCCCCTAATGGTTCGCTGTCCTTGCTCCAGACTGCTCTCAGACATTCTGGTTTATACAATATTACTGCCTTGATTAATCCCTTATATTGTAATTCCTTGTCTAAAGATTCTGCCAGGAAATTTTGTGCTGTACACAACATGGCCTCTGCTGCCATATATCTTTCTGTGTTACCTCCTACTGATAAATAGATTTTGGAATGTCCAAAACATACCCCTGGTTCCCACAGTGGTCTAACAGCCACTGCCTTACCTGATACACTTATTGATAACTTACAATATATGCATATACCTGTGTTGTTCAATTTAACTTACTGGAATATAAAATAATTTGGTATGTGTCATACTACTAATACTTCAGCATTTTACAGTACTTTATTGCTTGATAGTTTAGCAGCTTTCCAGATTCGTACTCAAGACCCTATTGCCAGGGTATACACCACCGAGCATAGAAGCAAACGTAATACCTGAGAGGTTGACAGCTCTGATGTCACAGGTGCCACAGGCACCGTTACAGGTCTTTTTGGTACAGCTATGTCTATTTGGAATAAGACCGACATTGCTGCTATCAAATCACATTCAGCCAAATTCCAAACTGGTTTGGAAAATTATATAATACCCCCATTATTGCATGGTGTAGATGGCCTTAGTCAGGGAGAAAGATACACTGTATACAACATGCATGACATCGCTAAGGCATTTACAGATTCTAAAGATAAGATTTAACGCCCTCATTGCACAAAATAACAAAGAAGCAGATAGACAATACATTGCCCATGAGATATTGTGTTCAGCCTATGGCTCATACATTATCACTACCATCAAAAATCTTTTCCGTGATCTAGAATCTGGAAGGATCCCTGATATTATTCATGACAGACGCATCTCTAAATGGTACTGTCCATGGTGTAAAACCCCTAGCTGTATTGCAATGTGTATGCAACAAACTCTAACTATTCCACTATCCACAGCTAGGAATTTGGGTTTTGTGACCAGGCTCCCTAACACTGGTCCATGTTTTATTTCTAAGAAATGTTCTATTAAGGATACAATGTTTGTTTCTTTTACTGTCTCTTTACCACGTTTTGATCCCACTACAGCTTTATTTGACAAACGTGCTACTGTATACTCCATGATCCCACTACAGCTTTATTTGACAAACGTGCTACTGTATACTCCATCGTGCACCTTGATGAAGATATCTACAGAGAACACCTCAACTTACCTCCTCTACTGGTCTTCCATTCAATCCTGGACGCCTGGTTCGCCCCACACACCAATTGCTGCACAAAAAAGGGCTACATTTATTTGTGTCGATGTGATGTATTTGATGTTATTAAACCTGTATGTGGTTATTCTTCCGACAGTATTCATTGGTCCTTTTCCATGGACGATGACATCAGCACTAATGGCACAGACTTTTCAGACTGAACATTGGCTCCAGACCAGCTTTACCAATCTTTTCGAGAGGAGGTTCATCACCTGTCAGCATGGATGTTGAAGACAACCTACACCTGCCTGGTACAGTTGCAAAAATGGCGACTCCCCACTGTTAAAATGCAATATAATTCTGACGGGGAGTATTGAGTGGTCACAAATATTAAATCTTATGCTTACGGAATGCAGGCATGTATTACAGACAACCCCAGCTTCTGCATTGTCCCTCATCAGAAGGTAGTTATTGGACATACTGTTATAACCCCAGTCCCTCTTATGGACACTGATATCATTGATGGTAACCCTGATTATTTGCTCACCCTATCTGAGTATCTACCGTATTTTAATGTACACATTGACCCCCTTACACTCACATTAAAATCACTTTTAGCGAGGAAAAATACTCATCTCATCCACATCAGCAATAATATTACTAAAGCAAACGAAGCTGTCCATGCACTTATTAATGATGGTGATATGAACAGTGCATTAACTAACACTTGGTTAGAAATTACATTTAAAGGTTTTGTTATTATACAAGCATTTTTGATATTTTTTCTCATTATTATGCTTTGCTACCTAAGGCGCACACTGCGTCAACACCGTGAGCAGCTAGAGTTCCTTTACAAAGTTTGCGCGTCGGGTCTGTAAACGATCTCTGCTCTCTATCCATTTCCCTATTCTTGCTGTGTTGCCCTGAGGTGCAACAAGGGGGTGGAATGTTACGTGAGGTCCCTGCACCCTTATTGGTACTCCCAGAGGTACACCGTAGACAGCCAGCACTTAGGCATATGTTATACTAACATATAGGGTACAGGACATCTACCGTACAAGAGTAGATGTCAGGATATGTATGCATATTATTGTTATACACGTTGCTTTCTAATACACATATGTATTTCTTGCTTATAAGACGTTAGGACACCTGTGTTCTTGTAATGATTATTATATACAAGTCGGCATTGCCACTTTTTGGTGATTTGTACTACTACACTGATATATGTACAACTATGCTTCCTTTGTCTTTACAAAGTGATGACTACTACAAAATTGTATAATGTTATCTTGGACTGTGGAGCCACCTCTAATTTAGCCAATACGGCTCATCTCTGTAAGTAGAAATGTTTCTACCTTACGGTAACCATAGTAATTATCATAGGTATATAATGTAAGACATTACGTCTTCTACATCGAAGACCCCCAAGAGATATGGAGAATCCTCGAGGTATAGGGAACGCTTAGCATTGGCTCCCAGTTCGTATTTGGTAAGAACTACTTAGGGCAACTGTGATTTATCCTTTTTGGTAGTAATAAACAAGTTTATTACTCTTAGGCAACGTGGCTATGATTCCTTGCATTCCCATTATTGCCAATAACCTGAGAGTGAGGTTTAGCCCTCCTGACAGTGTCTAAGGTCAGGTTAGTGGCTCTAAGCCATGCAAACTTCCTAAGTGAGACAGACAAAGCCATTAATCTGGAAGCAGCATCATTGGCATCCACTGCCATATGAAAGTGATACTTGATAGCATCAAGTGCAGCCCTTGCTGCATCCTGCAGATCTACAGCCACTTCACCTGGCACTTTATCAGCCAGAGCTAGAACAGTGTTCCAGACAGCCTTCTGGTACTGTACTGCATATGCCATGTAATTGGCCTACCTCACCTATAAAGAGGCAGCCATGTACCCTTTCTTTCCCCATGGCATCCATCTTCTTTGAGTCTTTGTCTGGTGGATGGGTAGCCAAGGGGATCCTGGCCTTGTCACAGGCAACAGCCTGGACCACCCCTTCTGGGTCAGGATGAGTAAACAGGAAATCAGCTGTAGTTCTATCCAGCTGGTATTTCTTGTCAGCGTTCTTATCCACACCAGGGATAGAAGCTGGAGTTTTAAAAAATCTGCAATGCAGCCTTTTTTAAGGCCTTATGCATGGGCAAAAGCAGACATTTCGTGGGGGATAGCCTCATCATATCCAAAAACTCTGCCTCCTCCTGTTTCCTGAAGAGGAAGGTTAAAGGGTCTCCACCATGCTTTTAACAAAGGCATAGTGGGAAGAATATTCCTCAGGACCCCTAGGAGGAGACCAAAACTCTTGTTCTGGGGAGACTTCTGGATCTATAAGTTCCCCTTTGAAGTCATCCTCATCCTCCTCACTATCACCATACACTTCCAGCAATTTCTGCCTTGCAGGAGCTGGAGGAGAAACTGGGGCAGCTGGTGTAGAAACTGGGAGTGTGCCCTGTAGGGCTTGTAAAACCTGTACAGCTTTAGCAATGTCCTTCGCTGAGGGCATACTATGCTAGTCTACTGGGAGCTCCTTAGCCTTCTCAGCCGGGGGCACAGCGACATGTTTTTGTTTACATTTTTTCTTTAATGGAACAGGTTCAGATCCTGTTTCTACAGCCCTTTTTATTTTACCTTGTTCAGATTTTTCTGAACTCCTGTCAGGATCCTTGGCTTTATCTCCATCCTTTTTATGGGAAGAGGAAGAAGCAGAATTAGCCACTCTAGAAGCAGAAGCCATCTCTTCTACAATCTTAGCCCTTTTCTTTAATGTTTTAGGACAAAAGGTCTTACAAATATCACAATTGGCAAAGATATGACTTGTACCCAAACAAGAAATAGACAGAGAATGTCTATCTGCTTTAGCTATAAGTTGCCCACAAGACTCACAACATTTAAAACCAGTGGGTCCTGTGCATTTTTTAGGTTTATAAAAATGGACCTCTGACACTGAAGCTAGACAAAAAGATAACTTTTCAAAAACTGTTACTCAAAATACCTTGGAACCGGAGGTTTCTTTTTAAATAACTACCTCTACTCGGTTCCTGAAAGAAAAGGGAACCGAGAAATACACTAAATTTAAACACAACTAAAGTGGTTCAAGGAACCGACTGCTAAATATATATTTTATAAAGAAATATGAGGTAAACCTCACAAATGGACACGGAACCCTCAGTTCTAGGGAACCGTGAATAAGTATAAAAAACTACTACAACACTAAATAAACTACACTAAACAAAGTTCTAAGGCAGCAATTTAAAATTAAACTAAAACTGAGTACTTATCAACAGATAAACTTTAGTCTGAAGACATTTCAAGGAGAGCTTTCTGGGACGTCCTTACTAGGCAGGCGGAGTAAAGAATCTGAAGCACTCAGAGTGCAGCAGTTGCTAGGGCAGCAGTTTGAAAGTGGCATGAGCCAACTGAAAGTTCCATCATTTGCATATAATTCCATCTCTCTGGGCAGTTCAACACAGGAGGCTGACTGTATCAGTTTAATCATAATGAGTGATTCCTGGGGTTAAAATAGCATGCTTCGCTCTCGAGGTCCATATGCTGTTATCTGAATCCCTTAGCCTCAGGTCCCATTTCCGACCCTGCAAAAATTGCAGACCTATTCAAACCTATGTTCACCGATCTCACCCCACACCTAAGAAAGCTGCCACCACAGCCTCCCACTACCCACGTAGATCTCTCCTGCAACCCCCAGGCATCAGCAGATGGTAACACTCATCCATGGTTCTACTTTAGGGCCATCGGCTACAGCACAACCATCACATTACTAAAGAGTCTCCCAGCCCGAGGTAGCCCAGGGAGTAATGGGCTATACCCTACATTTCTGAAACTCATCTTCCCAGCAATTGTCAAACCCTTGACCTTTATTTTCAACCTTGCATTCTCAACATCCACAGTGCCAAACATGTGGAAACACGCACATGTGGTACCCATCTTCAAAGCTGGTGACCCCCTCGCCCCTGAAAACTATAGACCCATCTCCCTCACCTCAGTAAGTTACTGGAAAAAATAGTCCATCATCAATTGTCCGCGTATCTGGATAAATATAACCTTGTGTCCACTCCAGCATGGTTTCCACAAACACTATAACACCTCCTCTGCCCTCGTCCTTTTTTTTTTTTTTTTAACCATGTCCTGAGTAACATGGACACAGGCAAGGCCAAAGGTGTGGTATTTGTAGACCTATCAAAGGATTTTGACCTAGTGGACCATCACCTCCTACACTCCACCTTGCATCATTTCGGTTGCTTGCCAGACACTGCTACGTGGTTCCACAGCTACCTAACACATCCCAATCTGTGCCGATAGGAAAGGCACCCTCTGCATCACTACCCACATGCACTGGAATACCACAGAGCTCCATACTTGGCCCACTACTGTTCTCTATGTTCAGAAATGCGCTCCCCTCAGAAAGCCTTAACTGCAATGCGCTCCTCTATGCCGATGACTTGGTTCTGTACCACAGCGCAAATCCCTGGTTAAAATCTCATTCACCCGAACCATCAACTATGGCGCTGCCCATGGCTGGTTCCTCTCCAGGAAACTGCCTGTTAATGAAAAAAAAAAAAAAACAAGGCTATGCTGTTTGGCTCAAAGCCTTTTCTTGCCAAGGTTGCCAAGTCATGCGCATCCCTACTCATACAATCCCGTGCTGGTCCACCGCTCGACACCGTCTCCTCCTTCAAATACCTAGGGGTGACACTAAATCCCTCCCTAACATTTAATGAACACATAACAAATACCATAAGCAAAATCCACAAAAAACTTAGGGTGGCCTACAGAATCAAACTATTTCTGTCTCCAGAGATCCGCCTGGCCATAGCTCAAGAAAACCTCCTCCCTTTACTTGATTACTGCTCCCCTGTCTACTCCTTCGCCACTGCCTCCTTGCCCCACTACTACGCACAACTCCATCTGCCGCTTTGTTCTCCAAGTACCCTACTCTACTCACCACTGCACACTCTACAGATCCTTAGGGTGGCCAAACCTCCAGGGACGTTTTGACCTAGCCATGGGCTGCCTAATTGACAACTCTCTCAGAAATCACCACCTGTCCCCTTTTGCCTCACTACTGCTTGACAAGGTTACGCCTAGAACCCTCAGGTCATCCTCCTCTCTTTCTCTGGTAGTCCCACACACCCATTCTGCCATGGGCAGTAAAGCCTTTTCTGTGTCAGCATCCTCTCTCTGGAACAGGCTCCCACTAACAATCTGCTCCTCCCCCTCACACATGTACCTCAAAAACAACCTATGAGCCTGGCTCCTGATGGAATCCTCCTGCAACTGCTCCTGAGACCATGTCTTGGCCCATGATCCACCTTAGCCACCTTACTGCACCACCTTTTGCACTGCCTCTACCCAAGACGTTTACTTGTCAGCTTTCACCCCTGCTCTCTTATTTCCTCAAGGTCAGGCAGCACTGCCTCTGTCAAAATAATCTGCTGTATTATAGTCTAATATTATATAATTGACAAAATAAACTACTGTATTATAGTCAAATTTTTTTTTAGAAACCCTCTAAATGTATGACAGCTCAACTACTGTAAATAAGCTTTTTGTTCTGTGTAATTGTACATACTTTTTTGATCTGCAGACCTAGATCTCCTTTTGTTACCCAGTCTACTTCTCTGTGTCCTAACTGTTTCACTGTCCCTACAGGTACTTGTATTACTGCTGGATAAGCACTTTTGTACAATCTTCCAATGTCCACCTTGCCGCCTCTCTCTGGGGCCCAGGTCATGGCTGAAATCCGTCCTTATGGATCAGTCCATGTACCCGGTTATCAAAGACATAAATAAAGAAAATTAATAGAAACACAGGCTTGTTGTGTACGGTCACCCACATATTATTCCTTATGTTGTGCAAATTTGCTCAGTAATAAATAATGTAGAGAAGAAATCTATAGAAGATATATGAATTACATGCTAGATTTTGTTTAAATATTATGTTTTTCAAGTTTACACTGAGGTGTTAGTCTTCTACTATTTGTTTATTTAAAAGAGGAAGTTTAAAAGACAGACAGAGCATCCCATGGCTTATTATGCAAATGATGGAATTCCCCAGTACCTGAAGGTTGGCTACAACTTTAAATTTTAAGTCTTACTTTAAAAAAGCCAACGTCTCTTAAACCATATACTCTACCAACTCATGTCTGACATTTTTCTGCAATATTATGGAGACGCTCTGGAGATTAATGGAGATGCCACATGACCTGGGCCCAATCATACTTGTATGACACTGCAAAAGTTGCATTCCTCCCAATCTGGACTCAGGTTTTTGTAAATGAAATAGGCATACATGGTTTTCACAGCGTGTGACCAAGGAGAATATACAGAACTCTGTGGTGTTTTGTGTCATCTTATACACTCGGAATTTTTTTTAAGATATTTGCAGGCCCTCAATTTCTTTTGGCAGAAGACACTATATAGAAAGTTGCTGCAGACACCCTTAGAAGATTTTTTTAGAGAGTGATGATTTTATAAAAACAAATTCAAATATATCTCAGAGGTCTATATGATGTTGGGGGAGCAGAATACTCTTTTAAAGGGTATCAGAGAAAAGTGAGTTAGAGAGGGGGAGAGAAAGTCTCCCAGCAGTATGAGATAAAAGGCTAGCAGCGAGGGCATGAAAGGTCACTTTGTCTCCTAGCTGGCAGATGTTCTTTTGAACTGTCTTTATGTGCTACTTTAGAACTCTGGTGCTAACCAGACATTATGGGACAAATCTTCAGAGGCATACTGGAGGCCATGTAAGAAATGAAAGTTATGTACTCACCATAATTCTTGATCTTCTAGGAATATCTTCACCATTGATTCACACTAATGGGTCTGTGCTGGAGACACTAGGACCCAGTGGGAGCCAGAACTTTTCAGGAGGGCTGGCGCTGAGGCAAGCTGTGCGCATGCACGGCACTGTGAGTGGCTCACAGTGACAGGCTTACCTCGGCACCAGCCCTCAACCACCTTAGTACTTTTTTTTTTTTTGTTAACCGAGGAGGTGCAGCATAACCTAACTAGTACTTATTCACCAAACCTAAGGGCATAAGAAAGCTCTGGTGACCTGTGTAAGAAGGGTCAACAAGACAATAATACAGCGTCTTCATGGTTCAAGCCAAGAACAAGGGGGTGAAGACCAATAAACATACAGTACTGGAGTGAGCCCAGGGGGTGGTGGGTAAGAGTGAACCAATGGTGAAGATATTCCTAGAAGGTCAAGAATTACAGTGAGTACATAATTTTCATATCTTTCAGGAATCAGTCTTCACCACTGATTCACCTAATGGCTCAGAGTACCAAGCTCAGACAAAAACCCTTGGGCTAGTGTGGTAGGAGCCAAGGGCTCGCGCAGGACTCGATCTCTTCAGGATAGCCCTGCCAAAGGCAGCATACTGTCTGGCAGGGACATCAAGGGCACAGTGTGTAAATAAATACACACTGTGGTTCAAGTTATGGCTCTATAATATATCACCGACAGGCACAGAGTGAATCCCTGCCATGGATAGGACAACTGCACTAGTGGACTGGGCACATACCTACCCTTTCTGCATGACCCACGGTATGGCACAGCAGTGGTGCAGACAGCTCACAATCCAGGCAGAAATGCACTTGACTGTAACAGGCTGTCCTTTTCAACTGGGAGCAAAGGAGACCAAAAGCTGTTTGGATCACCTGAAATCCTTAGTTCTGTCCAGGCAAAATGTGAGGACCATCAGAACAACAAGAGACTGGAGGGTGCACCCTCCTTCATTCTGGAAGCTGGCAAAGTAAGTAGGCAGCACAGTGGCTGATTCAGATGGAACTCTGATGCAACTTTAGGAAGGAACTTAGGGTGTGTATGGAGCACTATCTTGTCCCTGTGGGAAACAGTGTATGGGGGGGGTCTGCAACCAAGACATGGATTTCAGACATTCTGCAAGCAGAGAGATGGCCACTAGAAAGCTGCTTTCCAAGTAAAAACATTAGCTCACATGTCACAAGAGGCTTAATGGGCTTGTGGGTGAGCATATCCAACACAAGGCTGATATTTCCAGCAACAACCAGCTTCTGGATACGGAGCATTATATGCAAAATGCACTTAAGGAACCTCTTAAATAAGAGATAAATGAGCCAGGTAGAGGGTACCAATGGACTCACGGTATGCAGATCTAACACACAATGGACCTTTACTGTGGATAGGGTCACCACCTTTGGATAAGGTAAAAATCGGATGCTAAACCACACCCCAAACTCCATCTCTGGCTCCACCCCTTTTTTATGACTGACAAGTGTATCGTTCCTCCTCTAAAGCCATTTGTAATGTCAGAATACACATTAATAGTGCCGACCTGCCGGTGCAGCAGTTGGATTTCCACTTGTGATACCAGTGACCTGGGAACGGACCCGGGAGCTGGCCGGGGGGAGGAGGCTTGAGCATCCCAAGGACAGCACACCTTCTCTGGGGGGAATACATTAGTGTATTGAGCTCAGGTTTTGTCTGACCTTGGGTGGAGACCCGGGGTATAACAAGACCAAAGCCAAAACAGGGTTGACATGTTGGACGTCGGCGCTCAAGCACCTTGACATCGGGGCATACAGCACGTCAAGAATACCGGAAGAACACCCCACAGCACTCCCAGTAGGAGCACCAGGCTCTGATCCCCAATGCCCTAACTGGCCCTAGTGATGGCATCCCAACGAAAGACAGACACGTCGGGGTGGAAGGGCCCCCTACCTGCCTGGGGGGTACAACCATGGCTCCATGGGGGATGGACTGCACCAGAGGTCCAGGTAGGTGAGCGGGGACTGATCAGGCCATAGGGTGTCTCCCGAAGGGAGGGGGTGCTGTGGGAGAGAGGAGGAAAAAAAAAAAAAGAATACACATTAATTGTGATTGGAAATTATTTATTTATTTTTATTCTTTGGCAACCAGGTTAACTCCCATAGGCCACACAGTTCATTTTGCAGGAGTGACCCAGGAGCACAAGAAGGTTAAGTTAGGGTCACACAGTATGCAAGTGCAGGCTGTGGGAATCAAACTCAGGTATGCTGTATGTGTCAAACTCATTCACAGCTTATTGCTCAAACCTCTGTTAAACACTCTCCCATTTTCCTTTCCATGTTGGTCATGTATTCTGATATACTTTGACCAATTTTTGATAACTTAATTATTGATGTTTGCGGTACCTTCAGTGCTGCATTGTATTCCCTTTACTTCAGCAGCTACTGCTGTTTCTTTTCATATTTCTAAGACATTCCACAATTTCAGACACATCATTCCATGCTATTTATCTAAATGACCTGTAAAAGTGTAGCTACTATTATGGAATTTCCAGGCAATACAAACAATGAGAGTATTAACTGTTGAGGACTCAGGAGAGAAGTAATCAATGTAGTGATAAAGGCAATAAAAATTAGATTATTAATTTAACAAAAATTGGTCTAAAACATACCAGACTACAGGACAAACAGAAACACATGAGAGCATATGAAGGTGTAAAAGCTGTTTCTGGTCAGAGCAGTAAAATACCATACTTAAAATTCAGAGTGGAAAAGATTAGGTTAATTTACTGCTAATTGTTTCAATGGCCATACTTTACACCTCCCAGACAGACAAGTTTTACAAACAAAGGCAGGTTTGAATGACATTAGAACTTTGTAACCTGGATATGCAAAGCAGCCAAAACAGTGAATGATTTGATACATCAGTTTTAAGAGTATATGAGCACATAAAAAGGCCCCAAAAACCGGACTATATTTAATCAAAACCGGATGACGGGATAAGGACCCTAAAAAACAGATTATCCAGTCTAAAACCAGATAGGTGGCAACTCTGTGGAATACTGCAAACCAGCATCAGGAAGGTCCAGCAAGTACTCCAGAACCTTGTCATGTGGGTACTAAAAGGGGTCCTTAAGGATTGTGGAGCACCACATGGAAAACCTTATCCATTTGGCCGTGCAAGTCTTCCTAGAGGAAAGTCACAGGCAGCCAGAAGCATTCCAGAGACCTTGTCAGATGTCCTGTATGTATTCACTTCCATCTCCAACTCTTCGGGAGCCAGGCCTGAAGGGGAAGGGAGCATAGGCTGGGATGGACTAGGAGACCCTGAGTCAATATGTCCAGCCTGAGCAGAAGAATCCTGTTTGTTACAGGAAAAGATTTTGCCATAGCAGTCAAACTACATCCCGACAGAAAATCCCACGTCCTGGCCTTCTGGAGCAGAATGGAGGCAGTTTGGCATTCAGTGGGGATGCAAAAGGGTCCATATCTGGAGTGCCCCATTCATCGAACAGCAATTTCATCAAGTTATTTTTCTCCATTAAGGATACAGCAAATGTTTGCAGATGCCAAAGAAAATAATACAATTGGCACCACAGTTTAGACACTAAACAGCATTTCTAGAAAATCAATTCACTTATCAAGTATGAGAAATATCAAGAAACCTTCCTCCAATTCTTTTTCTTCTTTTGCTCCCCGTTCCTTTTTGTTCTTCACCTTTACCATCTGAACCTTGTTGTACGGACTGACCAGTCGATGCATGAGAGTCTCCCTCCCCTATGTTCCTCTCCTCACTTTTCTGGGAACCCAGAATCTCAAAGGGGTTGGTCAAGGGACGGTCAGAAGACAGGTTTTTCTGACTATGTAAACTTTTCCTTCTTTCCAAGCCTGAGCTGCCATCTGTGGTCACCAAAGGTGGAGGGGGGGGGGTATATAGTACTTTCTCCAACCGAGTTTTTTTCTAAATCAGGCCCTACTGCACCTTCCATCACTTCACCCGTATCTCTTGCTGTTCCTCTGCTTCCTTCTGCCTCAACTATTATCCCAGCCAAGGGCTCCTCACTCAGATCTTTCATCCTGTTCCATCTCCCCCTGCTTCCTCACCAGAAGCTGCTGGTGCCAAAGGAGTCATAGGGGCTGGCCATTCGGCTTCCTCTGCTGAATTGGGGGGGGGCCTGGGAGGACTCAGCTTGCTGGGCCTTCTTATTACGCACATCTGGATCCACACTCCTTGCGTTATTTCTTGCTGCCCGTGGGCAGTTCTGGTACATGTGGCCATATTCTTCGCAGAGGTTGCATTGAATATGATTATGACATTCTGAGTTGCTGTGACCACACTCCCCACATAACTCACATCTTATTGTGTCACACACAGTGGATAAGTGGGTGCAAGACCCGCATCTATAGCATGCCTTAGGTAAAAGCACACCCCTCTGACAGTTCCAAGAAAAAAACTATTTGGAATATGAACCACCTTGTCTGAATGGTGAAGTTTAACCTTAAAACGCCACCCTCCAGTCCACAAAAATTCTGAGTCAATTATTGCCTCGGGAGCTCTCAACACTGCACACCTCTGGGTTAGTCATGAAACAATGTATCCTAGGTGTGCACACACTCATTCTGAAACATCACAGTTATTATTTTGATGCTGGGTTTTGTCAGGGGAATAGCTACGAATGGGACCTAGAGAGGTGAGAACGTCACCCGACTTTCTCCCAGAATATTTCTAAGCTCTTCATGGACATAAAGCTAATGCCAAATGCATCCTCTCCTGAGACATGTATCAGTGTTTATATTTCTGAGGCAAAAAAAAGCAAACACTGAATACAGTGCAGTGCTTCAAACAGGCATGGGATAGGCATAAGGTAGCAATACAGACGAGTATGACTAGATAGGCCATTGACAGAGTAAAGGCCTATGGCACATTCATAAGGTAGAAAAAAAAAATGGGCAGACTGGATGGGCCTTGCAGTCCTCATCTGCCGTCAACTTCTACATTTCTATGTAAATGCATAGACTCTTTTAATAACTTCTTTCTTACGTACAATCTGTCTGGGAATACCTGTAAATCCACCCTTGTATTTCAGTCTCACAGCGTTTTTCTCCTTACATTGGACTCTGTTCATGATGATGAATAAGACCACCCAGTTAGCACTCTTGGGGGGCCTTGATCCTGTAGGCCCCTGCTGTTAGGGACCTTTTTTTAAAGGACTGCCCACCTTGAGCCAGAACATTTGAATAAAGCCTGGTACCCTCATACTGCTTCTGTGCTTGCATCTTTTGGGGGTTCTCTGGTACTGTTAGCACTCTCCCCAAGCTCCTGACTACAGCTGTTTTCTCTTCTATCACCCTTTTCTCCTTGTACTGTATCCAACAACATAGCAGTTGAACTTTTCCCATATTTATTACCCTGAGGTAGTATACTTCTCTCCACCACCATAGGGGCTTGCTGACCTCTCATGTGCTGTGAGGTGTCACCTTTCCCTATCTAGAATCTTCATTTGTTCCCTCTCTGTCCAAAGACTTTGCTTGTGTTACCTGTTCAGTTGCACTGCCCTGGAAGAAATCTATCCATCCTTTTTCAGGCTTTCACCTCCCGTCCGCTTCTTGCGCCCATCCTGTTCCCTCTAGTGCTGGGCCAGGTAACCATGCTTCTGTGGGATGTTTCCTGTTCCTTCCATTATAGCTGTCCCTCTGATCTCCTCCTCACTGTTTCTGCATTCCTCAGACTGCCGCTTCTGCGGGTCCTTCAGTCACTCTTTCAGCCTCCGGTAGTCATCCTCCTCAAGGATTTTCTGCACTTGGGACTCTTTTTCCTCCAAAATCTGCTCCAAACAAGCAGATGCCAACCCAATGTCCTGTGCAGAGGTCGCACAAGATTCATTCTCGACCGCCATCTCTACTGCCAGCACACTTCCCTTGTATTCCGAGAGCTTGCTGGCCAATTCCTCCATCATGGGAGCACAGTGAATTGTTTGACATAAACTCCAGTATTCTCCTCTTGCTGCAAGCTCACAGCCTCCTCTGCTCCTGCCATTCTCCTGAATGACTGCCTCTCACTAGACACTACGCTCCCTCTCGAAAGAGTAGGGAAATTTCCCCCGGTGTCCTGGCCAAATTTTCCCTATTCACTAAAAATACCACCAACAGCGTCATCTGGTTCAATGACAGTTGACATCCATCTGTATCTCCTTCCCCTGGGATGAGGCTAAAAATAGGCAGAATTGTCTAGTCCTCCTTTCCCAGTCAACAAAAACTAGATAAAGTCTTCAATACCCCAGTATCAGAGGCCCCCGGTGATGCAGATGGCACCGACGAGGGCACAGGACCCCCCAGAGACAGAGTCTCATGGCAGACCTCCAAAAGGCAACCTCGAGTGGTACTGTTTCTTCCCCTTCTGAAAGGAAGAGGAAGAACTCTAAGTCAAGCAGTGCCAAGAACCCAACCAAACTTGAGAACAGGCCCACCCGTTTATGCTTTGGAGGACTGTCCTTCCTGCTGAGCACAGGACTGCCTGTGGTCAGAACCCTTCCCCAATAGAAAAGTGGACCGGACACAGTCCCACTGCTGGAATAGCCTACCGGACAGATGGAATGGACCTAACAGTCCTTATCTGCTAACAATTTCTATGTTTCTATGTTTCTGAAAGGGTCCCCTACCATCATCCTGCACAGCAGTTTAACATAAGACTCGCTAGGGCCGAGAGATAACTTGACATAAATATTTACATAAAAACACTTAAGTGACACAAAAATAACAAACTCTAGCTTTGAAAACTAAAACCGAGAAGAACTGAAAGTGGCTGTTGTATAGACATGAAGTTCTGACTCCCGGTGGGCAAGTAACATCACCACTTAAGTGCATGCCATGGTAGGAAAAAGAAACTGAGGCAGTTGAGGGCTGGTGCTGAGGTAAACCTGGCACTGTGAGTCACTCTTGCACTGCCGTGCATATGCACAACTTGTCTCGGCACCAACCCTCCTGCAAAGTTCTGCCTCCTGTGGGGTCCTAGTGCCTCCGGCATAGACCCATTAGTGTGGATCAATGGTGAAGAATGATTACCGGACGATCATAGGAATACACATGCAGATATTCTGGGATTATCCATGACTGGGAGGGTTTTAGTGGAAAGTGTATAGGGGAACAGAAAAGTGTTAGGACTATATAAACAATCTTGCAGGGTTACTGCTTATCATGTTAATAGCTGGCTTAAAATGCATCATAGTGTTATGGTCGTTCCCCTCCCCCACCCCCACCCCAACTGTTTAACCAGAAGTGGCACACTAAGCTGAAAGCTTGTTTACAGGTATGACCTGTGAGTACAGGGAAGTTAAGTGACTTGCTCAGGGTCACACAGTATGCAAGTGGGGGCCGTGGGATTCAAACCCAGGTCTCCGGATTTGCAGCTCAGAGCCTTAAACCACTGCACTATACTGCCTCCCTTTAATACAGGGACTGGAAAAGCAGAGTGAATGACATCAAAGATATGGACGGATCAAAAGGTCATGGCAGACAATCTCCACAGAGAACCTTTTGCACTCTTCAGGCACCCCTGGGGCTTTTTTCTGGCCGTAGAGTAGGACATTCTGGGACAGTGAGGCCTGAGGTCTCAAAATATCTATGAGATTTGTTCCATCCTCTCTACATAAATTTATTTTGACTATGGTACCACGACACACTTCATACATTGTGGGATGGTTTACAAAGGAACTTAAAGCTGAGCTGCCCTGTTAGCCTGAATATCTTCAAGGTGCTCTACAATCGCTACATGAAAGCACCTTGCAAATGTTTTCCTCACCACTAGCCCACTAATTCTGCAACTCCCCCTTTCTATCCTGACGCTCGCCATGTTTCTACCCCTGGCTCTCACTTTTTCCCTATTAACTCTTCCTGCTGCACTCACCCTTCCCTGTCCACTCCAGCCTAGCTAAAGTCCCATCCCATCCATAGTAGTGTCCCAATTATCTACCCCTCCTCTGTCATTATCATAATAAACAAATACATGATAGCCATTGCCACTTTCTGTGGTTTTAGCCCAATTTTTCCCCCAGTCATCTGTAATATATTCCTCCTCCTCTTTACCTCTCTAACCTGCCACCACATACACGGCCTCTTTACCCTATATGTGTAGTTGTCAGCTGCCTCACTCAAAAGATCTCTGCTTATAACCCCTGTATGCCTATGGTTGATTGTACATCTGCTGACTTCTTCAATTGTAAAATAATGCTTTTTTTTTTTTTTTTTTTTTTATTTCAACCATGTACTGTATATACTTTTTCTTCCTTGTATATTATTGCTTTTTGTATACCTGCTTCTGCACTGTACTTTGATGTATTCATGATCAGGTCCACCTTGCAAATGAGCCTTGCTCAATGGTGCCCGCCTAGATAAATAAAGATTTTGATTGATTGACTGATACACTTTGCTACTCTCAGTTCTACTAGAACTAAGCCTAGCTCTGATTATTTGAATTTTCATTTGTGGGTTTTGTTCTTTTGATGTACCAAGCAAAAGCAATTCCTTTAAAGGAAATTTACAATGTAAGGCAGCCACTCACACATAGTAGTGGCTGCCCTCATCGGCCATCATTCTATCCTGGTTTTACTGATAAAAAGTATGCAGTACCTGAACGATATGGCTCGTAATTTTTATTTCTATAGTGGAGCCCTCAGCAATTTGAATGTCCGAGTTCGGCCACTATGCCCCTGCCCTCAAGCACGTAATGACGTGTGACCAAGGACAGCGCAGGGCATGCCCCATCAAAATAAATAGGGCTTGATTTCTAATTTGTTTTTAAACTACATAATGGTCACCTGGCGATTAATGAAATTAGTCGAGCGGTGTCCTTCATTAAGTGCCAAGTGACCATTTTGCAGTTTAAAAATGAATCCGAAATCAAGCCCCATTCATTTCAATGAAGCGCACCCCCACACTCTCCCTGGCCACACGTCACTACATGCTTGAGCTCAGGGGTGTGGTGGCCAAACCCGGACATTCAAACTGCAGAAGGGCTCCACTATGGAAATAAAAATTACAAGGCATATCGTTCAGGTACCGCATACTTTTTTATCAGTAAAACTAGGACAGAATGACAGCCAGTGAGGGCAGCCACCACTATGCGTGAGTGGTGGCTGCTCTCAGATAGGTCGTAAATTTACTTTAAACTTCACTTACTGACAGATTCTGAATAAAGCTGGGTTATAAAAAGTAACCACATAAGCTACAGTAAATGTATATTACAATTCCTGGTAGGATAGTAGATCTTTAAAACTAGCACTTCAAACATCCATTCAGACATTCTGCACTATGAACGTGTGTGTTGGAAAAAAACTTTTATTGCTTGACATTTTGACTCCAATACATTACACAGGTTACCAAAGCAAAAATCCTTTGCTAATGGTGCAAAAAATAAATGAAACGGGTTTCAAGGTGAAACTAACTAATCAGAGTTATTTTCTGTCACTGAAGAGTATGGCTCTAAAGTACAATGCAAAATATTATGAACCATTAAATGTACAACTGAGTTCACGTCTAGTCTCTGCACTATGCTGCTTCATAATTTTGTTCATATAGAGGGCTTAATTTTGGGCAATTTGTCTCATTTTGGTTTTTTGCTTTGTCCCTGATTTATGCAGAGAGTTGAGAGGTATGAAAAGCACAACGGTGTAGAGGACTAACAGAACACTGTGAGATAATGTTTAGTATGAATATGAAAGCAGACAGAACAGACACATTATGCACCTCTGTGGCACACCAAAAGAGCATGGGTCTTATTTTCCACAACTAGGATGCATGCATGTCTACGAGATGAGCATGTGTCCCATGGCACCCACTGTGTCGTGTACTTGCCTGGATGCAGTAGAGACTATTTTCAAAGCTGCATCCAATTACAACAAATGCACTGATATATGGCAGCATGACTCCAAATCTGGATCCATCTGTCGAGTCAGCACCAAGGCAACTAGACATAGAATAAAAAATTACTCACCTTAGTAATTGTGTTTCTTCTAATGGAGTCTTGCTGTATTCTGACAACTGCAGTTAGCTCCAGCCTTTGAACTGCCCCGGAGAGTATAGGGTTAAATTTCTATGCAGGGCATAGAACGTTGCGCTCGAGCTCGGTTGAAGACTTTGTCTGCAGTACTTTGAATCCAAACCGTCAGATTCTTATGAGCTGAAAACTCACTGACCTATCAGAATGTGGAAATTGTAAAATTTCTACTAGCTAACTAATGGTCTAGGTTCCTAAAGGAAGACTCAAGTCAGGAAACCCAAAAACCAAACAAAAACCAGGTAATGAAGCATAACAAATTCTTAATAACCAAACTAAAGCACCCAACAGGAAGTGTGCTGAAGACACCCCTGGGGTGCAACACTGTACCTGCCCACCCACTTACCAAAAACAGGTTCTGAGAAGGAAGGGAGGTCAGAATACAACAAGACTCCATTAGAAGAAACACAATTACTAAGGTGAGTAATTTTTTTTCTTCAAACAACATGACATCTTGCTATATTCTGACAATTGCAGACTACCAAGCAGTACCTCCAAGGAGGAGGGACAGAACCTACTTTGGGAATAGGCTCTGAAGCACTGCTGCACCAAATCTAGCATCACTCCGAGCCTGAATATCCAGGGAGTAATGCTTGGTGAAGGTATAAACTGTTTTTCAGGTGGCTGCTTGGCAAATTTCTAACAAGGGAATATCCCTGGCCGCAGCCAGAGATGCAGCTGTACCTCTAGTGGAATGAGCCCTCAGACCTGAGGAAGGAATTTTTCCCAGTTTCTCATAACAGAATTGGATACAGGACACAAACCACCTGGCAATAGTTTTCTTGGTGGCAGGTTTGCCCTTACCTACTTCCCCATAAGTGAGGAATAACTGGAGGGAGTCAAACCTGTGACACTTTGTACTTTCTATGTAGTAACTAAGGGCTCTTTTAACATCTAAACTGTGTAACCTTCGCTCTCTTGAGGAAGCATGATCAGTGAAGAACACAGGAAGAGATATGGATTGGTTCAAGAGGAAATCAGAAACCACTTTGGGTAGGAACCTCCTATTGGTTCTAAGGACCACCTTGTCCCTATGGAATGAGATGAAGTCCGGTTCAACTGACAGAGCTTGCAATTCACTGATACGTCTGGCAGAGGTAACAGCAATCAAAAACAGTTTTCCAAGTCAAGTACTTGAGCTTTGCTGAGGACATAGGCTCAAAAGGGGTTGCATAAGCTGAGCAATGCAGACACTCAAATCCCAGGCAGGAGCAGGATCCCTAAAAGGAGGATTGGTATGAAGGAATCCTTTGAAAAATTTACAAAATACAGGATGAGATGACAGAAAGGAAGGCTTTCCCACTGACAGAAAAGCAGAAACAGCTGACAAATGTACCTTGAGAGTAGCTGGTCTGAGGCCTAGACCATTAAGATGAACCATATAATCCAGAACTGTAGACAATTCAGCAGTGTCTGGGGATATATGCTTCTTGGAACACCAAATGCTGAATCTTTTCCATTTGGAGTTGTAAGTTTTTCTGGTGGCAGGCTTCCGGGAGGCTTTGAGAATGTCCAGAACCCCTTGGGACAGATGCAAATCTGCATATTCTAACTTTTGAAGAGCCATGTCTTGAGATTGAGGGACTGAAGATTGGGATATCAAATCCTCCCCCGAGATGAGATTAACAGACTGCACTTCCTGGGGAGAGACAGGGGTAGATGGACTGCTAGGGACAGCAGCAGGGGATACCATGGCTGCCTGGCCCAGTCTGGAGCAATCAGAATTAGTTTGCAGGATTGTAACCTTATTTTGACCAGAACTTTGAACAACAGAGGAAAAGGAGGGAAGGCATAGAGGAATTTCCCTTCCCAGTTCAGAACCAAAGCATCCAGAGGCACTGAGCCCAGTACTGGAGGTCTGTAACAAAACAGAGGAAGTTGGTGATTGTCCGGGTGCTGCAAAGAGATCTATCTCTGGAGTGCCCCACCTGGAAAAAATCACTTCTAGCACCAGGGGATCCAGAGACCATTCGTGATGGCCCTGGGAGATTCTGCTCAGTGCATCTATCATCACATTGTCCTTTCCCGGAAGGTGGACTGAAACTACGGATGTCTAAGCCAGAGACCATAGTTTCATGGCTTCTGTGCACAAGGCCGTGGACCGAGTGCCTCCCTACTTGATGTACCACATGGTGGTGGTGGTGTCTGTTCTGACCTGTACCACCTTGTTCTGCACTGACTGAGAGAAGGCTGGCAGAGCCAGGAACACTGCCCTGAGCTCCAAAAGATTGATATGCAGGAGGGACTCTTGATGGGACCACTGTCCCTGGGCTGTGAGAGCCCAGAGATGGGCTCCCCACCTCAACAGAGAAGCATCTGTGGTAAGGACCACAGAGTGGGGCTGATTGACGAAAGGAACCCCTTGCCTGAGATTGTCCTAATCCTGCCACCACTGAAGTGCCTGGATCAGAGTCTGAGTCACTGGAACTAGTTTGGTAAGAGGAGTCTTCTTTTGGGACCAGAAGGATCTTAGATGGAACTGAATGTCCCTCATTTGAAACCTGGCTCCTTGGACCACTGCTGTAGAAGCTGCCATGTGACCCAAAAGCTGAAGGAAATGCCTTGCTGGTCGAGAGACCAGAAGGTGGAAAGAGGAGGCCAGCTCTGAAATGGCTGTAACCCTCTGCATGGGAAGAAAAGCTCTTGCCTTGACTGTATCCAGCTCTGCTCCTATAAAAGTGAGAAGCTGTACAGGTTTGAGAACTGACTTGGAAAGGTTGAGAAGAAACCCCAAGGAAGTGAGCACTTGCTGTGTCACTTAGAGGTCTGACTTGACTTGGTCTGGGGACTGTCCCACAATGAGCCAGTCGTCCAGATATGGAAACACTGCAATCTTCTTCCTTCTTAAAAAGGCCATCACTACTGCCAGGCACTTTGTGAACACTCTTGGAGCTGATGTTAGGCCAAAGGGCATTGCTCTGAACTGATAATGGCATGAAGGCAATTCGAACCTGAAGTACTTACTATGGGAGCACCTGATGGGAATGTGAAAATAGGCATCCTTGAGGTCCAGGGAGGCTAGCCAGTCCCCTGGCCTTAAAGAGAGAAGAATTATTCCCAGAGTCACCATTTTGAACTTTGGTTTTAACAGATGCTTGTTCAAATATCTTAAATCCAGGATGGGCCGCCATTCTCCTGTCTTTTTTGGGGGTAAGGAAGTACCTGGAGTACAGACCTTTGCCCCTGTGTAGGTAAGGCACCCTCTCTATGGCCCTTAGAGTCAACAAAGATGAAACCTCTTCTTGCAAGGCAAGAGATTCGGAGGTGCTTGCAGCTGGAAAAGATCAGGGCCTCAGCTTTGGAAATCTTTTGAAGCTGAGGACCAGTCCCTGGCTTACCACTTCCAGGACCCATTTGTCTGAAGTAACAGACTTCCAGTCCTGGACGAAGTAAGCCAGCCTGCCTCCTACTGGTATGGGGGAGTCGACCCGGGCTGACACCTCAGGGTGTCTGCTTGGCAGGAGCCTTAGGCTGAGGGGTGGATGCAGCCCTGCTCATCCCCCTTCTGCCTCTCCCTCTAAAGAACCCCCTCTGGGAAAAGGGAGAAGAGGACTGCGCTTGATAGAAAGGCCTGTGAAAAGGCCTGCCCCTGCCCCTGGCTTGCTGCCTTTGAGGAGTTACCTGCCTTTCCTTGGCCTGTGCACTCCTGTAAGTGGTCCTGTATTCCTCCATTTTCTTCATGTAATTTTCGGTCTGCTCCCCAAACAAAGAATTACCCACCACAGGGAAATCCATGGCCTTAGCCTGGGTGTCCTGTGAAAGGCTAGTACATCAGAGCCAAGTCATTCTCCGAAGAGCCACAGATGTAGCCATGACTCTTGATGGCTCATCACTGGAGTCTACAGCAGCATGAAACTGAACCTTGGATGCCTCGATCCCATCAACAGCCACCCCCCCTCCAGCTCCTTGGCCAGCTGGGGGGAAGCCTGCTTAGCCAGTGCCAGTACAGTGTCCCATCTGGACTTCTGGTACCTGGCTGTATAGGCCATATAATTAGCCTGAGTCCCAAAGAGGATGCCATGTGCTGTTTCATTGCCATGGCATCCAACTTCCTGGAGTCTTTATCTGGGGAGTGTGAAGCCAAGGGAATGCCTGCCCTGTCACAGGCTGCTTTGCTGGTAAAGAAACTCCGTATCCGAGCCTGACAGACTATACCTCTTGTCCATCCTTCTGTCCACAGGAGGTATAGAGTTAGGAGACTTTAGAATGTTTTGAGTCTGCTTCCCAAAAGACTTATGAAGGGGAACAGACAGTCTCTTAGACTCTTGGATATCCATCATTTCAACAAAGTCAGGCTCTTCTTGGTCCTGCACAGCCTCCTCCATAGGAAGCTGGAGGGTTTCTGCCACTTTCCTGTAAAACAGAAAGTGGGAAGGGGACTCAGAGAGCCTAGGAGGGGAAACACCAGAAGGTCTGTCTTGGGAGATGTCCGGTTCTATAGGCACATCCAGACTTTCTAAGCACTCATCATCATAATCCTCACATTGTTCACAGCCCCCCTCCTCAAAATCTGGTTCATAAAAATCTTCAGGGGCATAATCCTGAACCAGAGGAACCGATCGAACCAAACCCCTACCAACCGAGACGGATCGGTCGGAACCAGACGGAGCGATTCCACAATCCGAATCGCTCGGGCAATTTCTTCCGCGGTCGGAACATGGAGTTCAGGATCCGAACCGGCAGATTTTTCCTTTATCTTTCTTTTTGTAGGAACTGACCCATCAGGATCAGCTCTCCTCTTGCCCGAAGAAGTATCGCCCTGGTCAGAGGGCACTCCTTCTGGTTCGGTGGTAACCGAACCGGGCTGGCCTTCCGGGTTAGCGGATTTCTCAGCCTCCTTCTCCCTAAGTCTACCTAATCTCTTATCCAGGGTAGACTTGGGAAAATTCTTACATATTTGGCAGTCTGAATTGAGGGTGTCAAACCCCAGACAGTAAACACAGGTGGTGTGGGGAATCGGCCTTAGCAAAGACCTCCCCACACTCACTGCAGTGTTGAAACCCAGCGGGCCCGTTTTTTTTCTTGGGTTTCTCAGACATGGCCAACCTAACCAAACTTACCCTTTTTTCAGCAATCGCCAGGCAAGACTCTCTTATCAGTTTCTAACCGTGTAATGGGTGTTGGCAAAAACTGCTAAAAACACGTTTTTTTTAAAACCGATAAGAACCGTAACCACACACTAAAATGACTAAATCAAAAGACCTAAAGGATCGGTTCAGCCAAACCGATCGGGACTTTTACAATTTCCAATCCAAAACACTATCTATACTTACTGTACCGCAGACAGAGTGAACTGAATCATGTAAAATAATTTGAAAACCGAGACTTTAACCGACACTTTAACAGAGTCTTTGAACCAAGCAACAGGAGAAATCTCCGGAGCGACTGTTCAGTGAAGCGAAGTAAAGAATCTGACGGTTTGGATTCAAAGTACTGCAGACAGAGTCTTCAACCGAGCTCGAGCTCAACGTTCTATGCCCTGCATAGAAATTTAACCCTATACTCCCCGGGCAGTTCAAAGGCTGGAACTAACTGCAGTTATCAGAATACAGCAAGACTTCATGTTGTTTGAAACACAGAAACATAGAATTTGACGGCAGATAAGGACCGCTTGGCTCACCTCGTCTGCCCATTTCCCTACCTGATGGATAAGCTGCAGATTCTAGTTAACCAACAGCTTACTTCCTCCTACCCAGGGGTCGATCTTAACATTGTTTTACTAGCCCAAACACTAGTGCAAATTGACCAAGGCTAGTGCAGCAAACTCTCTACTAGCCCACCTCAGAGCCGTAGGAAGGCATTTTGGTGCCACGGGCAAGAAACAAATTTTGTGTGCCCCGAAAAGAGCCAGAAGCTCTGGAGGGTTTACATGCTCCAGCTCTGTGGTGAGTTTTGGGGCTTTTCTTGAAGAAGATACATACTTTTGCTAGATGGTCGGTCTCTACCCCTGATTTAAGGGAAAATGTTGCTGCCATGAATCTAAAGAGTGGGAAGAAGAATCAGCATTTATATAGCGATTTTCATACACAGTATATCCCAAAGTCCTTTACAAGCAATGCTAGACAGGTAGTGAAGTGACTGAATGTGTAGTAGCAGCCATATCGCACATCAACACCCACACACAGCCTGGACAATTGCATGAACCATTTAACGGGAAGGAGAATATTGGCCAGGACACCGGGAATGTCCCCTACTCTTTGTGAAGAATGCCCTGGGTTCTTTTACTTCCACCTGGACACCCACCAGGACAGCACCAGGATGGGTAGAAGGGACCTCGGTTTAACGTCTCATCCGAAGGATGTCACACCCCAGCAATACAGCACCCTCTACTATTGCACTCTGATGCCAGCATTTTAGGTACAAGTCCCATCCCAGTGTGGGCATAGAACCCACAACCTTCTGGTCCAGAGGCAGATGTGCTATCTACTAAGCCATGAGACTCTGGCTGGCTAGCAGCACATTCAGACAGGCACTGTTTTTTTATAGTTTACTTTAAGGAGGGGGCATTGCAGCTATGTTTTTGAGGTCTGGGTTGGGGCGGTCCCTGGAAATGTGTCAATCTATTGGGGAGGGCAGTCTGATTCTTTATTAAAAGCAATGCAGATGCATGATTCTTGCAGCATTCATGGGTATGAGTGACAAACTATTTTTCTGCCTACTGAACATTTGAATGGGATAATTGGGCTTAGGAAAACACAGTACACGTATTTTCTAATGTCTCAGTTTTGAAGATATAGAAATTTCCGATATCTTCAAAACAGACATAAGGAAATACACATGTACTTACTGACTGAGGAATCATCTGAAAACTGAATATTACAACACAGCTACTTCTGTATGTGACTGTTGCTAGACAGGATTTCTGACCAGTCTCCAGGGGTCATGTGGCCAGCCATTCAGAGATCATAGTCTGCACAGTGTCTGTAACCTGCCACTCAGTCCCACCGGACGTACAATAAAGAAAAAAAAGCACGTCCCAACCAACTTGAGGGAGACTAGTCAGTGCAGTGCAATGGAGTCGCTGTATGACTTTGGTCTGACTGCAGGCTCTGCTTCTGGGCTCTGCTCTGACTGGGACTGTCTGTAACGGCCCTCCACCACCCACCTGCATGGAGTGTAAGAGACAGCATGGGGTGGGGGAGCCTACCTAATGTGGAATTGTAGTGCAGGAGAACGCGGGTCAAGAGGAGAGAAAACAATGTGGTGGGCTGGAGTGAGGGTGCCACATGGCTCGCCCGCACCACGGCAGGCAGTCAGCACACAAGCAGCAGACTGGAGGGCGCAAACTTCTTCACTCCCATCCCAGTCCCATTAACTACTAAATTGTCACAGCTGAGTCAGGCCTGGGCCACGGGTCCCTCAGCTGGGTTGGCACAGTCTCACAATCAAATTAAAAATCAGATCCAATCCTTCTTCCAGATCACTGAAGTGCAGTGCATTTTCCAAATTCCAATCAAATTCCCCCCTCCCCCACCCAAGGTGCTGCCACTGCCACGCGCCACCTACAACACACTCACATCTCATTCATTGACACTGTCACACAGACACAACAAACTAAACAGTAAACAAATTAGAAGGATGAATTTTCATTTTAATTCAATACGGAATCAGGGTCACACAGACACATGGGAGAAGGCTGCCGGGATGACGGACTTGTACAACAAACTGTACTGTAGACGGACTACTACAGTACTGAGCTGCACTGCTTTGCTTATTTGCTTACACTAAAAATCTTCAAGATGGATCTGACTACTTGGATTTCTCTTGTCTTCTCTGTCTGTCGTCTCTCCCAATCTTCTCTCTCTACATACACTCTCTGTCGCTTTTTTTGCTGCCTGCTAGTCACTCTATTTCTAGGTCTACTCTCAACAATAACATTGTCTCCACTCAAGGATATTCAAAGCCCCACTCTTGGCTGCATCCCATCTCCTAATAGAGGAGTATTCCACTATAGGAGATGTGCAGAATTGGGGTTCAGGACTCCAGAATCCCACCCTGCAACATCTGTAAGGTTAGGTACCCTTATCTATAGCTAGCTACAGTCACACATTCCTCCATGCACATCTGGTTCTGGCAGCAAACCTCTCGAAGGTCGTCGCTGGGCCAGAGTCCCCTCGCCTCCCGCTCCCATTCATTCAAAAAAAAAAAAAATTTATCAAACTTTCATTTAAACGTGCCTAAAAGGTGGTGATGTGATGTCTGTGCACACTTGTCTTCATTCACTCACTCACTGCACAGAGAAATGGATGGACGCCGCAGGCAGGCCACGGGTCGGGAAGTGAGCATTGAGCGGCACAGCAGGCAGCCGGGGAGAAGAGACCGGATGGGATGGAGAGAACTTGGCACCACTAGCACGGTGCGGCACCCAGCCAGTTAAGTTCAGGCGATATCGACAGGGGCAGCAGCAGGCAATGAACATTAGGCAAGCCAAGGGTGCAAATTCAGTCCACGGATCACCAACCACTCCACCACTCCAAAAAACGCCTGCTTTTGTGCTAGCTTCACACCACAAAATCCGGATGCCACATTTGTCACACGCGCTGCCCACACACACATCAACTGACTTGGGTGAGTCACAGCTCTGCACTATGAGGAGGAGTCTCCGGAGGTCACATCACTGTCAGTCAGTGTCACTGAGAACGCTGATTCGGGGAAGCAACCTAGTAGGCAGGGCAGCGCGATGCAGACAAGACACCCAACGCCCGTTGCCTAGCGACCAATAATGTGTCAGTGACTGCCGGGACGGTGTCCACTGGTCCACAGGTACACTTTTGGATAAAAAATAAATAAATAAATAAAAAGAGTGAATTCTGTAGAAAAGTAATTGTTTACTCTGAATTACAGTAAATAATGACTTTTCTACTGAGAAACCAGGACTTTTGCACTGAAAACATACTGGATAGTCTAAAACCGGGACTTTGAATGTCCCAGTCTGATTTTCATATTTCCAGGGACAGGGCAATAAAAATAAACAGGACAATCCCTGCAAAACCGGGATGGGTGGCTCACTCACTGTCTCCAAGTTTAACCACCTCTCCGTGCTACGCTTGCCGCCCGTACCTTGTATACTAGTGGGTGGCGCCGGCCCACCCACAGTTTCTCTTTCTTTCTCATCGCAGCACCACCACACCACATGATTATTTGCCCGCAGCTCATGTGCCCCCCCCCCGACTTGCTGGTCCTTAGTCCGCAGATGCACCCCTACTGACAGCCAGACATAATTACAGTTTACCAAGCCAAAATAAATTTAAAAAAAGTTTAAAGCAGTAGCGAGCGTTAATAAACAAATGAGCTTCAGTTGAAAATTGGGCCCCTCTGAGGGTTGCGCCCAGTGCCAGTCCACCACCCGTCCCACCCTTCCTACGGTACTGGTCTTCATGCTAATTTCTCTCAGTGTTCCAGATGGACAGGTGTGATTAACAGCTCATTAAGAGCTGCAATTATCTAGCAGTTCAAGAGAGGGATCCCATAAAAGACTCAATGTGAGTCGTTACCACTCACTGTTAAGACTTGCAGCTAGAGTTCAGGGTGTGATCAAGGGTAGAGTGCTGTTAAGTCACTAGGTTCCAGTTTTCCGAATGTGTCTATGTCTAACAATTTGTCCAATATTATTAAGACCAGTGCCCTTCATTTCTCTACATTTTGAGTGTTCGTATCCAACATTTCAGTGAAAAAATGCAAAGAGGTATACAGGATCGG
Source organism: Neoceratodus forsteri (assembly GCA_016271365.2). NCBI lineage: Eukaryota > Metazoa > Chordata > Ceratodontiformes > Ceratodontidae > Neoceratodus > Neoceratodus forsteri. The sequence goes on from CM028131.1 coordinate 1,076,634,893, forward strand.
CCCTGCAGGTGGTGGGTTTTATCCCAGCCTCACCATAACTTCCCTCTCCCCTCCAAATCTCTTAACTCTGTTCTTTCCCTGGACACCACTGCAGACCAGACTCTGAAGTGACCATCCATAGCTGCCATTACTGGCAAGTGTAGGGGGTCCATAGCTCTTCTAAATGGACCATGCCAGCCATCACCATCCATACAGTGCCACTCTTATCCCACTAAGCATGTCCTTTCAGTCTAAAAACAAAGCTTTGGATCATGTATGGTACAAAATAAACCTCGATAAAATACATAATTTGAAACCTTGAAATAGGCATTCCTGGGGTGCATAGATCATCCTATACAGAAATAGAAATAGTATAGTGTTATGCCTGTGTACTGTTTCCCCGGGCTGATGAAAGGACAATGCTTAAGAAAAATCTGTTATTGTTGGGTCAGAGCATATTGAAATCAATGCTTTTACAAATAAAAATCTCATAGTTTTCTATTTCCCAAGCTCCTTAGGTTTGTCTAGCCCCCACCCCAAAGAAATCTTAGATGTGCTCCTAGCTTACTTGAGACTGTACAAACACTTTCAAAAGTGCAGGTCTCCAGGTGACTATAGGGTGGGGACAGAGAGTGTCTTTCTCTGCCTGACTCTGTTTATTGCCCTGTGGGTGGTGGTGACAGTGTGGTAAGGTGCATGATGATGTCAGCTATTGTGTGCGCAGAGCTAGGACTGCTTGGTTGAACATTTGCTGTTGTGATATCCTCTCTCTGTTTGGTGTGGGGGGGGCAGAAAGAGGAAGCGAGGAGGCTATGGTACAGAACAATGGGGGGGGCTCACTGTGATGGCACTGTAGTCTTTTTTTTCTGCTGGGGAGCTGGAAGCAATGTGGGAGCAGGATAAATGTGCAATAATCAGAGTATTTCTTGGCTTTGCTTGCATTGTTTCCTGCATAAGTGATCAAATTTACCATAATTATTAAGGGCTAGTACAATCATCTGCGGGCTAGTGCAATTTTGAATCAACTTGACTGCTGGCTAGTGCAAAAAAAAGTTAAGGTTGACCCCTGCTCCTACCCCCTACTAGAATTACTTTATGTATGTCCCATGCATTCTTGAATTCTCCCACTGTTCTTGACTCCACAACCTCCTTAGGGAGGCTGTTCCATGCATCCACAGCCCTCTCCATGAAAAAAATACTTTCTAACATTACCTCTGAGCCATCCCACCTCTATCTTGTTCTTGCACATCTCTTTTTCTGAAAGATATATCCTACTTCATCCTTGGTCCCCAGCTTCCACAATGTGTGTGTGGACTTGTTCATGGACCCAGTGCATCTGCTTTTTGAGATTTGTGCATGGGCTACTGGCACTGGTAGGGGAAAGCCCCTTGGTAAATACAGTAGACCGGTGAATAGCAGATGGAAGGCTTTGAGAAGCCAGCATCAAGAGAGGGTTCAATGACTAACACAAGGCACAGGTGCATGTTGTAAGAGACACACATGGCGTTCACATCACATTATAAGTATATTATTCTGCAAAAAACAAAATTAACTATAATTTGATGTATTACACTAGTTTTAATGCAACTTGCTCTACTAAAATGAAATTAAGCAAACGGCACTGACTCATCACAATTTATATAATGTCGCGCAACTTATTGTATCAAAAAAACAACATGCACAAACTAAAAGGAACTGAAAGATAATTTATTGAAAGTGCAAAGTACAGGAACATCAACCGGATGCCCCTACGTATCGCCTTGGCTAGAAGCTTCTTCAGGGGGAGAGTTGGACTAGTGATCAGTGCATTTGTTTATAGTGCCTTAAATTAATTAAACATAGGTGAACTGCATTAAACAATCAAACATACGCACATGGTGATTACAAGAACAGCACTCGTAAAAGTGTCAGTATAAGCGCATTAACATCACTTTGTAATAACAAAGATATAACTTGTATCAAAATTCCATAAGGTGAAGCAGTGGTAATAAATTAAATATTTCATTTATTATGCACCACTATAGCTAAAGCTCAATGGAAAAATGCCCCACAGGTAAAACACTCACAAATTATGAATTCAATGAGATTGGATGGGGGAGGTAGGAGAAAGGCTACGTAACCGAGAGTCATGTAGTAATGAGAATCATGTAGTAACATGAATAAACACTGTCCTCCCATATGCTAACTGAACAGCCAACAATATTAGATATGAAAAAATCTTTTTGGTTAAGTTGGCATTCTAGTCAGCATATAAAATATTCTGTACCATTATCATGTAAAACTCCCACTCGCTGCATTAATTATGAAATTGTAAATAACTTTAGTAGCCTCTGTCAAGTCTACCCCTACAAATAAGCAAGCTCATAGCATTTGTCAAGTAATCGTGTGTGTGGTGGTAGTGGTGGTGGTGGTGGGGAGCAGCCGATCATATCGTAATCCTAGGTGCAACTTAACTTAAATAAAAGGTGAGGACAAGTGTACAAAAAAAAATCAAAAAAAAAAAAATCACAGAAGTGTGTGTCTGCGTTACAGTTGACAACAACTGGGTGGGCAGTAAGTGACCACAGAAGATCATGAACTACGCTGATATTTCATTCACTGTACAGCTGGAAATACTTGGCTTACAGACATACTGTAACCACTATTTATGTATAGATACAGACATTTACTAAGTTAAGGAATGACAGATCTATTAAGGATTGTCACAGGAACAGCTCAAAGTCAGTTTGGCCACTGAGACCAGATGGACTCAGTGCATTCAATGTGCCATCATGTTTCTTTTTGGGGTAAACGCTTAAGCCTGTCACCTCCCCAAGCTAGGGGTGGGACGTGCTCCAGGGAACTGAATCTCAGTTCATTGTTGATGAGCCATGGGCCTCTCTGTGATGCGCACCCAGGGCATTATTTCCATTCTTATTTAAAATGGCTCTCACATGCTTCTGGATGCAGGATTTAAGGGGATCAAATGGTTCACCCAAAGTAAAGAAAGTTACATGAACGCCACACACGTACACACATACAAAAACTCTGGCAATCAATATTTTAAGCCAGAACACCTTATCAGTTTTAGGATGCTCAGATTTGTTGCCTGTATGTGCAGAAGCGCAGACACTGCATAATCTGCACTTATTAAATACTACCCTCTGGCTAGTAATAGCTTGCTTGCTGGCCACAAAATGGCTATCCATCACGAGGTTGGCTATAATCTTACCCCTTCTAAAAGGGGCATGGGGGTAAGTCCCACTAGTGGCCGGAGACTATCATCTACTGTGAGTACTGGGGACAAGTGACCATCAAACAGTGTGGTTCACGTTAAACTCAGCTACAGAGTCAAGCCATACAAAAGTGAGGGTACTGGACTTTAGAAGAGCTGACTTTGGCAAGATGGGAGAGTGCCTCAGAAAAGCACTAGCAAACAGGCTAGAAGGAGGTGTGGAGCAACAATGGGGAATCATCAAAACTGCCACCACAAAGGCAACAAGCCTTTGTGTGAAGCAAATAAACAAATCAAAATGAAAGAAAAAGCCACTATGGTTCTCAAAAGAGGTGGCTGTGAAAGTCAGGAAGAAAAGATAGCATTCCGGAAGTATAAGGAAACACAGAAGGAGCAGGACAGAGAGCTGTACCAGTTAAGGCAGAAGGAAGCAGGAAGGGAAGTCACAATAGCAAAGGCCCAAACTGAGGAAAAGATAGCCAACTCAGTTAAGAAGGGGGATAAGAAAAAATTACTCACCTTAGTAATGTTGTTTCTTCTAATGGAGTCTTGCTATATTATGACAGTAGCAGTTTGTCCCACCACTAGAACTGCCCGGAGGTGAAATGGTTAATACCATTCCAAAATAGAACTTTGAGCACGAGCTCTAAGAAGCAGCTCTATCTGTGTAATTTCAAACCTGAATTGTCAGATCTTTACGAGCAAAAACTCACTAAGGTCTGTGTGGAAGCTGTAACCTACACTAGCCAAATGGCTACCTAAATATTAACAACCATTGCTGGTCCCAACACCCAAGACTCAAGTCAGGGACCAGAACTACTAACACAATTCTAACAACATGAGAATAAAACAACAGTATAATAAAACACACACACCCCAAACTCCCAAAAGGGGAGAAATGCTAAAAGGGCATAAAATAGTGCCCGCACCCCACCCAAGTAGAAGTTCTGAGAGGGGCAGGCTGGGGGGGAGGTCATAATATAGCAAAACTCCATTAGAAGAAACAACATTACTAAGGTGAGTAATTTTTTCTTCAAACAACATGAAGTCTTGCTATATTATGACAGTAGCAGACTACACAGCAGTACCTCCATGGAGGAGGGCAGAACCTACTTAGGGAATAGGCTCTGAAGAACAGCTGTGCCAAACCGAGCATCTCTCCTGGCCTGGACATCCAGGGAGTAATGCTTGGTAAACGTGTGTACCGTTTTCCAAGTAACAGCCTGGCATATCTCTAATATAGGGATGTCTCTGGCAGCAGCTAGAGACACAGCTGTACCCCTGGCAGAATGAGCCCTCAAGCCAGAGGGAGGATCTCTGCCCAGTTTCTGATAACAAAATTGGATACAAGAGACAATCCACCTGGCAACTGATCTCTTAGTGGCAGGTTTGCCTTTCCCAACTTCACCATAGGTAAGGAAAAGTTGGAGGGATTCGAACCTGTGACCTTTGGTACGCTCTATATAGTAACTAAGAGCTCTCTTAACATCCAGGCTGTGCAACCTCCTCTCACCAGAAGAGGAGTGATCAATGAAAATACTGGAAGGAGATAGATTGGTTAAGATGGAAATCTGAAACCACCTTAGGTAAAACTTCCTATTAGTCCTAAGGACTACCTTATCCATGGAAAGAAATAAAGTCAGTTTCCACTGACAAGGCTTGCAACTCACTTATGCGTCTAGCAGAAGTGATAGCCACCAGAAAAACAGTTTTCCAAGTTAGATACTTGAGCTCTGCAGAAAACAGAGGTTCAAAAGGGGGTTGCATTAACTGGGCAATACAAACATTAAGGTCCCAGGCAGAGGCCAGTTCCCGAAAGGGTGGATTAGTATGGAGTAATCTCTTAAAAAACTTGGAAAACACAGGGTGAGTGGAAAGAGGGGATGACTTTCCTGCTGACACAAAAGCAGATACAGCTGCCAAATGGACTCTCAGGGAAGCTGGTCTGAGACCCAAGGAATTAAGATGGACCATGTAATCTAATACAATGGGCAAATCAGCAGATTCTGGGGAAATATTTTTCCCAGCACACCAAATGGAAAACCTTTTCCATTTAGAACTATAAGTAGCCCTAGTGGAAGGCTTTCTGGAAGTCTTTAGGATTTCAAGAACACCGTGAGAGAGGTGTAAATCAGCAAACTCTAACTCCTCAAGAGCCAGGCCTTGAGGTTGAGGGATTTGAGATCCGGATACCAAACCCTTCCCTGGGCACAAGTTAACAGGTTGTGAATCCTGGGGAGGCAAAGGGGAAGATGGATTGTCAGTGACAGAAGGAGTGGGTACCAGGGCTGCCTGGTCCAATCCGGGCAATCAGAATCACCCTGCAAGGCTGAGATCTGATTTTGACTAATACTTTGAATAGGAGAGGAAGGGAGGAAAGCATAAAGAAACTTCCCTCCCAATCCAGGAGAAGGGCATCCAGGGGACTGAGCCCAACACTGAGGCCTGCAACAGAACAGAGGAAGTTTGTGATTGTCTGGGGCTGCAAAAGATCTATCTGAGGGTGCCCCATCTGGCAAAGATTATCCCCAGCACTTGAGGATCCAGGGACCATTCATGATGGCCCTGGGAAATCCTGCTGAGAGCATCCGCTAGGACATTGTCCTTCCCTGGAAGATGAACTGCTATGAGGGAAGTGTTCAGGGAATAGGCCAGAGACCACAACTTCATTGCCTCGGTGCACAAGGCCGAAGACCGAGTGCCCCCTGTTTGTTGATGTACCACATTGTTGTGGTGTTGTCTGTTCTGACTTGTATCACCTTGTTGTGGACAGATGCAGAAAATGCTTGAAGAGCTAAAAAGACAGCTCTGAGTTCCAGCAAATTGATGTGGAGCAGAGATTCCGGGGACCACACTCCCTGAGTGGAAAGGTCACCCATGTGGGCTCCCCAACCCAGAAGGGAAGCATCTGTAGTGAGAGTCAAATTGTGAGCAGGGGGAATGAAGGGACCCCCAATCTTAAATTGCTCTGATCCTGCCACCACTGGAGGCCTGGATCAAGGTTCAAGTCACTGGGACCAACTTGGAAAGGGGTCTCTTCTCTGAGACCAACAGGTTCTCAAGTGAAACTGAATGTCTCTCATCTGAAATCTCCCTGCACAACAGCTGTGGATGCAGCCATGTGTCCCAGGAGCTGCAGAAAGTGTCTTGCTGGTCAGAGACCTGCAGGGTGAAGGAGGAGGCCAGAGTCACTAAATTGTCACCCTAAGGGAAGAAAAGCTCTGGCTAGCTTTGTGTCCAACTCTGCCCCTATAAAGGTGAGTACCTGGACTGGTTCCAGAACCGACTTTGGTAGATTTAGCAGAAAACCCAGGAGGTGAGAAGCTGCTGGGTAACTTGCAGGTGAGATTTTACCTGTTCTGGGGACTGGCCTACAATGAGCCAATCGTCTAGATAGGGAAAACAGCAATCCTTTGCCTCCTTAAGTGAGCCACTGCCACTGCTAGACACTTTGTGAATACCCTTGGGGCAGAGGTAAGGCAGAGGGCATTGCTCTGAACTGGTAATGACCTGAGGGTAGTTCGAATCTGAGGTACTTAGTGGGAGCTTCTGATTAGGACGTGAAATAGGCATCCTTGAGGTCCAGGAGGCTAACCAGTCCCTGGCCTTAGGAGAGGTAAAATCATTGCCAGAGTTACCATTTTGAACTTTGGTTTCAAAAGATGCTTGTTCAGATATCTGAGGTCTAATATGGCCGCCATTCTCCTGTCTTTTGGGGTAAGGAAGTATCTGAATACAGACCCCTGCCCTGGTGCAGAGGAGGAACCCTTTCCACTGCTCTGAGAGCCAACAGGGTTGAGACCTCTGCTTCCAGAGCAAAGGTCTCTGAAGCACTTGCAGGTAGAAAAGTCTGGTTCTCAACTTGGGAAACTTTTTGAAGCTGAGAACCAGACCCTCTCTACTTCAGAACCCACTTGTCTGAGGTTAAAGAAGCCCAGTTCTGACTGAAGTAAGCCAGCCTGCCCCTACCGGTAAGGAGAATCGGCCCTGGGCACCCCATCAGGGTGCCTGCTTATGGGAGGCATTAGGCTGAGGGGTGGGAGCAGGCCTGCCCACCCCTCGCCTGCCTCTGAAGAAGCCCCTCTGAGCATAGGCAGAGGAGGCCTGAGTCTGGTAAAAGGCCTGTGAAAGGCCTACCCCTACCAGCACTTTTGTAAGTAGTCTATATTCATCCATCTTTTTCATGTAATTCTCTGTCTGCTCCCCAAACAGAGAATTTCCCACACAGGAAAATCCATAGCCTTAGTCTGGGTATCCTGTGACAGACTAGTACACCTGAGCCAGGCCAACCTCTGAAAAGCTACAGATGTGGCCATGACCCTAGAGGAAACATCATTAACATCCACAGCAGCATGAAACTGTACCTTAGAAGCCTCAATGCCATCAGCAGCCACCTGTTCTAGTTCGCTAGCTAGCTGGCCATGGGCTTGCTTGGCTAATTCCATAACAGTATCCCATCTAGATTTCTGATACCTAGCTACATAAGCCATATAATTTGCTTGCCTGAGTCCCAGACAGGCTGCCATATACTGTTTTTAGCCATGGCATCAATCTTCCTGGAATCCTTGTCAGGAGGATGTGAAGCCAGGGGATATTAGCTTATCACAGGCTGCAGCCTGAACTACTCAACATGACTGCATTGCTGAGAAAGGAATTCTGTATCAGAACCTGACAATGTACCTTCTGTCCATCTTTTTATCTACAGGAGGCACAGAATTAGGAGCTTTTAAAATTTTATTGTTTGCTTCCTAAAAGACTTATGCAAGGAATAGACAATCTCCTAGACTCTGGGATATCCATCATTTCTACAAAATCAGGCTCCTCTTGCTCATCCACAGCTTCTTCAAAGGAAGCTGGAGGGTTTCAACAACTTTTTGTAAAACATAAAATGAGATGGGGACTCAGATAGCATAGGGGAGATTCTAGAGGTCTGTCTGGGGAAATGTCGGTTCAATGGGCACACCAGACCTTCCCAGCCACATTCATACTGTTCATAATCATCCTCCCCTCCTCTGGTTCATAAAATTCCTCAACATCGTATTCTGAACCACTGGAACCGGACGAACCGACCTTTTGCCAGATAGTGGCGGTTCGGACGAACCTCGAGACAGTGACTGGACAATTTGTATGGCTTTTGCTATCTCTGCAGCAGTTGGAGAAGGGGTTTTGGACTCCAAACCTGCTGACTTTCTTTTCTTTACTGGAATTGGTTCCTCAGAACCAGCTTTTCTTTTGCCCGAGGAAGTCTCGCCCTGGTCAGAGGGCACTCCCTCCGGTTCGGTTGGCACCGAACCGGGCTGGCCATCGGGTCAGCGGACTTTTAGCCTCTCGTCCCTGAGCCCGCCCAATCTCTTTTCCAGGGTGGCTGCAGGAAATTTTACATATCTGGCAGTCTGACTGGAGGTGGTCAAACCCCAGACAATAGACACATGTGGTGTGTGGGTCAGCCTTGGCAAAGACTTCCCCACAGACATCACAGTGTTGAAACCCAGTGGGCCCGGTTTTTCTTTTGGGTTTCTCAGACATAATGCCAGCCTAACCAGAAAAACTTGCCCTTTAAACGGCAGTGCCAGGCAAGACACCCTTATTTGTTCCTAACCGTGTCACGGGTATTGGAAAAAACCGTAATAAAATCTGTTTTTTTTAGAACCGATAAGAACCGGGAACCGCACTCTAAAATGTTAAACTTTAAAGTTAATAAGTTTTAAACCCAGCTGATCGGTTCAAAACCGAACCGGTAAACTTACAAGTTCCACACAGACAAAACCTTTAATTTACTTACGATTACCACAGACAGAGCTTGAACTGAACGGTTTTACGGTTAAAATAAAACTATTCTTGGTTGAATCGAACCGAGAAAACACTGTTTAAACCGAGAAATGAACGAGCAGTAGGAGAAATCTCCGGGCGACTGTTCACTGAGTGGGAGTAAAGAATCTGACAGTTCAGGTTTGAAATTACACAGATAGAGCTGCTTCTTAGAGCTCATGCTCAAAGTTCTATTTTGGAATGGTATTAACCATTTCACCTCCGGAGCAGTTCTAGTGGTGGGACAAACTGCTACTGTCATAATATAGCAAGACTTCATGTTGTTTGAAAACCTTTTATAGGTACATCAGCGAGCGTAGAAAGACAAAGGGAGGGATAGTGAGGCTGAATAGAATGAACGGTGGGTGGGCAGAGGGGACAGTGAAAAGCAGGGATACTGAGCGAATATTTCTGCTCAGTATTCACAAAAGAGGAGGAAGTGCCTAATCCAATTAACAGAAGCACTCTTGATAGGGGGTTGATCCCAGTCCTTTCACAGAAGAAAGGGTTCTGCAAGAACTCCTAAAACTGAAGGTGGACAAAGCAATGGGTCCTGATGGAATTCACCCCAGAATTCTAAAAGAATTAAGGAGGAACTAGTGAAACCACTGGCTACTCTTTTAATAAATCATGGGAGGATGGTGTGGTACCCGAGGACTGGAGGAAGGCGGATGTGATTCCCCTTCACAAAGTGGGACCAAGACAGGCGCAGGAAACTACAGACCTGTCAGTCTGACCTCTGTGGTAGGGAAAGTGATGGAGTCACTTCTGAAGGAAAGAATAGTTGAGTACCTAGAGGCCAGTGGAGCACAGGACCCAAGGCAGCATGGATTCACAGCAGGAAGGTCATGTCAGGCAAAGCTAATAGATTTCTTTGACTGGGTGACCAAAGTAGTAGACCAGGAAGGGGCTGTGGACATGGCCTACCTAGACTTTAGCAAGGCATTTGACACAGTCCCACACAAAAGATTAATAGTCAAATTAACCAGCCTGGGAGTGGGTCCCAGGGTGGTAGCCTGGGTAAAACATTGGCTGCACAACAGGACACAGAAGGTAATTGTAAATGGAGTCCACTCTGAAGAAAGAGAGGTTACTAGTGGGGTACCACAGGGTTCAGTATTGGGTCCAGTCCTTTTTAATGTCTTCATCAGTGACATTGCAGAGGGACTGGAAGGAAAAGTATGCCTTTTTGCAGATGACACAAAGATCTGCAACAGGGTTGATACACAAGGAGGCGTGGAAAGGATGAAAAGGGACTTGGCAAGGTTGGAGGAATGGTCAGAAGTATGGCAGCTTGATTCAATGCAAAGAAGTGCAAAATAATGCACCTGGGAAACAAGAACCAGGGAAGAATACACATTGGGTGGGAGGTAGTAACAACAAAAAAAAGGAAAGGGACCTGGGGGTAATCATATCAGATGACCTTAAGGTTAGCAAGCAATGTGAGAAGGCAGTAGGGAGGGCTGGGGTATACTGGGATGTATAGGGAGAGGCATCAGCAGCAGAAAACAGGGAGTTGTTATCCCTCTGTACAGACAGTTGGTGAGACCCCATCTGGAGTACTGTGTCCAGTTCTGGAGACCCCATCTCCGCAAGGACATAGACAGGATAGAGGTAGTCCAGAGGAGGGCAACTAAAATGGTGCAGGGTCTGCAAGAGAAGCCGTATGAGGAGAGACTAAAGGGAGCTTAATATGATACCCTTGAGGAAAGAAGGGAGAGGGGACATGATAAAACTTTTAAGTACCTCAGTGGAATCAACAAAGTCCAAGAGGGTAGCATCTTTCAGAAAAGAGACTTGCAAGAACAAGGGACACAATTTAAAGATAGAAGGAGGGCGGTTCAGGGCAATGTGAGAAAGTATTATTTCACAGAGAGGGTAGTGGATGCATGGAACAGCCTTCCTGAGGAGGTTGTGGGGTCTAAAACTGTGGGAGAATTCAAGAATGCATGGGACAGACATAAGGCAATTCTTGTGGGGGGTAGGAAGAAATAGGCTGTTGGTTAACTAGGATCTACGGCCTATCCTGTAGGTAGGGAAATGGGCAGACTAGATGGGCCAAGCGGTCCTTATCTGCCGTCAAAGTCTATGTTTCTATGTTTCTATGAGTACTGCCAACCTGCTGTGTATGATCTATTTAATCTTGTTAGCTCTTTCCTGGTAATCCATTACCATCATAATTGGCTGGTCCTGAGCTGCAGTGGATTTAAAAAAATTCTGTCTGGATTGGTTATTTATCTTTCCAATGCATTTTCAATGAATAACGCAGTTATCGAGCTTTTAAGTTACTTTTAAAAGAAACTATTAAAGCAAAATAATGAAGTGCTCTGGAGACCAGAATACTATAGCTGTACATTGGATTGACTGCTCTCTTCAGCGGAGAAAAAATCTGAGGTTGGGAAGCCAGGGTGTGTGTGACCACCCTGCAGAGAATGAACTTGTATTCTAAGTTCCGTCACTGGCATAAGTTCTGTCTCCAGGACATCCCACATTCTGCTGGAGGATAATGCTGATGTAAAGCATCAGTGAGGCATTCCTGGGGTTAGAAAGGTATGTTTCAGATAGCAAGGTTGGCAAGAAAATAAATAAAACACAACCACACATTTAAGCACAGAAACCAAACTAGTGTCTATTGGAGATTCCCAGAAGAGGACTGGTGGGAAATGAACTAGTGAGAGACATCATCTTGTGCTGTTCTCCTTTTCAGAACATTAATAGACTACCATCATCTAGCAGCACTAACTGTACTGCATGTCCTCATCATAAACGTTAGAAGCATTACCATAATAGATTGCAACAATGGTCTGCTTTGGTACAAGTACTGTACTACTATTGTCATAATCAGTGATTACATCCATCTGCAAACGTCTAAGAATTGGCCATGCAGTTAAAGGGGTAAGTCACTCACAAATTATCCCTTAGGTTGTTGCTTTCTGCTTTTCATGCTTTTTGAGAATGTGACATTTTTGCCAAGCTTACGTTTTCTAAAAAAATTTCTGTGACTAAGTAAGAACCACAGTTGAGCTGTCCTATTGATAAAATGCAAAATGTTTTTTTAGAATTCTTGTACGTATACTATGTTAAATGCAATGTGATGCATTTTCTCCAGAGAATGTGAGACTTTTACTAGAAATGTAATAAACAAAGTTAATATACAAAATAAATTCAATATATACAAGAATACTATATATCTATAGGTAAAGTAATAAAATATGAAAAACAATAATTCTGTAAACATTACATTCGTAACTAGAGGCCATGAATATCTGACATTATCAAACAAGTGCATAGGGCTAACTGTATCAAACACATGTAGTATTTCAGAGTTAATGATTAGAATGAGAAAAACGTGGTAATTTGGGCATCCCAGTCAATCGTATTTGTAGCGCCTTCTTAATCCCACCTGTTCCTGGTTTTCTAATACATTATTAGTACATACTACTTCAGCACTTCCCTTCACAGCATCAGTTGCATCGCTGAGAATTATTTCATTGTCATCGTGCTCATCACCATATTCAGATTTTTCATCGCACTGTACATTTAAATCAGTATCACCCTCTAAGTATTCATCACTAGGCATATTATACTGATCTTCATGATTCCCTCCCTCTTTTTCTTGGGTTTCTTCTGCAAGTGACTGGATCAGATTTTCAAGTTTCTTTTCACAGGAGAGATTCCTGCCTACATCCAAGAAAAGAAAAGAAAAACACACTCACGGAAATATTTCAATCATAATTTTTTTATTAGCTTAGTAAAATCAGTTTCTGATGTACTACTGTATATCTTTAGCTTTTGATAAATATACTTGATAATTTTTTTTTTTTTTTTTACTAATTCTTTTCTTTTTTTGGCATGCATCAACACATACAAACAAAAAACTGTTCAGGGGTTTTCATTCAGTTTGCACTTCCTATGTGACCATTTTAGAAGCAAAGAAATGGCAGCCCCTGGTTGGGTCATTAGGTCTTAATTTGACTCTTCCTATGTTAGCTTGCCACAGGTAAATTGAACGTTGCAGTCAGCACAGGGGAACTGGGAAGCTGAAGAACATTAAACAGGGGGAGGGGTTATCGGCCAACAGGGTTAGACGCCTTTGTATTGAGCTCCCAATGTTGCATGTATTTACATATCATTTTAAACTGTAAATAGTGTTGCTGGCGTTTTTTTGCAGACGAAGTTTGCGTCCTGCAGATTAGTAACTTTCAACAACTCCCACTATAGGAAATCCTCACCAGGGCCCTTCCCAAGAGACTGGGAGGGCTAAAGTAGGGAACGTGGCAGATGCAGCTACTAAATGCACAGCAGGACAGGAGGTGAATGGGGAGGAAAGACTGCCCCCTATGTGAGGTGCTCCAAGTGGTTCAGGACCTGCATAATGCTATCCCAGATTTGGACCAAAACGTCAACACGTTCAATAATACAGTAACAGTACCAGAGATAAAAATGTACTTAGCAGTTACAGATGTGAATCAGCTACAGACTGTGAACAAATCATGGGTGGCTGTTTCTGGGGTTATGAAAGGAAAACAAACTTATGACTGAAGCACAAACATTTAGAATACTGGGCCAGAATGCAGAACATAAGAATTCTTGGTGTCCCAAAGGCCACCAAAGGGCAGGACCCTATTCAGTTTGTGAATAAATGTAATATTTGTACACCTCGAGCCTCATTCATAAGGTATAAAGGATCATGCCGAGAAACAGCCTGCCACCCCTGTTCTGCCCTATACTCTGTTGGTGATCACTGTATAGTTGAACTATAAATATTTTACTGGAAATTAAAAACATTTTACTTGCTAATATCCAAGTTTGTATTAAAATGGTATACCTTGGTTTATTTCTGGAGTATCAATCCCACCCTCTTTCATAAGATGCTTGATTGACTGAAGCTGAGTCATAATTTCATTTTTCTGCTCATTGGCCAAAGTATTAACACTGGAACAAATTAAAACAAATGAACTACATTACAAAAAAATCATTAAAAGGATTATACCACTCAGCTATACAGAAGCAATAAAATAAAGATTTGACAATATAACCACCCATCTCTCAAAAATCTTAGCGTTCCTTGCTGTAATATAAATTCTTGTATTTTAGGTGATATACTACAGGCATATAATACCTTAAATACTTAACTATTAATCTTTGAGACATTTTCCATGATCAGGCACAGTGTAATGTGAGTCTGACCATGCTGAGATATATTCTGGTAGACCGGGAGAAGCATCACTGAACACTGATATACTAATATTATATTCACAGATATGTATTTCCCCCTATATTAGTAATATAAGAAAATACATACTGTATTTGAATATGAGACGGGTCTGAAAAACGGGTGCATACATTTCAGTACATGTGTGTTTTTGCTTTTTATAGAAATTAGGAGTAGCTTAAAAGGTAGAGTGCAGAGCTGTGTGCTTTAGGATAGTGTGTATGAAAGACACGGCATATAAAACCAAAGTAATTTCCTTTTCTTTAACTCAAGAGTCACACAGGAAACCCCGGATAACAGCTTTGAGGTAATCATGTTGTTCTGAGGTTCTCTCTGAAGCCTATGTAAGGGATCAGTTAAATTATAACAGTCCTCTAACAGTGATCAGAGCTGGTTTCTGAAGGAGCTATGTTATGAAACTTTATTATACCATTTACCACCTGGAGAGTCAAGAGGTCCTATTACTGAGGTAACTCAAGACCAGTTCTTCTGGATAAGCTCTGGAGGACAGACAGTGAGTGTAAGGGTGTGTAGGGGATTCCTGATTCTCACTAATCAGTGACAAGGACCAGTATACTGTACATCAGCAAGCAGCAGCCTGATTCAGACATACAAGCAGATGCACAAATGGACTAGGAGAAAGTCTGCTTGTATCTCTTGTGCATGGTTACACATATACTGGTACTGCAAATAGCTATGTAAACACACAGAGTGGGGGATATGCAATGGGCTGACTCACAATATGCAGTTTACCTGCAAAGCCTGAGGGAGTAAGACCATAACTCATGAAATCTGCTGTCTGAGTGAAGATTTAACTGTTTCTCTTTGATGCCTTTGCAGTTTTAGTGCTGAATAGATACTGTGATGTCATCAGCACTCTCAAATTTACTTTCTGATTGGTTTAGCATTCCACTGTGATGTTGCTAATGGTTAAGAATAAAAGACTAACATGCCGAACGGCAAAGATGAAAAAATTACTCACCTGTAACTGTGTTCCTTCTAGAGGTATTCATCCATAACCACACAGACTGCATCATTGTGGTTGAAGTAGCTGGCACCTGGAAACAGATTAAAACTACAGAGATGCCCTTCTCACACACTGTTCCCTTAGGCCATTCCCACCAATGGGAGAAGTACAAGAAGCCTGAAACAGTACAGTGGTAGCCACTGACATCAGAAAATGAAATATTTAGTCATGGCTAATCACAGGTCACGTCAGTTCAATGGAACAGAAGTGATGTCAGCGAAGGCCAAGACTGTATATTATTACATGGCCATAGCTCCCACTGTACAGTAAAATACACCACACCCAAAATACCCAGACAGGAGAGGATGGGTGGATGCCATGTGGCTATGGATGAATAGCTCTAAGAGGAGTTATTACTTACCATAACAGTAGATTTTTGAGATAATCTCGTCCATTGTGCCATATCATCAAACTGTAAACTGTCAGCACCTTGACCACCTAGAAATTTTTGCTGGCTGGGGGTGTCCCACATCAACATGCCTCATCAGTGCCTATATAACCTGGGCATCCCCAGCATGCTTCACTTCCCTGACACAGACAAGCTAGGAGGATCATCAGATCAGAAGCAATCAGACCAAACCAGGCACACACAGCACACACGAGAGGACATGGAAACCTGAATAAAGATGGCAAAAGAGGCACCCGAGGAGAACCAACTTGTGAGAGCAGGCATATAACCAACTGTCACTCGATAAGGGTGAAGGCCGATGGGAGAGCTGTGGCTCGATGGAGGAGATTTTCTTGAAGATCTACTATTATGGTAAGTAACAATTTTATCTTCTTTGGGGACATTTCCCTCCATTTCTCCTCTGAGCCACATCATGAAACTATTCCCAAGCAGTACCACTGAGGAAGGCCGGCAGGACGTAAGGATCCCGAGTAAGAAAGCCTTGCAGAACACTAAGGCCAACACCTGTACGTCTATGAGGGACAATGTCCAGACTGTAATGTTTAGTAAATGTATGAACAATACTCCACATGGCAGCAGCATGTATGTCAGCGGCAGACGCATTGTGAAAACAAGACACTGAAGTAGCCACCCCACAGATGGCTTGAGCACAGCAAGGACCAGGAAGCTGCTTAGAGCACTTCTAGAACAGAACGTAATACAGCTGGACAATCATTCGGACAGGCCTTGCTTAGAAGAGAGGCACAGTAAGGGTCTCTATGATCAAATTAAAGCTTCAGACAGTAACCAAATCATGGAACAGAGGAGTGAAAGCAGAGGATACCTCTGATGAACTGATGGGAAACCTCAATTTGGGTCACCATCTTGCCATCCGTGAGGACTTGGAAATCTGATACTGCAGCCTAGTGGACCTTAATAGAGGAATACCTGCGGCCCAAGTTCTTAAGTGACAAGAGGCAGTCCAACACTAGATTAACTGGACAAGTAAATGGATCCAGGGTACGAGCAGCACACCAAACTGTAAAACATTTCCATTTTTCTAAGTAGGCATACTCTGTCAATGGCTTTGTAGCTGCCAGTAGAAAAGTAGAAAGCACTGGGAAAATTCTGAGAACTCTACGTCCTCAGGAGCCAGGTGTGGAGGTGTAAGGACTGCAGATCCAGATGCACCAAAGCACTCTGCTCCTGTGTCACAAGTCCCACCCACAGAGGGAGCAGGACTGGGGGCTCCACTCCCAGTTGCTGGAGCAGAGGGAACCACATTTATCTGCGTCAATATGGGGCCACCAGAATAACGGTGGCTGACCTGGCCCTCAGATTGACCAGAAAGTTCTGTATTGGAGGGAACGGGGAAAGGCATACATGAACCTCCCTTTCAATGAGGGGGACGATGCAACTTATAAGAACACTGCATCCCCTGGAGCAAGTGT
The DNA here is from genome assembly GCA_016271365.2 of Neoceratodus forsteri. Taxonomy (NCBI): domain Eukaryota; kingdom Metazoa; phylum Chordata; order Ceratodontiformes; family Ceratodontidae; genus Neoceratodus; species Neoceratodus forsteri. The sequence goes on from CM028131.1 coordinate 1,076,651,975, forward strand.
GCAGAAATGCAATAGTTTTGCATTGTATGGAGACATAAAGAGGTCTATGTCTGGGTGACTGCATTTTATGAAGAGGTCATCCACGATGCAGTCCAAGAGCTCCCATTCATGGTAGAGTGACTGGGACCGATGGTGGTGATCCACTAAGGCATGAGGGTGTCAGGTGTCGTCCTAACTGGACGCTTGTGAAAATGGACAATCTTGCTTACAAGCTTTTCAGTATAAAATAAAAATGAAAACAAACACAGCAGACAGAAACATTTTGTGGTCTACTACCCAGTGCCAAACTCTCATGGCCTCTCTGCAGAGTTGTAGTAGTAATAGTAATGATTTTATTCATTTTAAAATGAACATGGTAAGAAATTCCCATTGAGTATAAAGCACTCATTTACAAGGGACACCATAATGTAATAGATCACGCCTGGTTACAATCAGAGAAGAAAAAGTACAAATATGAAAATACAAAGAACATACAAATATACATATACAATATGGACATTAACCAAATTCATCCATCATATCAGTGTTAATCAATATAGGATTTGCCCTTCTTCTATTAAAAAGCAGCATTCTCTTAAGTTACCAGTTTGGACTTGGAACCATTTCTTAATTTGGTACCAGCTCACATTAGTACCATAAGATTTCAAATACGTTCGCAAGTTGTTCCAAGCTTTTGGTCCCAAATAAGAGTTGGTGTTACAACCAGCTTTAGTTCTCTTTACTGGTACTACAAATTCTATATGATGAGATAACCTTAATCCCGGATTCGGCTGTTTAATTATTAGTTCTTTAGCAATATACTCTGGAATTTCTTTTGAGGGTATTGTACATTATTTTATCTATATGCTGATTTTGTCTAATATCTAAATGTGCCCAATGTAGTTCTTTATATAATTTGCAATGATGCGTATGTCTGTGTGCATCCAACACATATCTTGCAATTCTGCTATAATGTCTACTTTTTTTTAATCTGTGTTTGTTGCTTCTCCATACACCACATCGGCTAGTCTAACACAGGTACCAGCATGGTGTTAACAACATGTAATCTGGTCTCCAGAGAAAGCTTATTTTTTTTATCCTGTATAACATCCCCAGCTGTTGCCCCAACCTTTTAACCATTTTATCTATAGGTGTTGTCCATTTACACAAGACATCCATCCAGAGTCCTTAAGTATTTATATTCTTCCACTTGCTGTGGAGTGGTTCCATCTGCCACAATTGTATCCAAGGTCTTGTTAATATGTAAATCTTTCCTTTTATGCCGAAACAGAATGACTAATTTTACTGCTATTCAAAACTAGTTTATTTTCAATATAGTATTTCTGCATATCATTGAAAGCTTTTTGCAAACTTAATTGAATGCAAGATGTTTTAGCTCCTGATAAATACAAAATGATGTTATCTATGTACTGATGGTGAATTAAATCCTGTTTGAATTCCAAATCATTTATATATATAAATTAAAAAGGAGCGGCCATCCAGTATTGAGCCCTGGGGTACTTCCTGCTTTATTTCTCTAAATTGTGAATAACATGAATTTAAACATACAGTGGAGTCAGCCATGATGAAGTGGACTCCTCTGTCTGTCTTGTGTTAACTTACTGCCCCAGTAATTGATGTTCTTACCCTTCTTCTGGCCTTCTTTCCTTCTTACCTCAACTATATTATTTTCTATGTGTAGTATAGAGCCTGCATATATGGGCCCAGATATTCAAAGGAGTTACGCAAGCGCAACCCCAGAAATGTGTCCTGGTGCAATATTAGAAAGAGGGACTTGTGCAGCACAAGTCTCGATGCACTGGGGCGCAAAGATAATGTATGCAGCACATCTCCAGAGGGTGTGCGCATGCATATGCGACACATCCTGATATTCAGCCTAGGACGCGCGGCGCATATGCTGGCACAACCCTGGGATGCGCCGCATACCAATACCCATAGCTAAGCCTGAAATAAATGGCTCAAATTGTGGCCACCCACAGGCAAGCTGCTGTACTGCATGGTGCAACACAGCAGCCGCCCGCCGCCCACCCAGAACATCGTCCACAAGCACCCATATGGTCCCTGGTGGTCTAGTGGTACCACCCTCCCTTCCAATGCTCCGATCGCCAGTACATAACTGTCTAAACCCTCCCTGGTAGTCTAGTTGCACCCCCTTCCCCGCCCGTAGCTGCGCTGCCCATATATGAATGTTTACTATTCCCTGGTAGTCTAGTAGTAACCCCACCCGCCCACAGGACCCCCAAATCATCGGCAATCCCACCTGCATACTGCCGCTAAATGACAGCTTACAGTGGCAGCTAACAGCCCATTGGACCACACTGTGGACCAATGGGCCTGTACATACTGTAATTGCCATGCACAAATATGTGAATGAATGACTCCATTAACATAATTGTGTGTGACAGTTACAATATGCTACTACACCGATGGTCCATAGTGTGATCCAATGGACTAAGCGCTACTGTATGCTGTCATTTGCGAGCAACCAGCTGATAAGTGGGTGGGATTGCAGCTGCCCGCTGATGATTGGGGGAGGGCTGGGTGGTGAGAAAATCTAATAATGGTGGGGGTGCCACTGAACCATGAGGAGATATGTCCATTACTCGTACTGGCAATCAGGGATATGGACGGAGAGGGGGGTGCCACCAGACTAGCAGGGAGGGTTTAGGCATTCATGTACTGGTGACTGGAGCATCAGGAGGGAGGGGGGTACCACTGGACTGCCAGGGCTGTTACTCCATTCACTGTTGGTGATCGCTGCTACGGGGAGGGCGGGGGGTTCCCTCTAGTCGTCCTCTGGGGGCACCACATGCTGTGCAGGGCGCCCGATGCAAGTCGCTGGCCTGCCCTGCACAATGCATGCAAATGGGGCCATAATGGCACGTAAATAGCCCCAGTTGCACCTTGCATACATTATGGCTCCATTTGCATACTGCCGGCTGAGTATCGGGAATTTGCAGACAGTGTAACTCTGTTGCACTAGCGCAGTTCTCATTCCAGGTATTCAGCCCTGGCTGGGAGGGATACACCAGTGTACTGTATTTGCGCAGTGTGCATTACCTGGTACATTCAGAGGAGATGCCCCACTGCTCATCTCCTTTGACTATATCCCTGGGTTTCATCAGTGCAAGCACCCACTCATGCCATTGATGGGCGCACCTCTGAATACTGGGGCCTTACTGTGTATACTCTGTGTATTTTCTTATATATTATACCTGACTACGTAGTAATTCTGACCTGTCTGTATAGTGTACAAACTTGTATGCTGACATGGATACCTTCCATGCCCTGTACTCATTGTATATATCTGCATGCTGTTTGCCAATGCAGCTCTGCGAATGTATCATGTTGCCTTTTGTGAACCTCTTCCAGGTCCATCTTGAAAATTAGTTTCTCTCAGTGATGTTTCCACCTGGTAAAATAAAGATCTGATTGACTGATTGAAGAGCAGTAACTTGCAGTAATGACATGTCACAAAATCCTGCATGACAAAAGGGCTCAATTGCCATTGACTTACAATGGCCCATGCAGCAAACTGCAGCATTCTGTGATATTCTGCAGGATTTCTGCATTTCATCCTCATCTGTACCTTTTGTTTCCCTACCTTTAAATAATTATTGAACCAATTTAGAACACTATCTGAAAATCCAACATTATTTAATGTATTAGTATATTGTGATTTAAGGTATCAAATGCCTTAGATAAATCAATTAAAATGGCTCCTGTCTGTAACCAGTTATCCATAGCAGTCTGAATATCCCCAGATACCTTTATTAATGCAGTCTGAGTACTGTATTTTTCTCTGAATCCGGACTGATTATTATTCAAGACGTTTTGTATACGCAAGTGTTGCTTAATGAGTGAACAACGAACGCCCTGTCAGTTGATGTATTACGTCACTGAAATACTGTCTGTACGGATCAGCAGCGGATACATGGAAGGACAGTGGTGAAGGCCTCTAGACCATGCAGTAACAGCCCTCATCTCCAGAATGTTGCTATGCAGAACTGTATCTAAAGGGATCCATTAACCCTGAATTCTGAGGGGGCCTAGATGGGCACGCCAGCCTGAACCTGAGGCATCCATCACTACCAGAAGAGGGGATGGATGGAGAAATGTGGGTTGGGTGGGGTGGCTGGAGTGATCCAACCACCACAACAGGATGCGACAGAGTGGAGGAGTCTCTGCTATGAGACAGAGTTACTTGGAATGCTGTGTCCATTGTGCCCTTAAGAACCACTGTGGGATCCTCGTGTGCGGATGTGTCAGGGAATAGTCAGTATGGCAGCAACCGTGAAGCTGATGAGCCATAACAGGCACCTGGCTGACAGAAAGTCACCGAAGGAGACCAGCAGAGTCTGGGACACTCGTACCGAAGCATGCTCGATAGCCCCTATGTATTGTTAGTGTTGGCATGGAGTAAGGACCGATTTCAGCTGCTGACCAGGATATCCAACAGGTCGAACAGCAGTCTGGTCTGAAACAGACTACAGGCTATATATGGTCTCCCATTACAGGGCCTTCAGAAGCCAGTCATCGATATATGGGAAGACACAGTGACTCTCCCTGTGGGGGGCATCTGCTACTACAGCAAAACACTCGGTAAAGACACATGGTGTAGAAGACAAATCAAAGGGAAGACACAAAACTGAAGGGGGTGGGGTTTACTGGAGGAACAGAAAGGAGCTCTAGGGTGTTTCCTAAATTAACTATTCCCAAGACCCAAGCATCTGTAGTTATCTCCCTCCACTTTCATAAGAAGAGGGAATGTGGCTTCCCACCAGAACTTAGTGAGGCCAAAGAAAGAGGAGGGTAGTCAGAAAGCACCATGGGTGTCATTAATGCCTTGACCTTTTGCGAGCCTGGCATGAGCACTGGAAAGCCACATTTGATGCAGCCCATTTCTCCTCCATTGTTTTTATTCTTAAATGAAGCTCCAAATCTTTCATATGATGTCTCCTGGTGGCCTGGTTAAAGATCTGGCAGACAGTGCAGACTTTAACACTGTGGTTGATACCTAGGTAACAAATGTAGATGGAATGATCATAGCCTTTTTATATCTTAACATCACCGCAATGAAAGTATTCAAACAGCAGTTCCTTATCTTTCAGGGGCAGCATAAAAATGTAAGTTAAAAAAAACAAAACTTTAGGAAGTAGCAGCATTTGCGAACACATTTCAGAGTTTGACAACGTTCTTCAGCAGCAGTTGATCGACAAGCAGTTGATGGCAGGCGAAAGAACCGAGACATGCAGGGGGCACACACGTTATATAGGTGCCAATGAGGCGGGTCAATATGGATGGCCAGAGCCAGCAAAAAATTCCAGGTGATCGTGATGCCAATAGCTTACAGTTCCATAACTGGCTCAATGGAGGGAGATGTCCTTGAAGAAGATATAAAAGTCAGTAACCTTTTCTTGTAAGACTGAAGATTCTTCTATAGCCACACACATTGCAACTACTACTAGCAGTAATGAAAGTACTGGCACTGTTTGGGAAACAGGCTCTTCAGTACAACAGAACCAAAAGCTGTGTTCCTGTGTAACTGGAAGTCAAAGCTGTAATGCACAGTGAAAGTGTACAAAGGTAGTGGTAATGGTAATGTTAATGGAATCACTGCTGAAAGAAAAGATTGTGGAATATCTTGAATCCAACAGGTTACAAGCCCGAAGCAGCATGGAGCCATATGGAGGGTGGGAGGTTTTGCATTTAAGAAATCCACCCAAACAAACCTACCTGCTTAAAAAGCACTCAGTCAGCACACATAGATCTCAAAAGGGACAGTGGGGGTCAGAGGACATCAGAAAAGACTGGACTTTCCTAGTGAAGCTGTACAAAATTGGTTCAGGTCCAATCAACTATTCCTAAATGCAAAGAAAACTGTCTCCCTAACCTTTGGCATGCAACCTCGACTCTCCCGCCTAGCTGCTCCCTCCGCTTTCCATTCCCTGGACGGGTCCCCCCTGGAGTTCTGCACCTCCTTTAGATACCTGGGAGTATGGCTTGACCAACACCTTGATTTCTCCGCTCACATCGACTCGCTACACAAAAAACTGCACCCAAAACTGGGTGCACTATATTGCAACAAAGGGTGCATGCCCACCATGGTCCGGAGGGAAATAGTGCTTAAAATTAGTCTCCCAATATTTGATTATGGCGACGTGGTCTACGGCGCAGCACCCACATCGGCCAGCCTGGACACCCTCTTTCACTCCTTCTGTCGCTTCATCCTGGACGGCCCCCCCCCCGACCCATCACTGTGACCTATACAGCTCCCTAGCACTTCACTTGCTCGAGTCCCACAGACTGACACACCTCTCCAGTGTTGAAGCTAAATTCTGGACCAATTCCTTCCCCCCTTACCTCAGCTCTACCTTATTGGCAGAACCCTCCATGGCCTACTCACTCAGAAGCTCCAACTCCACGCTTCAAGTTCCATTCATGCACACATCAAAGGGCCAATCCGCCTTCAAATATCGCTTGCCCAAACTCTGGAATGATCTACCTGCTGGCATCAGGTTCACCGTCAACCTAAGACTCCTTCACCCGCTTCTCCAAGCCCTGACTCTCTCTGACTCTTGCAACTGCTACCACCAACCCTGAACTATAAACCATGGGCCCCTACTACTGCTGCAACATCTGACTCCTCCAGCAGTTCCCCAGGCTTAGAAATACTTCTAAGCATCTGACTTGCCTCACTGCCTCATCAGTTCGCACATTGCCTGTGTACCCACAAGTTCCATGCCTTGCCATTACACTGATTCCTAGATTTAAAACTTGGTAATTACTGGTGTATCTAAATGTTCTCTGCTTTGTAAACATTCAGCACATGCCCGTGTACCTGCATGTTCTCTGCCTGTTATACTCTGTACCTATGCTAAAACCTTGTAATACCTGTGTACCTAAATGTGCTCAGCTTGTATGTACTTAGCACCTATGTAAATATCTTGTATGTACCTGTTCTGATTGTACCCCTGTAACTCCCCAGGTCGCATCTGGAAACGAGCGGTCCCCCGCTCAGTATGCCAACCTGGTAAATCTCTTAAATAAATAAATAAATACATAAATAAAAACAAGGGAGGTAAGGACAGAAAGCGGAAGGAAGTTCAAGCAGCAGGAAGCAGGCACCAGTCAATATGCTCTATCAGCAGGCAGCAGCAGTTTGTTGTTGATCAGAGGCACTCTCTCAAGAAGCTAATATAGAAGAGGAGGCTGCACACTGCAGGGCCTATATCAGGCTCAAGTCCTGCTTGAGAATTCCACTGGCACTATATGTACTTTATGGATTTTTTTCACCTTTTTCTCCCCGACCCAGGACCCCAGCATACACGTAGATGCGCAGGCGTGGAGGTGCACGTGCAGGATGGGTACTGGCTCGGCCTCCACCGCCCCACCTCTAGCTATTGCCACCGCTCCCTCGTGCCTACACTTCCCACTGAACCTCTACCTGGTGGGAGCAGAACTACGGAGAGTGCGGGCATCCACCCCGGGAGGAGAGAGCTGCCTTGTGACTGCTCAATCTAGCTCGCTCACCCCCCCCCCAAACGCCAGCTCCCCGATGACCTGGGAGGTAATTCCCGAACCCAGGTCGTTGGTACAGTGCAAGGTAAGGTGTCCAGCGCCATCGGGTCAGCTCCAAAAATGTTATTTAAAAGGGCCAATCAGCAATTGTAACCTGAAGTAACAGCACTAGCGGATTCTCCTGATACTACTAATGGTTGGGATTTAACCAACTGACTGCCATCTACACACGGCCCCAAAGTACTGCCTACAAGTCAAATGCACAATTACGGCCCCTCTCCCATTCAGTAGCCTCCCTTACATGACAGGTCTGTCTCTCCCTCACTACTCTGACTGTTATTCCCTCACCTTAGCAATGTCAGTGATCACATTTTACAATGCAAGCACTGTGGATAGTTGACTCCATCGAAACTGACGCTCCTGCTGACCCGCTACTCCCTTGCTTGCTGGCCAAAGCTCACCTCCCTCCCCACCTAGTGAGCGCTAACACAAATATGCTCTATTCTCTCTCTCCCTTGTATGCGATCAGTTGTATGTGTGCGTATATGCATGTTTGTACTGAAATTTACAAGACATGGTGGTGGTGGCAGGCAGTGCTTACCGAGTCAGTCTGGGAACTTGACTTCTGTTGTAGGCTTAGCCTGGCAAGGGATTTCTAGGCAGAATGCTGGAGAGACAAAATTACATAACTAAGGCAAGGATACAATGTTTGGAGAGACATGCCCCCCAAAATAATTATGCCCATGCCAGATACTGGAGGTTTGCAGCAAAATTTTCCATCTGCCTGCTTGTGTTCCATCTGCAAATGCCAGGTACTGTATTGTTCTTGTGACTGAGACTGCTGCTGTTTTGCCCTGCTCTACCTAAACGAACTGGCTGTTTCTCAGTGTGCTGTTCCAGTACCGAGAGAGAGGACAGATGCCCCTAGTGCGTCAGAGCAAAGGAGGAGGGGCAGTGAGTTTAAAAGAATGCTCCGCGTACTGCACAGTAATATTCCATCTGCTTGCTTGTGTTCCATCTGCAAATGCCAGGTACTGTGCTGTTCTTGTGACTGAGACTGCTGCTGTTTTGCCCTGCTCTACCTAAATGAACTGGCTGTTTCCCGGTGTGCTGTCCCGGTACCGAGAGGGAGGAGAGACTCCCCTAGCATGTCAGAGCAAAGGAGGAGGGGCAGCGAGTTTAAAAGAACTCGCCGTGTACTGCGTGAGCATGAGTGGCGCGAGCGCCACTCGGAAGAGAAAAAGCTTTACCGGGACTGTTTTAGTGTAAGGTTTAAATGTATTATCTATCGTGTCTTAGATAACATACTTGTGAATGTTATTTGGATTGCAGCATTCTTTAGCTTGGAATTAGAGTGTTGTGGATTGAGGCTTGGTATATTTGTAAGTGAAATTGACTCTCCAACTATATACAATGCCTCTATGCTGCCTATTTGGGCGTTTTACTATTAAATTGTGTGGTTTCTCTTTTCTTCCAGAAATAGCTCCCTTTTTATATTTAAAGTTGCAGTTTTTTAATCTGACTCATAATACTGTTAGGAAATGGCCTATTTTGCACTCATGTTTGGTGTGATAGTCTTGGCTTTTTTAGATAAACACATTCTGAAATTTCAACCAGACCCAGAGATTAGAACATGTTCTTTTTCTAATTCAATGACAAAAATGTATTTTTCCATAGGAGTTGGTAGAAAAAATAAATTCCATACTTTTTGGAATCAGCGTAGGATTAAATGTAGTGTGCAAAATTTAGGCCAGGAGATTACATTCCCTAGGGCCATAGGGGATTGATATCCCTTCTTATTTTTGCACTAGGCAGTGGGGATATCGAATCAAATTCTGGCCCTGGAATTCAGACCAATATTATTAAAATAGCCCATGATAATGTCATAAGTTTTGCTGGAAAACAGTATATTTTTGACCTCTGGGTATCAGAAAATGCCTATGATATTATAAGAATTACAGAAACCTGGCTATCAAAAAAAGCATTTAGATTCTGAATTTCAAAAGGAAAATTATGATTTTTATAGATATGATAGGCCTTCTAGGGGAGGTGGAGTTGCACTTTATATTATAAGTAATTTGGGCCATGTAGAGCTGCTTTTTCCTGGCAATATTGAGGGCATCGAGATATTACTGGTCTATATGACTAGATTAAAAAAAAATGTGTGTTGGGGTAGTATATTCTCATCCAAAAATAAAAATGTCAGCATTTGAGCTTTTGGCTTTAAAAGTAAGTATGTTGATTGGCCAAAGGGACGTACTCCTGATTGGAGATTTTAATGCAGCATGGGGTGCAGAAAGAGGTCTTAAACTGCAATCTGAATTTCAGGCATTAGGTCTTACTCAAGTAATAAATATTCCCACAGGTAGAAGTACATATGGTAGTGCAGGAAACATTTTGGACCCGATTTTTATTTCAAATGGTATTCACTTATTGGATTATAAAGTGGGTTCTCCAAATTTAGATCATTGTTACCTTGAGTGTAATATCAATTACAATTATGACATTTCTGACATTGTAAATTGTCAGTATGTTAGAGATTTTAAACATTTTAATAGATCTGCTTTTCAGATCCAAATGGGACAAGTAAATTGGGCTTGTATAGATTTAATTCCAGAAGTAGATATGGCAGTCAGAGAATTCACAAATATATATTTAGAAGTATGGGATAAAAGTGCTCCCTTTAAAAAATCTAGAGAAAGACTTAAATATAATACTTGGGTAAATGAAACAATTAAAACGTATAGAAGATGGAAAGACAGGATATGGAAAAAGGCAAATCGATCTTTAAAAGTGGAAGATTGGGGATTAAGAAAATTAGAAATAAAAGTAAAAGTTTGATAAGAAAAGCAAGGAAAAGTTATTATAGAAACAAAGTGAATCAAACAAAAAATCCATCTCAGTATTGGAACTTAATCAAGGATTTGGAAGGTAGGGAAAGGAAACACCTGAAAATAACTTTTAAGGATGAACTGGGAGAGGAGATGTCTACAAAACAAGTAGTAAATAATCTGAATCAGTATTTTTATCTTCCCGATATAAAAATAAAACAAGTTGATTGGATTCAGAATTATGTTTTCCAACAGATTAGGCCTTTGGAGACACAACATAGAGAAAGTACACCATATTTCCACTTTTGGGCAATTAAAATTGGTGAAGTTAAGAAGCAAATATGATGGTTACATTCACGGAAAGCAACAGGGATGGATAGACTAGAGACAAGTTTTTTTTAAAGCTTCAGTAGAGCAAATAAGTCCAATATTGACAAAAAAATTTAATTTTAGTCTTCAGCAAAAAAGTTATCCAGACTTTTAGAAAAATACCAAAATTGTTCCCATTTTCAAGGGCAGAGATAAGAATAATCAATCAAATTATCGACCAATAGCCCTATTGTCGATTGTCTTGAAGGTCTTGGAACGCCTAGTCTATGCCCAGTTATATGAATACCTGGAGAAGTATAAACTCCTGACTGATTGTCAGGCGGGTTTTAGGCAGGGGAGTTTGACAGCCACTGCCCTGATGGACTTCCTGGACTCTGTGACAAGTGGCCTCAAGGTCCGGGAGTCTGTTAGGATGGTGTTCTTCGACCTCTCGAAGGCCTTTGATTTAGTCAACTTTAATAAACTGATAAAAAGGTTGGCTCAGATAAGTATATTAGAATCTGTTCAGACATGGATATTATCATATCTGACTGAACGTACAGAACAGGTACATATAGATGGAATAATGTCAGACAAAGAGGGTACTTTTAGGGGAGTTCCCCAAGGTTCAGTCTTGGGTCCTCTATTATTTTTGATCTATATAAATTCCCTTCCATCATGCATTCAAAATAGTAAGATTTATTTATATGCTGATGACATGGCCCTTATAGGGAAAGCCAAAAATCTGGATGACTTACAAAAAACACTGCAATTTGATTCTGACATTTTACAAAACTGGTTAATTCAATCTAGAATAGTCCTTAGTACTAAGAAGAGTCAGGTAATGCTTAAATAAACTGCCTCATCAGATGTTAAACATTTTTTCTTTAGTGGGTTTAATGTTAGAACAAGTTTCAGTACATAAGTATCTGGGAGTTCATATGGATAGTTCTCTTAACTTTTTTAGTTGTATTTATGATATGAGAAGAAAGGGTAATTCTAGATTGGGTGTGTTAAGAAGGAAAACATCTATATTATCAAGAGAGACAAGAAATAGAGTGACTATACAATTACTCTTACCAACATTAGAATATGGTAGTTTATCAGTTTGCCCCTAAATACCTATTAAATAGTTTAGATAAAACATGTCATAGAATAGCGAGATATGTAATGAAATGCCCATATAATACCCATCATTGTAATTTACTCCAAGATCTTCGTTGGGATTCCCTTGCAACTCGTCGAAAAAACTTGTATGGTATAAAGCCTTTTTTGAATATGGAGGGAAGTTTAATCATAGTGTGACCTCTCTTGGTGTTCCTATTTCTGATAGACATAACCTAAGACATTTAAAACATAGATGTCAAAAGGTTCCCCTAGAATTAAATGTTTATAGTAAAATGCAACGTCATTTCTATTTGTCAAAAATATGGAATGAAATAGATTCAGATATTAGAATTGTTAATAGTTTTAATAAATTTAAGTATTCTCTGAATACTATTTGGAGAAATAGATGCATTTGCTATGGTGTTCCTTAGATTATATAAATACTCCTTTTTTCTTTTAATCTTTCCCTTCTTTTATTCTTTTGTTTATCATTTGTCTCCATTTCCTTCCCTGCTTCTCTTCCTTGATGCTTTGTTCAAACATGATAATATTGAGAATGTAAATAATTCTCTTTCTCTTGTTAGATATCCAATCTGTGGGTTTGCCTGGATAATGCATACTTAAAGTGTGATGAAATTGTTGAATTTCTCTGACATACTGTGTATTTATGTACGTTTTTTGTAATCTATGTAGTGGAATTGTTTGTCTTACATGTAAGACTTGTTCCTGTGATATATTATTACATGACGTTATTTGTTTTTTGTGAAATTGTAATCTTAAATCAGGACAAATTTGATAAACAGGGCCTTTGGTCCTAAAAGTTATTAACCTGTTAAAAAATAAAAACTTTTTATCTGTTATCTCTCTCTTTAAATTGAGGAAGCTGGCAGTTCTCACTTGCGGTGACCAAATCTATTCTTCTGAACACTGATGGCAGGATTTGCTGGTTCGCTGTCCTCACTTGGCTTCCCTGACTTATTCTGCTTAAGGAATCTGCCAGTATGTTGTCTTTTCTTGGTAGATGTGCTGTTCACATATACAAAATAAGCTAGGTTCCAGAACATCACAACTACTGTGTATGGTTTCAAGGATCTGGTTTGCCTTGCTCCTTTATGTAATACATTGTTGTTGTATTGTCTGTTCTGATCTGGACGGACTGACTTTGTATTCTAGGGGGAAATGTTTGAATGACCAGGAACACTGCCCCGAGTTCTTGCAGGAAGATGTGTGTCCTGGTCTTCCATGGACTCCACGTGCCACCTACTGTAAAGTCTTCTAGGTGGGCAGTGCATCCTAGAAGTGACGCACCTGTTGTGATTACACTTGTTAGTGAATACTGGAGGAATGAAATACCTCTCTGAGGTTGCTTTCCTCCCTTCACACCTGCAGTGCCTGTAAAAAAAAAAAATTCTGTTACTGGCACCTGCTTTGAAACTAAGACCTTTGTTAGATGCAGTGGTCTTGATTAGTTGGTATAGGCCATGTAAATTATCAAAATCTGAACTTTATAAAATGTCCCTATTTCTTTGTATTGAGTGTGCCTCTATACGCTGCATATTATTGCATCACAAAATGTACTAGTGTGGGGGCACCACTTCCATGGAATCAAAATACGGTCACTTCTCTTCTGAAACAGAGGCAGAGGAAAAATTACAATTTAGGCATAAATCAACTCGGGCAGGTTAGGCACATTATATGTTTCAGGGTGGGGCAACTGGTAAAACAGCAGAAAAAAATGTTCTTTAAATATTCGGTATAATTGGTTTTGTGGTAAAATAGAAGCTAAATGCAAAACAAAGAACAAAAAGGCAGTTTGGTTCCCTGCGATCAGGAACCATAGAAAAATGGGACGTAATAAAAGAAATAATGAATGTAGCGCAGCAAATACAGTTTTTATACAAAATATAGCAGTCCCCTAAAATGGGCACCACAGAAAAATACAGGTTACTCACCTGTAACAGGAGTTCTAGGAATGGTATATGTTGTTCAGCCACACTGTCTGGCAGGTTCCTTGCCACTTTAAATCTTGCCAGAAGGTCTTCAAGTTGGCTCCTCCCACCCACCTGGGCGGTAAAACCCATGGCTCCACCCCATGAAGCCAGATCTAGCCCGCTGGAAGCCAGGCTGTGCGTCGAAGCTGGGTGGGTCGTGTGGATGAACAACATATACCATTCCTAGAACTCCAGTTACAGGTGAGTAACCTGTATTTCTAGGGACATGGATATGTTGTTCATCCATACCGTCTGGCAGACTCCTAGCAGCTCTCCGGGAGGAGGGAGGCAAGGCGCAGACCCCCTACTTAGGAAATAAAGACTGGAGAACCGAGGCCCCAAAACCAGCATCCCAGCGTGACTCAAGGTCGATGTGGTAGTGGGTGATGAAGGTGTGTGCTGACTTCCAGGTAGCAGCCCTGCAGATTTCCTGGAGAGGAACATCCCTGGATGCAGCCACCGATGCAGCGGTATGGCAGGTAGAATGAGCTCTTATCCCTCTGGGAGGCTCCATGCCCGCCAAGCTATAGCAGAGATCTATGCAGGAGGTGACTCACCTGCCTATTGTTCGCTTGGCTGCAGGTCTGCCAGGTGCGGCTTCAGCGTAGGTGACAAACAGCTGGCGAACCTCTCCCCGAACTTCAGCCGTCCGCTCCTTATAATAAGAGAGCGCTCTTCTAGGGTCCAAAGTATGGAGCCTATATTCAGCCTCCGAGGTGTGATTGGGGGTAGAACACCGGCAGAGTCAATACATGGTTAAGGTGAAACTCCGACACCACCTTCGGAAGGAATTTCGGTTGGGGGCGCAGGACAACCTTGTTTGTTCCTGAGGACGACCAGATAAGGAGACTCGATGGAAAGCACCTTCAGCTCTCCCATCCTTCTGGCTGACATGATAGCCACCAAGAAGGTTGTCTTCTACGATAGGTGAGAGATGTCACACCTGTGCATCGGTTCGAATTGCTTGCCCATGAGCTTAGCCAATACCATCAGTAGATCCCATGGAGGTGGAGGTCTTGCACTGGTGGGGATATGTGATCAAGGCCTTTGAAAAAGTGCCCGACCACCTTCTCCTGCGCCACTTACTGCTTCCTGGCCCGTGCCCGGTAAGCAGACATGGCTGCCAGCTGCACCTTAAAGGTCGTCGACCAAAGCCCTTGCTGAGAAAGAGATCACAGGTGGTCCAGAATACTTGCCAAGGAACAGGAGGAAGGGTCCAGGCCCTTGCCCTGTCACCAAATGGAGAATCTCTTCCATTTGAAGGCGTAGCATTTTCTGGTCGACTACTTATGGGACGCCTCAACAACGTTGAGGACCTCATCAGAAAGATCCAAGGCCTGGAACTCTAGCCGCTCAGGAACCAGGCTGTCAGGTGCAGGGATTGAAGGTCCGGATGGAATACCTTCCCCTGATTGACTGAGATCAGGTCCGGGCAGGCTGGAAGACTCCTCGGGAGCCTGGAGGTGAGACTGAGGAGATCTGGATACCAGAACTGGCGGGGCCAGTCAGGGGCTACCAGAATCATCTGCGCCTTGTCCCTCTTTGCCTTGAAAAGCACCTTGTGGATCAAGGGAAATGGGGGAAAGGCGTAGAAGAGGCCCGGTGTCCATGGCCTCGAGAAGGCATCCCCCTGCAGCGAGCCCTGCTGAGGGGGGCAGGCATGAAACAGTCTCAGCTTCGCATTCTCCCTGGAGGCAAACAGATCCACCTGAGGCATGCTCCAGTGGGAGAACAGATCTTGTACTACCTCTGGCAGGAGAGACTACTCGTGGGATGCAGCCCCTATCCGGCTTAGTGCATTGGCCAGAATGTTGGAGGCTCCTGCCACAAGGATGGCATGGAGATCCACCTCCAGGCTGCACACGAGTGACCAAATGCGGAGAGCTTCCCTGCACAGAGGCATGGAGCGCGTCCCGCCCTGATGGTTTAGGTAGTACATGGTTGTGGTATTGTCCATCTGGACCTGAACCACTTGACCCCATAGAAACGGAGCGAAGGCGGTGAGGGCTAGACGAACCGCTCGGAGCTCCAGCAGGTTAATGTGGCATCAGGACTCCCGAGAGAACCAGAGGCCATGCGCTCTGTGCTCCCCCAGATGGGCACCCCAACCCATCAGAGAGGCATTGGTCGATAGAGAGACCGTCGGCTCGGGGAGGACAAACGGGATGCCCTCCTGCTGACATGCTGCAACACTCCACCACTGGAGAGCATTCCACATCCCCTGGGTCACTATCACTAGCTGATCCAGAGGATCAAAGTGCTGTGACCATTGGCTGGCCAGCCCCCATTGAAGGGGACGCATGTACCAACGGGCCCAATGGACCACGCTGGTGCAGGCTGCCATGAGGCCCAGGAGGCGCAGGAAGTCCCGGGGAGGGCGCAATTGCCCAACTTGAAATGACTGGGCAAAGGAGGAAAGAATCTCGGCCCTGTCCGCCTGGAGTCGTGCTCTGGCTTGTAGAGAGTCAAGCTCTGCCCCGATGAAATGTATCACCTGCTTTGGCACGAGTTCTGACTTGGCCTCATTGATAAGGAGGCCAACTTGAGAGCAAACCTGGAGGGCCAGATCCCTGGACCGCTTCACCTCCATTCTGGAGGAGGCTGCAATCAGCCAGTCATCCAGGTAGGGGTACACCCAGACCCTTCGGCGCCACAGAGTGCTGTTACCACTGCCATGCATTTGGTGAAAACCCTGGGAGCTAGAGAAAGGCCAAAGGTCATGGCCCAGAACTCGTAGAGGGATCCCTCTGCCCTGAAGTGGCGCAATCTCTGGTGGGACAGATGGATTGGGACGTGAAAGAACACATCCTGGAGGTCCAGAGAACAGAACCACACGCCTCGTTCCAAGGATGGGATTATCTGAGCCAGTGTGACCATCCTGAAGGTCCGAGACCTTAGGAACCTGTTCAGGTCGTGCAGGTCTAGAATGGGGCGCCAGCCCCCCGTCCGTTTCGGGACCAGGAAGTACCTGGACACAAACCCCGGGTCTGGTGGAGGATCCGCCACCTTCCTGATCACCTCTTTTTCAAGGAGCAGGGCGATGTCGGCTCAGCGAGCTGACAGAGAGGCTGCGGATCCAGTAGCCCCCCGAGGGGCGAAGGCTCGGAAGGGTGGGGCCTGCTCGAACTCCAGGGGCAGGCCCTTTCCTACCACCTCCAACACGCAGCAGTCCATGGTGATAGTGGACCAGGTAGAAAGGAAGTAGCAGAGCCATCCCCCCCAAGGGGGGAACCCAGGGGGGAGTGACGAGGCTGGGGGAGACACCCCTCAACATGTCACTGGGCAGGCTTGGAGGAGGGACCTGCCGAGGGACCTCCTGGACCTTTTCCTCCCTGCTTCCTGTTAGAGAAAGCTGCATGTTTGGCTTTGGGGTGCCAAGCGTGAGCATGCTTGCCCTGATGCTGGTGCTGTGGGGCCAGACGTGCCGCAGAAGGGTGAAGGGACTTATGATGTTGGAGACGACCCTTGTCCTTCTGGGCGGAGGCAACAGAGTCCAGAGTAGCACTGGACTTTTCGATCTGCTGGAGGTGACCTTCCACTCCAGAGCCGAACAGGTCAGTCTCCAGGAAGGGGACATCCATCAGTTTATGGTGGGTATCCACCATGAAGGTGGATATCCTCAGCCATGCTCTGCGGCACATGGCCACTGCTGCCGCAACTGATCTGGCACAGGAGTCTCCAATGTCCAGAGCTGTTTGGAGCTGCTGTTTTGCCACTGTCCTTCCCTGGTCCCGTACCTGCTTGACTGTGGTCTGCAGGTCAGCCAGGAGATGAGGGAACACCTCATCCAGGGAGCCCATGAGGGCGTGGGAGAAGTGTGCCATCAGAATGGCCGAGCTGGTCTGGCAGAGGCCAAGGGAGGATGCAGCGCACACCTTGCACCCAGCATAGTCCAGCTTTTTGGACTCCTTGTAAGGGGGCTTATCCACATCCCTAGCATTCCTGGAACACCAGAAAACGCTATCGGTGACCAACCCCTCGGCGGAGGGGTGTTTCGAAAAACCAGACAAAGAGCTGGTAGGGACCGCATACTTCCTGGCCATCGTGGCGGAAGGCGCAGGACAGGAAGTCGGTCACTGCCAAAGATTCACGGCTGGGCCAACAATGGCTTCAGCCACCAGAAAGACCTCCGTGAGTGAATCCCCTCGGTCCAGTATCTCCATCAGGGGATACTTGGCTCACTTGGATACGGGCTCGAGCTGCATCCCAGTGGACTCTGAGATGAGCCGAAGCAGACCCATAAAGGATGATGGGCTCTCGTCCATCGACTGCCCCCCGGAGGACTCCAGGTCAAGGAGCCTGGAAAACAGGAAGGAGTCGTTGTCGGACTCCGAGGAGTCCACGAAGAGTTGCCTGGGGCCTGAGCCACCCTCCAACTGCCGAGGACAGTCAGGAGTGAGGGTAACCGACAACCTGTGGGGCAGACCCTGACCCGACCAACAGTCCTTGGTCGGCGCCCCCAATTTCGGTTGTGGAGGCGGAGGTTCCACCACAATCGGTGGGGCAGCTGGTTTCAGCCGAACAACTGGCCCAGGCTTGGGCACCTCAATTACAGCGAGGGGTTGTTTTGGCCGTTCGGGTGACAGTCACTTGATGGCTGGGGTTGGCGACGGCTTGTTCCCGGACAGAAGCAACTGCTGCCATATTAGGTCCTCGTAGCGTCGACGCAATTTGCGCCAAAGCCTCTCCTCTTCCAAGGAGGAAGACGAGGATGAGCGGCGGCGCCGCTTACTTCGGTGCTGAGACTGAGATCGCCGATGTTGGCAGGATCGGCTGGACTGAGACGAGGTCCGAGACCAAGACTGAGACCCTCTGTGTTTCCGAGGATGGGTCTGGGAAGGGGTGGGGGACACCCGTTCTTCCCTCTGCTTAGAAGCCTTGACCAGGGACTCCGGCACTGGAGGCGCAGGCAAGTCCTCAGTCTCCACCGGGGGAACTGGTGAAGAAGTGTTGTCGGCTTCACCAGTCGACAGCCCATCCGACGGGTCGAGAAAAAATCTTGACCGCATCGACAGGTGTCTCAGCCGGCTGACCTGACGGGGACACCGTGAAGCCAGCGGCCTTAGCCGCAACCTCGACTGAAGTCGAGTGTCGACTGTTCGGGGAAGGGGACCTCTCCCACTGCCACGAATGCCAATGGCGGGACTTACCTTTTGAGTACTTCTTTTTGGACCGAGAAGAATGTCCTGAAGGGCCCTCTCCCTTCGTGGAGAGGGACTGGCAAAGCTCCTGAAAAGAAGCTGTGTAGGAGGATCCTAGAGAGAGCAGGATAAATGCCGTGACCGATGAAGAAAAAGATGTGGCCTGGGCCGCCTCCTCTTTGAGGGCGATCATCTGCTCAAGTTGCTCAGCCGAGCCAGCCGGCGCGGACACCGCCCAATGGGCCTCCTTTGACTTCACCGGCGGGTAGAACTTCTCGCGGCGCCCAAGCTGTAACCGGGCAGCGCAGTCTTCCAGGATGTTGGCCGAAAACGAACGGCATAACTCGCAGGCCTGCGGGTCATGGTCTAGGCCGAGGCAGTAAATGCACATGGAGTGCGGATCCGTCCTGAACATTTTCTGCCCACATGGGCACCGCCGAAAACCAGGAGTCGATTTGTCCATCACAGCCATGAGAAAGCAATTTGACCGAAGTCTTGAAAACTTAAGAATGAGTTTCGAGCGAATCGAAGAATTAGGATCCAGTCTATACACAGAGTGTTAAGGAGGGAACCTGAGCTTCCAAGCGATAAGGAAGATCTGGTGTCATGGGGTGGAGCTGAGAGTTTTACCACCCGGGTGGGTGGGAGGAGCCAGGCTGAAGACCTTCCGGCAACATTTAAAGCAGCAAGGAACCTGCCAGATAGTGTGGATGAACAACATATCCATGCCCCTAGAAACTTGGATTTTTTTTTTACTTCGGTTCCTGAGAACAGATAGGGAACAGAAGAACCATGGAAAAAATGTATGAATTGCATTGAAAAATACCTCAATAATGCAGAGTATTACTATTAAACTTAAAAACTACTAATCATTAAAACATTTAAATAATAAACCATTCTGGAGGCCAGAAGTGGGGAGCTATACTTTTTGGTGACTACTCTCTACAGCGGAGAAACAAATTTGACGTTTGGTTAGTAGAGGCTCTATAACTACCCAGCAGAGTTTGAACTTCACTATAATTAAGCAATAATAAACGGTGAGAGTTACGTTAATGTCCTGTTAATCACCCCCTGGGGGCGTAACGTGGCACGTTATTATAAATGGGTTAGAAGTTACTGTAGTTTGAATATTTTTTGCTTATTTTTGTGTGAAATTATCATAAAAGCCTCTCTGCTGTGCTAAACTGCATAGGATTGATTAGGTTTGTTTGCTGTGATTTGGATCAGTGTGGGCTACACTGATGTACATGGCATGCAAATTTATAAACAGAATATAGCACATGTGCGTACTTTACAATACAGAAATGATTTGCAATATTTTTTTTAAAGATAGAACATTAATAAATGCCAACTTCACATTTCATCACAATGGTTAGAATAATACAGTTAATCCAATACTTATGTTATATACAGTCTTTACTGAGGAAGAGGAGGGTAATGGGTCTGAACGGAGTACAAGGGGTGAGAATGGTGCAGAAATGGACGCAAGTCCCTTTACATGAGAAAGGGTCCTGAAGGAACTGGAAGTAATAAGAGTTGATAAAGCAATGGGGCCAGATGGGGTGCACCCCAGGGTCCTTAAAGAACTAAGAGAGGTGGTGGCTGAACCTCTGTCTATCCTGTTTAGCCGATCATTGGAAACAGGGCAGGTACCCAAAGACTGGAGGATAGCAGATGTAGTCCCCTTATACAAAAGTGGGAACAAAGAGGAAGCAGGGAACTACAGACCAGTCAGCCTCACCTCGGTAGTGGGGAAGATCATGGAAGCACTACAGAAGGAGAGATTGGTGGAACATCTGGTTGTCAATGGATTACAGGACCCAAGACAGCATGGTTTCACCAGGGGGAGGTCATGTCAGACCAACCTCATTGAATTTTTTGACTGGGTGACTAGGGAGGTGGATCAGAAGAGGGCAGTGGACATGGCCTATCTGGACTTCAGCAAGGCCTATGACACTGTGCCACATAGAAGACTATTACGCAAACTGGGGAATATGGGTGTGGGCAGGACAGTAGTGTGGAGGGTAGGTAACTGGCTGGGCGGTAGGACACAGAGGGTGGTGGTAAATGGCTGTCACTCCACAGAGGGAAGAGTGACCAGTGGGGTACCACAGGATCAGTGCTGGGACCGGTCCTATTCAATATCTTCATCAGTGACATTATGCAGGACCTAGAAGGCAAAATTTCACTGTTCGCTGATGACACAAAGCTTTGTAACAGAGTAGACACACCAGAGGGTGTAGACAGATTGAGAAGGGACCTGCAGAAACTTGAAGAACGGTCAGGGGTTTGGCAGTTGAAATTCAATGTAAGGAAGTGCATGATAATGCATATGGGGCACAAAAACCCTGGCACAATAAATCAGTTGGGGGGTGAGGATATAGCATGCACCAAGCAGGAAAGGGATCTTGGGGTTATCATCTCTGATGACCTCAAGGCAGGGAAACAATGTGACAAGGCAGCAGGTAAAGCAAATAGGATGTTGGGATGCATAGGCAGGGGCATCACTAGCAGGAAAAGGGAGGTCATAATTCCACTATGCAAGACACTAGTGAGGCTCCACCTGGAGTACACTGTACAGTTCTGGAGACCTTACCTATGTAAGGACATAGACAGGATAAAGAAGGTTCAGAGGAGGGCAACAAAGATGGTGCATGGATTGCATCACAAGTCCTATGAGGACAGGTTGAAGGAACTGAACATGTACTCCCTGGAGGAAAGGAGGGAGAGAGGGGATATGATAGAGACATACAAGTACCTTACAGGGAGGAACAGGATGCAGGAATACACTATTTTTAAGCGAAAAAGATGTTCCAGGACTAGAGGCATGGGATGAAATTGAGGAGGATGATTCAGAGGAAACGGAGGAAGAATTTTTCACAGAACGGGTGGTGGACAAGTGGAACACCCTGCCAGAGGAAGTGGTGGGGCTGAAACAATCACAGGATTTAAGAATGCATGGGATAGACATAAAGGAATTCTGGAGGTCAGGGGTAAGGGGCAACAGACTTCTTGGAAAACATAAACTGAACTTACATGCCCAAATGGGCAGACTGGGTGGGCTATAGGCCCTTATCTGCCGACACTGTCTATGTATCTATGTATGTTGTAATTTTTTACTGTACTTTTCTAATTATACCCATTAGGTGCAGAAGTAACGCAATGCATGTACAAGTATTGAAATAATATGTGTTGCTGTCGTGTCAGAAATAGATTTGCTCTGAAATCAACATTCTATGAACAAGCCTATAGACAGTTCCTCACATATGTAAAACCTTTTATCTGCCAGAAAAAAACACTGAGATGCCAACAATGTTATGGGTTAATTTTCTTATTTATTATGTGCTTTTTATAGTCTTTGTAGAAAAGATTTATTTTTTTATATTACTGTCATTTTCATGTCAGCCCTAGACTGGCTCAGTGGACCCAACACGTGCGAGTCCTCCGGTTCCAATCCTTCATTGCATGAAGACATAGTTCTGCCCTCTCCCCGCCCAGTCCTACTCAGTGCCCCGCTCCAGCTACGCTTTCATGGGAAAGTAAGATTGCAAATAAAAACAGCTCACTCTGCCAAACTGGGAGCCACTAGCGGTTTCCAGCCATGCTCAAACACCAACATCCACAATGAATTGCAGATACCTTTACCACAACAGAAGCTCACGGTGCTGCACTGTGATGACCTGTCACGGCTCTCGGTGACATTGCACGCCTCCTCAATTAGAAAGTTAAAGGAGGAAGCTCAAACACCAGAGGGCCCAAGGACCCCTAAATTCTCTGTTTCAACTGCCATTAGAACTTGGTGTATATTTTCTCAAGGCTCATCTAAATCAAGTCTGTGAAAACCAGAAGTTACTACGCTGTGCGATCACGTCCAGCAGGTATATTTATCTAACATTAATGTAGAGCTCCTAGAACTTTATCAACCACGCAGATTATTTTTTCATTCCTACCCTTATAATTTCAATTTATTTATTTTACCAGGAAAAGGCTTTGTTGAGCAAGCTCACTCACAAGGAGGTCCTGGGTAGGACAGCTGAAATTACATCACAGTACAGTACAGTGAAGAGTAATACAAATATAGGGAAACTATCAAATATTGAAAACTCAAAGCATCACATATAAGGAAGCACAGAGGTAGCAAGAAGTACTTAAGATCTGGCTCAGTAAAGCAGTGCATCTTTGGTGAAAACAGTGATGTAATTTTGCTAGTATTAGTATTCGTCACATAGTACTTGTCTAGTTAGACACTTTAAAGTAACTATATACGTTAGTCAACTATGTAACTTAGTATTATGCTTCAGTGCCCTGTCGGTAGCATACCTAGTGTATAGCATATCTGGTTCCTGACCTAGTGCATCTTATTTACATGTGCAAACTTCAGGACAATTACTATCGATAAGGGACTAAGAACTTTCTCCCAACCAAGGAGCTAAGTTTAAGAGTACTCTGTAGCTTGGTCCAGGCAACCAGTATGATGGTGCTGATGGCAGATGCACTGAAGAGTGCTGAATATGAGGATGTGCCTAGTAGGAGACTATTGCTTTTCCTTAAGCATAAGTGCATGTGGTCCTTTTGTGAAGCTCCTTGGTACATCCTGGTAGGTCATTCGACAGTACCGTGCGACGATATCTAAAGATTATGTAGCCTCCTTTTGGCCAGTGAGGTTCACCCAACTGTTGCGTACAGACTGCAGTGGTGTATTAATGCCAGTAAATTTGTAACAAATATCAGTGCCCTATGGTACAGTATGTCGAGTTTGTTTGGGCAGTTGGCAGTACAGCAGCTCTAGATAATGTCCGCGTAGTCTATGACTGGTATGAAAGTTGCTTGTGTAAGGCGTAATCTGATATTCAACGGAAAGCAATGCCGATTTCTGTAGCAGAAGCCAAGTCTGATTCTCAGTTTTTTGTAGACTACATCTATATGTTCCATAAATGATAACTTGCTGTCGACTCACACTCCTAGCTAATTTTTTCAGCATCTTAGCTAGTACCAGAAGAAAAAATTACTCACCTTAGTAATGTTGTTTCTTCTAATGGAGTCTTGCTGTATTCTGACAATTGCAGTGAGGTCCAACCTTCGAACTGCCCCGGAGACGAAAGAATTAACTTTCCATGCCAGGCATGGAATGCTGAGCTCGAGCTCAGTTGAGACCCTGTCTGTTGCTGTTTGAACTCAAACCGTCAGATCTTTACGAGCTAAAGTCACTGAGTGTCCTGTGTGGAAGCTGTAAAACTACACTAGCCAACTGGCTACTAAATATAATAAACAGATTTTTTGTTCCCAAAATAAAGACTCAAGTCAGGAAACCCCAAAAATGAAATAAACACGACACCCACTCACCCAAAGAAAAGAGGGTGATAATAAAAAGGTGGGGCACCTCCTGAGTGCCAACACTGCTACTGCCCACCCACATCCCAAAAACAAAGGTTCTGAGAGGGGAAGGCGGGGGGAGGTCAGAATACAGCAAGACTCCATTAGAAGAAACAACATTACTAAGGTGAGTAATTTTTTCTTCAAACAACATGAAGTCTTGCTGTATTCCGACAATTGCAGACTACCACGCAATACCTCCATGGAGGAGGGACAGAACCTACTTAGGAAATAGGCTCTGAAGCACTGCTGTGCCAAACCGAGCATCACTCCTAGCCTGGATATCCAGAGAGTAATGCTTGGTAAAAGTGTGAACTGTTTTCCAGGTAGCTGCTTGACAGATCTCTAAGATAGGAAGATCCTTGGCAGCAGCTGTACCTCTGGTAGTGTGAGCCCTCAGGCCTGAGGGTGGAATCCTACCTAGTTTTTCATAGCAAAATTGAATGCAAGAGACAATCCACCTGGCAATGGATCTTTTAGTGGCAGGTTTTCCCTTACCAACCTCACCACAATTGAGGAACAGTTGGAGGGAGTCAAACCTGTGACCCTTGGTATGCTCTATGTAGTATCTAAAGGCTCTTTTCACATCCAAACTGTGCAGCCTCCTCTCACCAGAGGAGGAATGGCCAGTGAAGAACACAGGAAGAGACATAGATTGGTTAAGGTGGAAGTCTGAAACCACCTTAGGTAAAAACTTCCTGTTAGTCCTGAGGACCACCTTATCTCTATGGAAAGAGATAAAATCAGGCTCCACTGACAGGGCTTGTAACTCGCTTATGCGCCTGGCAAAAGTGATGGCCACCAAGAAAACAGTTTTCCAGATCAAGTACTTAAGCTCTGCTGAGGACAAAGGCTCAGAAGGGGGTTGCATAAGCTGAGCAATGCAAACACTAAGGTCCCAAGCAGGGGCAGGGTCCCTGAATGGCGGATTGGTATGAAGCAATCCCTTGAAAAACTTGGAGAATACAGGGTGAGCTGAAAGGGAAGAAGGCTTACCTGCTGAAAGAAAAGCAGAGACAGCTGCCAGATGCACTCTTAGTGTAGCCAGTCTGAGTCCCAAGCTATTCAGATTTTATTTATTTATTTAGTTTTTGTTGACCGGGTAAGTGCACTAGACATATCCTGCCTATTTTCAGGCACGACCCGGGGGAGGGGGATACAGATGAATGCCAACTGACCTTGAACCAGATTACGCTGTTGGTGGTATTGTTAGTGAATGAGGGAAATTTGGCCAGGACACCGGGGAAATTCCCCTACTCTTTTCGATAAGTGCCATGGGATCTTTAACATCCACCTGAACTACCACCAATCCAGGCAGATGGGACCTCAGTTTAACGTCTCATCGGAAAGACGGCACCTCAGAAGTGCAGCACCCCTCTCATGCTGCACTACAGTGTCAGTACTGGGATATTAACCCAAGTGCCAGATGTGGGAACTGAACCCACAACCCTCTGATCTCCCGGCCTCAGAGGCGAGTGTGCTACCTACTGAGCCACTGACACTGTATGAACCATATAGTCAAGGACTGTGGGCAGGCCAGCAGACTCTGGGGAAATATGCTTCCCAGAGCGCCATATGGAGAATCTTTTCCATTTGGAATTATAAGTGGTTCTGGTGGAAGGCTTCCTAGAAGCCTTTAGGATATCCATAACACCTTGAGAGAGGTGTAAATCAGCAAACTCCAACTCTTCAAGAGCCAGGCCTTGAGACTGAGAGATTTGAGATTCGGGTACCAAACCCTCCCCTGAGCACAGGTTAACAGGTTGTAATTCTTGGGAAGAGACAAGGGAAGGTGGACTGCTAAGGACAACAGGAGAGGGTATCAGGGCTGTCTGGAGCAATCATAATCACTTTGCAGGGTTGAGACCTGATTTTGATTAGCACCTTGAACAGGAGAGGGAAGGGGGGGAAAGCATACAGGAACTTCCCTTCCCAATTGAGAACCAGGGCATCCAGGGGGACTGAGCCCAACACTGGGGACCTGCAGCAAAAGAGGGGAAGTTGGTGATTGTCTGGGGCTGCAAAAAGATCTATCTGTGGGGTGTCCCATCTAGAAAAGATCACCTCCAAAACCAGGGGATCCAGTGACCATTCGTGATGGCCCTGAGATATCCTGCTGAGGGCATCTGCCAGGACATTGTCCTTGCCTGGGAGGTGTACTGCTGTAAGGGAGGTGTTCAGAGAATATGCCAGAGACCACAACTTCATTGCCTCTGTGCACAAGGCCGTAGACAGAGTGCCCCCTTGCTTGTTGATATACCACATTGTGGTGGTATTGTCTGTCCTGATCTGAACTACTTTGTTCTGAACAGACTTGGAAAAAGCTTGAAGTGCTAGACAAACTGCTCTGAGTTCTAAAAGACTGATGTGAAGCAGAGATTCCTGAGGAGACCACAACCCCTGGGTGGTCAGGTCTCACAAGTGGGCCCCCCACCCCAAGAGGAAGGCATCTGTAGTAAGGATTAAAGAGTGAGACTAAGTGACAAAAGGAACTCCCTGTTTTAGATTGTCCTGATCCTGCCACCACTGCAATGCCTGGATCAGGGTTCGAGTCACTAGGATCAGTTTGGTCAGAGGGTCCTTTTTCTGAGACCAAAAGGCTCTCAAATGGAACTGAATGTCCTCATTTTAAATCTTGCTCCCTGCACCACTGCTGTAGAAGCAGCCATGTGCCCCAGGAGCTGCAGAAAATGCCTTGCTGGTTGAGACACCTGTAGGGTGAATGAAGAGGCCAGTGTGATAAGGGTCCTCGCCCTGTCCAGGGGAAGGAAGGCTCTTGCCTTTTCTGTATCTAGCTCCGTGCCTATGAAGGTGAGGAGCTGAATAGGCTCTAGAACTGACTTTGAAAGATTCAGAAGGAAACCTAAAGAAGTGAGCAGTTGCTGAGTTATCTGCAGATGTGACTTGACCTGGTCTGGGGACTGGCCTACTATGAGCCAGTCGTCCAGGTACGGGAAGATGGAAATCCTTTTCCTTCTTAGGAAAGCAACTACTACTGCCAGGCATTTTGTGAACACCCTTGGAGCCGAGGTTAGGCAGAAGGGCATTGCTCTGAATTAGTAATGGCCCGAGGGCAGCTCGAACCTGAGGTATTTTCGATGGGAGCTTCTGATGAGAATATGGAAATAGGGATGCTTGAGGTCCAGGGAGACTAGCCAGTCCCCTGGCCTTAGAGAGGGTAGAATTATTCCCAGATTCACCATTTTGAAATTTGGCTTTAAAAGGTGCTTGTTTAAATATCTGAGATCCACGCTGGGCCACCATTCTCCTGTCTTTTTGGGGATGAGGAAGTACCTGGAGTACAATCCTTTCCCTTTGTGTAGGGGTGGAACCCTTTCTACAGCTCTGAGAGCCAAGAGGGAAGAGACCTCTGCCTCTAGGGCAAGTGCCTCTGAATGATTTGCAGGTGGAAAGGATCTAGTTCTCATCTTTGGAAATTTTTTAAAGCTGAGAACCAGTCCCTGGCTTACTACTTCCAGGACCTATCTGTCAGATGTTAAAGACCTCCAGTCCTGGACAAAGTAAGCCAGCCTGCCCCCTACAGGTGGTGGAGAATCGGCCCTGGCAAACCCATCAGGGTGCCTGTTTGGCAGGGGATTTAGGCTGAGGGGTGGAAGCAGGCCTGCTTGTACCCCTTCTGCCTCTCCCTCTAAAGAACCTCCTCTGAGCATAAGCAGAAGAGGAGGCCTGGGCTTGTAGAAAGGCCTATGAAAAGGCCTGCCTGCCCCTGGGATGCTGCTCGAGGAATGGTTGTGCCTTCCTTGGCCTGAGCACTCCTATATAGGTGGTCCTGTATTCATCCATTTTTCATGTAATTCTCCGTTTGCTCCCCAAACAGAGAATTACTCCCAACAGGAAAATCCATGGCCTTAGTCTGGGTATCCTGAGACAGGCTAGTACATCTGAGCCAAGCCATCCTCCGAAGGGCCACAGATGTAGCCATGACTCTAGATGAAACATCATTGAAGTCCACTGCAGCATGGAACTGCACCTTGGATGCCTCAGTACCATCAGCAGCCACCTGCTCCAGCTTCTTGGCAAGCTGGCCAGGGACCTGTTTAGCTAAAGCCATGACAGTGTCCCATCTAGATTTCTGACATCTAGCTGTATAGGCCATATAATTGGCCTGCCTGAGTCCCAAGGATTGTGTCATGTACTGTTTCTTTGCCATGGCATCAATCCTCCTGGAGTCCTTATCTGGAGTGTGTGAAGCCAAGGGTATATTAGCCTTATCACAGGCTGCAGCCTGCACTACCCCAACATGGCTGCACTGCTGGGTAAGGAACTCCGTATCTGAGCCTGACAGAGTATACCTCTTGTCCATTCTCTTATCCATAGGAGGTACAGAATTAGGAGTCTTTAAAATCTTTATTGTCTGTTTCCCATAAGACTTGTGAAGGGGAATAGACAGCCTCCTGGACTCTGGGATATCCATCATTTCCACATAGTCAGACTCCTCCTGGTCATCCACAGCTTCTTCCATAGGAAGCTGAAGGGTTTTGGCCACTTTCTTGTAAAATATGAAACGGGAGGGGGACTCAGAAAGCCTAGGAGGAGACACTCCTGAAGGTCTGTCTGGGGAGATGTCCGGGTCAATAGGCACATCCAGACTTTCATAATCACATTCACTTTCCTCATACTCTCGTTCCTCCTCCTCCGGTTCATAAAATTCCTCCACATCATAATCCAGAACCGGCCGAACCGAGCGCCTTCCTGATGGTGCTGGTTTGGTCGGAACTGGGGATAGCGACTGAACAATTTATATCACTTTGGCTATTTCATCAGTGGTTGGAGAAGAAACTTTTGGAGCCACACCGGCTGATTTATCCCTTCTTGTTCTCTTAACTGGAACCGACTCCTCGGAATCGGTTCTCCTTTTGCCCGAAGAAGTTTTGCCCTGGTCAGAGGGCACTCCTTCTGGTTCGTTTTGAACCAAACTGGGCTGGTCATCCGGGTCATCGGACTTTTTGGCCTCCCTTTCCCTAAGCCTACCAACTCTCTTTTCTAGGGTAGCTGCAGGAAAAGTTTTACAAATCTGGCACTCTGAATTGAGGTGGTCAAACTCCCAGACAATAAACACAGGTGGCGTGGGGGTCAGCCTTAGCAAAGACTTCCCCACACACACTACAGTGTTGAAACCAAGTGGGCCCGGTTTTTCTTTTGGGTTTCTCAGACATGGCCAGTCCTAACAAAACTTACCCTTTTAATGGCAATCTGCCAGGCAAGACACTCTTATCGGTTCCTGACCGTGTTACGCGTCGTGGAAAAAAACGTAATAAAATCAGTTTTTTTTAGAACCGATAAGAACCGGTAACCACACTCTAAAAGTAGATGTAAAGATTTTTTAAACAACCTGATCTGTTCAAACTGAACCGATGAAACATTTACAAGTTCCACACAGAATAGAAAAACAATATAAACCTATCTAGTACTCACGAATACCACAGACAGAAACTGAACCGATAGGTTGTGGTTTAAATACGGTTGAAAACCGAGAAAAACAGTACTTTAACCGACAAACTGAACCGAGCAAAGGAGAAATCTTCGGAGTGACTGTTCAGTGAGTCGAAGTAAAGAATCTGACGGTTTGAGTTCAAACAGCAACAGACAGAGTCTCAACCGAGCTCGAGCTCAGCGTTCCATGCCTGGCATGGAAAGTTAACTCTCATCTCCAGGGCAGTTCTAAGGTTGGACCTCACTGCAATTTTCAGAACACAGCAAGACTTCATGTTGTTTGAAGGATTGATATTGGTCTGGAATGATTCCAATAAACATTTTTTAATTAACATAAAGATCTAATCCTCTGGGGCACTCAGCCCAGTGGACCCGATGCTATCTGTAATGCACTAGTGATGGATTCCTGGGGTTAGAATGGGGAATTATTTAATTATGCAGAGAGTGGTAAAACTAGTGGACCAATGGAATAAACTGCCGAAGGAGTTGGTAAACACTGAAACCATTTAACTTCAAGATCAAATGCAAAAGACACCAGAGTAGTTGTGATAAACAGGACTACATACTGGGAACTCAGGAACAGTGGGGAAGGTGGAACCAGTAACTAGGCAGGAAATCAGGGTTGACTGGAAGAATGATAATCCTTATCTGTCCTAAACCACCTACTGTATGTAAGTCACTTAACCTCCTTGTGGTTAACCAACTCCAAGTCTTGCCCTGTGTTTAACCTTCCTCTGTCTGCCTCAAGCTCATTTCTTCCCTGGGCGTGCCCAATGACTGCCGCCACTCTTCATAACTTATAAAGTGTTTTGGGGTACAGTGGTGTATGAAAGGAGCTATACAAAACCAAAATGGTTCCCTCCTTTCCAAAACAAATTACAACCTCTCAATATAATGCTGAATAAATCTCAACAAGCATTGCCTGTTCTATTTTAGATGGCAAATGGTTTCCAGAATGGACTACTAAACATGCAGGGATGGAGAACTCCAGGGTTTAGACTTGAGGTCTGAGGTCTTGAGTTATAAGAGTTCGGGTTAGTGTAATAAAAGCAATTAGCAGGGTCTTGGCAACATTAACCTACAATTTTAAAGGGACACTGTCAACTTCTAGCAGTTTTTTTATGTCCCATATAAATCTGGTACCTGCAGCCATCTGATGATGTAGTAGTCTTTAAAACTTGCAGCTTGGTATTTAGGGTGCTTTTTATTATATAATTTCTTAATTTATCCAAGTGCGCAAATCCTGAGCAGTCCACAGCTTCCACTTGTGCACACCTCAATGTGGTGCTAAAGCACCTGTAAACATGTGCATGTACCAGTTTGATTTTTTTTATAAGAGTTATCAGCTAAAGTAATCCCCGGTATGTGGCAAGTGTCCTGAGAGCTACAAAGGAAGTGAAATGTCAAAGCCAGTGCCCTAAGAAGAGTATTTCTGTGTCTGAAAAATAAAGCGGAGGTTCTGGGCACGGCAGCACGCACACTACCATCACGCTACTGCGATTGCACAGAACCTCAGCTTTAGTTTTCAAACACAGAAATACTCTTCTCAGAACACATGCTTTAACATTTCACTTATTTTCTAGCACTCTGGACACTTGCCACATATCGGGGATTACTTTAGCTGATATCTCTTATAAAAATCAAACTTGTACATGAAGGAGTTTACATGCACTTCAGTGCCATGCTGAGGTGTGCATGAGTGAAAGCAGCGGACCACTCAGGATTTACTCACTCAGATAAAGAAAAATATCATCAGAAGCACCCTAAATGCCAAGCTGCAAGTTTTCATTGGAAGGCTACTACATCAGATGGCTGCAGATATCATTTTTAAATGGGATATAAAACTAATCTAGAAGTTGACAGAATCCCTTTTAAACACTGTGAATGATCATTAAGCATGTTACTATATGGGATTACTCACCAGTTAGTCAATGGATCCAGCTGAGTCAATAAAGAGTTCAGCATCTTCTCTGTCTGTACCAGACGCTGTTCCAACTCAGATAGCTGATTTTCTAATAAAACAAAGTTAGATCTTCTCTTACTATTTATCTGAAGATATTTAGACTAAATGGGTTTATTAAGCCTGGTGGCTTGTTTACAATAGAGCTACTCTCAAGATGGCTAACATTTACGCAGACAATACATGACTACATGTTACGGTACAGGCTGCACAAAATACATCTGTAAAAGGTACCACAGCATAGGTTTCCATATTTCAACATATACGTTTCATGTTTTGAAGTGATTTGTGATCATTTCTTTTGACAGTAGCAATGTTGGGAACTGTTCTAATATCAGTGGGGAAAGAGTTATATAGTATAGGGCATACCTATTTCTTTATTTAGTTTTTGCTAACCAGATCGGTGCACTAGACAATTAAATGCCTATTTTCAGGCATGGCTCGGGAGGTTACAGGGGGTCAGAGTCAATAATAAGAGGCATAATATAAAACAAAGGCATTCACATGGGTAAACAGAATATATATAGACTTCATAACCCAGCACTTGTCCTGGAAGCCTGTCAACAATGGCTCGACTATCAAGACACTACAAATTCTGCATACAGAAATGCTTTGCAATAATTCGTTCTAACTAAATGCAGATAATTGTTTGTAGCCATACTGGTCCTTGTATAAACAGTTGGATTATTTATAGGTTTGTTCATACTTATAGTAATGCACTGTATTCTTATGTGTATGTATGTTTACATTTCATATTACATACATATATATATATATATATATATATATATATATATATACACACACACACACACACACACACACACACACACACTAATTATACACACCGCACACACACACATAGTACCCTATCTCTCTCTACCCCCACCCCCCATTTCCACCAACTCCAATATCCTGGCTTCATTTCATTGCACAACAGGTACTTTAAACACCTCCTAAAAGCCTGCCTCTCTTTAAATTTGCAACTCTGTCTTATGTACGTTAATTGCTAGTTGTTGACTGCACTATCCACAGAATAAAAAGTATGCTTTTTTGTAGCACTGGTCATTACCTGAAGGAGGACTCTGCAGTCTGAAAGTCTGCATTCTGAAATATTCTTGTTGGTCCAATAAAAGCTATCAAATCATCGACACTGTTCACTAGTTCCACCTTAGTGACACACTAGAACGGCCTGTATTTGTTTTGGCACAGAATCCCAACCTCACTGACCAGGACCATGTTGTACAACAATGCTCAGGCTCTTTGTTAGCAGTGAACCCACTCTGTCAGCTTGTTTTGATTACGGTTTGGATGCACTTACCTCTAGAGTTTGTTTTTCTCCTGTGTATATTTTAGCTTATATATAAATACACCTGCTGGACTATGTCAACGTACTGACTGCTGGTATCCTCCCTGGGACCCACATGAAAATGAGATGCTGCATCTGATGGGGTTCTCCCAGCTGGAGTCACTCAAATAAATGAATACAAATAAAGTACAGATCACCATTTATGTTAGTTCTAGTTTCTCTTGTGCAGTCAACTGGATAGATCTTGAAAGCTTTTGGACAAGTAATATGGAGAAAATGATTTATACAATATGCGTGGGCACAAAACCAATGCCATAAAAAATTTAAACTCCACAAATGTGTGATCAACTTTAGAGCCCAGAATTTATCATGCATATGTTGGAGAAACATTACCTGTCAATTATCCATCCCCCTTCCATCCTGCCAGTCAGCCTACTGCATAAAGAGGACATGCAATGGAGACCTGTTTAATAATTTATCTACAGTCGCACTTTGACCTCAGGTAACCTCAGGAGTGGCATAAGCCACAAGGGATGTGCCCGAGGTTAAACTGCTTGTGTAGATAAGTAATGCATCACATGGATTTCCATTGCATCCCTATTTAAACAGTGGTACATCATAATTACTATGCATATGTTCTTTTTTACATTTAATGGCTGCCAGCTTAGTCAACATATTATTTCCTGGAAGGTCTTATTAACAGCCATGTATGACCATGCCTGCTCTATTTTGTAAAACCCATAGTTTCTAGAAGTCCCTGGTTACGTCATGACACTAAACTGGCTCGGGTTATATATTCCCTTTTGTATGGGGACAAAAGAAAATATACCACAACTCCAAGGGCCTGATATTCAAAAGCTTCCCGGGCACAAATCCTGGTTTTATCACGCAAACCAGGCTTTGCGCAGATTTCCCATATTCAAAAGCCTCGTTTGCACATGCAAACAGGGTCTGCACCTGGGCAAACTCTGGAGGGGGGTGCAATGCAAATAGTGGGGCGAGGACCTGAATATCATCACTGTCTGATATCCACAGTATCGGCACCATGCAAGGGCACTTTGTGTGGTCCCCCTGCACGATGCAAATACTGCCAGAGACCACTACTTACTCCCTTGCTACCCTAGCAGTTGGCGGAGGAAGTGCGATGGCCCACCCACGCTGGTTCCAGTCCACAAAAACAGTGTCCCTGGTGTCCAGCGGTCCCTCCCCCCACCTGATCCCCTGTCTGGTAAATGCCAACATATTCCCTGGTTTCTAGTGGTCCCTCCCCCCACCCACACCAATGCCCAATGGTCAATACATCATTCCCTGGTGTCTAGTGGTCCCTCCCCCACCTGCCCCATGCTAGATGGTCAATACATCATTCCCAGGTGTCTAGTGGTCCCTCCCCCACCTGCCCTGTGCTAGATGGTCAATACATCATTCCTAGGTGTCTAGTGGTCCCTCCCCCACCTGCCCTGTGCTAGATGGTCAATACATCATTCCCTGGTTTCTAGTGGTCCCTCCCCACCCACACCAATGCCCAATGGTCAATACATCATTCCCTGGTGTCTAGTGGTCCCTCCCCCACCTGCCCTGTGCTAAATGGTCAATACATCATTCCCAGGTGTCTAGTGGTCCCTCCCCCCACCTGATGTGATGCCCAAGTACTAAATGAATATTCTCCCTGGTGCCCAGTGGTCACTCCCTCATCTAATCCCTGTTCCTGTATTGGTAACATTAATGCAAGTAATGCCCCCTCAAAACAACATAGCCCTGGCCCAGACTACTGGTCCCCTGAACCCTTGCCAGTCCACTTTCTGTTGGTTTCTGCTGGCCTCTCTCCCTCCCACAGCACTGAAAACCCGTGCCCTGGTCTCCCTTACCCATCAGTGCTGTGGTGCAGCGACTGCGAGCGACACAGCCCTCCACACACCACCTTGTCCACCTGCCATCTGACAGAAGCTGGGAGTGCACTGCTTATTATAGGGCAAATAAGCAGCGTGCTCCCTGGTTCTGTCAGACAGCAGGTGGCTGAGGTGGTAGTAGGCTGTGTGACTCGCCAAGGCTGCACTGTGGCTCCGACAGTCAAGTATGGGAGACTGGGGGTGGGTTGTTGGTGCTGTGGGAGGAAGGGGGAGTCACTAGACACTAACGGGGAATGGACTGGATGAAGTCGGGGGACTGGTAGATAGGGCCGGGGCTGTGTTGTTTGGAGGGGGCATTACTTGCATCAATGTCACCGGTACAGGGATCAGATGGGGAGAGCAACCAATGGACACCAGGAAGAACATTCTTTTAGTACTCTGGCAAGGCATTGGGTGGGGCGGGACCACAGACACCAGTTAATGATGTACTGACCATCGGGCATGGGTCTGGTGGGGAGGGACCACTAGACACGAGAATGATGTACTGAGCATCAGGCTTGGGTGGGGAAAGGGCCACTGGACACCAGGAATATGTTAAGGGATTGTGGGGTAGGAGGGACAACTGGACACCAGAGAGGGGTAATGCAGCATAGGATGTGGGGTCGGGGGACACTGGACACCAGGAATTGTTTTGAAATTATGGGGATGACATCGGAGGGTGGGAGGGGACCACTAGCACCAGGGTAGTGTATAGGGAATACGGGGATGGCATTGGAGGGAGGGTACCACTAGCACTAGGAAAATGCTGTATACTTTACGGGTATGGGATCAGAGTGGGGGGACACCACTAGCACCAGGGATAGCTACTCCCATGGGTCCGGACAATTGGGGGGGGGGTGGCACCATGCAAACATGCCAGGCTACCCATGCAGATGAGCTATAAAGGGCATGCAAATGGCCCCTTTGCATGGGTCCCTCTGAATATAGCAAACTGCGTTCTGGCGCTATCCATTGTAGCGCCATACTTCAGCAGCCATGATGGGGCAGCACTAAGTGGCTTAGTGCTTGGCTGACATGGCCCTATATTTAGTTGGATAGCACTGGTGTGCTATTCACCTGAATATAGCATCTTCAGACATCCAGGCAATCGCAAGGCGAAGTGCAGATTTTTGCGCTCTGCTTTGGGTAATTTTGAATATTGGGCCCCATATCTTCAAGAAGTTGGCAAGAAGCACCAAGACAATATGGGAGAAGAACTTCTGGGATCGGCGTGTACCATGCAAATGTGCCTGGCACAGAGTATGACGCCGCATGTGCTGAAAGCACAAACAGTGGTACTGGCCCCCTACCGCCTCAGTTTCTTTTTTGTCTAAAAGACAGTGAAAGAGAAAACCCTATGGAATTAACACACACACACACACACACACCACTATTCAAAATGCTTTTGTTGTTTTTAATATTTAGAAAATAAAACAAAAATAAGTGGTAGCCATATTAATCCAGCTGATGATGTAGAAGAAGAAAAAATGAGAGGTTACTCTTTTTATAGGACTAAGAAATTTGTAACTGAGACTAGCTGTAGAGAGTTACACTCTCTTCATCAGGTCAGGGCCGACCAGATGAAGAGAGCAAAACTCTCAAAAACTAGCCGCAATAGCAATTTTTGTTAGTCCAATAAAGGTATCACCTGCAACAAAGTTGTTTTTTACCCTGCAACATCATTAGAAAAGAATAAAATGAAAGGTATAAGGAATGGAATCTTTTTGAAAGAGTCTGTCAGGACCTAAACATGTAGAAATATAATTAGGATTAGAATGATCTAGAAAAGGATTCCCAAAGCAAACAACAGCAGGACATCAAAAGAAAGGAAGTTGTGACTGACTCAACAAATCCCTCACGATAAAAGAAGAAATATAGATCTGGAGTTCCATAAAAAGGGACCTGAACAGGGGATTTGAAGAGATTTAACAACTAGTGCAATATCTGCTGAGAAATGATCAACTAATTAATCAGTCAATCTTTATTTAACCAGGAGAAGCACCATTGAGATAAACTCATTTACAAAGTGGTCCTGGGTGGACAAAGCACATAAAATTGACACTCAAAAAGAACAAACTTAGGAAAATAATACACTATATATATATATATATATATATATATATATATATATATACATATACACACACACACACACACACACACACACACACACACACACACACACACACACACACACACACACACAAAGCCAGAATACAAAATATAAAATATACAATAAATATGGAACATGAAATATCAATAAACAATATGTACAATATATACAGCCTTGAGTGGTAGAAAAACAGGGAAGAAAAGAAAGTATGGGGTTAACAAATTAATAGAGGAGAAGAAAGGAGGAGAGGAGAGAAAGAAGATGAAGAT
The DNA here is from genome assembly GCA_016271365.2 of Neoceratodus forsteri. Classification (NCBI taxonomy): domain Eukaryota; kingdom Metazoa; phylum Chordata; order Ceratodontiformes; family Ceratodontidae; genus Neoceratodus; species Neoceratodus forsteri. The sequence continues at coordinate 1,076,689,239 of CM028131.1, forward strand.
ACCAAGCGAGTAAGAGGTGCTTGGGAGAGGGGAAGCCGGGAGGGGTGAAGTAGGGGGAAGGGTGCGAGGAGGTTATAAGACTAGGTGATGGTCACTGGGGACTCGAGTGCTACCTAGAAAAGTAAGAGAAGAGGGTAAGAGGAGATAAAGCTCAGGAAGAACTCCAGTTTAACCTAGAAGGATAGGGAGGCAGATGAGCTTAACCAATGAGCATGCTAGAGTTCTATGGATCCGGAAACAGTTGCAAGTTTCTTTCAACAGATGGTGAAGCATCATTTTGAAGGTAGACATACTAATAATTTGTGAGAGTTTTAGGGATTTTTGAATACTATTCCAGATGGAAGGAAGCGAATAATTTAAAGAAGAGATACCATGCAGAGTTATGACTCTGAGGATGTCGAATGAAAGGCAAAAATATCATCTAAGGGAATAGGATCCCTTGGAGCAAACTAAGAGATTAGAAATATACTGGGGGAGCTTACCCGATATGCCACTGCAGATCCAGGTTAACACACTTTTTGTTCTCCTCATTTTTAGGGAATGCTAGCCAAGTTGGGCATAGAGGGTGCAATAATGGGTGTTGTATGGCACGTTAGTGATGAATCTGAGGGCTCTGTGGTACAGGGTGTCCAGTTTGGAAAGAGAAGTGACAGGATAAAGACTGTAGAGAAGATTGACGTAGTCCAGGAGTGGAAGGAAAGTTGTCTGAACTAGCCTTGTTTTTGCCTCTACAGTGAAAAGGTGCTTGATTCTGTAGAAGATTCCTAATCTGTGTCTAAGTTTTTTGGCGAATTCTTTGACATGTGGTATGAAAGAGAGCCTACTATCGATCCAGAACCTGAGGTATTTGAATTTATCTACTGGCTCTAGAGGTTCACCAAGGAGGGTTGTGATTTGGGACCTAGCACCTTGAGGGTGGGTGACTATGGAGTTAGCCTGGGGGAAAAGAAATACAGGTTACTCACCTGTAACAGGAGTTCTAGGAGTGGTATATGTTGTTCATCCACACTGTCTGGCAGGTTCCTTGCTGCTTTAAATATTGCCGGAAAGTCTTCAAGCTGGCTCCTCCCACCCACCCGAGTGGCAAAACCCTTGGCTCCGCCCCATGACGCCAGATCTAGCCCACTGAAGCCAGGTTGTAGCCAGAGAGGTCAGTTGGGTTGTGTGGATGAACAACATATACCACTCCTAGAACTCCTGTTACAGGTGAGTAACCTGTATTTCTAGGGACGTGGATATGTTGTTCAATCCACACTGTCTGGCAGACTCCTAGCAGTTCTCTGGGAGGAGAGAGGCAAGGCGCGCACCCCCTGCTTAGGAAATAAGGACTGGAGAACCGAGGTCCCAAAACCAGCATCCCGGCATGACACTAGGTCAATGTGGTAATGGGAAATAAAGGTGTGTGCTGACTTCCAGGTAGCAGCCCTGCAGATTTCCTGGATAGGGACGTCCCTAGAATCAGCCACTGAAGCAGCAGTATGGCAGGTAGAATGAGCTCTTATCCCTTTGGGAGGCTCCATGCCCGCCAACCTATAGCAGAGATCTATGAAAATTTGACCCACCTGCTTATCGTCGCTTGTGCCAAGTCTGCCAGGTGCAGCTTCAGCGTAGGTGACAAACAGCTGGTGAACCTCTCCCCGAACTTCAGCCGTCTGGTCCTTATAATAGGTGAGTGCTCTCCTAGGATCCAAAGTATGGAGCCTATATTCGGCCTCCAAGGTGTGACTGGGGTAGAACACCGGCAGAGTCAACACCTGATTCAGGTGAAACTCTGACACCACCTTTGGAAGGAATTTCAGGTGGGGGCGAAGGACAACCTTGTTCCTATGGAAGACCAGATAAGGAGACTCGATGGAAAGCGCCTGGAGCTCTCCCATCCTCCTGGCTGACATTATAGCCACCAAGAAGGCGGTCTTCCACGACAAGTGGGAAATATTGCACCTGCGCATCGGTTCGAATGGCTTTCCCATGAGCTTAGCCAGTACCAGCAGTAGATTCCACGGAGGTGGAGGTTCTCGCACTGAAGGGGATATGTGATCAAGGCCTTTGAAAAAGTGCCCAACCACCTTCTCCTGCACCACCGACTGCTTGCCGGCCCACGCCTGGTAAGCAGAGATGGCAGCCAGGTGCACCTTAAGGGTTGTTGACCGAAGCCCTAGCTGAGAAAGGGACCACAGATAGTCCAAAATGCTAGCCAATGCACAGGCAGAGGGGTCCAACCCCTTGTCCTGACACCAAATGGAGAATCTCTTCCATTTAAAGGCATAGGATTTTCTGGTCGACTCCTTACGGGATGCCTCAACAATGTTGAGGACCTCGTCAGAAAGATCCAAGGCCTGGAACTCTATCCGCTCAGGACCTAGGCCGTCAGGTGTAGGGATTGAAGATCCGGGTGGAGAATCTTCCACTTGTTGACAGAGATCAGGTCCGGGCGGGCTGGAAGTCGCCTCGGGAGCCTGGAGCTGAGGCTGAGGAGATCTGGGTACCAGAACTGGTGAGGCCAGTCTGGGGCTACCAGAATCACCTGTGCCTTGTCACTCTTCACCTTAAGAAGCACCTTGTTGATCAAGGAAAATGGAGGGAAGACGTAGAAGAGGCCCAGGGTCCATGGCCTCGAGAAGGCATCCCCCTGCAGCGAGCCCTGCTGAAGGAGCGGGCGTGAAATAGCTTCAGCTTCGCATTCTCCCTGGAGGCGAACATGGCCACCTGAGGGGTGCCCCAATGGGAGAACAGCGTCTTGCACTACCTCCTGCAGGAGAGACCACTCGTGACATGCAGCGCCAATCTGGCTGAGGGCATCAGCCAGACTGTTCAAGGTTCCTGTCACATGGATGGCTAGGAGATCCACCTCCAGGCTGATCACGAGAGACCAAATCTGGAGAGCTTCCTTGCACAGAGGCAAGGAGTGCGTCCCGCCCTGATGGTTGAGATAGTACATGGTCGTGGTGTTGTCCATCTGGACCTGAACCACCTGACCCCGTACAAACAGAGCGAAAGCGGTAAGGGCTAGTCGAATGGCTCGAAGCTCCAGCAAGTTGATGTGGAATTGGGACTCCTGAGGAGACCAGAGGCTGTGGGCCAGGAGTTCCCCCAGATGGGCACCCCAACCCATCAAAGAGGCGTCGGTCATAAGAGTGACCGTCAGCTCGGGGCGGACAAATGGGATACCCTCCTGCAGATGAGCTGGGACAAGCCACCACTGCAGGCTGTCCCACATCTTCTGGGTCATGGTCACTGACTTGTCCAAAGGACCGGAGCACTGTGACCACTGGCGGGTCAGCCCCCATTGCAGGGGGCACATATGCCAGTGGGCCCAATGGACCACGCTGGTGCAGGCCGCCATGAGACCCAGACGGCGCAGGAAGTCCTGGGCAGGGCGCGATTGCCCAACCAGAAATGACTGGGCAAAGGAGGAAAGGACCTCAGCCCTGTCCACCGGGAGACGGGCTCTGGCTTGAAGAGAGTCGAGCTCTGCCCCAATTAACTGAATCACCTGCGATGGCACGAGTTCCGATTTGGCCTTGTTGATCAGGAGGCCAATTTGAGAGTAGACCTGAAGGGCCAGATCCCTGGACCGCTCCACCTCCAACCTGGAGGGGGCTGCAATCAGCCAGTCGTCCAGGTAAGGGTACACCTGGACCCCTCGGCGCCACAGGAATGCTGTCACCACTGCCATGCATTTGCTGAATACCCTCTGGGAGCTGGAGAAAGGCTGGAGGGCATGGCCTGGAACTCGTAAAGTGATCCCTCTGCTCGGAAGCGGAGGAATCGCTGATGAGACGGACGGACTGGGATGTGAAAGAACGCGTCCTGGAGGTCCAGAGAGCAGAACCACGCACCTAGTTCCAAGGATGGAATGATCTGAGCCAGAGTGACCATCCTGAAGGTGCGCGGCCTTAGGAACTTGTTCAGGTCGTGCAGATCGAGAATGGGGCGCCAGCCCCCCCCCCGCCTGCTTTGGGACCGGGAAGTACCTGGACACAAACCCTGGATTTGGAGAAGGATCCGTCACCTCACTGATCACTTCCTTCTGGAGGAGCAGAGCAATGTCAGCTCGATGAGCTGACAGAGAGGCTGTGGAACCTGGAGCCCCCTGTGGAGCGACAGCTCGATAGGGATGGGACTGCTCAAATTCCAGAGGCAGACCCTTTCCCTTGCCTATCACTTCCAGCACCCAATGGTCCATGGTGATAGCGGACTAGGCAGAAAGGAAGTGGTGGAGCCGTCCCCCCACGGGGGGAAACCCGGGGAGGAGTGACGAGGTTGGGGGAGACACCCCTCAACCCATCACTGGGCAGGTTTGGAGGAAGGGCCGGCCGAGGGGCCGCCTAGACCCTTCCCTCAAGGCTTCCTACTGGAGGAAGTGGTAGACTTGGCCTTAGGGCACCAAGCGTGAGCCTACTGGCCCTGTTGCTGGTGCTGCTGGGCCAGATGTGCCACAGGGGCAGAAGGGAGAAAGGGGCTATGCTGCTGCTGGTGCCCTTTGTCCTTCTGGGCAGATGTGACCGAGCCCAAGGTGGCACTGGACTTCTCGATCCTCTGGAGATGGCTTTCCACCCCCGGCCCAAACAAGTCGGTGCCCAGGAAGGGAACGTCTGCCAGCTTGTGCTGGGTATCTGCCGTGAATGTGGAGATCTGCAGCCAAGCTCTGCGGTGCATGGCTACTGCAGCCGCTACTGACCGGGCACAAGAGTCTCCAATGTCCAAAGTAGTTTGGAGCTGTTGTTTGGCCACCGCCCTTCCCTGATCCCGCACCTGCTTGAACGTCGTCTGAAGGTCAGCCGGGAGATGAGGAAGCACCTCATCCAGGGAACCCATGAGGGTGCATGAAAAAAATGTGCCATCAGCACGGCCGAGTTAGCCTGTTGAAGACCTAGGGAGGAGGCAGCGTAAAGTTTTCGCCCCGAGTAGTTCAGCTTCTTGGACTCCTTGTCGGGGGGCTTTTCCATGTCCCTAGTGATTCCGGAGTGCCGGAAGACGCTATCGGTTACCAGCCCCTCAGCAGAGGGGTGCTCCGAAAAAAACGGAGAGGGAACCGGTGGGGACTGCATACTTGCGAGCCATCCTGGCCGAGGGTGCAGGACAGGATGCAGGCCACTGCCACAGCCCGAGGGCCGGACCAACGATGGCCTCGGCCACAGGGAAGGCCTCCGTGGGGGAATCCCCTCGGTCCAGAATCTCTGTGAGGGGATATCTGGCCTGTTTTTGTACGGGTTCGAGCTGCATCCCAGTGGACTCTGAGATGAGCCAAAGAATTCCCAGGAACGAGGATGGGCTTTCGTCCACCGACTGACCCCCGGAAGATTCCAGGTCAAGGGGCCTGGAATACAAGGAGTCGTCGTCAGATTCTGAGGAGTCCACAAACAGCTGCCGAGCACCTGAGCCACCCTCCACTTGCCGAGGCTGATCAGGGGTGAGGGTGACCGACAACCTGTGGGGCAAGCCCTGACCTGACTGAGAATCCTTGGTCAGGGTCCCAGTCTTAGGTTGTGGAGGCGGTGGTTCCACCACAATGGGTGGAGCAGGCAGTTTCAGCCGAGCAATTGGTGCCGGAGTCGAATCCTCGGCGATAGTGAGGGGTTGCCTCGGTCGTTCAGGCGATAGCCACTTAATGGCCGGTGAAGGCGACGGAGTCGGCTTATTACCAGCTAGCAAGCAGCTGCCACATCATGCCTCATAGCACCAATGCAACTTCGCGCTGAGCCTATCCCAAGAGGACGATGAGATTGCTAGCGACGCTGCTTCATGATGCCGGGACCGAGACCGCCAATGTCTGCGGGACCTACCCGACACGCAGGAGGACTGAGACCGAGACCTTCGGGTCGCCGATGGTGGGTCGAGGAGGGGGCAGGGGAAACCAGCTCATCCCTTGGTTCAGGGTTCTTGACCAGGGACTTTGGCACAGGAGGCACGGGTAAGTCCTTGGTAACCACCGGGGAACTGGTGAAGAAGGGTTGTCGGCTTCTCCAGTCGACAGCCCGTCCAACGGGTCAAGAAAAATCTTGACCGCATCGACGGGTGTCTCGGCCGGCTGACCTGATGGGGACGCCATGAAGCCAGCGGCCTTAGCTGCAACCTCGACTGAAGTCGAAAGCTGATGGTCCGGGGAAGGAGATCTCTCCTGCTCCCACAAACATTGACAGTGGGACCTACCTTTCGGTTCCTTTTTCTTCGACCTACTCGTGCGAGTCCTCGAGGGCCCTTCTCCCTTGGTGGAGAGGGACTGACAAAGCTCCTTAAAAGAAGCAGTGTAGGAGGAGCCCAAGGAGAGCGAGATAAACACTGACGCCGAGGAGGAAGACTACGCGGCCTGGGCCGCTCCTTCCTCGAGGACGATCAACTGCTCCAGCAGCTCCGCGGAGCCCACAACCACGGACACCGCCTAATGGGCCTAATTCGACTTCACCGGCAGAAACCGTTTCTCGGGGCACCCTAGTTGAAGTCGGGCAGCGCAGTCCTCAAGAACCGAAGGCGCGAAAGACTTGAATAGATCGCAGGGCTGTGGATCATGAGCAAGTCCCAGGCAGTAAATGCACATGGCGTGTGGGTCAGTCCGAGACATCTTCTGCCCGCAAGGGCACCGACGGAAGCTGGGAGTAGATTTAGTATCATCGCAGCTGTGAGGGAAGATGAAGGCTTAAGTCTAGTAAACTTTAAAAGTATTTTCAGAAATTCTGAAGTATTAGGATCCAGGCCTACAAACGCAGAGTGCTAAGATGGGAACCCGAGCTGCCAAGCGGTAAAGAAGATCTGGCGTCATGGGGCGGAGCCGAGGGTTTTACCACTCAGGTGGGTGGGAGGAGCCAGCTTGAAGACTTTCCGGCAAGATTTAAAGCAGCAAGGAACCTGCCAGACAGTGTGGATTGAACAACATATCCACGTCCCTAGAAACACGACTGTTTTTTTTTTGGTGTTGAGCAGCAGTTTGAGGTGCAGTAGGTTGTGCTGCAGCAGGCAGAATTCTTGCTGTAGGTCTAAACAGGCCAGTTCCAGGGACGGTTTAGCAATGTGCAGTACGGTGTCGTCCTCAAAGAGGAGTATATTTGCCGAGGAGATGTTAAGGTCGATGTTGTTAATGTAAATCATGACTAGGATGGACCCAAGAATAGAACCCTAGGGGACTCCTCTTATTAGAGTTTTTAGCGGGGAGAGCTCACACTGAGCTTTAACCTGTTGCTGTCGGCCAGCTAGGTAAGAAGTAATCCATTTGAGGGAGGTGTCATTTAGGCCAGTGTTTCGCAGCATGTGCAGGAGGAGATCATGATCTACCATATCGAATACTTTACTTAAATCTAGAAGTACAGCACAGATATGGTTCTTGGCGTCGAGCTCTGATTCCCAATCGTTGGTTACTTTGGCTAAAGCGGTTATGGTGCTGTGTTTGGGTCTGAGGCCGGATCAAAGGGGATTTCACATGTGTGTGTTTCAAGGTGTTCTCCAATTTGGGAGATAACTAATTTGGAGAGGACTGGTAATAGGGATATGGGCCTGTAACTGTTTAGGTCACTTCGGTCTCCTGATTTAAAGAGAGGGATGGCATGTGCTACTTTCCACTCATGGGGAGGACTCCATCAGCGAGAGATTTGTTAAAGACATGAGAGATAGGGGTGGTAAGCACTTGGAAACTGAGTTTCAAAAAATACGGGTCAATTTGGTCTGCCCCAGCATTCTTAGTAATGTCAAGGGCTAGCAGAAGGTCTTCCACTTGTTTACAGGTGATTGGACTAAAACTGAAGGAATTTGCATGGGACGGGGCCCCAATAGGGGAGGACAGGTGTCCAAGTTAAGAAGTGAGGAGCGTAACGTACTGCGTACTGGCAGGGGATGAGTCGAAGACAAGACCCACCGTAGTAAAGTGGTTGTTTAGAAGGTTAGGGATGTCCTTTTTGCTAGAGGTTGTAATGTTTTTGGTGGAGATCTTTACGGGGAGGGTAGGGGAAGGGTTGTGGCCTTGTATTTCTCTCAGTGTCTTCCAGAATCTGTTCTGGTCATTAGAAGATGAGTCCAGGGTTGTCTGAAAGAATTTCGCTTTTTCGGCTCTGATTAACTTTGTGCAGAGGTTCCTGGGGGCTCTAAAAACTGCCCAATCGGCCGGTAATCTAGTTTTACGTGCCTTTTTCCAGAGGACATCTTTTTTGTGTAGGGGTGACTTAAGAGAATCATTGAACCAAGGGCAGGATTTTTTCCTAGTTCTGATTTTGACTAGTGGAATGTGTTTATTGATAACCTGAAGTAACCAGGTTTTGAATATAGTGCAAGCTAAATCCACTGAGGGAGCGAGGTAAAAGTCTTGCTATCTGATGTTACTGAGATCCGACAAGAAATAAGCACAGCTGAAGTTGCCGCGTCTTCTTTTCTAGATATAGGTAGAAGAGGAGATGGGTTTGGGCAAATTTCTTACACAAGCGAAGGCATTATGATCGCTTACGTCGTTGAAAAATACCCTATACTGTTAATCAGGATAAGGTCGAGTAAAGTACTCTTTGCGGGGTTTTTGGAAGTAATGTGAGTGGCCTCCGTGATTAGCTGGGAAATCCTGAGCATATCACAGAGAGCTTTTAGGGGTGATGAACAGAGAGAGAGAAGCAATCTCGATTCAAGCCACCCATAATGATTAATTCCGAGGTTTGGGGACCAAGCAAGGATTGGAGATGATGTAGCAATTCAAGCCCCCCAGAGGGTGGCCTATAGCAACCAGAAATAATTGGGAGGTACTAACCTTAATAATAAGGCATTCAAATTATCTGTGTACAGAGGTGGAATTGATGAGTGAGACCGAGAATTTATCTCGCACATATATTGCAACCCCCCCACCACCACCACCTTTAGAGGATCTGTCGGCCCTGAACACATTATATGAGGGGACATTTAAGACTTGATCAGGAGCATGAGATTTTAGCCATGTTTCGGAGATAACTAAAACATCTGGATTACTGAGACAGACCCAGGCCTGGATGGTGTCCAATTTTCTTTGGAGACTGCAAGCGTTTATGTGTATAAAGCTCAGGTCTTTAGCCTGGGCCAGGTTAGAAGAGGCTAAGATGGATGCCTGAGGGCTAGGATTCAGCTCCACATTCCCTGAGCATAGTAAAAGTAGGAGAAATAGTTTCTTAGGGGCACAAAATAAGAATCTGAGGAACAGGACCCATCCTTGTTTGGACTGAGTAAAGGAAACTTGTGTAATCTGCTGGTTGGTATAATTTATAAGGGTGAAGAAGGCATGTAGGACCACCCTAGCGGAGAGGACATATGGAGAATTGATATGACTGACAAGTATTTAGATAACAGGAAAGACCTTGACAGCTAAAGCGGTGTGTGTGTGTGTGGGGAGGGAGGATAAGGATCAGCAGTGTAAGCACATGTAAAAAGTAAGGCTTAATGATATGTAAATTCCATTCCATCATGATTCTATGCGTAACAACCCAATCCTCTGGGGTTACTAGAATCCCCTCAGTGTCAGTGCTAGGCAGGGAGAGGCAGCTGGTGATTAAATAGTTAAATGGGTTTTACTTGGTCTCAGCTGAGATGAGGGAGATGAGCTCATATGGAACTCTCGCAGCAGCATAAGCCACAGCAGCTGTGAATGAGGGAGTTTAGAATCTTGGGGTGGTAGTCAGTCAGTGGAGTCAGTGTCGAGCTGTAGCTGGGAGTGTGAGGAGTGAGAACTGCTCAGCTGAGGGCTATGAGTGGAGAGCCTGCTTTCTCACCCTAGGCCTGGTATTCTCCAGTTTGCCAAGCGTAGTGGTGGAAGCCATTGTCTACAGCAGGATCTCTCGATTTTCATCCCTGGAGGGGTGAAAAGGACCACTTGTGGATGGATCCTAGGGGCAATCCCCTTTTTGATCCAGGATGTTTTGAAGCTGCATGTAATTTCTAACAGTGAGTAGGATCTGATTTTTTTGCAGCAGAAAGCAAGTACCTGTACTGTTGTGGTCTCTGACTAGAAGGGGAAATGCACACAACTTTTCTGTTCAGAAGTTTGAGACTGTTCTCAGTTTAAAGTTGGCTGACAAGTGTAAGGTCCAGAGGTATGACTAATTCACATTGTTCAGGACTTTAATTCTAACACTACCAGTGTAGTGTTTTAAATGCTCGATGTGAAAGTTCATTCATTTAAGCATTTTCCAAGTGTTTTCAAATGTTTAAGGTGTAACTCTGAAGAATGGCTGGGTAGGATTTGGGAGCAAAAGGTGGGCAGCCCCCATCTGAAGTAACCAGTTCAGGACTACAGGTTCAGTAAGGGCACCTGGTTACTTTGGACATGTGGCCAATGTCTGAAGAGGATTTTACCCCCTTAAGTGGGTTGTGCTAGTTAATAGCCAAATGTATGTTTAGTTGTGGCCAGTGCCACTAGGCGTATTTCCAGTTGTGGCCAGTGCCACTGAAAGAAATGTAATAGTTCTATGCCATGTGGGAATACAAGGTGAAAGAGTTCTGTCCATAAATGTATGTCCAGTTGTGGCCAGTGCCACTGGGAGAGTGTTCATAAGTCCTATGCCACATGGGAATACCAGTGCAATATGTGCAATGCCCTCTGAAATATAGGAATACAAAGAGTTTTGGTCAGATACAGTTGTTTTGTTGTTCTGCAAGTTCCTAGTGCCATGAAGTGTAAACCCTGGGGGTCCACCCTTGCTTTAGAGAACATCTTTTGAATAAAGTCACACTCTAGAACCCCCAACTATGGTTTGAACAGTTATGTTATTGCTTCCTGTGTGTGGATTTACTGGGTACCCCTCCAGACGTATAGGTCTAGAATAGCCTAGCAAAAGGTTCTTGCCCCAGGACCTAGTTTTTGTAAATACATAATAGGTCATATTTGCTTTTGTATACCCCTACCCCTTTGATCTCTAGTGTAATGATCCTGGTATTCATACCCAAAGCTAGGGATGGTAACATTGTCTAAATGTGTTTCCTGAAGTCTGTGCGCAGTTAAGGGTGCCAGGGGTAGCCAACTGTGAAAAGTAGCGGGGGTGGGGTGGTTACATATGCTTAGAGGGAATCCGAAGGATACTGATCAGTGGGAGAGATGGAACAGCCAGAGACAGGATATAAGCCGACAACTAAAAGAGGAGGAAGACCAGCGCATGCAAGAGCCTACTGAATGCCAGACATGTAAGATGCAAAGGCAGGCTTAGGTTAAATATTTCTTGCGGGTATGTCCCTGGAGAGGTTTAACTTGAAACAGGGGAGTGCAGCTTGAGAAACAAAGTGTTGAGGACGCAAAGGTCAGCGAAGACTTAGGTAAAGGTAGCAATGGCAGGTCTAAGAAGGCGCAGTACTTATGGGTATATCCCTGTTATGTTTAAATATGGAGCCTGCAATAGAGGACAATGGCAACTAATACAGGAGGAAGACCAGCGCATGCAAGAGCCTACTGAATGCCAGACGTGTAAGATGCAAAGGCAGGCTTAGGTTAAATATTTCTTGTATAAATAATAGAAAGTTTCAGCAGAGGAGCTGAAAATAATCAACAGGCAAAAGGGGGAACAAAAGCAGAAGATATTGTGATGCCTCTAGTGGCCAACTCTTATAATGAGCAAATGGAAAATCGGGCACTTAAAAAAGCTCTGAACAAATAACAAGCACTGAACCAGTCTTTTGTTAGGCAGCACTGACAGCAGGGAGCAGTGAAAGCTAACGGAGAAAAAAGGCACCAAGATTTAAAAGTCCTGGTCCCAGTATTTTCTGGATGCACGATGGACAAACCTGTATCTTCTGGGGAGTGCAGGGATGGGCTGCTCGGTGGGCAGATGGCACTCTGCGGGAGCCGTTGGGGTATGAGTTCCAGGGAGGCTGGAGCCCGGGAAGGGGCTGGTAAGAGCCTGCAGGGACAGAAAAGGAGACTTGAAGCACAAAGTACACAAAGCTAGGCTGTGCAAGATGAATCGGGGGAGGGAATTACAGGAGGAGGATGGACCGGGTGGGAGTATCAGTGAAAAGAAAAGACTGGGGAGGGTTAAAAAATAGTCTCAAAAGAATGTAAATGCATACAGAATTAGAGTAAGACTGGGTAATGTAAATGCAGACAGAGTCAGAGTAAAAGACTGAGGAGGGTATAAAGAATTTAAATATAAATAGATTTAGCAGAAATTAGAACATGGAATTAAATGTAGTGTAAAGCTAGTTTAAATGCAGTCTAAGGAATTACCATACAAAAAGATTCAGCAGTTGTTGTAAAGCAGGGTTAAATGTGGTCTAAAACTGAATTTAAAGCAGTCCTTAAAATAGGTCTAAAAGTGCAGACACTCAGGCTCAGGCTGGAATGGCTGAAGCCAGGGGACTGAAAAATTAGACAGACACAAGTAAAATGCTAAAACCATCTGGCAAAAAGGTCAAGGACGCAAGAAAAGGTGTCTGGTGCCAGCCAACAGCGCAGTAGCAGGGCTGCCACTCATGACACCGGTAACCTGGGTTCCAGCTCCAACACTAAATCTTTGGAGGGCAGAAGGAAGAAGTATCCCAGGTGATGCTCTCCTTCTCCACAGCAGGTAGAAATCAGTCTCTGCTGCAGCACCGCCACCTGGCTGATCACAGGTGGAAGTGCAGATGGAGCTGAAGGGAGGGAGAGGAGAGATGTCCGACAGCACCATGCAGCACCTTGCAGCTGCTTGCACGTGCATGCAGTTGAGCTCTAGCGTGCAGATGTCTGCAGGGAAGGGACAAAAGAGAGAAAAAATGCCCTGGCCTGCAGCATGACACATGGTGCACTCAGCTGCTGCCCAGCCTACTGCTGTACCCCACATTATCCTTAGGTGCTCCGGTGAGGTCGGGCAGGGGGCCTGCCCACATCTGAGGGTGACAGGACTGGTTTATCTGGGGCAGACGGAAAGGAGGACCAGGGTGGAAAATTAACAAAAAGGAAATGGACGACAGATGCACCGTTTTCTGTATATGTTTATGACATACCCGTGAGGATAAAAAAAAGTCAGAAAATACCAGTGATATTTTTGCCACCATGGGAACCTAGAGAAAGACTATCAGTGCTATTCTCACTCTAGGTCCATTTATTCAGATACCAAGTCCATAGTGACAATGAAGCTGCACAGTGAGATTATTGAGCTTCCACATGTAACCCCCCCAATACAGTGATGCTGTGTTGGGCTAACATCACTGTTGAAGGTCGCCACTGAACAAACAGGATGAAGGATTTTTTTCTTGCCATTATATAATAAAAGGCATGGCATAAATCAAATATACCATGGCCCAGATATTCAAAAGGGTTGCGCATGGCGCAACAGTGTTGCACCATGCGCAACCAACTGATGCGCCCCGGCACGATATTCAAAAGGGAAAAGTGGCGGCACAAATCGATGCGCCGGAGCGCATCAGTAATGCATGCACAGGTGGGCGCGTGCCCATGCATAACCTGCACAGCTGATATTCAGCCGGGATGTGCAGAGCCATGCATCTTATAACCCCACCTGCGCCAGCACAAAGTTAAGCCAAAAAAAAAAAAAGGAACAACTAATGGCCACCCACAAGTGAGCTGCCGCATTGCGGGGCTCAAAACGGCAGCTGCCACCTGTGGGTGGCCATCCGAGTTCCGGCTGCACCTGGCAGTGCCCCCCCATGCCCGGCAGTTGTAAAAAGACTTTTGTCCTGTATCATATGAATCACATATCTGGAATGTGTAGTACGGTATGTGCTGCACGCCCATTGGCTCACACTGTGAACCAATGGGCGTACAGCCCTACCGAGCTGTCAGTCAGTGGGTGGCAGGTGGGTGGCTGACGGGGGAGGCGGGTGGTGGGGCTCAGTGGGCGGTTGGGGAGGGGTGTACCACTAGACCACCAGGGATACTGGTCCTTTCTTTGTGTACAGATGCCCACGATTGGGCAGAAAGCAGTCCACTGGACCACCAGGGATACTGGACGGGGGTCTTTTATTAATAATACAGATGCCCGCGATCGGACAGGAAGCGGTCCACTGGACCACCAGGGATATTGGACGGGGGGGTCTTTTATTAATAATACAGATGCCTGCGATCGGGCACATAGCGGTCCACTGGACCACCAGGGTTCTAGAAGGTTTTATTTTTACAGATGCCGCGATCGGAACTCTTGAGAAGCGTCCGGTCCCCGATGGCTGCTGCCTGGCAGGGTGCCAGGTGCAAGTCGCCGGGATCGGCTGCCTGCATGCAATGATATAATGACATGCAAATGGCCCCATGTGTGCCTTGCATAAATTATGGCCCCATTTGCATGTCAACTTTGAATATCACAGGTGCTGTGCATGGCGCAATGGAACTGCGCTAGCGCATCTCCATGCTCCACTCTGGCCACTTGCGCTAGTGCAGTGCCACTGCGCCATGCACACTGGGGGTGGCCAGGGTGTGATATTCAAAGCTGCTGAGCCATGGCGTAGCTCCGTTGAATATCGCCCAGGCCACACCCCTGTGCAGCCAAGTTGAGCTGCACCCAAGCTTGCACCACAGCCTGGCGCAGTTTGACTATCCAGGCCCATGGCTCTAAATGAAAATATCAGATAGACTGAGGCCCAAGAGGGGATGGAGGGTGGGTGTCAGTGATGAATGATGAAGATACACAGGAAGATCAAGAATTATGGTAGGCATGTAATTTTCATGTCTTCCCAGTGTCAGTCTTCACCATTTATCACTGTCTGGGTGAGTACTGAGCACTCCCCGAAGGGGGGCCCAGCACTTCTCTGAGGGACGCAAGTCCCTCAGCCTCTCATAGGGGAGGACTATGAGAGGAAGAAACCCACTACAGGCCAATTAGGCCTCAGACTGGTTAGGGTTATGGTGGGTCTCCCATTGCCTGGGAGACGGAAGTCAACCCTGCAATTCCCTCCTCACCCTGCAGGAGAAATGATGGGTCCCTCGAAAAAGGCGGAGGCAAGCACCCTACTAAGTGTAACAACCTAGACAGGTGAAGCCATGCAATCTGCCTAATGCATATTGCTGTCCCTGCTAGCCTTGAGGCTACCTCACTGACGTCATAGGACACACTTGCCTGGTGCCTTGAGAGCACCAGACCCTGCGTGGAGAGGGCTCTGGCCAGTCTGGTTGCCTCCGAATCAGGCAGCAATGCTAGCACCTGGCCTAGCATCGACCACAGATGCCTACTGTAGGCAGAGTGGTGCACCTGATGAGCTGCAATACTAAGCATCATGCGTGCCGAGCAGAACACTCTCTCTCCCCAACGGTCAAACTTCGTAGAGTCCACATCCAGGAGTCAGTAGCACATCGGGTGTCTATGCCTAGAAGGAGTGTCCAACAACCTCACTCCTGAAGTGGGATGAGGTAAGGAACCTGGAGACCCCAGGGGTGTACAATACCTGTGCTGGCAGTCCCTTCGGGCAGGAGCTGGGGCAGAAGGAGACTGCCAGGTGTGGTACAACACTTCCTGGAAGGGAATCAGCCAGGAAGAGACCACCAGGTGGTCAGCACTGAATTCGCTGAGAAAAACGTGTGTTGTATGCTCAGGATTGCATCTTGTAATGTGGGAAAGGTGCAGATCGCCGCCGAACCCTGCAAGGAATCTCCGATACTCTGTCTGATCAGTGTCTGAGGACAGATGGACGGAGATATCCTCTTCCTCGAAGGAGGAAGACATGGAGTCTCACTAATCTGAAGAGTCAGAGGCTGGCTGCTGTGGAGGAGACAGGCAAGACCTGCTTGTCCATAGCCCTGATGTACCTGGGAAAGGCAGCAGCCATGGCTCTGAATTGCTCTGAGGTCAAAAGCCCTGAAGGACCCACATGACCTCTGAAAAAGGGGGGAGGGGGGTTTGCAGAGGCAAGGGGGAAATGCACATTTTGTTTTTATGCGAGCAACCTCGCCCAAAGTTAGGGGACCTCACTGGCGATCTCAGACCTCCTGGAGATCAACGGGTCTGCACAGTGACTGGCAGCTGAACCAGTCTGAAGTGGTAAGGACTGAGCCCTGAAGGGTAGCCTCCTCTGTGAGGAGACCGGGGCCATGTAGATCGAGAAGGGTGAACCCCAACCCCACCCAATGAAGTCTCCCTCGATTGGGACGAAGGACAGAAGGATGGCTCGGTGCTATGACTCCTCCCGGAACCCCAAAGGGTCCGCGGGTAGAGGTGCCACACCTTGCCTCACCCCCTCAACCCCGTTGACTCTGAGGCTGACCTCCTACTCACTCCTGAAGCTAGGGACTGCTCCAATCCTGCAGTCCCCCTGAGGGAGGATGCAGAAGAGAGAGTCCCTGTTCTGGCTCTGGAGGAACGAATGGCACTGGCACCGGGGCTGGCAGCCATCCGAACCCCTGAGGCCAGAACCACTGTTCCCCCTAGACCGAAGGCCACTATCGACTGACCCACTCCCGGCACCGCCCATGGCATGGGAGCTGGCGCCAACTGCTGAAGCCGAGGGAAGGAGAACACAGGAGGGCTCAGAGGTACTGGGCACCGGAGAGCCCTCTGACTCCGAGAAGCCAGGCTGCCAGTCTGGATCAGTCTCTTGATCATCCGGATCCTGAGAGAAGGAGATCCAAAAGACCTCCAGACAAGCAACCCCAGAAGTTCTCCTAGCCTCGGCGCCACAAGCTGGCCCAGTACCGCTTGTGGCACCATCCCGATCACCAGAGCCGCGAATGGCTCTGGGATCTGGAACAGCGCCAATGGGTGTCGCTGAGGAGCCACCCGTGCTGGGCCCAGCAGGAGTAGGTCATGACACCGGGGAAGCCTGCACCTCCAAGGAGGTGACTGCCTGTGCGGTGCTCCCAGCCCCCAAGAGAGCTGGATGGTTCCTTCGGCACCATGCAAGAGGCCTCCCTGGCAAGACTAGAAGGGGAGGAAGCACCTTCCTCACTGGTCTGTACAGAACTGGGAGGGGACACTGAGGAAGGGCAGAGAGTCCCTCGTACAACGCTGCCCTCTGAAAGTCAGTGGAGCACAACAGACTTAACACGCGGAACTCAAGAACTTGATGGTCCATGGAAAAGCAGGCATTGCAACTGTCCATATTGTGAAATGGACCCAGGCAGGAGAGACGACAGTCATGCCAGTCTGTGACAGATATCTGCCGCCCGCATGGAAACCGACACATAGGAGGCCGGCCCACCTTAGAAGAAAGCTTTGTCTTGTCCCCAGATGAACCCAACATGACTTGCAGTAAACTTAAAATTAAAACAAGCAAAAAGATTCTGTGCCACTAAAGAAAGGAAAGGTCTTACCAGCTAGAAGCAGCAAATGGCACTGAGTTGAATGGATGGCAGAACTGGAAGACGAATGGCATCAACAGCGACGTTGAACTTGGAGTAGGCCGCGATGTCACAGATGATAAACTCTTCAGCAAGGCGAGGTGCTGTGCTCTCGATGGTGGGAGAAGCAGAACTGGCGTGGAGGAGGAGTCGGCGATTGCTATTGGCCAACCTGCAAGTGCCACTCAATGAGTCAGCCTCAAGGATGGCACCACCTCTGGCGCAGACTCCTCCCCCTTAAAAAAAAAAAAAAAATAAAAAGCTTCTGCAGGGTGCTGTGCCTCTGGCTGTCATGCAGACAGTAACGAATGGTGAAGACTGACACAGGGAAGATAAGCCCTTACTGGTGAATGGGAAGATGATCTAGACAAATAACTTAAAAGGGTGGCATTCTGGCAACACAAGCTGCAGGCACAGACACTGCCTGGACTAAACAAAACATTTCACCTGGCCACCTGTTTAAAATATTGATGGAAATTGTTTATTATCCAGCATTACACTGGAAAAAATTAGCATAAGTAGTTTTAAGTAAACATTAAATAAATGGTGTTTCTACACATTTGTTTTTTTATTTGAAAGTTGGTGACCGGGAGAAGCGCAGTGAGCCATGGCTTGTTTCCAGGTGCGACCCTGGGGGAAAGGGAAGAGTATACATGTACAGACGGAAACCGACTTACAGAACCAGGTTAAGCTGTTGGTGGTATTTTAGTGAAATGTATCTCTGTATATTCAGATTGTGCACTTTAACATTCCTTATGAGTTATCTTTGATATGGAAGCTACACACTTATCGTGTTAGTTGGTATTTTGTTGTTTTTAATCGTTTTTTTATAATACAGGTGACAAGAAAAAAATGCGTTCCACAGTAATGTTGGTTAACTAGGATCTGCAGCTTATCCGTTAGGTAGGGAAATGGGCAGACTAGGTGGGCCAAGTGGTCCTTATCTGCCATTAAATTCTATGTTTCTTCCATGGGATCCCTCATTATGCTTAACATATGGAGGGAGCCTTGCAGGTGAAGCTGTCCTGGAGCGCATGGAATGGAATTTAGAATGCAATTCAAATCTCTGCTCTTGGGTGGTGCTGCGTTCTACAGCCTAAAGTCAGATTCTTCATAGCCCATCAAAAGTAGCCCCTTATTTTGCTAACTTATATGAAAACTACCCCAAAAACAAAGAGCCCAAAGGGCAGTAAAATATGGCTCAGAGGCCAAAGCGTGGTAGACTAACCAAAGTCAGCTATAAAGCTTTTGCAACTGTGAATGAACAACAACAAGTAATACTTAAGCAATTAAATATATGAGGAAAAAACTGATTACTGTAGAACCTTTTCCTGGTTCTGGAAGGGGGGGGGGATTTAAGCATCATGAGGGATCCCCTGGAAGAAACAACATACTATGGTAAGTAATATTTTCTTCAAACCCCCGGAATCCTTCATTAAACTTAACATATGCAGACTACAAAGCAGTACCTTAGGAGGCTGAGTACAGAACATATTTTGGGAAAAGGTTCTGCAGTACAGCAGTGCCAAGTCTGGCATCCCTTCTGGATTGTACATCCAGGAAATAGTCTTTAGTAAAGGTGTGAACTGTTTTCCTGGCTGCTTTACAGAATTACAGCAAGGGATCATCCCTGACTGCTGCCACAGAGGCAGCAGTGTGCCTTGAGGGGGCTGTTTGCCAGCTTTAGAATAACAGAACTGGATCCAGGAAATTACTCGGTGGGCAAGGGTTCTCTTAGATGCTGGCCTGCCCTTTCTCACTTCACCATATGCGAGGAACAGTTGAGAGTGAGAAGACCTATGATCCTTAGTACTTTCTATGTAGTAGCTAAGAGACCTGTTGACACAGAGGCTATGCAGCATCATCTCACCAGAGCTGGAATTTTCTGTGACGAACAGTGCAAGCGTGATGGACTGGTTCAGGTGAAACTCAAGATACCACCTTGGGAAGGAATTTCCTGTTAGTTCTAAGGACCACCTTATCACTGTGAAAGATGATGTAGATAGGATCAGTGCAGAGAGCTTGCATCTCTCACACCCTTCTGGCCGAGGTGATGATTACCAGGAAGACTGCCTTCCAAGTGACATACTTAGGTCCCATGCAGTGACACGCTCCCTAACGGGAGATAAAGAAGTAGAAGGCCCTTACAGAACCTTTTGAAAACAGGGCGAGAAGTCACCGTTTTCAGCCTGTCTGCTGATGCATAGGCAGACATAAATGAAAATTACGTACCTACCATAATTACTGATCTTTCTGTGCATCTTCACCATTCATCACCTTTGGGTAATGTGGGCGTAGGTCACGACCCTGCGGGAGCTTTTTTTTTTTTGGGGGGGGGATGGGTAGAGTCGACGCACCATCGGCGCCGCCCTTGAGGCTGATGCATTGTGTGGCGCTTGCGGGTTGACCGTTAGGTGTCATCGACCCCACCCTTCTGCCAGTTCTGAGTCGCTGTAGAATAAGAAAAGGTTGGGAGGGAGGGACAAGGGAGTCCAAGGGACAGATAAAGGAAAAGATATACAAACTAGAAAGAGAAATAAATGACTGAGAGGACAGAAAGAGAGCCGGAAATCTAAGGGGATTGGGAAGGGGCCCCAATCTCTGGAAGTACAAGAGAACGGAGGCAGGGAGGGAAGAATTAGAAGTAAGGATGTGGTGGTGAGGGGGTAAGGAAACATATCCTAAAGCCTTGATTTGTCTCCAGATTGTATAGGAACTGCGAAGGAGTAGCCAAAAGGCTATACTGCCAGAATTCAAGGCACCGAATCACTGGCAATAAACTCCAACATAAGCAGAAGCGCTATTCTGGAAGAAAAGACAGGATACAGGGCTGTACCCCCCACCGAAACCAAGTTTTAGAAACTAGTTTCTTAAATTAATTTGAGGGCGGAGTCCTTAAGGACAAGAACAAAGGAGAATAGCTGAAAGGGTGGGGGGAGAGAGAGAGAGAGAGAACAGAAGAGAGGGCAATCACCAACCCCCACCCCACAGAGGTGGAGCAGAGGCACTGAGGAAAGAAGTGCCCTCCATCTTGACCACTCTCCCCCCTTAGGAATGTAAAACATCCCATGTGCCCAAGGTCAACCTGCTCCTGACCAATGGAAAGGAAAGGGGGGGGGGGAGGCAGGCACACAGAGGGAGAGGAACTCAGAGACTGAGGCCCCAGGGGGATGGAGGGTGGGACTGTGATGAATGGTGAAGATGCACAGAAAGATCAGGAATTATGGTAGTACATAATTTTCATATCTTATCTGTGTCAATCTTCACCATTCATCCTGAAGTAAATGTTGAGCTCCCGAGCAGCTGAACCCTAAGGACAATCCCTTAGCTCTCAGTGGGGGGCACACGAGAAAGAACCTTCATGGGACTGGAGAGACCAAGACTGGGGAGAGTGAGGCAGGGGACCCCCGGGGGTGGAGGTTGCCCTGCAGACGCCGCCTCACCCTATGGGAGAAAAGATTGGTTCTCTGGTATGTGGAGGAAATCACCCTATGCTGGGCCAAGGGTGACAACCGGGAGAGATGTAGTCATGCCGTCCGCCTAGTGCAGATCGCTGTCCCTACGATCCTGGAAGCTATTTCATTGGCGTCGTAAGATGCCCTTGCTTGGTGTCTGGCTAGCTCCAGGCCAAGTGCAGAGAGTGCAATGGCTTGTCTGGTTACCTCCGTATCAGGCATTGAGGCTAGGAGTTGATCTAGCCTGGACCACAGGAACCTATCGTAAGTAACATAGTGGGCCTGATGTGCAGATATTGAAAGAAGCAACCGTGCCAAGTAGAAAGTCCTCCTCCCCCAGAAATCAAAATCCATGGAATCTGCATCTGGGGGCTGGTCACGGTGAAGGATGCGAAGCCCACTGGGAGTGTCCAGTTGCATCAGTCCTGACTGAGGATGAGGCAAACTACCTGGAGACTCTGGGAGGGGCACAATACCTCTGGCGGAGATCCCTAGGGGCTGGGACTCTGGAAAAGGGTCTCTTCCAGAAATGCAATGACGCCTCCGGAAAGGGAGCAGGCTAGGGGGGCACCACAAGGGTGACCGCACTGAAATCACCTAAGAAGGCGCGTGTCGAGTGCTCCATATTGTGCTAAGTGGGTGGGGTGATGTGCAGGTCCTCCAACATCCTCACGAGGAAACGCTGATACTCCAAGAGAACAGGGAGATGTGGACAGATTGTTGCTCTCCTCCCGAAGAGGAGGACAAAGAAGCAGGGGACCTCAAAGATTCAGTGGCTGGTTGCTCGGGGGAGGTTGGAATACCTGCCTGTCCATGGCCCTAACATAAGAGGGAAAATGAGCAGCCACAGCCCTGAACTGCTCCCAGGAGAGAGGTCCACTAGGACAGAGAATGCCTGGGAGAGCAGGAGAAGGTGGCAGAGGAGTGGGGGAACAGCTGACAACAGGAATCGACTGTCCTCTGCCTGGGCAAGAGAGGGCACCTGTAGCCCCAAGGGAAAAGGGAGCTCCGGAAAACTCAACAGCAGACAGCTGGTCAACCATACTGGAACTGCCTAGGCTGTGCCCTAAAGATTCCACCCCGTGAGGTGACCGGGGTCATGGAACTCCAAAAGGATGGTCCCCTACCTCCAAAGAACAGGGTCCTCTCGAGGAGACTGAAAAGGAAGGGCAGAGATCCGCACTATGACTCCTTCCCGAACCCGGGTGGGTCCCAGAAAAGGGACGCCATGTTGAACCCCTACCCCAACCCCTCAGAGTCCAACAGAGCTCTTCTCCTCACAAACGCCAGCCTAGGCAGCTGACAACTCTACCCAGGGAGCAGCACCCTCCCCTCCTGTGGGTGCTCCGGTCGGCCCCAAAGTTGGGCGATCCAGGCACACCACCTGAGGGGGGTACCACCACTGAGGGGTTTGAAACCCCGAGGCCAGGCTGCAGAGCAATAGTGGCCTGCACCATTGCCTGCTGCTCAGCACCCCTGACCCTGGACCCGGGGGCAACTGTCCGCTCCTCTGACGGGGGTTGGTTCTGGTCTGTCGAGGACACTGCCAAGGTGTCCACATGAGCGGCCAACTCCAAAGAGTCAGACCGCCTGTCTGACTCAGAGTCCACCTCCACCTCCGAAGAGGTGGAGACTAAAGTCCGGTGCCAGACAGTATGCAGACGCTCACTGCCATCCCGACCGAATGGGGTACCAGTCCAGGAGACTGCACCTGACTCGGTGCCGAAGCCCCCAACCGCATTGCAAATGGTGCGCGAAGAAGACATGGTGCTGAGGGCGGCAGCAGTATCGGAGGCAGTGCCTGTCACAGTGCTGCAAGCGGCACCAAGGTCAGAGACGGCGGCAATGATGGCTGACAGCTCTCTCGGCACCGAGAGCGTTAATCCCCACGGCACCGTGTCCTCGCTCAGCGTTGCAGGTGGCACCAGAGCTAGACACAGCGCTGAGGCCAGAAACAGTCATGGACGGCACTGTAGAGCCTCCCACGGCACCATCAGCACCATCAGTGCTGTGAACGGTGCCAACAGCAGAGACGGTGACAGACCAGCGCCGACCATGGCACCATCAGGGCCCATGGCATCGTGATCAGTGCCGTGGCCCAAAACAGCACCGATGGATGGTGCCACCCAGGCTTCTCAGCCCGAGGAGACGACACTGGGGGGGGCCTTCACCCCCAAAGGGGCAATAGCCAATGCGGTGCCTCCAGCCCGCCCCACCAGGGGGGATGGACTGGGCCTCCTGCACCGCGGAATGGGCTTCTGCAACGGTGAGGCTACTAGGAGCAGAAGCTCCCTCCTCCATGGTCCTTATAGAACTGGGAGGGGACCCGGGGGAAAGGCCGAGAGACCGTGGCTTGGCCCAACTAGTCCGCGCCTGTCCCCTGAAAGTCGGCGGAGCTCGTCCAACTTTCCACACATGTTGCTTGATGACACGACGGTCCATGGAGAAGCAGGCATTACACGAATCCATGTCGTGAAGCGGGCCAAAACACGCGAGGAAACGGTCATGTTGGTCAGTGATGGAGTATTTACGGCCACACGGGCACCGTCGCATAGGGGGACGTCCCGTCTGCGAAGATTTCTTGCCCCCCGACCAAGACATGGGCAATTGAAAAACTAGCTAAACAAAAACTCGATGTCGCTAACAAGTAAAAAAAAGGAACAGTCTTACCAGCAGCGTCAAGTGGTGGCGAAAACGGAACTGACAAGATATAGAGTCGGCATCGAAGATATTTAGGCATCGAAGGTAACTCTGCATCGAAGAAATCTGCGTTGAAGGCTTTTTTCTGGTCAGTAGGCCTCTTGCTCAGCTGAGCTTCCCACGAGGTGCGACCTCTATGGCAGGAGACGAAGAACTGGCAGAAGGGCGGGGTTGACTTGACACCTCACGACCAACCCGCAGAGTGGCACATAATCACATCAGCCTCGAGGGTGGAGAGCGATGGTGCATCGACTCCAGCCATCCCAAAAAAAAAAGAGCTCCTGTGGGGTCATGACCTCTGGCCACATTACCAAAGGTAATGAATGGTGAAGACTGACACAGATAAGATCTGCCAAGTGAGCCTTAAGGGTAGCAGACCTGAGGCCTACGGCTTGCAGGTGCACCAAGTAGTCCCATAAAAAAAAGGCAGATCTTTCTGTTGGGGATTGAGCTGCTTAGGGGCACACCATAGGGAAAAGTTCTTCCATTTAGAAGCACATGTCTTCCTAGTAGCAGGTTTCCTAGACACGGACTAGGACTTGGAGAACCTGATTTGAGAAATGAAAATCAGAAAACTCTAGCTCCTCAAGAACCAGGCTTTGAGGCGCAGACAGTTGAGGTTTGGAAAGGTTACTCTGCCCTGGGATGGGGTCAGTAGGCTGCATCGCGGGGGGGGGGGTGAATGGACTGTCTGGTGGACAGAGCCAGGAGCAGGGAGTGTCAAGGCTGTCTGGTCCAGTCTGCGGCTGCCAGAATCCTGGTTGCAGGCTGGTGCATCAGTTTCAGAAGGACTTGAAATAGTAGAGGAAATGTTGGGAAGGTATATAGAAACTGCCCTGACCAATCCAGAAACAAAGCCCCATGGGGACTAAACCAAATACTGGAGGCCTGCAACAAAGGAGAGGTAGCTGAACATTGTCTTTGGAGGCACACAGGTCCATTTCTGGTGTGCCCATCTCCTGAATACTGTGGATTGCCGACAGTTGCATATCCAGTGAGTAAGCCACATTACAGAGTTTCAAAGTTTCTGTGCACAGCTTTGATGACACTGTACCCGTTTGTCCATGTAATACATGAACATGGTGGTGTTTATTGTCTGTTCTCACCTGGACTAGCTCATCCCTAACCTGGGGGGGGGGGGGATGAATGACTAAAGAGTGAGAAAAAACGGCCTTAGCTCTAGGTGGTTGATATGCTCCCTGGACTCCCAAGGGGACCACACACTGCTCACTGTTAGGTCTTCTACCCCAGCTCCGCATGGAAGCATCTGTTGTCAGGACAACCACTGGGGCTTATAACTGAAAAGGTACCCCTTCTCTTAGATTGTCCCCTTTCCTTCCACTAATTCAGGGCCTATAGCAGAGTTTTTGTCACAGGCACTAGCCCTGACAGGGGATGTTGCTTTTGGGACCAATGTTCCCGTAAGTCATACTGAATGTCCCTTATCTGAAATCTTGCTTCTGGAACCACTGCTGTGGTAGAGGCCATATGCCCAAAAGCTGAAGGAAGCACCTTGCTGATTTGGCTGGCCCAAGATGAAAGAGCTTGCCAGCTTCAAAAGGTTTACCACTCTTTCTTGGGGCAGGAATGCCTTGCCCTGGAGGGCATCCAGCTCTGCTCCTATGAACTCCAGTAGCTGCACTGGTTCTTTCTGAGACTTTTGCACATTTATGAGGAACCCTAATCCCTCTAGGATGCTCTGAGTTAGGCAAAGAGAGTCCTTGACCTGTTGGTAACTTCCCCAAGACTAGCCAGTCATCTAGATAAGAAAATACCATCACTCCGTGTCTTCTGAGGTGTGCTACCACTACAGCCAAGCACTTTGTGAATGGTCTAGGAGTGGAAGACAGACCGAAGGGAAGGGCTATGAACTGGTAGCGACCAGAAGGTAGCCTGAACCATAGGTATCGCCTGTGATTGGACCTGACTGAAATGTGAAAATATGCATCTTTCAGGTCCAGAGATCCCAGGCAGTCTCCCTGTTGTAGAGATCGAATCACTGTGGAGAGGGTGACCATCATGAATTTGTCTTTTTTCAGATATTTGTTCAAAAATCTGAGGTCTAGAATGGGTTGCCACTCCCCATTTTTCTTGTATGCAAGGAAGTACCTTGAGTAAAGACTTTGTCACCACTGGGCAAGAGGAACTTCTGAAGGCATTTGCCTGCAGCAGCTTTCAGACCTCCAACTTCAACAGAATCCTTTCTTGTGGTGTAGGAGGATGGAAATGTCTGTGAACATGCAGTTTGGGAAACATGTGGAACTGCAGTGTGAGGCCTTGGCTCACTACTTCCAGGACCCACTTGTCTATGGTGATGTTTTTCTACTCCTGGAAGAAATGATCCAGCCTTCCTCCTACCGGCAATGGGTGGATAATCTGGATAGGTACATCAGGGGTTCTGTTTGGCTCGAGTCCTAGAGGACGAAGCGTAGTTAACCATCCTGGAAGCTCTTCCTCCCCTGCCCCTAAAGCAGCCTCTCGCTTTAGAGTAGTCATAGAGCATGGGCATGGGGTAGAAAGCCCATGGATAGTAACCTCTACTCCTACCTCCCCTTCTGTGAGGCCTATAAGGCATAGAAGCCTACTCCTTCTCAGTACTGCTTTTGTAAATGGTTTTGTACTCTTGCACTTTTTTCACGTATGCCTCTGTTTTGTCACCAAAGGGAATTATCCTCACATGAGAAGTCCGTGGCTTTTGCCTAGGTGTCCTGAGACAAGTTGGTGGTCCTTAACCAAGCAAATATCCTTAGGGAGACGGCATGGGCCAAGGCTGTGTCATCTGCATCTACTGCCACATGGAACTGGTACTTAGTGGCATCCAGTGCAGTCCTAGCAGTATCTGCTAATTCCTGTACCTTGTCTCCCTGGAGGTCTTCGTACAAGACCTGTACCACATTCCAGAGGGCCCTCTGGTACTGGGCACTGTAAGCCATGTACCCAGCCTGCTTCAACAGCAAGGAGGCAGTAGTGTACGCTTTTTTCCCTCATACTGTCCAGCTTTCTGGAGTCCTTGTCCAGAGGATGGGAGGAGAAGGGAACCCTGATCTTATCGCATGCGGCTGCCTGTACCACATTCTCGTGGTCTGGGTGTGAATAAAGGCACTCAGTGTCATGTTTGTCTAGCTGGTGCTTTTTCTCAATTTCTTTTGTCAATCCCGGGGAGGGAAGTAGGGGTTTGCAGCTGCTTGCAGGTTGCCTCCTTAAGTGACTTATGTACAGGCAAGAGCAACCTCTTAGTAGGTGTCAACCCCATCATATCCCCCCAAAAATCAGCCTCCTCCTTATCCTCTCCAGATTCTTGGGCGTAGACGGCAAGGGTATTAACCATTTGCCTCGCAAAAGCATAGTGTGAGGAGAAATCCTCTGGTCTCCTGGGGTGGGGGGGACCAAACCCTTGGTCAGGGGAACCATCTGGTTCAATCGGTTCCCATTCCTCTGCATCTTCCTCATAATAAAAATGATCACCCTGGTCCCCTGGAACCAGGAGGGGCGCCAGAAGTTGAGGAGAAACTGGGAGACCCATGAGAGTTCCCATAAGCTGGAAAGCCTACAAAAACTGCCAAGCTTTATTCATGTCCTCCTACGGCATTTTTGTTTTGTTCACTGAGGTCTCCTTTGCTTCTTCAGCAAGAGGGACAGCGACATTTTTTCCTTTTTGCTTCTTTTTTTGCAGGGACCGGCTCTGGAGCCTGCTCGGTGGGCCATTTGTGCTTTTCAGAAGCTCTTTCTTAAGGGTCATCAAGGGGTCTAGCAGACTTAGCATGAGAAGGTCCCTCTTCTGTGTTTTTTGGTGACCCTGAGGTAGACTAAGAGGCCATAATCTCCTGCAGGTTTTTGATCCTCTTTAACAGTGTTAGAACAAAACCTGCTGCAGAGTTCACAGTCAGGGTCCAAGGCACCTCAGACGCAACTCTTGGCCGTCTGCCTTAGCCAAAGAGTTAAAACAATTTGCACAATTTTTAAAGCCAGTAGGTCATGTTTTCTTTTTGGGTCTGTCTGACATGCCAATTGCCAGAACAGATAACAGAAAACGTACCAAAACCCCATAGGGAAAAAATATATGGTTCAGTTCCAACGCTATAGAAAAATCCCCCCCCCACCCCCAAAGAATACGAAGAAAATCAAAAAAGCGTCCCTGTTCCCAGACAGTAGAACCGAGGCAAAGAACAGCTAAATATCTCTAAATATCCATTTTTGAACAGCGAAAATGGCATTTTATTTAATAAAATAGTAAATAAATAGTTTTAAAACAACTGCTAACACTGAGAGGAGTTATCTCGTTCCAGGGAACTGCTGAGGTACCGGAGAACTCTCGCTAAACTAAATAAAAATGTCAAAACTCGATAAAAAGAACTAAAATAACTAAGAGAGCAGCGACAGTAAAACAAATAAAAAAAATAAAATAAATATATATATATTACTTGTATGAAGTTTACTGTTTCTTAGGTGAGTTGCTGAAGAGCTTCTCTTCAGGGTGACTTGCTATGCAGGTGTAGAAATGGATCCAACGTTAGGCTGTAGAACACAGCATCACCCGCAGGGCAAAGGTTTGAGCTGCATTCTAAATTCCATTCCACGCAGTCAAAGGGTAGCTTCACCTGCAAGGCTCACTGCATATGTAAAGCATAATGAAGGATTCCGGGGGGTTTGAATAATATTTTCTGTAACGCTCCACACTGTCAATGGGTAGTCAAAACAGATGGGTAATGTGCATCCCTACTAGAGGAAATGGCACAGCCGAAGGCTGTTAACAGCATAGCACCTTGGGCACATGAACATTCAGAACAGCAGCAACTCTCCAGTCTTTGCTGTGCCACTGAAGGGGAAACAGCATAGAAAGTTCTCTGAAGAACATGTTCCTTCTGATGTTTATTCTTTGAGTCTAACTCGTGACAGGCAGCACCCCTAAATTTAAAATCATGCCTGTTAAGCTTCGGCTTTCAAATTGGCTAACCTGTCTATTTTCCCCACTTCCACTGCCCGTCTGTGATTAATTGTGGGCCACAACTGCCACAATATTCTAGGGTGTTTTCTGCCTAGCAGGTCTCCGAATTCCTCCTCTCATGGTAACTCAGGTAAGTACCCTGTCTCTTAGGGGTTACTGGTAGGCAGTGGAACAGATAAGGGAAGTAAAGGAGTATTTTACTACTACTGTATCATTTTTGCATACTGTACTCCCACTTTCAGATTTTAGGAATTTGTTATGCATCTTTGTGTATATTTACACTGTGTGGGTACACAAAACTGGCGCACTTTGTGATGCTAGCATCCACTGCATCACACATTAGTTGAGTGGAAGCAGTAGGTATATTATCAACATCACCTGTGTATTTTGGAGACAGTTTTAAAAGTTGATCCCTGGCTGACCAAAAGTGCTGTTGCAATCTGGCAGGAAGTTAAAAAAGAAGAGGTCATAGCAGTAGGGAAATATGTCAGGTTTCAGTGTTAGTCAAAGAATGTCAGTGTCTGCAGGCACTCACTGGGCTATAGAGACTTAAAGGTAGCGGTTGGGGTTTGAGACAAGCCTGCAAATAGCATTACTACCATTTAGATGCAAATACTGCCAGGCTGACGAGGCTGGTAGTAAATACTTCTGTGTCCTAAAATTTATCTGGACTACTGTTGGTAGGCTCTAGCATTTAGAGTGTTCCCTGTCTCTCTTTTCTAACTTGGCATCAGCCCCGAGAGGAATATGATATGGTAACTGTAGTGTTTTTTTTTTTCTTTCTGGGTTACAGATGTTTTAAATGTTCAAAGTCTGGAGAAATAGGGGCTGTGTGGTGGAACTTTGTGTGCCTTTTGGTACCAATTTAAAACAAAAACAGGCGTAACAGTGCTCCCAGATCTACAGGGATTCCTGTATTTTAAGGGATTTTTACTACAAAAATGGGATACGGGAAGGAAATCTTTTATTTTTAAAATATCAGGGGAAATGGACAAACACTATGGGAAAATGCCCACTATGAATCTCATGGCTGCCAAAATCCAGACGGAGCCCTCCAACTGATGTTCAGTTTGCTGACTTTGCTACACTAAGCAATTTTGTTGGTCCATTTGCAGCCTGTGATTCTCTGGGGTAGTAAGGTAATGTGTTGGCAGTGCATCTTTCTGAGAATGAATTCAGATCTTCTGATCAAGAACCAGTGAGCTGCTGCATGATCCAAACACCTGCCTTGTGGCCCCTCTGAAAACAGTAACACTGTTGAGTCAGCTGAGCGGCATCTCAAACGCCACTGTTCTGGACTGGCAGAGAGCCTAAGCCACTGAAGGTAAACTAGCCTTCTTGTGGGCAGCCTCAGGTTAGTCTATTTTAAACTAATTTTAAGTGCGAAATGAGTCAGACAAAAGACTGACCACTTGATGATGATATGCTTTGGGGGGGGGGGTGTGCAAGAAAGAGTGCTTAAGTGTTGCTTGAGGGAAGCAGCGCACCAAACCACCAAGGCAAACAAACCTGTTTTGCAAATTTGTCTATTTTAAACACATGAAGTGCAAAAAGTGAGCCAGATAAGAGACTCGATGATGGTGGACTTTAAATGGTGACGGGGACACAAAGAGTGCTTAAGTGCTACTTGGCTTGTTTGGTGCACAGAGCAGAGTTGTGTTTTTAAAAAGATCACTAAGGCAGCACTTCTTCTGACCAGCCTAGAGGTTGAGGTTATTTGAAAAAAAAAAAATTAGACAGTTTCTATTTAATTGTGAGCCTGGGAAAGGTATGGGGGTGTGTTCATCAAGACGAGCAGGAGTTATGAATTATATGTGTGAGATCAGAAGTGACCCATAGACCCTGGTCTGGCCTAAGGTTAGTAAAATAAATGAAAAAAAAAAAAAGGGAATATTTGTTTTTACCTCTGAGAGTTCAGAGCACAAAGCTGTGTGTGTGTGTTGGGGGGGGGGGGTGTGCTTAAGCATGCCAATGAAAAACACAACAATGCACTGAAACAATGTTTATTAATGGAGCACTACAGGTACACAGAGCTGTAGGCCAAATGCACGATTGGTGTGCAGTGGCTATGCACGCATATCTGGTGCAAGTAACTACTCCACACCCCCTGTGCCCCCCGCATGGCATGCACGAAGGGGGCACATGCAGACCCACTGCACCCGATCACCCATGTCTGCAGACAGCTCCGCGATGGGGACGTTCCGGGTATGTGCCAGCACTACGTGTATTCACTAACCCGCATAGTGCTGGCCGCATGGGTGCAGAGGGTGGTGCGGGGTACACCAGGGAGACCCTGCCATAACCCACAACCCACAGCATGCCCCCATGAACACAGGTATTTGGTCACTGGGGGACCAGGACAGTGCACACTGTGCTGCTCCCGACTGCTGGGCAGCAGGAGGCGGCAGGGGCAGCTGGATGGGTGAGCACCCAGAAAGTGTATGTGAGGCAGCACTGGGACTGGAGGGTGCCGTGCTGGTCCGGGTGCATGCTATCTGCATGCACAGCCCCAGACCCATGCCACCCTATGTGTGAGATCCAATATGGGTCCTAGGGGGGCATCCCTTTGGATGTCTGCCTGGGACAACTCCTCCCCCGGCCACCCTGCAGAGTCGCGTACATTTGGGGAGGCGCCGTGGATAGGTGGTCGGCATCGGTGAATGCCAGTATGGGTGCACCTGTCCATGGGGTGCAGGGGCAAGGGTGGGATATGCGCATTTTGTGCATCCCTATGCCCCCTTCATGCATTGTGAGCAGAACACAAAATGTATCAGTCTGTGATTAAGGGGTAAATTTGAAGTTAAGGCATTTCATACTATAAATAGAATTCTGTATAAGGGACTTTATTATTACAAGGTTATAATACCTTCAGGAGGTTCTGGAGACATGTGAACCTTGATAAACTGAGCTTTATACGTTCCACCATGTCCCCAGAACTTCAAGATGGTATTATATTGTTACATATAAAGTTCTTAAAGTTGTAGAGTTGTTATGTGACACGCTGTAGGTGATTTTTTATATTTAAAATAAATAAGAACACATAAAACAGACTGAACATTTGTCCTAGTGATTTTATTGACTGGCATAATGACACCAATTGCGTACCTACATTGATTTGTGCACACAGGAAAATCTACAGGAATTTCATCCCAGTTTTACAGGGAAAATTAGGGTGCACTACAGGAAAATGCTTTGCCTGATCTGGGAGCACTGGCATAAGAAAGAAAGGAAGATGAGATCAAAGCCCTTCTTAGCCCTCCTTCAGGCTGTTTCGGGGAGGGTGGCCAGTCCCAGAGTGATTTTTTGTTGTTTATAATGGCTCTCCTGAGCCACGAAGCTCTCACCATTTTTTCTGAGCCCTGTCAATTGGGCTTGCACTGTAGTGTCTTGTCAGAGGCTCCTACGAGCCTCAGCCTGTCCGTTTTCCGTTTCTGGGCTTAGACATGCGCCCCCCCCCCCATGTGCTGACATCACACACAGCATTGTGACATCATGCATGTGCGCCAGCACTGACTTTTTTATGTTAGCTCAGCGCGGTTTGCCGAGTGTGATTGCTACTAATTCAGCCTTCTGTCCTTATAAGCTGGTAGCAATATTTTTGCTTGTGTTTGCCCTCATATAGGAGGTTTTGACCAAGGGGAGGCAGCATAGCATAGCTGTCAAGAGCACTGAGCTGCAAACCTGGAAAACTGGGTTTGAAATACACAGCCACCTCTTGAATACTGTGTGGTCATGAGCAAATCAATTAACGTCCCTGTGGCCGACAGCGCTCCTTAATTTTCAGATTAAAAAAAAAAAATCTCCAGATTGTCTTCCTTAGTTTTATTCTTTGTCTTGGGCATCTATTGGCATATTATACTGGCAACATGGCTTATTGGAGACCTCTAGTATTTGAACGATGTAAGACCTGCAAAAGGGTAATGTAACCCTCTCCGCTGGGTTACTATTGCCCCTACTGTGTTACTCTAGTTAATATGTCTCTTACAGTCCCGCCCAGTCAGAACCCTACACGGAGGGGTACACCTGGTGTACTGGCTGGCACTGGCAAAGCAGAATTGTGTAAATCTTTGTTGTTGCTCTTAGGTGAAGTTTTGAGCTCTGATGTTCTGCAGGACGCCCCTTTCGACACACCTGAACCAAAGCCAGACCCTCAGTTCAGGGTGGGGCCTACACAGGCATGTCCAGGTGTGCCAGAGCAGGACAAGTCTGCTATATACATGTGATATCTCCCTCTTTTCATAGGAGACTCCTGTTTTTTTGACTGAACTCCCTCTCTTCCTCCCAGGAAACAAAATCTCCTGCTTAAGTAAAATTCTGTCCAAAATATCCATTCATGTTTTTTTTTTTGGCAGATAAAGACACATAAAAAGTAAATTAGTGATGAACAATGCAAGTGATAACTTTGTACAACTAATTGTTTATTCTTTTAAGGTTTATTCTTGGCAACATGAAATATTTTAAATGTTTTTAAATGCTTTTTTGCTTATTTGACACCATTTAAAGACAAATTCATGATGTTACAGCATCTCCCTACTAATCTGACCCAAATCTCCCTCTTAAGCAAGTTGGACATATCACATGTATGCTACTATTAGGGATCTGCAGGCAGATCCCAACCTAGACCATACAGAGGGTCAGGAGGAGGATGTTGGGGATCTTGGGAAAAATCCTGACCCAAAGTAGTTACTTAATGATGAGGAGGATGTGCTCTCTGATGAGGATGAGGAGGGGGAATGGATGAAGCCAAAGAGGAGGATTCCTATCCCTCCCGTTTGATACCAAATATTTGTCCTATTTAATAACTGAGGCTTATAGGACATTCCACAGCTGAAGGAGGTGCAATCCATGAAGGTCTCAGATGTGAATCCTGTCCTGTCCACGTCCTCCTATGCTCCAAAGTGTTTTCCAGACTTTATTCACTGTGTCCAGATTATTGAGCAAGAATGGGCAGGTGCTAACCACCAGAAATATCTACCAAAACCCTGGCTACGGTGTTTCCCCTTTTTGTGGAAGAAAATACCTGCAAGTGGGAAACTCTTCTGCTGGCTGATAAGGCTAAACGTAACTCCGTAAGGCACAGACTATCCCATTTGAAGGGTTCTGGCCTTAGTGGATATGCATGACAAGTGAGTGGATGCTTCGTGCAGAACAGCCTTCACATCCAAGGGAGCAAACCTCACATCTCCTACGACTCCCCTTACTGTTGCCAGAGCTTTAAACTTGTGGGTTATGACACTGGGTAGCATTGCTCCCTCAGATTCTGAAGGGATGAGCATTTTGCACTTGGTATCCATGGTCTACATCTTCCTAGGGGATGCCACAATGGAGAACTTTGAAATGTCAGCTCGCTCCACTTATCAGATTGTACCCGTCATGCGAGGGGTATGGCTGTGGCATTAGGTCATGGACCAGGCATCCAAGATCAAGTTGTTTACCTTAGCCTTTGAGGGAGGCTTGTTTGGTTCCGGCCTGGATGACATTCTGAGGGATATGCAGGACAAAAAAGGCCACCTCACGGTTCTGAAAAAACAGAAGACGGTTAGCTCAACTTCAAAAAAGTCAAGAAGGCAGCCAACAGAGGCAGTGTCAAGGGAGTTTCATCCCTTTTGGAACTTCGGGAATCAGAGGAGTAAAGGATCCTACTCTGGATTCAAGGGCCATAGTGCCAGAAGAGCCCTTGCCCAAAAACGCAACAGGGGTCCAGGACGAAGAGGTGACACCTCACAATCAAGGTGGCACCTCACAATGAAGGTACATGGGCCCATCTATCCCCGTCTTCCCTTGGTGGAAGACTGCACAATTATTTTACAAGATGGGCCCAGATAATGTCAGATGCTTGGGTTCCAGAGATTCTGGCCTTAGGTTATGCAACAGAGTCCTTAATCATTCCCTCAAGGGGATGTTTTCTGCTGTCCCCTATACCAAAAGACCCTGTGAAGAGACAGGCAGCGTCGCAAACTTTGGATCACCTAAAACAGATCAGAGCAACTGTTCCGATGCCTCACTGAAAACAAGGCCAGGGATTCTACTCTATTTACTTTGTGCTTCCTAAGAAGTTTGGGGGTTCAGACCTATTCTGGATCTGAAGCACCTATGTTTGTTCACCACACAACCCTCATGATGGAGTCCTTACAGTCATCTGGGCTGTCCAGCTAGGGGATTATCTTGCATACACAGACCTAAGGGATGCATATCTCCACATTCCCTTCTGGCAGTCTCATCAGAGGTTCCTCAGGTTCATGGTCCTGGGACAACACTTCCAGGAGTATGTGATCCTCTTTGGGACTGCAACAGCCCCAGAGTGTTCTTGAAGGTGCTTATAGTCCTGGTGGCTCAGCTCCAACAGGAGGGACATCATGTCTACCCTTACCTGTATGATTTGCTCATTTGAGCGCCATCTGCCCCACTGACGAGGAAATCGGTGACCAGGACTCTGGAGCTTTTTGGTCACACAGCTGAGTAGTCAGTTAGGAGAAAAGTTCTCAAATCATCGCAGACCTTGGAGCACCTGGGAACAGTGTTCAACATGGACAAGGGGATGTCTTCCTCTCAGCAACCAGGAAGGACCCCTTGTTAAGAAAGGTTCAGTGGCTGAGGAGCCAACCGTAAGCTTCTGTTCACAGGCTATTATGGATTCTGGGCCTCATTAAAGCAACAACAGAACTGGTTCCGTGGGCTCACCTTCACATGTGACCAGATAGAGTTACTGTTGGCCTGGCAACCAACCTCAGAAACCATCAGGCCAAGATTCCTATTCCCTCACTGCTGCAGTATTCCTCGAGTTGGTGGATGAGTTTAGAGAATCTGAGCAGAGGGTCCCCCTTGGAAGTCCCCCCAGAGTTGATTCTGACAACTGACGCCAGCCTGTCAGGTTGGGGGGCAGTGCTGGACGACATTCCCATTCGGGGGACTTGGGCTGCGCAGGAATAGCATCTACAAATCAATGTCCTGGGGATGAGGACTGTTCATCTCGCTCTACTTCATTTTCAAAATCCGATGCAGTCAAAAGTCAGGAGAATAAGGCACTTAAGAGGAAGCTCTCTTCTGATAGCTTCAGAATGGCTCAGAAGGCCATGGTTCTCAGACCTACTGAATCTAGCGCAACACACATCATTCTGACTTCCAATACAAGGTGACCTTCTATCCCAAAGCCCCATTCTGCACTCAAATCTGGGAGTGATGCAGCTAGTGGCCTGGCTCCTGAAATGAGTCTCCTGAAGCAGGGTTTCTCTAAAAAGGTGGTGGAGACCCTGATGACCGCCAGAAAGAATTCCACGTCAGTAGTTTATGCTCACGTGTGGACCACCTTTTCGACTTCGGCCCGAGAAAACAGTATTCAGCCTTCTAAAGCAAAGGACCAGCAGATTTTGAACTTTCTACAGGAAGGAGGTTTGCCCTTGAGCACCTCGAGAGGTCAGGTGTCAGCCCTTGGAGCCTCCTTGGGCACGTCCTTAGGGATTAACCGGGAAAGTATGTGTTTTCTGCAAGCTGTCAGCAGGAGTTGACTTCTGTTCCAATCCCCTGTTCTTCCATGGGATCTGAATTTGGTGTTGAATCATCTTTGTAGAGAACACTTTGAACCATTTTCGTCTGTTCCGTTATGTGTGCTGTCCTAGAAGGTGTGCCTTTTAGCTGCTGTGTGTCAGCCAGGAGGACTGACGAACTCCAGGCCTTGTCTCACAAAGAACCTTACCTCGTTATGCATAAAGACAAGGTGGTTCTAAGAATGGTCCAGTCTTTCATTCTGAAGATTCCTACAACCATATTTGTGAATCCGGAAATTTGCCTTCCATCCTTCTGTCCACAGCCAACTCACCCAAAAGAGAAAGAGTTGAACAAGTTGCATGTGCACAGGGCAGTTAGGAAATATCTTAGACAGACGGTGGAGTTTAGAAAATCTGAGAGATTGTTTGTACTTTTCGGAGCAGCCAAAAAAGGACAAAAAGCCTCCAAGGCCACCCTGGCAAGGTGGGTGAGGGCATGCATTGCCAAGGCCTATGCTGCAGTAATGAAGAGGGCTCCAGCACTCATCAAGGCTCATTCCACCAGAGCTATGGCCACATTCTGGGTGGAGAAAGGTGAGGTATCTGTCTTAGAACCGTGCAAGGCAGCCATGTGGTCCTCCCATCCACATATTCTCCAAGCACTACAGATTCGTTGTTCAAAGTTCTGTTGATGTGGCCTTTGGTCGCAGACTTTTGCAGGCGGCAGTCAGAAGGTAAATTCCTGTTCTCCTTTTTGCAGTTTGTGTATGGGACAATTTTCTCCCCCACCTGGTTGCTTAATGGGTACTGCATATTAGAACCCATCTGTTCTGACCCCACTTTGACAAAGTAGAGCGCTACAGAAAGAATAAATTTCTTCATACTTACCATAATTTCCTTTTCTGTTAGCTTCAACATTCTCAGTGGGACCCTCCCAGGAGCTTCGCTCCTGTCAGAGATGCTGTCCAGTATGCCAGCACTGGGATATTCATAGTTTTCTGACTAAGTTTGTCAAGACATCCTTCTATGATTCACCTGCTGCAATCATACCTGTATAGATAAATAGACATAGCAGTTCCACTTTTAAATATTGTTTTTTTGGTGGGCAGATTAACAGGTTCGATTTGTATGATCACTAAGGGTGCCTCCCTTGTTACAGATGAGTGCTTACACGGTTTGCAGCTTTCTTTCAGGTGTTACCTGTTTTCATTAAATTCGCTGGCAAGACTCTTCTAGTTGGACCAATATCACAAAGAAGTTCCACCATATTAGAGAAGCAGATGATGAACCCTTTTTTCATCGTCGTCCTCCTCCTCCTCCAATCCTGATGAGGTAGGGAACCGTTTACTGTATTTTATTTTGGTTAAAGGTATGAGTATGTGAATGGCTTATATGTGTTCGTTCATTACAAAATGAACTGTTTAATTTATATAGATCTACGTTCACATAATTGGGGGTACTACAAGGACAAAAGTGACTGGAGAGTTGTTGCTGTCTGGAATGTTCATGTGCCCACGATTCTATGCTAACAGCCTCGGGCTGTGCTATTTCCTCTAGTAGAGGTGCACATTACCCATACATTTTTGAGAAGCACTCTCCATCTGAATCCTCCCATCCGCAATCCAGTCCTGCCTTGGGACTTGAATTTCATGTTGGAGAAACTTACTTTGGCTCCTTTTGAGCCAGCCGCAACATGTGAGCTACGCTTTCTGTCATGGTAAGTATTATATTTAGGTGCTATTACTTCTGCTCGAAGGATTTCTGAGCTTCAGGCTCTCATGTGTGAGCCTCCTTATTTGACTTTCCACAAAGACAGGGTGTCTTTGCATACGAATCCCAAGTTTCTTCCCAAGGTGGCATCCGAGTTTAATTTAAATCAAACCATCCACCTACCTGTTTATTATCGAGAGCATGCCAGCCCAGCTGAAGCACTGCTCCACACCTTAAACATGCACCGAATTCTGCATTACTATACACACCATATGAAAGCTGCAGGAAGTCCTCACAGCTGTTTGTTTCTTTTGTCCCTGGAAAAGAGGGCGTACCAATTTTTAAACAGTGCCTGTCCAAATAGTTGGGCAACTGTATTACTTTTTGTTATAGGAAGTACGGTAAGAAACTCCGTGGCAATGTTCGTGGTCATTCAACCAGAGGCATGGCCACTTCAGTTGCTTGTTTCAGGAATGTTTCAGCTGCAGAGATCTGTGTTGCTGCAACCTGAAGTACTGTCCACACTTTCACTAAATACTGCAGGTCTGGACACTGTCTCTTGGAGAAGGGTAGGTTTCGTCCTGGCTGTGCTTCAAGGCCTTCTATCTTAGGTCTACTGCCTCCAGCCACCCAGACTGTCTGTCTGTAACTGCTTGGGACTCGTTCCATAGGTGTGACCTGATGCAACAGATATCCTTGATGAAGATAGTAGTCACATAAGAACATACATAATGGCAGATCTTCTAGAGAATCTCTTGCATCACGCCATACCGTCCCACCCCCAGTTCCCCTTAGCCTTAGGGCTTTTCTGTGTTTGTCTGTCTTTCTCCAAGATGGTTCATCTTATGTTCACCTTTCTCTATAGGGGAACCTCTGGCTCCCCTCAGTTCCTCAGTGGGATATCGCTGTATATGGTCTCTGGTGGGAGAACTAAGTAGGGCACGGGGCCGCCCATGCTTATATTGGAGAGATGTCGCCAGCATATGATGTCATCGTGGGTGGACCCTTGTAGACTACTACCTAGAAAAGTTTTCATGTGGTCCTAGTGCCTGGCGGCTATAGTTCCATAGATGTGGTCTGATGCAAGAGATATCCTTGATGAATATCTACCCTCCTCCAGCTTCACAGCATGCCTCCTTTGTTCTTGAGCACCTTTTCTTCAGAAAAATACTCCACTCCTGTACCTTATTCACCTCCATGAGGTATTTAAAGCTCTCTATCATATCCTCACTCTCCCTCCTCTGTTCCAGAGTGCATATTGAGGTCCTTTAGTCTCTCCTCATAGGGCTTTTGATGCAGACCCTACACCATTTAAATGCCTTCCTCTGGACTTCCTCCACTGTATGTCCTTCCAGGGGATATGGTCTCAAGAACTGGGCACAGTACTCTAGGTGGTGTCTTACCAGAGATCTATACAGAGATAACACCACCTCCCTCTTTCTGCTGGTGATATACCTCCCTATGCATCCCAGCATCCCACTAGCCCTCCCTACTGCCCTGTCACACTGCCTAGTCATCTTTAGGTCATCTGATATGATTACCCCCAGGTCGCTTTCCTGCTTGGTGGCCATCAATACCTCTCTACCCATTTTGTACTCTGCCACCGGATTTCTGTGCCCTAAGTGCATTATTTTGCACTTTTTCACACTGAAACCCAGTTGCCACACCCTTGACCACTCCTCT
This sequence comes from Neoceratodus forsteri, assembly GCA_016271365.2. Classification (NCBI taxonomy): domain Eukaryota; kingdom Metazoa; phylum Chordata; order Ceratodontiformes; family Ceratodontidae; genus Neoceratodus; species Neoceratodus forsteri. The sequence goes on from CM028131.1 coordinate 1,076,728,404, forward strand.
AGTTTTCTCAGTTCTCTGCTCATCCTTTCCATCCCTCCTCGAGTGTCCACCCTTTTTGGGTGCATCCATAAAAGAGGCAGACTTTCCTTTCCAGCTTCTCTGTAATGTCACTTATAAAGACATTAAAGAGGACCAGTACCAGCACTGATCACTTAGACACCCCACTGGTCACACTCCTTCCTCTGAGTGAACTCCATTTACCACCACCCTCTATCGCTAATCCCCTAATCAAATATCTTCTCCAGTTTACCACCTTTGGACCCACTCTTATGCTACCCTGCTTGCTTACTAGTCTCCTATGTGGAACAGTGTTGAATGCCTTACTGAAATCTAGGTTGGCCACATCCACCGCTCCACCCTGATTTAGTTCCTTGGTCACTCAGTCAAAGAAATCTATCAGATTAGTTGGACATGACCTCCTCCCGTGAAACTATGATGCCTTGGGTCTTGTAACCCACTGGATTCAAGATTCCACAAAGTTTTCCTTCAGCAGAAATTACATTAACTTCCCCACCACAGATGAATTTGCTCATTTGATCTAGTATTAGCATGTCACATCATCATTCTGCGCTTCATATGCGCAGGTCACTTTTTATGGATGTATAAATATACCTACAACACTAGATGGTGTATAAAAGCACCTGCACTAGGCATGAAAGTTGCATTGCCTATCCGTATCAAATATTATTATTTATCCTACAAGCTGTTTCACTGGTCAGGATCTGTCAAGGCCTGGACATAAGGTGTTGTCTATGATTACTATAGTCCAATGATGTCAGATTTTATTCTTTGACTTACCTCTTCTTATTGACTGAAACAATCATTAAAGTAAACTCCCAAGTACACAACTGTGTTCACACATTCAAGGAGGGCACCATTAACATACACCTTAGGTCTCAGTTCTAGACAGATGTTGGTTAGACCCAATAAGCAGTGTTTTACATATGAACACATGAAGAAGCCAGCAGAAAAAGGCCCTGCGGTCTATCAAGTCTGCTCGAGTGTGCAGACCCCTCAGTATCTATCGAAGGATCTGCCCCCCCATGTTCTCCCTCACCTGTGGACCCCCACCCCATGTCACATTCCTTTTTACTTTGTCCTATCCTCTCCTGAAGTTGTTCACTGTCTTTGGGGAGACAACTTCCTCTGGCAACTCATTCCTTTTGGTCATCCCCCTTTCAGTGAAAAACGGTCTTCTCATTTCCCTCTTGACTTCCCCCCACCAGCCTCAGGAAGAGCACCTAGTGGTCCTATTACCACTAAGGAAAAAGAGACCCTCAGAGCTCACTTTACCATAGAAACACGTACATTTTTCAGCAGAAAATTACCTCATTGGTCCATCTAGTCTGCCACTGTTCCTTCCCCCTGGTTAACCCAGATGCAACCACCCTACACCTCCCTTACGTGTCTCCCTTCCCCCCATGTAGATTCCCATCCCCTTTTTCCCCAATCAGGGTATCTATCCTTTCCCTCTCTTGTTTAAACCCACGTATTTGTCCCATGCACTTTTAAATCTCCCCGCTGCTGATGCTTCAATCACCCACTCCAGTAGCCCATTCCAGGGACCTACCACCCTCTCAGTAAAATAGTGCCCCCTCTTATTACCTCTGAATTGACCACCCTCCAGCTTCAAACTGTGCCCCCTAGTTCTTCGGATTGTTCTTTATCTTGTAAATACTCCCTTCCCTCACCTTGTTAATTCCCTTCAGGTATTTAAAAGTTTCAATCTTTATCATCCCCCCTCCTGATTTCCAGTGGATATAGGTCAAGCTCTGCCATCCTCTCCTTATATGTCCTCTGCTGCAACCATGCACCATTTTAGTCGCCCTCCTCTGCACTCTCTCCACCCTACCAATATCCATCTGTAGGTGTGGCCTCCAGAATTGTACTCCATATTCTAGGTGGGGACGGACCATTGACTTGTATAGAGGCATTATCACCTCTCTTCTCCTGCTTGTGATACCACTTCCCAATGCATGCCAGCATACCGCTTGCCTTTCCAACTGCTTTGTTGCACTGACTTGCCACCTCAAGACTGTTCGAAATAATCACCAGATCCCTCTCCTGTTCCATAACCACAACAGCCTCTCCTCCTAGTGTGTACGTGGCCCTTGGATTCTTATGCCCTATGTGCATTATTCTGCATTTCTTAGCATTAAATCTCAGCTGCCAACTCTCCAACCTCCCCTCCAGCTTCAACAGGTCCTCTCTCATGCTCTCCACCCCACCTGGTGTATCCACAGATCTTTGTATCATCTGCAAACAGACACACTTTACCATTCAGACCCTCTGCAATATCTCCAATATAAATGTTAAAAAGTAGTGGCCCTAGTACAGACCCCTGGGGCACTCCACTTGTCATGTTTTCCTCCCTGGAATAAACTGCATTTACAACCACCCTCTGATTCCTATCACCGAGCCAGTTTTTCACCCAGTTTGTTATTTTCTCCCCTGTCCCTAGACTGCCCATTTTGCTCACCAACCTCCTGTGAGGGATGGTGTCAAAGGCCTTACTTAAGTCCAGATAGGCCATGTCCACCACCCCTCCCTCATCGCACTCCCTTGTCACCCAATCAAAGAATTTGATGAGATTTGTCTGGCATGACTTTCCCTCTGTGGACCCGTGCTGTCCATTGTCCATCAGTCCATTTTTTACTAGATATTCCACTATTCTATCCTTTAGGGGTGCCTCCATAATCTTTCCTACCACTGATGTAAGACTGACTGGGCGATACTTGGCTTCTCCTTTCCTCCACTCTTGTGTATTGGCACCACATCCACCTTTCTCCAGTCTCCTGGTACCCTACCTGTGTAATAAGATAGGTTGAACAGCTTCGTTAGAAGTTCTGCCAGCTCTTCCCTCAACTCTCGGAGCACCCTGGGATGCAGGGCATCCGATCCCATTGCCTTATCCACCTTTACCTTCAATTCCTCCAATACCCTGCTCTCCTTGAACTTTGTTTATACTCTTAAGGTATATAAATGTTTTGATCAAGATTCCTATCTTCCTTCTATCCTCTAGGGAGAACATGTTGAGATCTATGCATTTTAGTTATGTGTTTTTTAAACAGCCATTGGGAAACAAGATATTGCCCTGTCTGTGTCATGCCTTAGTCTCTTTTCAATGGTTTTACATCTTCATCTACATATAAACAGACTTCAGAGAAGGTACACTCATTTGGTAGGTCTAAATGTAACTAAAGGGAAAAAATGGGTCAGAGGACAAATCCTTGTGGCACACCCATTTTTAACCTTTCTTGCATCAGACAGAGATCCACTGAGGTAAACTTCAATCTGTTAAAATATGAATTTAGCCAGTGGACTGTTGTATTTGATAGTCCAATGTTCAATAAGGTTTTGCAATATATACCATGATTTATAGCAGCAACTGAGCAAATGCTTAAAGACCAGAATAATATAGTTCTGCATAAACTGCCTTAATCTATACTGCTATAGATCATACTTGCTAACACAGAAACACAAAAAGACAAAGGCATCAGAAAAAGACCAAAGGTCCATCTAGTCTGCCCAGAGTCCCCTACTTGTTCCAGGACCTACTGTCCATATAGGAATTTACCCTTCCCAGTCCCCCCCAACCCCTGCTCCTTTACTACTGTTACCAACCTCAGCAACCACCAAACCCTTCACTCTGTCACAGCCATGCTTGAAACCACTTACCGTCTTGGAGCCCAACACCTCTGCTGGCAGACTGTTCCATGGCTCCATCACCCTTTCCCTAAAACAGAATCTCCTCACATCCCTGTGAAACCTTCCCTTTCTAGTTTCCACCCATGACCTCAGGTTCCCGACCCTCTACTCCTGCTGAATAGTTCCCCGCAGTTCACCATGTTTATTTCCTTCAGGAACTTGAAGGTCTATATCATATCCCCCTCTTTCGCCTGGTCTCCAGTGAGTATATGTTCAGTGCCTTCAGACAATCTTTCTAAGATCTGCACTGTTGGCCCTGAATTGTCTTGGTCACCTTGGGCTGCACCATATCCAACCTATCCATATCCTCCCTTTGGTGAGAACGCCATAACTGAACACAGCACTCCAGATCCAACCTCACCAGTGACCTATATAGAGACAGTAGTAATTTTTTTCCTGCAGTCAATACTCTTTCCAATACAACCCAGCATCGTATTAGCCAGTTACTATAGGCCTTGTTACACTGGCTTGACTGAGGGAGTTACTAATGATGACTCCAAGGTCCCTTCCCTCTGCCATAGTACTCAATTTAACCCCCAATCCAGTACTGTAATCGGGCCTCCCCCCCCCATGCATGACCTTGCTTTTTTTGGTGTTCTGCCAAATCACAGACCATCTCTCTAGCCTTTGTAGATCCCTCTGCATCTCCTTGATCCCCTCTGTCGCTACCTACCCCATCATAGAGCTTTGTGTTATCTGCGAAGAGATGCAGCTTGCCCCAGATGCCTCTCCAATGTTGCTGATGAACATATTGAAGAGGATGGGACCCAGGACAGATCTCTGTGGCACCACACTCATGACCTCCATCTCTTTCGATCTGACCCCATATACCACAGCCTTCTGCGGTCTCTCCTTTAACCAACTGCCTAGCCATCTGACTATGTCCCTAGCCATGCCCAGATACTCCATCTTCTTTGGCAATCTTCTGTGTGGCACCAAGTCAGAAGCCTTGCTAAAACTGAATAAGTAAATCCACAATGTGGCCTTTATCTACTACCCTTTTTTACCCAGTCAAAGAAAACCATCAGGCTGGCCTGACCAGACCTTGCTGCCACAAATCCATCTTGTTTACTATCCTGTGGATCGTTACTCTCTAGGTAATCCACAAGGTCCTCTTTGATCAGTGACCATCAGTTTACCCACTACAAAGGTAAGGCAGGCTGTCAGGTCCGTAATTCCCTGGTTGTTCCTTGTGCCCCCTCCCCTTGTACAGCAGCAGCACTACATCCGCTACCGTCCAGTCTATAGAAACTACCCCCATCTGAATTAAGCTACTGAACAGTCCTACTAGGGGTTCAGCCAGTTCCTCAGCCAATTCCTTGGGTACATCTCATCTGGCCCGGGGGCACTATCTGCCTTTAGGGCTTCAAGCTCTTTCTGGACCCTTCCCATACTAAATACTGGCTGTCTCATTTCAGGAATGATCATGACAGTTGCATGGATGCCACTTCCGGGCGGAGACCCACTGTCTTCGCTTGTGAAGACAGAGCAGAAGTAATGGTTAAGAATGGCTGCTTTTTGTTCATCTTCCTCTAGTACCCTCCCTGTTCTTGTAGCCCGACAATAATTCCTCCCTGCTTCCTTTTTTCTTAAGCTATCTGAAGAATTGTTTTGGCCCCACCCTTGACCTCCTCTGCAATATGCAGCTCCGTGTCTGCCTTTGCCTCCCTGACAGTCCTCTTTGCTTCCCTACTTTTTATTTGGTACTCCCATTTCTCCTCCCTCTGTTTTCCCTGTACCTTTGAGTGCCTTTTTCTTGGCCATTATTGCTTCTCTGACCTGTTCCCATTTCAGAATTCTAGTGTAGTACCCCAAAATTGGGGGGCAGGCACAATGCAGAAACGGGGACCCTTTCCCCGATGTGAAAATGTTCTTTTTTTTTCCCTCCTGGTTCCCCTCTGTTCCATCCCCTCCCCTGCAGCCTCAGATCCCCCTCCTCCGGTCCTTTGTTCTGTTTCGGGGGTCGCGAGCAAGAGACCCTCCCTGAGGCTTGTGCAGCCCAATCTCCTGGCCAGGCATGGGACCTTCCTGCCCAACAAAGAGCCGGGAAGTGGCCAGAGGGTCAGCGGCTAGAGGTGGAGGGTGGAGGACGCGAGGAGCACGGACAAAGAAAAAGTACCTGCAGTGCGTCCGTGGCTCCTCCGGCGTCGCTCCCCTCCCTCTTCAGTCCTGGGGTGTTTGGTAGTAGCAGCAGCAATGGCAGGGTTGGTCAGGTGGGAGCGTGGCTCCCCGATGTGAACTGTCTCCTTCCCCCAGAGCCCCGAGTGCCATAGGAAGCATCTGCCAGCCAGACCGAGTGGTGCCCCTACAAATAGGTCCGGGCGGACCTCCCTGGCCATTCTGCCGACCCTCCCCAGCAACGGAGACATCCTGTGCCATGGTGGTGAGTGGGCAAGTGCCCAATCTTTTTGTGCTCAAGCCAAAGGTGCCAGGGTGGGGGAAGAGGAAAGGAAAGGGAAATAAAAGGGTCTGAGTGCTCAACAAAATTCTTAAAGGGCCAGCGCCCTAGTGGGAGAGAGGGGAGGCGCAGTGGGCTCTTTAGGAGAGGGGGAAGCAACAAACAGGGGAAACGTGGGCCATAAGCCCAAATTACCAATTTAGAGCACCGCTAGTGCTAGAGGGGCACTGCGTGGTAAAGGCCCCGGGAAGACAGAGAGAGAGAGATGGGTTGGCCAGCCCTTTTGTTTTGCTGTAGTGTCATTTGTGTCAGGTGCAGGGACACAGGCAAAGGCCCATAGACATCTCCTGCAAAAGAAAGGCTAAGCACGAGGGTCCAGGCCCTTATGCATATGAAAGAGAGGGCGGGCTAAGCAAGGCCTCCACATGGTAGGCCCTCATTAATATGCACGAGGGAGGAGGGATTAGGACAGGGAGCCCCATAGGCCCTGCCTCAGGGATGGTTATGACCATTAGGGAAGGGGATGAAATCAGAAAAACTTTACGGGTGCAGCACCCTTTGGGGAGGAATACTGTTTGATGGCCCTAGGCTACCCATGGTAAAGGTTGTTCGAGCATCATCCAAACCGGAATGTGCTGCTGCCTGCCTAGCACCCCCTAGAGACTGTATTTCCTACAAGAACTGAACTGTCTGCCATAAACTGAATTGTTTGCTTGCGACTTAACGGTGTTATCAAATTGTGCCTTGGTGTACTGGACGTCCAGCTTCGCTTTTGTTGTCCAGAACAACTTCACCAGAGCCCAACGCTGACCCAGGGAGGTCCCCGGCCCACCCATCATCTGCGGCAGAACCACCTCCAGTGACGTCAGCCTGCTCTGAAGTTCCACCACAGGTGTTACAGCATCAGTCCTGCAACGGTAAGTGGTAGAGAGCCGCTAGTGAGGTATGCAATAGTAAGTCAGCTTAGGAGCCACCCCGGCTCAAGCGTGAGGGACCCCAGTTAACGTCATGCATGCCCCATTTCTTATTCTGCCAGCTGTCCAGAAGTATGTGTGTGCCCGTGTCGCTCCGTTGAAGCTGCCGGAGAGTCACATCACCAGCAGTCTACTTCTTGGGAGGTGTCCTGGGTGCTGGGGGCCTACTAGTGGTCATTTGCTGCAGATCTTCTAGAGAACCACCTGCCAACCAGAAGTTTTCAGCTTCTTGCCTGGAGCCACAGATGATCACCAAGTTCTTTGTCCATCTAGCAGTGTTCCTCTTTGTGTTTTGTTCATCAGAGGGATGCCCCGTTATGGCCTGTTTGTAACAAGCGCTTTGTGGGGTCAATGCCCACCTGCTGATCAGCCAAAGCAGAGGAAAGTCCAAGCTTGCTTCATCAGGTTTCGTCATCTTGGCCATGTGCACGTAGGACTTGGACTAAAAGGGGTTCGACCAATTGTTAGTCCTAATCGTATTGTTTGCTGTTTATTTTTATTATCCTGTAGCATTGTAGAAAACAGTTATCTTGTTTTTATTGTCCCTGGTAAATAAACCTCTTGCATCTTGGTCACTGAGTAAGCTTCCTGCCTCTCCTTCCAGATTCGTCTGGCCTGTCCTGGAATTGTTAGGGAACCCTCTAGCCTCCTACACCAGCACTGCTGTATCTGTGGAACACCCAGGTCAGAAGCCAGACTGCAGTCTTTTTAAAATGTTGTTTTGGTATGCATACTGATTTAAAGACGCTGTTGGGCAGCTTTCTAAAATATTCTTGAGCAAATAGGTAAAATTCATATTGGTGTTTAGTTGCTGGGGTCCAGGAAATGAACAACTTTCAAGACTTCTGGAAATGTGTCTGTAAAGAGGGAGTGGTTTATAATGCAAGAGAAAATGTAGCAGATAACATGGCTGGCTGATTCTTAGTTATTCGGCCTCAAAATTATCAGGCCCCATTTCTGCAGTTCATGGTATACAAATCTAAAGGTGAGTGAAGAGATGCAGAATTCAAGAATCGCTGAAATCTGCTGAACAGATTCCTCATATACAGTGTGACTTTAGTGTTTCCTAGCTTTCAGTTCTCTAATGTTAAAGGTATGGAATAACATGCACATGGTGACTGAAACAGAGAAATAGAAACTGATGGCAGATGACGGCCACTTGGCTGATCCAGTCTGCCCTTTTTTTGTTGCTCTCCTCACGCTGTAGACCCTTCCAGGACTACGGTACTTACTCTTCCACCCCTTACTTATTTATTACCCCTTACTGAGTGCCCCAGAAATATCACATGATGTCCCCTCGAGTTTTACATATACAGGATCAATATGGCTAAGGAGCTGCAGATGGACTGTTCCTGGCAGCAGGTGTTGTAGGCATCTCCATATACTTCTGCCGTTTCTCCGGGAGTGGATATTTGCCGATTGCACCTAGTGTAGAACGCGGCGGCCAGGCTGTTAACTGAAACCCCTAGATACAGTCATATAACACCAGTGCTGCGCGAACTGCACTGGCTGCCTATACAATGGCGAATCCCTTTCAAGCTCACACTGCTGACATACAAAGCCTTACACGAACAGGGACCTCAATACCTGCAAGACCTTCTACACACCCCCCCATCACCCCTCTTGCTCACTCCGATCCTCTGATGAGGGATTGCTAGAGGTTCCCTCGGTACATTTGAAGACCTTTGGAGGAAGATCTTTTACCTTTATGGCTCCTACCCTGTGGAACTCTCTACCTCGTCAGATACGTGAAAGCCTGACCGTGAGGGGTTTAAAAACTCCCTCAAAACATATTTTTTTGAGAAAGCTTTTCTGGGGACATAATTGTTTTATTATCATATGTCTTTTGTGTGAATTACGAGCTGTTTTAGATATTTTATCTTTGTACTGTATTGTACAGGTGCGCTGAACATTGGAAGAGCGCCTTTTATAAACAAAAACTTACTTACTCCCATTATTGATCTCTTGGTCACGAAGAACTACTCTTTTGACAATCTCATTTTTCTGTGTAACTTTGGAACATTCTCTGTATTCTGTCCAAAACCAGCTGTTATTAGTTTCTCATGCTGTCTGTGGGTTGTCGTCTCCTTCCTGCACTACGGCCATTGCTTTAGGGGTGATCTGTTTCTGGTATGCCCCATTAAGTCTTCTCTGGATTCATGGTATACCTTTATCAATGGTACTTTAGAATGCAGATGGAAATAGGGTCAAAGCGTATTACAGTGTGTACCTCTTAAATGCACATCCCTTTTGCACAGAAAAAAGGTGCATTTAAGCAGGCTGTGTACTTATCCAGACCCACATGTTTTCAATGGAAAAGACTCAGCCTAAGATCTGTTTTTTTCTATTTTTTTATTTCTGTATTTAAAATAGCATAAACGCAAGTATAATATCAAATAAAATATACTAATGAGATTAAAAATAATTTTGTTGGTATATTTTTTCACTTTTAATTCACTGTGTTAAAAGGCATTGTAGGCAGGATGCTTATTAAAATACTGTATTCACACCAGCTGAAAACTGGCTGTGCACTTGACTAGTGACAATTATATGTTAATAGATGTATCAGTGAACTGTGAACATGTGCACTTAACAGGAATGTGCCTCAACCATAAAATTTAACACTGCAGAGATTGGGGGATCTGGAAATAGAAAAACTGTGCATTTACCTAGAATGTTCACTTATCCCATGTGTACTTAAGTGGGCTCCATTGTAGTATCTAATAGGTGTAAATGGGGGGCCAGTCATCCGATACAATTGTTATATTATGGTTTTTGTATTTACATACAGTATATTGTAAAAGAGGCAGTGTGGTCTAGTGCTTAGACCATGGGGCTTGGGAGCCAGATGAAAAAATTACTCGCCTTAGTAATTATGTTTCTTCTAATGGAGTCTTGCTGTATTCTGACAACTGCAGTTAGCTCCAGCACTTGAACTGCCCCGGAGAATGAAGGGTTAAAATTATATGCCAGGCATAGAACGTTGGGCTTGAGCTCGGCTGAAACCTCTGCCTGTAATACTTTGAAACCAAACCGTCAGATTCTTACGAGCTATAACTCACTGACTAGATAATGTGGAAATTGTAAAATTCCTACTAGCCAACTGGCAACAAAGGCTTTAGATTCCTAAACGACTCAAGTCAGGAAATCCAAAGACCAAAAACCAAGCAATAAAACATAACAACTCTTAACTAATCAAACACAAAAGCATCCAACACAACAGAAAGTGGGCTGAAGACACCCCTGGGGTGCAACACTGCACCTGCCAACCCACTTCCCAAAACAGGTTCTGCGAGGGGAAGCAGGGAAGGAGGTCAGAATACAGCAAGACTCCATTAGAAGAAAAATAATTACTAAGGTGAGTAATTTTTTCTTCAAACAACATGAAGTCTTGCTGTATTCTGACAACTGCAGACTACCAAGCAGTACCTCCAAGGAGGAGGGACAGAACCTACTTTGGGAATAGGCTCTGAAGTACTGCTGTGTCAAATCCAGCATCACTCCTAGCCTGGATATCCAGAGAGTAATGCTTGGTGAAGGTATGAACTGTTTTCCAGGTGGCTGCTTGGCAAATTTCTAACAAAGGAATATCCTTGACCACAGCCAGAGATGCAGCTGTACCTCTATTGGAATGAGCCCTCAGGCCTGAGGGTGAAATTTTTCCCAGTTTCTCATAGCAGAATTGGATACAGGACACAATCCACCTGGCAATGGTTCTCTTGGTGGTAGGTTTACCCTTACCTACTTCCGCATAAGTGAGGAACAACTGGAGGGAGTCAAATCTGTGACCTTTTGTACGTTCTATGTAGTAACTAAGGGCCCTTTTAACATCTAAACTGTGTAGCCTTCACTCTCCTGAGGAGGTATGATCAGTAAAGAACACAGGAAGAGACACAGATTGGTTTAAGTGGAAATCAGAAACCACTTTGGGTAAGACCCTTCTATTGGTTCTAAGGACCACTTTATCTCTATGGAATGAAATGACGTCAGGCTCAACTGACAGGGCTTGCAATTCACCGATACATCTGGCAGAGGTAACAGCAACCAAACACACAGTTTTCCAAGTCAAGTACTTGAGCTCTGCTGAGGACATAGGCTCAAAGAGGGGTTGCATAAGCTGAGCAATGCAAACATTCAAATCCCAGGCAGGAGCAGGATCCCTAAAAGGGGGATTGGTATGAAGCAATCCTTTGAAAAATTTACAGAATATAGGGTGAGATGACAGAGAGGAAGACTTCCCCACTGACAGGAAAGTAGAAACAGCTGACAAATGAACTTTGAGAGTAGCTGGTTTGAGGCCTAGGCCATTAAGGTGAACCATATAATCCAGAACTGTAGACAACTCAGCAGTGTCTGGGGATATATGCTTCTTGGAACACCAAATGCTGAACCTTTTCCATTTGGAGTTGTAAGTTTTCCTGGTGGCAGGCTTTCGAGAATCTTTGAGAATATCCAGAACCCCTTGGGACAGATGCAAGTCTGCATACTCTAACTCTTCAAGAGCCATGCCTTGAGATTGAGTGACCAAAGATTGGGGTACCAAATCCTCCTCTGAGAAGAGGTTAACAGGTTGTAATTCCTGGGAAGAGACAGGGGAAGATGGACTGCTAGGGACAGCGACAGTGGGTACCAAGGCTGCCTGGCCCAGTCTGGAGCAATCAGAATCACTCTGCAAGGTTGTGACTTTCCCTTGACTAGAACCTTGAACAGTAGCGGGAAGGGAGGGAAGGCATAAAGAAATTTCCCTTCCCAGTTCAAAAATCAGAGCATCCAAAGGGACTGAGCCCAAGACTGGGGGTCTGCAAAAAAACAGAGGAAGTTGGTGATTGTGTGGGGCTGCAAAGAGATCTATCTCTGGAGTGCGCCACCTTGAGAAAATCAATTTCAACACCAAAGAATCCAGAGACCATTCGTGATGGCCCTTGGAAATCCTGCTCAATGAATCTGCTAGCCCATAGTCTTTTCCTGGGAGGTGGACTGCTACCAGAGAGGTCTGTAAGGAATAAGCCAGGGACCACATTTTTATGGCCTCCTTGCACAAGGCCATGAACCGAGTGCCTCCCTGCTTGTTGATGTACTACATGGCGGTAGTGTTGCCCATCCTGACCTAAACCACCTTGTTCTTTACTGACTGAGAGAAAGCTTGTAGGGCAAGAAGTACTGCCCTGAGCTCCAGGTGGTTGATATGAAGAAGGGATTCCTGAGGGGACCACAGTCCCTGGGCTGTGAGAACCCCCAGATGGGCTCCCCACCCCAAAAGGGAAGCATCTGTGGTAACAACCACAGAGTGAATCTGAGTGACAAATGGAACACCTTGCCTCAGATTGTCCAGGTCCTGCCACCATTGAAGGGCCTGAATTAAGGTCTGAGTAACAGGAACTAGTTTGGTAAGAGGATCTTTCCTTTGGGACCAAAAGGTCCTCAGATGGAACTGAATGTCCCTCATCTGAAACCTGGCCCCATGGAACACTGCCATGGAAGCTGCCATATGGCCCAAAAGCTGAAGAAAATGCCTTACTGGTCGAGAAACCAGAGAGAGGAAGGAAGAGGCCAGCTGAGAGATGGCTGTTGTCCTTTCCAGAGGAAGGAAAGCTCTTGCCTTGAGCGTGTCCAGCTCTGCTCCTATAAAAGTGAGGAGCTGTACTGACTCAAGAACTGACTTGGGAAAACTGAGAAGGAACCCCAGGGAAGTGAGAACTTGCTGGGTAACCTGCAGATCTGACTTGACTTGGTCTGGGGACTGGCCCACAAGGAGCCAATCATCCAGGTATGGAAAGATAGAAATCCTTTTCCTTCTTAAAAAGGCCACCACTACTGCTAGGCATTTTGTGAACACCCTTGGAGCTGAAGTTAGGCCAAAGGGCATTGCTCTGAACTGGTAATGGCCTGATGGCAATTCGAACCTGAGGTACTTTCCGTGGGAGCACCTGATGGGAATGTGAAAATAGGCATCCTTGAGGTCCAGGCAGGCTAGCCAGTTGCCTGGCCTTAGAGAGGGAAGGATTGTTCCCAGAGTCACCATTTTGAATTTTGGCTTTAGTAGGTGCTTGTTTAGGTATCTTAAATCTAGGCTGGGTCACCACTCCCCTGTCTTTTTTGGGGTAAGGAAGTACCTGGAGTGTAGACCTTTGCCCCTGTATGGGGTAGGAACTCTCTCTATGGCTCTTAAGGCCAGTAGAGAGGCAACCTCTGCCTCTAAAGCAAGGGTTTCTGATGTATTTACCAGTGGAAAGGATCTGGGTCTCAGTTTTGGAAAATTTTTGAAACTGAGAACCAGCCCCTGGCTTACAACCTTCAGGACCCACTTGTCTGAGGTAACAGACATCCAGTCCTGGACAAAGTAAGCCAGCCTGCTGCCTACTGGAATGGGGGAGTCGACCCGGGCTGACATCAGGGTGTCTGCTTGGCAGGAGCCTTAGGCTGAGGGGGTGGATGCAGCCCTGCTCATCCCCCTTCTGCCTCTCCCTTTGAAGAACCCCCTCTGAGAAAAGGAAGAAGAGGCCTGCGCTTGGTAGAAAGGCCTGCTAAAAGGCCTGCCCCTGCCCCTAGCTTGCTGCCTTTGAGGAGTTGCCTGCCTCTCCTTAGCCTGGGCACTCCTATAAGTGGTCCTGTACTCACCCATTTTCTTCATGTAATTCTCTGTCTGCTCCCCAAACAGAGAATTACCCACCACAGTGAAATCCACGGCCTTAGCCTGGGTGTCCTGCGAAAGGCTAGTACATCTGAGCCAAGCCATTCTCCAAAGAGTCACAGATGTAGCCAGCACTCTTGATGACACATCACTGGAGTCCACAGCAGCATGAAATTGCACCTTTGATGCCTCGATCCCATCAGCAGCCACCCTTTCCAGCTCCTTGGCTAGCTGGGGGGGAAGCCTGTTTAGCTAGTGCCAGTACAGTGTCCCACCTGGACTTCTGGTACCTGGCTGTATAAGCCATATAGTTAGCCTGCCTGAGTCCCAAAGATGATGCCATGTACTGCTTCTTTGCCATGGCATCTATCTTACTGGAGTCTTTGTCTGGGGGGTGTGAAGCCAATGGAATGTTTGCCTTGTCACAGGCGGCAGCCTGCACTACCCCAACATGGCTGCATTGCTGACAGAAGAACTCCGTATCTGAGCCTGATAAGGTGTACCTCTTGTCCATTCTCCTGTCAACAGGAGGCACAGAGTTAGGAGACCTTAGAATGTTTTGTGTCCGTTTCCCAAAGAACTTATGGAGGGGAATACACAGTCTCAGACTCTGGGATATCCATCATCTCAACAAAATCAGGCTCCTCCTGATCCTCCACAGCCTCCTCTATAGGAAGCTGGAGGGGTTTGAGCCACTTTTTTGTAAAACAGAAAGTGGGGAGGGGACTCAGAAAACCTAGGAGGGAAAACACCAGAAGGTCTGTCTGGGGAGATGTCTGGTTCCACAGGCACATCCAGATTTTCGCCGTCATAATCATCCTCTTCAAAATCCCCCTCCTCATCAAACTCAGGTTCATAAAAATCTTCAGGGGAATAATCCTGAAGCGGGGAACTGACTGAACTGAACCCCTCCCAGAAGGCACCGAATCGGTCAGAACCGAACAAAGTGATTCAACAATCTGAATCGCTCTGGCTATCTCTTCGACGGTCGGAACATGAAGGTCTGGATCTGAACCGGCCGATTTATCCTTGCGCTTTCTTTTAGTAGGAACTGATCCCTCAGGATCGGCTCTCCTCTTGCCCGAAGAAGTATCGCCCTGGTCAGAGGGCACTCCTTCTGGTTCGGTAGGAACCGAACTGGGCTGGCCTTCCGGGTCAGCGGATTTCTCTGCTTCCTTATCCCTAAGTCTACCTAACCTTTTATCCAAAGTAGGCTTAGGGAAATTCTAGCAAATTTGGCAGTCTGAATCGAGGTGGTCAAACCCCTGACAGTAAACACAAGTGGTGTGGAGATCGGCCTTAGCAAAGACCTCCCCACACATACTGCAGTGTTGAAACCCAGTGGGCCCATTTTTTTTCTTGGGTTTCTCAGACATGGCCAACCTAACAAAATGTACCCTTTATACAGAAACCGTCAGGCAAGACTCCCATATCGGTTTCTCACCGTGTTACGGGTGTTGGAAAAAAAAAAAAAACGTTCAATTCACGTTTTTTTTTAAACTGATACGGACTGGTAACCACACACTAAACTTTTTCACAAAAGATTTTTCTAAAGAATCGGTTCAGCTGAACCGACCGAAAAAATAGTTTTACAATTTCCACACAATAACTATCTTAAGTACTTACAGCACCACAGACAGAGTCCTGAATCGACAAATGGAACTTATTGCGCACTAAAACCGACAACTTTGACTTGAACCGAGCAGAAGGAGGAATCTCCGGAGCGACTGTTCAATGAGGCGGAGTAAAGAATCTGACGGTTTGGTTTCAAAGTATTACAGACAGAGTTCTCAACTGAGCTCAAGACCAACATTCTATGACTGGCATAGAATTTTAACCCTTCACTTTTCGGGGCAGTTCAAGTGCTGGAGTTAACTGCAATTGTCAGAACACAACAAGACTTCATGTTGTTTGAACATCAGTGGTTCAAACCCACCAGAGCCAAATACCATACTTACTGTTTGACCTTGAGCAAGACACTTAAAAGATCTAATGTACTGCATGGAATTAATAGTAGCTTTTTAGAAGCAGTCAGCTGTCACTTCTTGTATCTGAAATATTCTTTCTTTACTGTTTTGCTAATTAGAAGGTTTCCTACTTGACAGTATCGGATGTAATGCATGAAACAGAATTTTACCTGGAGGCGAACATAGCCAGTTCTGGGCCAGAATCTCAAAACTATTTAAGACTAAGTCCCACATCGCAACTCTAGCTGCGGACCAAAATCTCTGCAGCTGTGGAGATTGGTGTTCTCAGTCCACCGCAGCTGAGGGAGATGTTATGCATGGTTCCACCAGCTATGACATTTTTCCACAGCTGCTGGGAAAAAACACTTGCAAGCTCCCATAAATGGTGGACCTAGTCGTAAACCGGCTCCACTTTTGAGAATACCATAGCTGCGGGAGAAACTATGGTTCCGCAAGTGGCAACCAACTTGCACTGAGCTTTTCCCGCAGCTGTGGGAATTTCTTGGGCTTTGAGAATGTGGCCTCTGTTCTTCTCCACACATCATCAGCATTGTAACTTCATTACTAACCAAGAAAAGCCAATCCTCTGCTGCTTGACTGGTAAACATGTGATACATGTTACCAATCAGACAGTAGGGCTTGTGATGTAACAATGAGTATGATCACATGCTGATGATGTAGTGTGAAGAACAGAACTAGATGTCTTGTTGCTAGGTAAAGCACCGTTTTTCATGTCACACCAAATACCATTCAGTAGGAGACCATCTTATGAGCACACAGAAAAATAGAAACATTTATTACAAAACAATAATAAAGGACTGTATTTAAAAAGTGCTAAAAATGTCTGTCTGCTATTGCTTGGGGCTAGTAGCTCATTAACCTCCCAGTGTTCCAGTCCACCCAGCTATGCAAATGGACAGTAGCAGAACCCCATTAAAATGAGAAGTTGCATTTCATGTAGGCTGCGCTGTGCAAACACAGTATACTGGAAGGGAAAAAAATTAACTAAAAAAAAACATGTTTGCCCCTGCACATCCTGAAACTTCTAACTAGTCCAGAGCTAGAAAGGTTCAGCAGTAAAGCTCAACTGGCCACTACTGGGGTATTGACCCTACTGCACTCAACAAAAGGAGACAGTCTCAACTGGTTGCCCAGTCGACACTCCCCCATCCACCTTCTTTCCCTCTGAGACAAACACACCATGTTGGGATTTGAATGGCCACAGCCACATGTTTATTGAGAACAAAATGTTATTACAGGCTAGGCATAAGCAGAAGGGAGTTTCTCCATGGTTTATAGCCTCCAGCCCTCCCCTCTGCGAGGGAGAAGGCCCCCGCCCCAGCCTGCCCCCTTCCCATTGGCAAAGCTGTGGGCTGCTTGATTATTTATGGTGCCAGAACAGCAGCATTGGAAGCCTTGTGCCATCTGTGCTGAGTGCGGCTCTTGGCATTCTCCCCCCCTCATTCCAATCGGGCACTGGAGATCATAGACCTCCAACGAGGAATTCCAGCACTGGGGGCCCGACGTGAACCCGCACCCCCCACGGGCACAGTGTGTTCCTGGGGCACATCCCTGGTGACCTCGTCCCATCTGTGCTGGCTGCAAGCCCCGGTCCCTGTGAGATTGCCCGTAAGTGAGGCCCTAGTTCATGCCGGGTGCTGGTAGCCTACTTTCCCCAACTTCCGAGCCAGGCTGACCTCGCTTGCCCTGAGGCAAACATTGAAGACATTCCCTAACTGCCACAATCCTGATCCACGATCAGGTCTCCCACAGTACATCATAGTATAGTCTGGGCTATCACCCCTGCAAAGGACCCAACAGATAAATCATATCCCATTCGGGCAGGTTCCCCCTCGTATATCAGATTAGGAGTGGAGCAATAATCCCCATAATCTCCTTGCAAAATAAGTCACTTCCTACATCAAACAAGTGTATCCCATCTGGCCGAAACAAGTCTGGAGAGTATAACGTGATGTGATCATGCTTGACCATGCCGCCGAGCAGCCGACTCAAATGTCCCCATCTCCCTGCTGATTTTCCTTCTGGTTTTGTCCATCACTTTGCCCTTGGCAACTCCTCGCCACTGTTGTCACTATATGATATGTGACCAGAGTATCCTGGCCCCAGGCAGACTGTGCTGAATCATGGCTATGACTGCTTTCATCAAGTGCAACAACGCAAGGGATTTCATTGCACCAAAGTTGTTTCTGCCCAAGTGGATAATCAGGATGTCCAGGTGTGGTTCCCCCTGGAACCTGGGAACCAACAGATCCCAGTGCATACTCCTGTGCCCCAGCCAGCGCACCTCGACAAGGAATGCTGCTGAAGTTCAAAACTGGTCCTCTGGCTCAGGTTCACTCCAGAACCCCTACCCAACAGATGAAAGAGTGCCCACATAACCACATCCGTTTACCTGTTCCCTCTAACCTGCTTAATAAAACAAAAACATGTTAGAGCATGTGCAGGCGTATATACCTTCTAACTGCTTGGGATTTCCATCTACTTAGCTCTTTAATTTCTGCCTGTGATATCGCCAGCTAGCCACCAACGTAGCCACCCCTATCCATAGCAAATGAGTACCATACTCACCTGGATCCTCGCCCACTTAGTGTAGGTGCTGTTGGAACAGCCTTTTGAAATGGAACCGAGTCAACGGTGACCCATCCCTGTGTCTAAAGAAGGTCCACCCACTGCCTTGTGTCCCTGCTCTTATTTACTAATGCTCCCTTGATCTTCCATCCCCACCCCCTAGTCGTTGTCGCCCAAGTGCCCCATGCTCGCCGGTCAGTTTCTGACCGCCAGATGCGTACCAGTGCACCATCCCCCAACAGCACCATGTCTCCCACATGCAAGCCCGTCCTAGACTGAGCCTGTCTCCTAGCTGCCATGATCTCGGACACTCAAAAGACCCCACAGAAAGTCAAGATAAATGCCACTCAGAACAGCTGTGCCTCCTGTTGGCCTATGCACAGTGTTGGTAAAACTCCCACCATGCGCTCAAGCATCCAGGGTGTCAATGACCTTCTTCCATCCGGAGCCTTGGATTGTACCCTACCCCAATCCTCAAGTGAGTTCCTGACCCTGAAAGCCTGTGTAAACTCTTGCAACTCCAGTGCCTCTCTGAACCAGCCTATACCCGACAGATGGCGCCATCATCAAGCTGCCCTCCTCCTTCAGGGCCACCACAAACCAGCACAACTGTACCTCTGGGACTGGCCAGATCTCTTCCCATCCATGAATTTCTCAGATCCTCAAAAATTCCACAACTCCTCTCCTACAGACTTTCCGGGTACTGGGACCAGAGATTGATACATTAATGCCAGTCATTGAGATATCCAGGCTCCACAGGAAAGTACAGTTGCACAAGAACTTACTGTAACAGTAGATCTTCGAGAGCATCTTTTGCAGCAGGTCATAACATCAGCTGCAGGTGTAATTTCCTCCGGATGACTTCTCAGCAGTCAACCCTGAGACCTCCCCCTAATGTTACCATGTGGTGTCTGTATGGCACATACAAAAAGGGGGCGTTCCCAGCTACTTTTCAGTTCTTTTCCATCCTAGCGACCGAATGAGAAACCATTTCTCAGGCCTCAGATGGGAACAGAGGAGGGAAATAAGGCAGCAGCTCATGCAGTCATGAAAGGAGAGGAGCAAGGAACCCTTTTGAAGTAACAGCAAGGGGAAGATGGGTGGGGCTACATGACCTGCTGCAAAAGATACTCTCAAAGATCTACTGTTACAGTAAATTCTTAGCAACTGTACTATCTTCTTCGAGGCAATCTTTTGCAGCAGGTCATAACACATGGGAAGATTCCCAAGCAGTTATATTGCCAAGGGAAGGAAGACTCGAACTATCAGGACTTAGGACAGGGGCCTTGTAAAACGGCCCATCCAAAAGCAGTTCAATTCTTGGAAGCGATGTCTAGACTAATGTTTCATGAATGTATGTACAGTAGACCACATGATGGCTTTGCAGATTTCTAAGGCAGCGACGTCCCGGAAACTCGCCAGGGAGGCAGCCATGCCTCTGGTAGAAAAAGGGTTTTACAACCCCTGTGAGAGGTTTGTCTTATTTATTTTTTTTAATGGATGAATGAAATGCAGTTGGCCAACCATGTGGACAAGCAATGCTTGGAAACTTGAACGCCCTGATTTCCAGGGGCGAAAGAAACAAAAAGTTGCTCAGTTTCTTGCAACTGTGAGGTGAGAGAAGATAAAGACTCAATGTTCTGTGCACATCGAGAGTATGAAACAGGGATTCCCCTGGATTTGCAGGCTCTGCATAGAAAGCTGGTTAGTGGATAGCCTGATTTAAAGTAAATTCAGAAACAACCTTAGGCCAAAATGACAGGTTGGTGCGTAAAGTCACCCTATCATTATGAAATTGTAGGGAGGTTTGCACATTAGTGCCTGTAACTCTGAAATACGTCTACCCGACGTAATGGCAACTAAAAATACAGTTTTCCAAGAAAGATAACGGAGCTCGCTGAATTCAGTGGGCTCAAAAGGACTCCTAGTCAGTTTTTCAAGCACAGAATTCAAATCCCACACAAAGACTGGATCCCGGATAGGGGAATGAAGGTGCAGAATGTCTTTAAAAAAGGTTCTGATCAAAGGTAACTGGGACAATGGTTTGTTGCCCACAAGTAAATGGAATGCAGCAATGGCCGAAAGGTGGACTTTTACAGAGGAATATTTCAGGCCACCCTCCGAGAAGGACAGCAAATAATCTAAGATGCTCTGAGGGAAACACTCATAAGGGTCTAAAGTCCTGCATAGATGCCCAAATGGAGAAGCGTTTCCACTTCACAGAATAAGAAGACTGCATAGATGGTTTCCTGGCAGCCCAGAGGACTTCTGTCACCTTTGGGGACACCCTGAAGCATGAGAGGACCATGTCCTCAGGAACCAAGCATGCAGATGGGGGGAGTGAAGGACCAGGTGTGGTAGGGAGCCTTGCGCCTGGGACAGCAGAGCCCAGCAAATCGGCAGAGGTAGGTGATCTGGTTCAGAGAGCTGTAGAAGCAGTGGAAGCCAAATCTGTCTTGGCCAGAACAGTGTTATTAGAATCATAGATGCCCCATCCCGGAACATTTTGAATAGTACTCTCTGAACAAAAGGAAAGGACTGGAAAACGTAAAGAAATCTTCCTGTCCAGGAAAGAGATAATGCGTCCCACCACACAGTTCCAGGACATCGCTCAAGAGAGCAGTAAAGAGGCAGTTTTGTGGAGAGGCAAATGGGTCCAACTCCGGTCAGCCCCATTGGTGGAAGATGTCATTTAGGACATCCGGTAAGAGTTACTATTCGTGGGCCCATCCAGTGGATCTGCTCAGGGCATCTGCCAGGGTGTTGGACTGCCAGAAGATGGATATTCCTCTGGATTGCCCAGTACCAGACCCTCACTGATTCGCTGCAGAGAGAGTATGAATGGGTGCCTCCTTGCTTGTTTAGGTAGTGAACTACTGCAGAATTGTTTGAGTGCACCTGAAGGCAACTGGGGGGGGGGGCGGTTAAGGAGAGTCTCGAACGCCTGTAAGGCGTAGAGGACTGCCCTCATCTCAAAGACACTGATGTGGAGGCGGGCCTCCACTGGCGTCCAGGATCCTTGGGACTGGACATGCAGGAGATGAGAACCCCACCCGGTCAAGGAGGTGTTTATAGTTAGAATGAAACACGGGACAGGAGAATGAAACTGCATTCCTCACATTAAGTTGTCTGTGGACTTATACCATTGTAGAGCTCGAAGAGCTGGGGAAGACATCAGGACAGGGGCATTGAAACCGTCGTCCTTCTGGTCCCGATGGACTCTCAGGGACCACTTAAGGACCCTCATATTCAACCTGGCAATGGGGACTGTCGGAATCACGGCTGCCAAATGTCCCAGGAGACGCAGGTAGTCTCATGCAGAGACCAATCTGATGAGCTGTAGCCTGCATGCCAAAGCTTTCAAGGCATCCGCCCGAGCCATGGGCAAATATGCCATCCCCAGGGAGGCATCTAAAACAGTTCTAATATATAGGAGGCATTGCCATGCGTCCATTTGGACTTCAGATAGTTTACAGCTATCCCCACCTGGGTGAACACTGCAGGGTACGAGAAAGCATGCACAACAGCCTTTTGTGGGAAGATGCTTTTAGGTGCCAGTCATCCAGGTAGGGAAAGATAGAGTCTATCCCTGTGGAGGGCCACTGCGACTGCCACTAGGCATTTTGTGAATACCCTTGGGGCTGAGGAAAGGCCGAATTGGAGGGCCCTGAACTGGTAATGATGATACAAACCAAAAAACAGAGAAACCATCTGTAAGCTGGGTGCATCAGGATATGGAGGTATGCATCCTTCATATCGAGAGAGCAGAGACAATCTTCCTTGTTCAGCAAGGGAAGAAGTTTAGGGAGAGACACCATCTTGAACTTTTGGCATTTGATATAGAGGTTGAGACACCTTAGATCCAAAATGGGGCATAAGTCCCCCGTCCATTTGGGAACCAGGAAAAAATGGGAGTAAAATCCAGTACACTTCTGTGGAAAGGGAACTGGTTAGATGGCACATTTTGTGAGCAAATCATTGACTTAATTCCTTAAGACCAGTGCTTGGTCTAGGAGGTAATGAGAGACCCTTGGTGGCAAAGCAAGGGGTATCTCTGTGAACTCCAGTGTGTGTCCTGACTCGATCAACTGCAGGAGCCACAGGTCAGAGGAGATGGCTTGTCACCCTTGTAGGTGCAGGAAAAACCTGCCCCCAATGGCCATGAGAAGGGTCTCCGGTCCCACGACTGGAGGAAGACCATCAGGCCAAAGGCTGGCACTGCTGGGGAGCAGCAGAGATGTAACAAGACATTTTCTGAGCATCTCTAGGACCAGGCAATGTCAACTGAGGCTTTCATTTATAGGAAGGTGGTCTTTGAGTATTGGGACTCTATCTGTAGGGGCGGCCCTTGGAGGATCCCCTGAAGGTCGGTTTTGCTTTTGGATGGTACAGGGTCCGGACCAACTGAAGGGTATAAATTAAGTCCTGTAAGTCCTTCAACATTTCTTAGGTCTATGGACCAAACAGCTGATCACCCTTAAAGGAAGCGTTAAGGATAGATTACTGCACGTCCTGTGAAACTCCTGACACTCTGAGCCAGGTGTGACGTCTGAGACAAACACCTGCCGAGGACATATGGGCCACAGTGTCAATGGCATCACAGGTGGCCCAGAGCAGGTGGCGGAAAACAGCTGCCGCCGTAGACATTTTGTGCTTTTAGCATTTACTAGAGCCTGGACATCAATCATGGCCATCTCCCCAGTGGAAGTAGCCGGGGTGGCATGGACTGAGTGAAGAGGGACCACTGACGTTATTGAAGAAGGCAGTGGAACCAAGCAAGCAGCCATCGACAAGGGGTGTGTATAGGACCCCAGAATCATTGACGAGGGCACTAACATAGAGCCCTTTGTGGTAAGGCTGGTCATTGATGAGAGGATTGTCAATAGGCTAAGAAACCATCGTTGACGGACAATAGCTAGAAACCACAGAGGGCAGAGGCAGCAATGGAAGCTGCAAGTTCACCCCAGAACACATCATCGACGGAGGAGCCATTGATAAGGGAAGACAGGAGCCAACAACTGTCGACGGTGTAGAAGACGAAGTTACAGTGGCAACCTTCTCAGTACTTACCTTTCTGGTAGTGATCGGGGTACTTGTCGTCGATGATGAGGGTGTGGCACAAACGTGCTTCGTTTTGCTGCATGTTTCTTACCAAGATCCTGTCCTGTTGATGAGGAAGGCTTACTTGCAGAGCGGTGAGACCCAAGGAGGACGCTGAAGACTTGCTGTTTGATTTGGAGCATTACTGATGCTCCAGAAGGGCAACCTTTTGCTCCATGAGGAACTCATGAAGCTGCTGAAGCCTTCGACATTTGGTGGCCTTGTTGAACTGCTTACAGAGGATACAATCTCTGGTGTCGTGTTCAGGACCATGGCACTAAACATAGACATTGTGGAGGTCCTCTGTAGCAATTCTGTGACCACAGGTACACTTTTCGGAATACAGGATCCAAAGACATCAGTAGATCAACCCGTTTACAATGAACGTTTGGTCGGTAGAACTCTTCTTCGATGACTGGTAAGGAGAGTTCCAAAGGAGGATTTGTTGCATGCAGGTCACGTTGAAAAGAACTGAGGAGTAGCTGGGACCTCCCCATTTTATACATGCCATACAGACCCCATGTAGTAACATTAGGCGGAGGTCCCAGGGTTGACCTGTGAGAAACCATTCAGAGAAAATGATGCCTGTGGCTGATATTTCATGTGTTATGACCTGCTACAAGAGAGTGTTTCGAAACAGATCTGCTGGATTTCCTCCGACATGTCGTCTGCTCCAGGTGCCAAAGTCCTGAAACGTTCCCCACTGTACATGCCTAGCCTTAAACTATATATTATGCAGTAAATACCTTAAGAAAAATATCCAGCCAAGTCCCCGATAGGGCCGGCTGCTCCCTGCTGTGCTGATGATTGATAAAGTGCACCACGCCAGTGTTGTCTGACTGGAAATGCACTTTCTTATACCTTAGCTGCTGCTCCCACATAACCAGTGCTACTACTACTGGCAAGAATTCCAAGAAGGTGATATTCATGGTCAGGCCCGTGTCCACCCATGGTGCCGGCCCTATTTGTGTGAACCAGACACCCTGCAGGTATGCCCCAAACCCCTGGCCACTGGAAGCATCCATGAACAGTTCCAGGTCTATGTTAGACACTTCAGCCCCTGGCCAGTCCATCACCCCATTCATTTTGGCTAAAAATGTAGCCCAGACTGCCAAATCCTCCTTCACCGAGACAGCTATTCTTATCCTGTGGTGAGGCCGACAGATCCCGGCTGTAATTTTTGCCAGCCACTGCACAAAGGTCTGATCCATTCGG
The DNA here is from genome assembly GCA_016271365.2 of Neoceratodus forsteri. Taxonomy (NCBI): domain Eukaryota; kingdom Metazoa; phylum Chordata; order Ceratodontiformes; family Ceratodontidae; genus Neoceratodus; species Neoceratodus forsteri. The sequence continues at coordinate 1,076,752,986 of CM028131.1, forward strand.
ATGGTCCGGCAAGTGAAATTCAGATGACCTAACAGTTGCTGCACCTGCCGCAATGTCATCTTCCTCACATCTCTCACCGGGTTACCATCAGCCACAGGGTGTTGACCCTGTCCCTTGGCAGCCTGCATACAATTGCCTTGGAGCCAATTTCTATCCCCAGGAAGGACAGCACCGTGGTTGAACCCACCATCTTGTCCTTGGCAAAGGACACACCAAATCCCAAACAAAATCCCTTTGGGGCCCCTAGAGTCTCTACAAGTGTCATCGTCTTGTGGCCCTACCACCAGAAAATCGTTAATAGACAACCCCCTTTGCTCCACTACCCAATGCAGAAAGGTGATGAATTTTTCAAAATATGTGCACGTAATAGTGCACCCCATCGGCAGGCATTGATTTATGTAATAAGCATCATCGACTTTCATTCTCAACAATGGGTGAACCGGAAGCGACCAGAAGGTGAACTCAATGTCCGACTTCATCATGAACACTCCCTGACCAAACCTCACCCCCTCACCAACTGCCCTGTCAAAGGACGCATAATGAACTGAAGTCAAAGACTGATCAATAAATTCATTCACAGACCTGCTATCAGGAAACGATAAGTGGGTAATCATGCAAAACTCGCCAGGAGTTCTCTTGGGTACCACCCCCACTAGTGATACCCTAAATTGCTTTAGTGGTGGCTCCACAAATGGACCTGCAATCCTCCCCAGCCACCTTTCCCTGCTATCTTGCCTTGCACCACCCATCGGTATGCGATCATAAAGCCCTCTAGCAATAAAAGTGCATCTACCCTGATGGGGCATCTCTGCAACCACCCTCTTATTTCATTTACCTTCATTGGTGTTTCCGCTAAGTCCTAGACACCCTTTCTTGGTCGGTGTGCTTCTGTTTTGGGTATGCCACGCTCCCTGCTTGTCCCCTGAACACTGTGTGAAGGGGCGGGACTTACCGCATGCAAAACACTCATGGGCGAACTTGCACCTAGCCTGTGAACATGAACCCTTGTTGAAAGGAAAACAAAGGTTTCCTGCCTTGCCTGACATCCCTGTTTCCTTACTCCCCACCCCCTGGGTCAACCTTAATGGGGAGGACACTATCTGTGCACTGCACGAACGTCCTGTCTGTAATCATGTCCACATGGTACCATTCCTGTCTCGGGTTCTTGTAGCCTCAGATGGAAGACCTCATGTAGTGAAGCCAGGCTAATCCCCTCCGCTCCACCCCAGGCCATATGCACTCTCATTACCCTGCGACCAATAACTGAGAAGGCCGCAGCAAAGCTCTGGCTTATTGTGACACAAAACACATATATATATTAAAAACCCTGCTGACCAGATTCTTCTCAACCTGAGGCTTCTTTCTATCCTTACTCCTCTCCTTCTTTTCGTCTTTCTTCTCATTGCCCTCCTCCACTCTATGCAACAAACTGAATACATTCACAAATTCCCTGCAGCAGATGGTTGCTCTCATCTTTTCTAACACGTGCACTCCTACTTCCTCATCCACACTGGAGTATGGCTGCTTTGGTACTGCTCCCTTTTCCCGTGGCTCCATTCATGACACTCTTTCCCTAGCCAACCAGGATGACTGCTAGGTTCTTCAGAGCCCCAAGAACGTCATCCATCTTGCTGCCCACTGGGCCGACCCCATTGGCACCCCTTTCCTCCTCCTCCAAATGAGAGGAGATCAATGGTCTCTGCGGTCACTGGCCCACACCAGTGGGCTGTTCAGCCTATGACTTCTCACTAGATTTGGGATCCATCCTGACCCACCTATACTTCGGGGCTGTTGGCCGAGGGTGAAAGTAGTGACCGCTGGGCCTCCTCCTCTTTTCTGGTGCAATGGGCTTATCCCCCGGGTCCTCCTCTGACTCCAAACCATACCAATCACTAGGCTTCTTGGGTAGCCAACGCCTTGGCCTATGCCACTTGACTGGGTGCACAGGCCGTGAGAGGTCCCAATCCAAATCACTCTCCTGGCCCTCTGGATCCTTTACAGGGCGAGGCTGGCCAGGGTTTGTGTCTCAGGTTCTCCCGGCCTTCGCCCTCATCCAAAGTCGAATCTGCCCCCAGGGAACCCCGAGGTGGGTTCAATAGTAAACCCACCAGCAACAGTAACCATGCCCTAATATTACTGTGACCCAGGTTTGTCTTACCTCCCTGGTCAGCTTCCCCATCGTGGGCTCCAGTCTTTGTTGCTCTTCCAGTGATCCACTGGGGTGTCCAGGCACACTTACAGCCATGCTGTTCCTCAGGCCTTTGCCATCCTCTCTAGCTTTACCAACAGGACTTTGTGGTTCTGTGCAGTGCCTTGGCTTGCCATCACTGATAGCAGCTGCTTCCCTAGGCCCGCTGTATCTCCAAGTTACCACTCCCTTGTCCTAGCCCTTAGGTTATCTTGACTCCCTCAGGGGAATGGGGGATGGAATTTTATATTTGGGGGGGGGGGGTGGCACTCAGCTGGAGCTTGTTTTCAGGTGCCCACAGAAATGAATTGACTTGCTCAGATTCACAGAGTATGCCACTAGATTGATGGGAATCCAACCCAGGTCTCCCAGCTCAGCTTGTTTATTAGTGTAACTTTTCCTTTGGGGCTTGCATCTAAGTTCACCCCCTTTCTTTTACTTATGCCCTTACCCCTAGTCATGCTCCTCCTTAGCCTCAGGCACTCCCCTTGGCCACATGCTGGAATGAAGGCCTCACAGCCCCTCTTTTGCAGGCAGCTGGGAAGCCCCCCTCTCACTAGATCCCCTGTAAAGCTACCCAGCCATGCCACCCAGCAGAGCCACCAAGACTACTACTTTAGACTGCCCTGCCGTTAAGGTAAGAGGCCCAACTTAAACAAGCCAAATGGGACGCTTTATTGGCCTTCTAAACTCTCTTGGTAGAACCAGACGTTTTAATGCAGAGAGGTTTACTAACTGCTCAGTGTCGCACAGTGGGACCCAATTCTGCCAACGTAGTTTGCGGACTCTGGTGACCCCCCGCAGAAGAGTGAAGCATGCTCCCCATGGCCCCACTACTTGCCACTTTGATGAAACACCCAGGCTCAACCTTTACCCTTTCGTTTTTTGTTTTTTTTGTTATATATGGCGCCTGACTAATAAATGCCTCTGAACTCCCACAGCCATCCCCCTTTCCTGACCACCAATGCTGCCATCTGATGGAGCCCTGCAGCGTACACCACATGGCTGTGAACGCCAACTACAAACTCTACAAACTGCAGTGGCATACAGAGACCTCTCTCCAGGACTAAGCTGGAACTGTCACCTGTTCCCCAACAGCTCTATCCAGATTAACCCCTGCTGCTAATCTGTAGACTATACTACCTAGCACACAAAGTCAGAGCTTGTTCCAATCCTGGTGCACGCTGCCACGGAGCCTGCTGTGGGAAAGCCACAAAAATTTCTTCAGAGAACAGATGCAGGGAAAAAGGGCCTCAGCACCACTTGCAGCTCCTGACCCCTTTTTTTTTTTCCCCATACAGGTTTTTCTGGCTCCCTGAGCCTGGCAGGCAGCTCTGGTCCCTCCCTTGGAGGGACTCGGTCTCCAGTCGCACCGTTCCCCGACCCGACACTGCCCTAAATCCCCTGCACTTCCCCCTGAGGCAGGGCTGGGGTAAAGGGACGCCAGTTTTGCCCCCACCCCCTGGAATGAAACTCAGACATGGAGAGGCTGGCTGGGGTGCGGGTGCGGCCACGGCGCCTTTTTCCCCCGTCCCCCTCCCTGCCGACACAGGACACTGGTGCATGCCTTCACAACCTATACTGCCCTCCAGCCCCTGCCAGAGGGCAGTCAGCGAGCGTGACGACAGACCACCCCCCGAGAGAAAAGAGCTGCCCTCTTTATGCACTGTCCTCTCTCACCCCTGCTGACCTGGGCTTGTTCCTGAACCTGGGTCGTCGGTGTGGTACGAAGTGTAGCGACCAGTGCCTCAACCTCCAGTGCCAGCAGGCTGACTTGTGGCCCCTTTTAAGCCTTCCCTGCACCTTCCCAACCCTACTGTGGCTCACCCAATCCCATTGCCTGGTGGCATTGGCTACCCCTGACCCCCTCCCCGACAGCGGCATTTCCATCCCCAACCCACCCTGGGCCACAGGGGATGGAATTACTTGAGACAGAGATAGCTCGATCACAGGTGGCCCCAATCTCACCACCTATTGTCCCAGCGGGGTACGGGTCATGGGGAGGGGAGCCCAGACACCAATCCCCCTGCTCTCTTTAGGCCTACAGGGAAGGCTCATTCTTGCACCAAATGTGACTTTTACAGCAATACAGCAAAGTCTTCATGTGCAACACCGTGCACAGGGAGTCACTGTTCAAGCAACCAGGATCTGCCATTATTAACGAAAAATAGTGCCATAGTTCTTGTTTTCCTTTTTAACCACAGTTCCCTGGAAAAATACTTGTTATATTTTGCATATTTTCTTTTTGTATTATAGATTTCCCTGTATTTTTTCAGGAGATGCTGGAAGGTTTGATACCTTTTACTGGACCAACAAGCGTCTTGTACAAAGACGGAATTCTACACAAGTTTTTGGGGCCTCACAGGTCCCTTCCTCAGGTGAATAACAAAACTGAGCAACATAAACAGTATTTGCAGTATATATGCTGTGTAGCAATGTATAAAAATAATTGAAGAATTACAGGAAGAGTAGAATGGTAGGCAGTGTGAATCTTAGAAGTGAAGAAAGGAACACAGAGCAATAAAACCCTAAGATAAGAATCTGTATAAATTACAAAGTAATAAAAATAGGATGTGTGAGAAGAACTCTGGGTGGGGGTTAACAGGAAAAGGTCATGTGAAGATGTTTTCACCGTTTTATTGTACACATTTGTATCTCTTCCCCAGGTTCCCCTTCTCGTGGGTTGCACATGGAATTAAGCTTCTGCACACTGTGCTTATCCCAGGTACTACATCTTTATGGCTGCAGTGGGTGGAGCCCTGTAGACATCTTGCTTCAGAAAGGGACTCAGCATTACTTCAAAGCATTCTTTCCCATTGAAGAACATGTTGGATTTACAGCACAGTCGGTATCCCGTAATAATCGTGACTACATAACAGCGAAGCAACAATAGCAAAACCACAATCGGCAACCGTATCATAACAGCGCAAATACTAAATAGCGAGTAATGTGGCCCAAAAATAGCGCATGCTACATAAGCGATCAGTATTCCCCAAAAAATAAGTTTAAGTTTAAATGAGTAAGACCTCATCCAGCAGTAACAAAGTAACAACCCCACCCCACCCCCATCCGTTAGCTTTGCTGTATTTCCCTGCTCGCTCCCTCCGTGTCAGTGGGTCCACTGACATGACACCGTTGCAGCTCTTAGCGGAGGATAAAGTCATCGACAAGTTCAGTTCCACAGCACTGTATACCGGTGTGACGTTGGGGAGGGTGCACAGTCTCAAGATGGTCTGTATTGTGCTGCTTTACAGAGGGACATTAAGGAACAGAGACTGAAAGCCCCCTGCCGTAGTGCTGCTGCCACTTAGAGGAGAGAGAGAGAGAGAGAGAGAGAGCAACAGGGTATCCAGTAATAATCACAAGTCAAAAAAGCATGCTTGGTCTGTCTGTCTTTCTCTCTCTCTTACAGACGCACCTGAGAATGTTGGATGGACCTGCGTCTGCATATCAGAGATGAGAGAGAGAGAGAATGGGTTCTCATCTTGCATTGTCCCCAGTGTGACTGTGTCTCCCATTCTGTACTGGCCCCCGAAGGATGTCAGCTCGCTGTCGACAATGTCAGCACAGCCCCCCACCCAGGGATGAACAGCCCGTTGAGCCACAGGATACAGTGTGACTGATGTTACTTTATTTGCTCACAGATATTAGATTGCTGTTTTTACATTGGCGATTTTGTACATGCGCTATTTGTGGAGTCACCGAGTTGTACTCGCCATTAAAGCAATTGCGATTATATTTTCGCGATTTTAACATGGAACCACACAGTCTCCTATGCCAGATAAAGTCCCTTCCCAAAAAAACAAGAAAAAAAACAAAGTGTGTTTCCTTTGTAGATGCAGCACCTCTTCTACCTTGCCAGAGTCACATTTCCATCATTAGTCCAGAATTCCTTTACATAACATCCCAGTTCTGTCTGAAGGCAGTAAGGGTTAACAGTGCTGTACTTAATCAATCACTGCCATGTTGTTTCCTCCTAGGTTTTAAATTTCTCACATACACACACACACACGCCCACCCACCCCACTGTGTTTTAGCCTTGCTTTGCTACCATGGACCGACGCAGTCCAGCATCATAAACAATCAAGAGCACTATAATTAATCATGTTTTCTTTTTTTTTTTTTTACATTTATCACTCTTTCTGATCTCTACCACTACAGCTTGTAGTGCTGTGCATTAATTTGAGCTGCATAATTCACAACCTTACAGTCTCCTCACACTGGGAGGTCACAGAGGTCAGAGGGCAACTGATATGCTCATGTGTTTTAGAAAAAAAATTCACTTGACAGAATTACCATCTTGTAATTTAAGGAACCACAATTATATTATACAGTTTATATCTGTACTGATATTAACCACATAATGAAATATTTACAAAAATAGTGCGAGAAACAACAGTATATCACACATTTGTGTTCTGTGCCATGCATTTACACTCACCCCCATGACAAAATGATCTATAATTGTTTAAAAACAGTTTTCTAAATCTATTTCAGTGAACACTAATGGGCAAGGTGGCAGCACTGCCAGCTATTAATGTATAAAGAGCACAAAAGTTTTCCTTCAAGAACTGCAGTAGGGTCATTGTCCACAATTGTTAATACCTTCTTTTTTAAACTATTTTTACAAAACTGCAGTACCCAATATAGTAATAATTTAACTCCATGTTTCTGTTGCTTTATCCCCCCCCCCTTTTTATAGGGTTCTGTGGACCATGTTAGTGCAGTTCTTAAAGGAAAACTTTTTCACTCCTACTAGTTTACAACAGCCAATGCAATCACCTTGCCCTTAGTGAAGTTTATTTATTTATTTAGCTAGCTTTTGTTTACCAGGTAAACACGCTAGATAGTCAAGTGCCTATTTTCAGGTGCGACCCGGGAGAGTTACAAAAGGTACAGGCAATAAAAATTACAGAGGCAGGTACAGGCAATAACATTACAGAGACAAAGTAACAGCAATTAACAGGGTACGGTCAGTAGACCACCAGCAATAACAAATTCAGAGATATGGTGCACAGCTATCACACAAGGTATTGCCAGGGATGGCAGAGGACTACAGTCGGGTACAAAGAGATAACTAATTAAAGGCAGTGCAGTGTTAGGGCATGTCAGCTGAAGGAGGCGGTCAAGGAGGTATGCTGGTATCAGGAGGATGATATTGAGGGGTGCTCTACAGACATCTGCACTCTTGCCATCAAAAGAAGCGCTTAGAGGCGTGCCATGGGCCAGCAGATCCCAGCTAAAACACAGGCAGAGTGGAGGCTTGTTTAAGTGGTCCCAGAGGAGGACCTGAAGCACCTGCGGAAGGGGGCAGCCCTTGTGTAAGCCGGGAGTAGGTTCTGGGCTCCAAAGGCGAGGGCCGCAAAGGCACGATACCCAGCAAGTGAGTGGGTTTTTGGGACCACGAGAGCCTGGGAGTCGCTAGACCTCAGCTGATAGGCAGAGGGGGCCGGCTTAAGCGGATCGGCAAGTGCGGGGGGATGGAGGATCGTATGATGTTGTCTATAAAGTTGCACAAAACAAAGGATCTGTGGTTGCTAGGGGATAGCCACCCCAGCCTGGCGTAGAGTTGACAGTGATGGGTGAGACAGGGGACGGATAGGGCGAAGCGACATACGTTGTTTTACGTGGTGTCCCATTTTGTGAGCCACGTTGTTGGGGCATCCACAAAAGGACATGAGCCCATAGCAGAGCGTGGGGAGAAGAACCCCTTTTGCAAGGGCAAGGCGGGCAGCTGCGGTGAGGCAGTTTTTAGCCCTGTATGCCAGACCCAGCTTACAGTTAGTGGCCTTACAGGAGTTACATATGTGCAGGGAGAGTTCCAGCTGGGGGTCGAGGGTTACCCCCAGGTACTTGAAGGAGTCAACCACCGACACCGGGACACTGAAATGGATCTAGAAAATAGTTTTTAAAGAATTATATAACATTTTGTCATGGGGCGAGTGTACATGCATGGCATAGAATGGAAATGTGAGATATAGTGGTTTCTTGTGCTGCTTCTGCAAATATCTAATTTGGTGGTTAATACTGCTACAGATACAAATTGTATAGTGTAACTGGGGTTGCTTAAATTCCAGGATGATAATTCTATACAAGTTTTTTTTCTAAAATACATGAGCATACCTGTCTCCCTCTGACCTCTACTGCCTCCCACTGTGAGGTTACGGATAATACAGCTCAAATTAACACACATCCTTACAAACTGTAGTGGTAGGGAACAGAGAGAACACATAAAAAGAAAAAGTAAAACATTATTAATTATATTCTTTGCCCAACCTATTTAGTCCATTGCAGTTGCTTATGTGCTCATAATTGTTGATATAATTAAATTATAGTTCAGCAAAGAAATATCATTAGTAGCTGGCCCAGCGGTGTGCAGGTCTGATGCACTAGACACCATACCTCTTGTCACACCAGCAACCCTGGTTCAGGAACGAGACTGGGGTGCTGGGTGTTTAACAGGGAGGGAAAGGATTGCGCATCCGCTGGACTGCTCTCCATTCCCAGGTAGGGAGGACTGCCTCTCCCGCTGAATCAGTGCCACCAGGTGGAGGTGTGGTGGCAATGCAGGTCTGGGAAAGGAGGGAACTGCAGGATTTCACAGGGTGTGTGCACACCCCAGTGCAGGGATGGGGACAGAAAATGGAAAACTGAAAGCAGAAGCAGGCCCCATGATGCTCCTCCATCCTGAGGTGTCCTCAGGTCTTGAGCCAATCTGGATTGTTGCACGGGGCAGGGGTAGAAGATGACCCTCCCTCCTATTCTTGTATATAAAAAAAAGAGGTTGGAATGTGCAAATCAAACACATGATTAAAGTCTCATCACTTTATAATGCCACTAGTTCATTTGGTTCTTTTTTTTTTTTAATCCTCCTTGGCCACCTTCCTGCATCTCCCTGTGGTCATCGCATCCTGCGGGGGATCCGGCCACCATCTGTCTCAACCGGAACTGCACACTGGCACCCTTAAACCCCTGCGGTTCCCCCCCTGCAGCAGGGCAGCAGGGAGGCCGCTAACTCTCCACCATCATGGATCCAGTTCAGGTGCCAGCGGCACCCAGGGAACACTCGTAGACTGCCATCAAGCCACACAAGAGGTGCCACTTTTTCCGCTGTTCGCTCCCCCCCCCAGGATCACGGGTGTGCAATGACACCAGCAGGAACAGAGGCACATGCGTCCACATGCTCCTCCCCCAGGCATCTTCCCAGACTCCGCCCTGAGCTGTCACCCTGTGCCCTGACCCCCAGCCTCCACCAGGGGGCAATCAGGCATCGGGAAGTGAACCCCCCCTTCCCTGAAGAAGGAGAGCAGTCCACCGGATGCTCAATCTTTCTCCACCAACCCCCAGTGACCCATGCTCGTTTGTGAACACAGGTCACCGGTGCAGCATGAGGTAAGGCGTCCAGCACCTCAGCACCACTGGGACGGCCTGTAATATCACTAGTTTGTGAAGAGTGGATACAACCTGGATGGAGGAACTACAGTCTCATGGATGTAAGCTTTTGATTAATGTCCAAATGTTTGTGCTGCTCAAAAAAAACATATATTATGTGTTTGTTATGATATCGGCTTTCTTAAACATTTTTCACTACCATTGATAAAATTATTTTGCAGCGATATTGGCTCTGGCTAGAGTTTGTTTAATAAGGAAATCAATCAATAAATAAATAAATTACAGCCAGCAAACACTGAGCACTATAAAAAGACAAGGGCAATTGCACTGCAACCTATTTTTTAAACAGAGGTATTGCAAGACACTGTATTGGGGTTAATTCAGTGCTCATTATGCATAGATGGAATGTATATCAGTGTATTGGGGTTAATCCTGTACTCTTCCTGAATACACGGAATATAATAACACAGTCTTCTGGGGTGAATCCCATGCTTATTATGAACAGAGGGAATGTAAACCAACGTATTGGGGCTAATCCCATACTCTTTATAAACAGAGGGAATGTAAAAAAGAGCTGCATCCCTCTAGTACTACAGTGCAGAATCTGTACTGGATATACGTTAGTAGATAGGACAACACCCCCGTGAAATCTTCTAAGGCACTTCAGCTGTATGGCAATTTCTATGGCTGATCAGGGACTTTTGACAGTGTAACAGCAAGGATAACTCAGAAAAGTACCTCTGCTTTAGATTTCTGTAAGTGACTGTCATACTGTACCTGTGGCTTGCGTCTCCTTCACACTTCTTGCATGTTTATCTTTCTTAGAGTGTTTATCATCCTGGGATTTTATCTGTAAATTATAATGTAGTATGGTTAATTACACACTGAGTGCCAAATCCCACAGATATTTTGCTCAAGGCAATAACAACTGAAAGCATTTCATTAATTTGATTTTCGAGAATGATTCCATTAATGCACAGAAATATAAAACATGCATTCATGCATACACCCAATACTTACAGTATTCTACATTACTTCTCTAGTTCTATTTTTTCAGCTCCACTAAAACAGTGAAACATTTGTACAGCATCACCAGAAAACTCTTTTCTCCTCAAACCATACTTCCTTTTCTGTTTAGTTTTTAGTTATCAGAATTATTAACATAATGAGTAAAACCAAATCTCAGCCAGTGGCCCAAAATGAATGTTTTAAAATAATGCACACGCAAAAATGATAAAAAATATTGTTACAACTTTTAGAGTTAGAGGGTCTAAAATTCACAACAACATTAAAAAATATTTTTAAGCTTTGATCTTGGCTGTAATCCTCATTGTCACTGTATTTATAACAACGGTGGCTGCACAGTCACCAACTCACTTCCAATAACATAACGTTACATGGGGACTCTTGGTCAGTGGTTCTCAAGATCCACATCCTAGTTGTCTCACTCCTTATTTATTTTACCCTAAACCCAGTGTTATTCCCCATGCCCTGGATTAAACAAATTTTATTTACACAGTATACATTAACTCATATCCCTGATGTTTTATCACTTGAAATGTATGTACCATGTTTCCTTAAATGTAAGAAATTGTCCATGCTATTACCTTTGTAACTGGGCTACAGCCAATGGTTTTCCATTTTCAAAAATGGCCAATTCCATTTGGCAAAATCTTAAAATCTTTCTTTCCCCGAGGGTCTTCCTCTAATTGAGGGCAAATTAGCATGTTTTATACCAAAATGTGGCTTAAAATGGAGGGGCTTGCCCAAAACTCTGCTGCCAAGTGGGGGTTTTCATGAAAAATTGACTCCCAAGTGCTGGTCTAAAAATGAAAAATTCAATTTTTGTCCCATTGAAAAAAGAAAACCATTGGCCCTACTAGGCTCTAAAGAGGTCTGTTGCTGCTGAAAAATTGTGCAGGTAGCCATATGTGACCAAGCTGACCTAATTTGAGAAACATACTGCTCTAGGTCCATCATGTCCACTCCTGATTTATATGCAGGAAAAGCCAATTTGGAGAAATTCCTTCATACTTACCATCATTTCCTTTTCTGTTAGCTCCAACATTGTCAATGAGGAGTTAATACATGTGGGATCCCATATGTATTAACTCCCCACTGACAATGCGGAGCGATACAGAAATGCTGTATTAGTGAGTATTAGCAGATAAAAGCTAAGAAGAGGTAAAACCTTTTACTAGTCAGAGGAATAAAGCCTTTGCTTATCACATGATTCAGGTGGTAATGATAGGATAAGAACAGCAGCATGACGAGAGGATTTTACAAAAAGAGACCCCAGCACATTTTCTATTATAATATATTTGGAATGTAAATACAGGTTACAAATAGCAGGAGTTTAAACCTGTATTTACCCTCCTGAACATGTCATCAGGTTGTTCCGTTATTCTTAACAAATCATTGGGCCATGTTCTGCCAGTAAATCAGATAAAAAGGGCTGTGCTTCTGTTTTGTCAGGTGGCAGGAGGATACTGTAGGCAGCACTAACTACCAGACTAACCACCTGAAAAAATTACAAATAACTACTGTGTAAACATGCAGAACGCTCAGTGCAATTCATTCTCATTTCTTTTATATACAGAATAATGGATAGGTAAGTGTGTGTTATGGATTTATTTTACATCCCCGAGGTCTGTGATGACCCATAAACCTCGTGAGCGAAGCTCGAGAGGTTTATGAGGGCATCACACACCAAGGGGGTGTAAAAAAAAAATTAAAAAAAATCCATAAACACAGACTTCCCTATACTTTATTTTTTATAATTACTGGTGCAGGGATTTTTTTTTCTGTGAACACTTTTAGAAGTAGTTCTGTGAAGAGAGGGAGAGATAGAGACACACACTCGCGCGCGCACACACACACTTGCTCTCTCTGTCTCTTTGTAGAGACTTTTTTTTCTTTTTTTTTAAACAGATGTTCTATGGAGCTAGCACGGAAGTGCAAATGGTAGACAGCAGTCAATGAGGTCCATTCCTGAGCTGACTCGCTGTCTACCAAAGCGCCACCCGCCCGAAGTGTTGAAAAAGCAGGAACAACCTGATATTTTCTCTTTTTTTTTTTTTTTCAGTTGTAAATGCAAGATCAAGCAGATGAAGAGTGAAAAAAAATGAGTTACCTCAAAGAATAGGGAATCTCTTCAGTACGAATCCTTGGGAGCGAGAAAACTGAGCCGCTATGTTTTTTAAGTGTTTGGCCTGCCCACGCAAACCTGAAGAGTCACTGAGGTGGTGCACTCATAGTGAGTGCCAGTGGATGACACGCTACCGAAAGCAAAATGTTTTGAAAATGCCATAATAACCAGATTTCAAGTTATTACAGCGTTTTAGAGTACTTGTAATCTGACTGAATTGGGTCGCCAGTAATTACAACATCATAACAGATGAAATTAGAATCAATTACAGCCCTAGCCCAAATGTTCATGCTGTGATCATCAGCTACGTTGTAGAGAAGACTTATCTTAATTCTGGGAATATTCAGTAGGGATGTGTTTGCTATCAGTTTACACAGTGCTGTCATAGTATGAAATTCTGATGGTCCAATAACTGTCACATGTAATACCACAGTTATAGCGTATCATGGATGTAGTCATTTTGTACAAGAAAGAAGTCTGCTCAAACTCTTATCAGGGGAAAGTTGATGTATGAGGGACAGTCATCCTTGAAAACACCAAAATTAGTTGAAAGGCTTGCAACTCACACATACCATGAACCACCAGGGCTTGGACGTAATGGCATTCCTACTTGTATTGGATAGCACTTTACATTGTGGAATACAATTTTCATCACGCTGGTTTTCCAAATTAAGTACCATTATACCATGCTGCAGTTTAATCTACAGCACTGCTTTTCTGAATATGTGGAATACCTGATCAAGAAGAGACTACCAAATTTGGGGTTTTGGTATTCTGTCTACTGCACCACATTATTTTCCTAATTTCTACCCATGACCATGGTTATCATGGTACTGGAACTCTCCCAAGGTATCGATGCGGTTATTTCTGATAACCAAGGAACCATGATACAGTGACATCACATCACACACACACACACACACACACACACACACACACACACACACACCCATAAAGATGTGCATAATTTCTGAAATTTACCTTTACAAATTTATATGCTGCAAAAACAGCTACACCTATAGCATACAGTGGCATGAGAGTGAAAGCTAGACCTTTCTTATTTTTCTCCTTCTCGTTCTTTATTTCCTGTTCCATTGCCATTTTCGCCTGATGTACGTTTTTAAATACGTTGCCCTTTGGATTTCCAGAGTTTGGGTTCAAGGGGCGACCCCTTTCTGGACCAGCTGTGAAAAGAAAATAATGAAGAAAAATAAGGAAGTGCATACAGAACGGACAGCTGCAACTGCATTTACTACTGATGTGCCCCTAGCAAGGCAGGCTTATACTTGTTATAGACCACATAAATATTTGAGAGACTTTCACACTATTCCAGTTATACCCACATGTGTATCTCAGGCATACTTTTTACTGGGAGTTCTCATCACTTTCCGAATTTATGATTTGCATCCAAGCCAAAATCCAAAAATCATCTGTCAGTCACGATAAATTATTTTTCTGGAGTCATCACACTATACAAAATCATTTATAGTCATTTGTTATAAAATGCTGCAGAGGGACACAAATTCACATGCAGACAACACTTACCACAGTAATGACATTTCTTCTAGAGGTTATATTAGTGAGTCATACAATCAGCAACATTTCAGCCCTGAGGTAGTGCCCCAGAGACAGAATGCTACATTGCTAAAGTTCAAACTTTGCAGTGTTGTTGCACTCCCCATGACATGCCAATGGCAAATTTATAGTTACAGAGTGGAAGAGAGGTGACCATTCAACTAGCCTCAGCTACGTATGACAAAATGTAAATGAAATAAAGAAATGACAAATTACAATATGGAAAATTGTAAAAACTGAAAAGTTTGAAATTGTAAAAGGCTGAAGACATTTATTTTGAAACCGTTGATCTGACTTGACCTGAAGGACCCTTTTTGTGCGGGTTCTAGGACAGGCAGAAAAGGCATGTATGACTCAAAAATATACCTTCTAAATGAAATATCATTAATACAGAGAGGACATATTTTTCCTTTTAGCAACAACTGTATATTTGCAATGTCGTATTTATTTTATTATTTATTTGCTTTTGTTGACCGGGTAAGTCACACCAGACAGCCAAGTGCCTATTTTCAGGTGTGACCTGGGAGAGTTACAAGCTTGAATAATAGGTACAGTGACAAATTGGCATTATACACAAAGAGTATTACATGTCATATAGAGAAATAAAGGTAAAAAGGCAACCAGTAAGAAGACACCCGCACAGGGAAGGTTATAGATGGCCCGGGAGAGTTAAGAGATAGAGCATACACATACAGTGAGTGAGTCAGATTTACATACAGTGGTATTGCAGGCATTAACAATAATAGCATTACACTTAGCCAATTTCTAGACCAGTGACCAGGAGAGTAAATGCAGTGGGCCTGAAGTGTGCAGAGACCCCTGTGAGAGGATAGTTCAAGGAGCTACGGGGCGCAAGGACAGGTGGAGGAGCCCTTCAGGAATGTCCAAAGGGACGTTTTAAACCCTGGATGGGAGGGGTTGGACCGAGTAAGGGCAGGGAATGAGTTCCATAATTTGGGGGGCATAGTTGGCGAATGCTCAATCACCCGCAAGGGTGCGTGTTCTGAGAACCAAGCAATTTAGTGCCGCCCTTGACCTAAGGTGGTGGGAAGAGTTGTCGGGGTTGAGGGACAGGGCTAGGGTAGTGGGGGTGGCTGTTCTAACGATGTTGTCAATGAAGTTCCCAATTACAAAGGTGCGATGCTTCTCAGGGGAGCCACTCAAGGCAAGTATAAAGGTCACAGCGGTGTGTCGGGGGGGGCAGAGAGTGCAAAGCAGCAGATGCTGTCATAGGCCGTATCCCATTTCAAGAGGTTGGATTTTGGCACAGGGGCGAAGGTCACTAGCCCATAACAGAGGGAGGGAGAGGAGGAGAACACCCCTGGCTAGGGCCATCCAAGCAGCCGGGGTGAGGCAGTTTTGGCTCTGTAGCGCGCAGTCCAGTTTAGCTGTGAAAAATAAATAAATAAGTTTCTAACCCAACCGGTTCCAGAGTTAAGACCTTTCAAAAAATATTTTCTTTAGAATGTGATAATTTTGGAACCATTAGGGCTAGAGACAATTTAAAAAAATAAAAGCTTGAAGTCAGCTATGTAATTATATCATTAATATCTCACCTCCGTGACCATATAGTGATATAAATTAACATGATGCCAACTGAATGGGAAAGTGCGCCACATGCTGGGATGTGATTCTGAAGCCTGCTCGGGGATATAGACTCCTAAACCTTCTTGCAATTGTATATTTTTTTAATTTTTAACCCTGGGGGGTTACAGCTAGACTTTCCTCAAAATTCTTGTTTAGTAAAATGTTATTGCAACTGCCTAGTTATAGCTATTGAAGGATCAGTTGGCTAAACTCCTTTTTTGTCACTTAAATTTTAGCGTTTAAAGGGGCTCTATGTTGGGAATACGGAGTACACAAATTTCTCCCTGTAACAGATTAGCTTAGTTTTATGGGAATAATGACCAGTTTTCAGTCATGTTTATACAACTTTTTGCCTGCCTTTCTCTTACAGGTTCTCCCACAGTCATTGCATGGCTAAGCTCCTTAGAATACACGGTCAGCTTCTTTTGAAACTCTTGAACTTGCTGGAGACACCCCATATGTAGTATCACATATTAATGATGTTTGTAATCCGGTTGCTAAAATGAGTGTTTAACTCTTACTGATGAAATTGTCTCCATCTCTGTCATTAATTACATGTTTTACTGGCTATGTTCAGTTATATACTTGAATAAAAAGAAAGTTAAAAACAAATGTTTCTTATAAAAAAAAAAAAACATTATTTAAAATCACTGCAGTTTTAAAGTCCTGTCATTTTTATGTTTGCTTGCACGCATGTGTAAGAAACATAGTGCCATCATCCGAGTTTTTGGAGGTGTGGCAGCCCTCTTCCAATTCAGTCAGTGTGTTTGCAGCCGCAGCCCCAGTTCTCCAATGCCTGCTGGAGCGGTCTATGACAGCAGTCCAAAATGCAGTGGAGTACAGTTGAAAAGGGAAGCTACACTTCAGTGAGCAGTGATAAGATATCGCCTGCTCATGTGCGCTCCTACACACACACACACACACACACACACACACACGTGGGCATACTGTGCTCCGTCCCTCCCCCGCACACTGTAGCCAACGGGTGCCCAATCCCCCATTGGCTGTGCTGTCCCCCACCCAAAACAGAGTTCCATATGCCACGCTGGGTGCCCACCCCAGCATGGCAACAGATGCTATCGCCGATAGGGGTGCCCAATCCCCCATTGGCTTCACGCCCCCCACCAGCCATCCTTGTGCCACGCTGGGAGCCCACCCCAGCATGGCAAATGTCCTGCGTCGTCATTTTAACAAAACAAATAACATGAAACTGAAAAACAGTCCCTTGCTGTCTCTGCCCCCACCCGCGCCTACCCACTGCGCACCCCGCCTCCCCACACCCCCCTCACCCCATACTTACCTCCGGACTCCGGTGTGACGATCTTCGGTGGACCAGGAACAGGTCTGCACTGTTCAAAGCCAACCGCGAACTGAGGAAATGCCGGTAAGTTGTATAATGGGATAGATAGGATTTTTTTTTTTTTTTTTTTTTTTTAACTTCGCTGCATATCTCAGGCATTTTTTTGAATTTTTGCACCAAATTTTCAACATGGGTTTTTTGGGACCCCTTCTCCTGAATGCTCTCACTGTCATGGCATTAATCAGGCCCGAAGGGTGATTCCGCTGTCACTGCACGAAATCACCTTTCAGGACCGAGTAACGAAACGACACTGCCACTGTTCATAAGGTGGGCTCTCAAAAAGCCTATGTTGAAAATTTGGTGGAAAAATTCTTAAAAATGACTGTTTTACAAGCGTGCATTGTGCAGTTCCTACGCACGCTCATAAGTTTGCAAATTTTCTATATTTGCACTCCAGATTTTCCACATTGCCATTTTATTACACTTCCTTATGTACAGTAGAGCTGCCATTTTTCACATATCGCCCCAAATGTGTTTCCGCACAATGGTGCAGTCCGTGTGCGAAAGCAATGTTTGGGACAGATTAAGACAATCACAGTTATACTGTTCATGAGCAGAGGTCTTAAAATGGCTATGTTGAAAATTTGGTGACAAAAGTCCATAAAATGACTGTGTTACGAGTGAGCATTGTGCAGTTTCCATGCACCCTCGTAAGTTCATGACTTTGTAATATTTTCAGTCCAGATTTTCACCACTGGCATTTTCCACACTTCCTTATGAACAGTACAGCTGTCATTTTTTCACAACATGGCCGAAAGTGTTTCACACTTTCAGCGCAGAGATGCGTGGTCGCTGTGGGAAATCATTGTTCAGGACAGATAAAGAAAATCACAGTGACACTGTTCATGATCGGAGGTCCCAAAATGCCTGTGTTGACAATCTGCTGTAAAAAAAAAACCCAAACTAATTACATTATGGGTGTGCGCTGCACAGTTTCTATGCACGCTCGTGACTTCACCAGTTTTTTTAATATTTTTACTGCAGATTGGCAACACTGCCATTTTTTACACCTCCCCATGAACAGTACAGCTGTCATTTTTCACATCCTGTTCGGAATGTGCTTTTGCACCTGTAGTGCTAAATGCCGTAGTCACTGTGCATAAGCAGCTTTCAGCTAACAAACTGATATTGCCACTGTTCATGAGGTGGGGTCACAAAAAAACCATGTTGAAAATTTGGAGTGAAAATACCAACGAATGCCTGAGGTGTTAGGGTTTCCAACCATAACGTCCCACCCTGTAGAGAATGACAGGCATCAGGGGTGTGACCTGGGATTCTTGCCTGTAATGCTCATACCATTCCACACCCTGCAGCCAGTGAGAGGCATCAAGGTATGCCTTGGACTCTTCGGCCCCAAAGTTCACCCCATTCTCCTATACCGCACCCATCTCACCGCATTTCCTGATGGAATGGGGTGCGCATAAGGACCAAAGACCCCAAGGCACACCGTGACACTTGTCGGTATCTGCAGGGTGGGTGTGGTGAAATGGTATGGCCTATGCCTGATGACCCAAAGGCACACCCCAATGCCTGTTACTCTCTGCAGGGTGGTGGTGGGGTTGGCTTCAGTTCAATACTTCGCTGCCATTTCTATTATGCAGCTCTGTAACTTCTACACTACCAATGCCAGCAAGCAAACATTCGGCATTGACAAATGCTTGTTAACTTTATATTTACGTGTATATGCATGCAGTATTACTAGAGAACTGCATTAACTGTTCACACGTTACAGCTTTCAAAATGTAGTTTCAAGCATTATAAAAATATTATATAAGATTATTTTTGGAAACAGTCGAAAAATATTAATGGTTGTTCTAAGAATAAGCAGATTCCTTTCTAGTTCTGCTGCATATTTGAGTTCTGCACATTGTTTAATGTTGGTGATTTTCACTTGCCTTTTAACAAAAATAACATTATAGTGGGTGACATGTACTGTGCCTTTAAATCAGGCACAGTACAAAAGGAAGGTCAATGCGTTAGATAATCTCTCTGAGGAAGTGTGCATTCACAAAACCGATAGGCACTCAAGCTATCATCTGACGTGTACCTAACCTGAGTTGCTGGACCTTGCGAGTGTATCTTTCATTTTCAAACTGCACTGCATTTAATAAATTATCAAGTCAACAACAATGCTTTGGTCTTGGTGCCCGTTTTTCTTAGGGAACGGACTTTTTACCTGAGCTGATGCAAATTTCTGTCAGGCTCCCTTTCTGCCTCTGTCCTCATCAACCTTGTTTATTTGTTTGTTTAAGTTTACATCAGTTTAGTCATCAGATAAGGAGGTACCTTCGAAGGGAAAATCAGCTGCTTTATTTTGCATGTCCTATGATAAACCGATTTGTTCAGTCATGCAAATCACCTGGAAGACAATTTGCTAGAACCACAGATGCAGTGTCATTTGCATCAATAGTCATTTGAAATTCATATTTACCAGCTTCCAAACCAGCCTTCACTGTATGTGCTAGGTAAAGTTTCTCTAGCAATCTCTTTCTGAATAACTGTCATAAGCTTCCAAGGAAGGACTTTGTTTGTCCGAAAGCTTAAGCACTTTGTTCTTTTTGTAACATCTATGTTGGTCCAATAAAAAGGTACCAAACCATTTGCTTCTGGATTTGTTCTAGCAATCTCTCACATAGGCATGGCTGAATTCCTCAGGTGCTGCTGGTAATATCTTAAATAAATCACGTACGCTACCTGCCTCAACAACAGGGTGGAAGAAGTATACACCTTTTAGCCATTTGGCTTAGCAGGAGAGACTGCCTTTTGCTTTCTAGCAAGCAGCAGCCTGAATAATCCCTCAGGGTTAGAATATTTTTTATTTTATTTGTTGACCGGGTAGGTACACTGATCCCAGGGATTGTTTTCAAGCACGACCCAAACCATGAAGATGACAAATACAATTAAGAAAAAGTAAACTGAGAGACCATACAGTGCAACCCAGTGCTGACTTATAGATTACTATACAATGTATCAGAGTGCTACCATGAGTGAAACTACACAAGAGTAATGAGTAACCTGCAGTGCATTTAGAAGGTAAGATAACAGAGGAATATGCAGTAACACAGAGAACAACATTAGCAGGAATTGTCGGGCAAGTAACTATTCAGGGGTCTATCACACACAGCCATAATAAACAAAGATAGGAACAATAATAGCCATGCAGAACTCTCTAAAGATCCATAGTGATGACTTGCTAGAACCTTGGCTCAAGCTGAATAAACAGGACTGGCAAGAAATTGGGGAGTGAGTGTTCAGAGATTAGGGAAGGCACTTGCAGGCTGTAGCTAATGACAGAAAACTTATCAGGTTGGACCTGAAGGCAGATGTGAAGCCCAAACAGGGGAGCTCAGCAGGAAGGCTATTCCAGAGTTTTGGGGTGGTGATGGAAAGAGCTCTCAGCCCCATATCTGTGGAGAAGTGAGGGTGGTAAAGCAGGCCAACAGAGAATGACCTCAAGCTCCTAGTGCCCTGCTTAACATTAAGAAAACTGGCTAGTGGGTATACAGCTCCTGCGTTAAAGGATTTGTAGACTAGTGTGCCGATACGGAGGTTACGACGGGACTGGGGAGAAAGCCACTTGAGTTAGTCGTATAAGGAGCAGTGGTGGGCAGAAAGAGGACCTAGAAGTATGAACAGACAGATATAATGTTGTAAACAGTATTGAGGTGGCTGAGTTGATGAGCAGAGGTTTGGGATATGATTGGGGAGCTGTAGTCTAGAAGAGGGTAAAGTATACCCCGCCTACTTGCCAGTCACGCCTCCGGGGTGAGAAGTGTCTTAGACATACGAACATACGAAATTTGCCAGCAGATAAAGGCCTAGAGGTCTATCAAGTCTGCTTGAATGTGCAGCTAGCACCCCTTGTTCTGCAGCTGCCCCTCCCTTCCACCCTTCCCCTTCATTAACCCTCCCCCTTGTCCTGTCCCACCCTCGTTTGAAGCAGTCCACTGTTCTACTGGATACCACTTCTGCAGGTAACACATTCCACCCAGCCACCACCCTCTCTGTAAAAAAGTGTCTCCTCATCTCCCTCCTGAACCTTCCTCCCTCCAGTCTCATATCATGGCCCCTGGTGGCCCTCCCCTCCCTGACTTTGAACAGCCCCTTTGTACCCGTCTTGTTACGGCACAGTAACAGACACAGACCTGTTGGCTGATTCATCGGACCATTACCACTATGTGCTCTTGGAATGTGAGGAAGGAGTCTTAAATGACTCGTAGGTACTTGTGACTGGATGCTTGTTCAAGGATGGTGCCATCCGGGGTAGTGATGTCCAAGGAGTGTGCCCGAGCCTCTTAGCTTTTAGCAAGCTAATGTTTAGACCTGAAAAGCATGGTCTTTGTTTTCTTTGTGTTGACCAAGAGTCTGTTGGCTGTGATTTAACTGTGCATGAGTGCAAAGTCGTTAAAGAGGGATAGGGACAGAGGTTGAGGTCTGTGGGCGCTCCTGAAGAGAATTAGGTCATCCGTGTACACGATTTTCTGACAATCCAGATTGATGCCAAGTAGTTTGTTCATGAACAGGGAGAACAGGATGGGGCCCAAAATGGACCCCTGAGGGACTCCGCTAAATACCCCTGTGAAGTAGAGGTCATCCCACTGACGCAGACCACTTGGAATCTACTGGAAAGGTAGTGTTGAAACCATTCAGAGGCACCTGAGGAAAAGCTGCAGAAGTTAAGTTTGTGCAGGAGATGACTGTGGTCAATGAGATCGAATGCCTTAGAGAGGTCAATGAATATTGCTCCTGTGAGCATCCTCTCAATGGCTGACCGAAGCGCGTGGCCTGTAAAGCAGGCAGTGGCTGAAGTGGTGCTGAAACCCTTGTGGAAGCCGTGCTGATGAGGGGAGAGTAACTCGTACTTGGTGATGTGGTCTGACATTTACAGGAAGACAATCTTCTCAAGGATTTTGCTGAGATGGGAAAGTATGGAGACAGGTCTGTAGTTGTCCATAATCATGGGGTCCCCGGATTTGAATATGGGGACAACTCTGGCCTGTTTCCAGACTTGGGGGAAGGAAGCAGTCACCAAAGACATATTAAATGGAAAGGGCAGAGGTCTTGCGATCTAGGTGGCAGTTAGCTTAAGAAACCATGGACAGAGCCCATTACTCCCTGCACTGCCAGAGCTAGGGAGGATCTTGATGAGGTAATAAACTTCTGGTGGGGTGGTAACCTAAAAATAGAAGGTGGGGCAGTCTGGTTCCTTGGGGTCTGGATCCTTGGGGTCCCTGGTATCAGGGGCGATGAAAGCAGCCTAGGGTAGCAGTTTAACCATGTACAGTAGCAGGTCTGTAGGTTGGGGAACATAATGTTTAGGGCCTTCGCTATAAGAGCAGGATCGGTTTGAAGTCCAGTGTCTGTGAGCAGGTTTATAGCACTCTGTTTTGACATCCAATTTGATGAGAGTTTTATGGAGGACCAAAACTTAGTTGGGGGTCTCCCAGGCTATAGGTCTGCTACTTTTTGAGGAAAGAGGCCTTTAGGAGCTTAGACTCCTGTTTGCATACGTTTCAGAGTCTCCGATAACTGCTCCAGGTTGCGGGAGAGACAGCCAATTTGAATAGGCCCCACTCTGCATCCTTCTGCTCCATTTTACAGAGCAACTCCCTGGAAAGTCATCTGGAGTTACCGCCCCTGACCCTACAGGCAGTGACGGGTAAGTACCCTCCCTGTATGGAGGACAAGGTGACTGTGAGGAAACCAAGAGCAGAGACCACATTGGTCAGTGAGTAAAAGGTGGGCCACTCCACTGCCATTATGACTGCCCAGAGGTCTGTCGGTGTCCAGCTTAGACAAATCATGGAAATAAACTGTCTTCCGTGGGGGACGGAACTCCTGCATTTTCAGGTGCAGAAGGTGGGGGAGTGGTCACTGACAGAGTCAGCTATCACTCTGACTCAAGAAAAGGTAAACTGTCGCCTGCTTTTCTCCAGCTGCCCCATTCCACTGTTTAGCTCTCTCTTTCACCTACGTCAGAACCTCAACCTGTTGGCAGGCATGGATCCTACTAAATGTCCTGATTTATTTTTGTTCTCAGTAGTCCAGGATCATTAACCTTAGCTTTTAACTTTTTGGGTTGAGCTCCCAGGTTGATTTTATGGCCCCACCATGAAATGCAACTCCTGGGCAGCTTCTGTTTCTTTATCAGTAGCTAGCTGGTGCAAGACCGAGTAGACATATTTCATTTTTGTTTATTTTTTGTTGACCGGGTGAGCAAACTGGATAAACAGGTTCCATTCACAGAAGTGCCCCAGACATACATAATGGAGTGCAGATTTTCTACAGCTTCATCAGCAAACAAGCTAATAGGCATTGAAAACGAGTTAGAAAGAAGAAACTTTGTAACTCCAAAGAGAGATGTTCCTTCAAGTTTAGTTTTGAGCAGTGCATGTGTTTCAACTGATCTAACTACAAGGTAAAAAAAAAAAAAAAAAAAAACAACATTGACCATCTGGGCATCAAAGTAACAACTGATTTTTTTTCTAGTGTCCTTATCTGATTACAGGAGAAGACACTGAAAAGGTTTTCGTTAGATGATTTTGAGTACCCTTATGTTTTGTACTGTTTGAGCAATGCAGCTGGTAGCATGGAGCACCAGTAATTGAAACAATGTGTACCAGGATTCCCATATACAATTTGAACTATGTTTCTGGTGGAAGCCAATTTAAGTTGCTTTGTAACACGGCTCACTCTCGCCCCCTGTAATACAGAGCCAGGATTCGCCGAATAGCCACTGGTGACTTTAACCGAGCGGGTATTAAGCCACAGGTAACGCTCGCTCGGTCGGTACCAGCTGTGGCCATGGAGGCTCCCGAGGGTAGCAGCCCGCTGGGTCAGTACCCAGATTCGCCATGAGGCAGAGGGTACAGCAGTGAGATGGGACACGGGACCACACAGAGGAGAGCTGATATCGGGGACGCGCATAGAAACAGTGTAGAGCACAGCAGGGGGCGCGAGCAGGCAGTGCTGGAAGCGGTCGGGAGGTAGGTGCAGGACCGAAGCAGTAAAAGCGGTATCGGATGGAGAGTCGACGTAAGTCTACAGAATGAAAGTCATAGCGGTAGCACTGTATGAGGCATGTATGTAGGACAGTGAGTTAAACAGAAGCAGCAGTATGAGAAGTGGTGCATATCCGGGAAAAAAAGCAGTATTGAGAGATGCAATCCATAACAAATACTGAGTCCCATAATGCAGTACTCTATGTCTGTCGGCGCGGAGAAAATGACTGTCCAACCACGCAAAGTACCGGGTAGAACGTAACCGCAAACGGCAAGCTGATCGTGTGTCACATTCTGAACCTGTGTCATCAGCTCACAGAAATCTCCCCAGTAGGTAACATGTGTTAGTGCTGTGATACGTCGCGCCGCATGGCGCCTCCAGTAAGTGAAAGCAAGTCAGAGAGCGGACAGCAGTATTTCTCGACCGATCGGCAATTGCTACAAAGTGTAAGTTAATCTGTATGTGATATGCGCTACACTGGTTCCTTGCCAGTTGCCGTGTTACACGTGCATTAATCACCTTCAGCCTCGGGCTCTGCCGGTGATTAATGCCCACTGGGGGGGCGCCCTCGGGCTGCGCCCTCGTGCACGAACCCCCCCAGCGGGCATTAATCCACCGGTAGAGCCCTCAGCTGGCGGTGATTAATGCTTACATAAAGTTAACATCTATTTTTTTTGTCACTCTCCCAACCTCATACACAATATCGCCCACTGGATTCAAATGGATGCACTGAAAGCCCATAGCAGAACTTATATAGTAAATGATATTTTTTAAGGTATCCAAAAAGTATGGCAAA
The DNA here is from genome assembly GCA_016271365.2 of Neoceratodus forsteri. Taxonomy (NCBI): domain Eukaryota; kingdom Metazoa; phylum Chordata; order Ceratodontiformes; family Ceratodontidae; genus Neoceratodus; species Neoceratodus forsteri. The sequence continues at coordinate 1,076,778,034 of CM028131.1, forward strand.
ATAAACATAACATAAATTAATACATTTTATGCTAAAAAGAACCACCCTTCTTCAAGTATGAGGAAAGGCAGAAAAGCAGTGGGTTTCAATGGGGTGGGGGGTGGAGAGGGGAACAAGAGAGAAGCAGAAGAAACTCTATCAGACTTACCATACTTTTTTTCTGTTAGCTCCAATGTTGTCAATGGGAGATATGTATGGGTAATATGCACCAAACCAAGGGCTCACTGGTACAGCTATAGCTTTTTTTTTTTTTCTTTGTTCAGAACATTTTTATTGAAATTTGCAATGTGTGTTTAAAAGCTGGGCTTAATGCTGTGGTTTTATGCTTAACTCTCTCCACTTACAAAGAATGTTAGCAAGTTTACAGAACAAAACTAACTTATTTCTTGAATAATACGGGACAGTACACAACCTATTTTAGAGGAAAAACCTTCTACAGTAATGGTACAGCTATAGCTTTAAGAAGTGAACCTAGCAGCACTTAATGCTGGTATTGAGCACGTTCCACTAGCTCATAAAAAGTACAAAACAAAGTCTGGTCAGAGCCTACACATCTGCATGAAGCTATTAAGAGAGCATGGAGGTGATAGTGGAAAGGGCCTCCGTGTTATGGAGTTCCGGGTGTAAATGTCCGCTGTGTCCAAGATGGTCAGTGAAGTTCATACATGTGCAATAAGATACAGTGGTCATCTTGGGCACAGCAAACATTTTTGCCGTGAGTCGCTTGCACATGCGTGACATGGCAAAATGTGGAGTATAACATTAAGATGTGCACCTGTGGGGGTTGGGGGGGGGGTTTCTGTACCACAGAGAAGAATTGCAGCTGGGGAGGGGAGGAGGAGCAGCGGAAAAACCACACACCACCAATGATCTCTGCACTGAGGACAAAGGGTGCATCACTGTAGAAGAGAACTGAGACCGAATACAATGATGGTCCCTTATGTCTCCTAGAGTGGTAGCAACATGCCTGCAGTGCTCAGCCTATGCAGTCATAAAATTAAAACTGATTTAGAAGTCTGTGATGTGAAAAACAAATTGACGCTTGCGAACACACACACACACACACACACACACACACACACACCAGACAGCTTTGGAGTATTCAGAAAAGGGAGGCACATGTTTTTTTACTTTCTGAGTTGCATTATAAACTTTTCCTTCTGCTCTGTACCAAAGAGCTGTGAGGCTTGATTTTTACTTGACCTCCTTTGCTTGTTGTACTCTATCCAGGAAAAGTATCAGTAGATATTGATAGTAGAGTATGTGAGGGTGGGGGAGGGACTTCAGTTCTCCGTTGCAGTGGAAAACAAGATTTGGTACAAAGTACACTGTTATAATATGTTGTTCATGTGGTTCAAAAACATAATGTTAACAGTTTCCATTATCCATTAAACAGCAGTTTGTGCATTACAGAGTGGGCCTCCATATATATTATTATAAGAACCAAATGCAAAAATGAAATGAAAATCAGAAGGGAATGGCACAGAGTGCAACTGCTAAGTCCGTCTTTCATTAAAAATAGATTGAAACAAATGTGGACTCCATGTCAATTGAGATGATGCCAGCTGGTAACATAGGTTGACATATAAAGTTATGTCAAGCCCCACATGCTCCCTTGGAAGCAGGCAGTAAGTGCTGATTATACGATTGCAGTAATTTTTCCCTGTGAGACAAACAGAACAGAGCACAATATGGCTCAACATTTCATGGCAAAGCTGAACACAAAAAAACATTATGTTTGAGTGCACACCTGGATAATGAGGAAAATTACTGCAAGCAGTACACATCTCTGGAATTGTAAAGGCAATCAGTCAGTCACAGTTGATGAAAACATTTACATCCAAAGTGTCTTCAGGAATGCTCACCATTTTTTATACATCAATCAAAAGCATGTGTTAAAATTACAAAAAATAATTTAATCCCTTAGTGCCAGTTCGGACTCTATGATTTTCACCTGCTGACCTTCCTAAATGCTTGTTTTCCTTTGGATGAATTTGTAATGTAAATGAAAGCATCCCTAGGGCAGATAATGCATTTAAGCAGGGTATGAAATTCGTGAAAAAAAGTACATGCCCACTTGGGCATGTAAGAAGAAAATGTACATGCCGAACAAACTATTTACATGCCGCCCCTTAGTTTGCATAATTTTACACGTCATCTTCACTGGACCAAGCACTTTCGTTTTCATCACCACCACTAGGGCTGGCAGAAGCAGCATGCAGTGACAGTGTTCTGGAGCCATAAGCTTTGGTAGTGGGCCTTCTTTTGCCATTTTTTCCACCACAGTGATATGGCACCTTCAGGGTTATAGTCACTAAGTTGGGGTCTATTCAGAGATATAGACATTAGGTCGTGTAGGGTGTCTGGGCGTAATCCAACCCTCCAGTCATTTTTTATTCTTCCCATCAGAGAGAAGCCTCGTTCTGCAGCAGCAGTGTGAACAGGAATCAGGAGAATGATTCTGACAATGGCCAGCACATTTGAAATTGTTGATCCTGCACATCCATAAGAATCACTTTCTGCCACAATTCCAGAGACTTACAATTTTCAACAGACAGCAAGTGGTAGACGTGCTTTTTAAGTCTAGCCACTCCAGCAGTACCAAGTAACATCAACTCCACGAGACTCTGGGACCACTTTATAGTGATCAACAATTGTTTAATTGCTTGATCTCCATATGTTAGAAGTGCCTCTGTGGATGTTGGCCAGGACTGAAATTAAAGCTCTTGCAGCTAGTAGCACTTTATTGGTTGTGAAGGACTGAAAGTGAGATTCAATGTGCTGTGACGTTTTCTGAAGAATTTTTTTGATCTCTGAAATTGTGGCTTCTACAATGTCTGAAGGAGAACCTGATCTGTGCCTGCTAGCTTCATTAGTTAAGTCAACACTGTTGTACTGAGTTAGGTTCTCATTTACGGATGTAAGTGTTATGCGGTGAAGAGTTTCTTGATTCAAGAGACCATTTAGTTTTTGAACTGTGCTTTCTACTCTGCTGTGAACTTTTTCCAACAGTGGCATCCTCTTGCTGAAAGCACAGACTAAGAGCAGATAAGTAACTAAAAAACACTTTCAGAAAGTTCATGTATATAACACATTTTAAAGTCTTAAGCACTTTAAGTATTCCTAGTGCTTTTTGGCCATGATCCTGCTTGTTTGTCAGTGACACATGTTCGAGGTAAGGCACTAATGCAGCCCAGTTCCTTACAAGGGCAGAAATGGTCCGTTCTCTGTGTACAAGCCACCTAGTGCCACCAGTGTTAACTGGTTTGACCACATTAATATTTAAAAGGGATCCCATTTCATGTAGGCCTTTCCAACTTTTTGGTGACCTGTGGTAAAACAGGTAAATGTTCAGCAGAAGTTGTTCTAATGACCTTAAAGGGACAGTCTCTGAAACGAATCCTTTACAGCAAGCTCTAAGCGATGTGCACAGCAGTGTATGTCAATGAGGTGTGGGCACTGGAAATCTTGCTTTATTCAACTAAGGACACCTGAAGTGCTCCCCAACATTACAGCAGCACCATCAGATGCGCACTTATCAGCTTATGTTTCCAACCACCATCCTTTAAACCACCTTCACCCTCTAAAGCATTAATCACAGTATTTAAAATGCTTTCTGAATTAGGGACACTGACTGGTTTCAGTGCAAGAAATCTTGTTACAGGTAGGCCATTTTCAAAAACACGTACATAAATGCCCTCCTCCTCAGTCACACTTTTATCTGTGCAGGAATCAACAAGAAAAGAAAAGAAGTCATTGTCTTGTAGTAGACTAGCAGTAGTGCTTTGAATATCTTGGGCAATATAGTGAATGAAGACACAGCATTGCTTATCACTACTGTAACTGTGACTCATAGCATCATCCCCATGATTTCTTCTTTGTAAATCTATCAACCCAGGAAAATCCCTGAAAGGCCTTTCGGTCCTAGCAACGTAATATGCAGTACAGAACAATTTACAAATTTAATCCATTTCTTTTTGTTCCATGAATTGTATGGATTTCTCTATTGGTCTTTCTCCAACTTTTGTTTTATTTGCAATGTATGCCATCTCAGCATTGTTGTGTGCTATGGACACTTCATGTGCTGAGATAATGTGTACTCTAAAAGTACTGCATACAGTTCTGAAATTATTTTTGCTTTGGCTTTTATCATAACTCTGACACCATGTACAGAACATGGCACATTTATCTGTGTCATCGTAAGCCACTTCCTGCCTTTTTCCAGGATTCCTGAAATTTTCTAACTTGGGCCTTAACTTGGCTTTCAGTACAAGCAGTAGCATTGAGGAAACTTCAGTGGTCACAACAGTTTCACTGTCTGGGCAAGGAGATGGTGGAGTTATAGCTGTGCCTGTAGTAGTACTAGTACTTGGTGTTAGGGAATCCGAGTCAGCTCCCGGAGTCTCATCAAAACGCTTTCTCTTAAATCCAGATTTAAAAAGACTCATGGTGTCTGCCTGGCTGTTCGGAGCTGAATTTGTGAACACTGATTTTATGAATTTTTTATTTTTTATTTGTGTTACTCAGTTTTAATAAATGCAACAAGGAAAAAAGTGTGTCTTGTCTTTTTTTTATAATAAACTTAACAAGAAAACCTGACTGTGTGTTGTCTGATTATTTATAACAGATATTCAGATTTTAGATAGTCCACAGACAGCGTAGCCTGTAAAAAGCTAGAGATTTTTTTATAATAGTATACAGATTTTAGATAGTCCAATGAAAGTTTTCTTTAATAACAGTATTTAGATTTGATTGAGATAGTCAACTCCACCTAAAGTAGCTTTAGCTAGTAGAATAATAGTAGATCCCCCTAAGTTTTAGGTGTTCCAACAAGTTCACAAAAGCTTTTAGAACTTTAATTAACAATTACTTTTAATTAGATTTTCTTAGTTTGCAGGGTAGTTTTTTTTTTTTTTTTTACAGATCCTTTGTATTTAGAGTTTAGGTAATCCACCACAGATTATTTTAGGTGGTCCAAGTAGCTTTTAAAAAAGCTTTTAGAATTCAACAATTCCTTATATATTCCCTATTATATTTTATGCAATACACAGCATACAAGCTTATTAAAGCTTGTTAAGAGATTCTTTTAACACACTAAGTTTGTAAGATTGTAATGAGCTTTTTTGTTTTATATGGTTTAGTTAGGTAGAGGTTTTTTCTTTGCCTCAGTTCAGTTCCCTTCCCAGCCAGTAACTGTGTGAATATAGACACCACTAGTGATGAGTTGACTACTGACTTGCTGCTAGTCCTCACACAGTATTTAGTATCTAGCCCTCTTTTTTTTTTTTTTTTTTTTTAAATCGGTACTTCGAGCAGTGAACTGTCTGTCAGTATCAGTATAGGCTGCTGATCTTTATTTTAGTTAGCTTCAGTTAGATAAAGACAGTCTATTATAGGTTTTAAATTCAGTTCCCCCTGCAACTTAGCAAGTTTAGCTGACAGCAACTGTGGCTGCAGAGATCACAGAATACGTCCTCCTCCTCTTTGCTGCAGTTGGTTGTTTTTTTTCCTAATATCTGCCTCTCCTGCTTTAAATTTTTAACACACCCAAACAGAGAATTAATATCAGGCACTAGCTGGCTTTATCTAATTTGAATAGCTCCCCACAGGTTAAACTCAGTAGACTGCAATGCTGAAAACTGAGCACTGTCTGCAGACTTTAAAAAGTCTTGTTCTTGACTTTACTGAGTCTTCTTCTATTCTGTTGTCTCCCTCTTTAACTATTAACAATGTATGATCTCTTGTACGATTCCCGATTTCCTCTGGGTCCTTACAGACACCTTCACGGTCTGACGCTCACCCTCTGTCTCCTCTCTCACTCCCAAGTCCCACTCCCTGCCTATAAACGCTCCACACCTCCACTTCTCTGACTGTACTGAAGAGAGCTCTTAAAAGAGCTTTTGGGTCTTTTTTTTTTTTTTTATAGAAATGCCAATTACAGCAGCACACTCGCAATCTACAGCTACTGCACTCATCACGGACCTCTGTCTCGTAAATCGTTGACAGAATGGCGCGTGAGCTGCATTCAGCATAACGCGAAGTTAAGGTGGCGAACTCCCAAACACAGTCACTCCAATTGGTTCATGACTTCCCGCCTGGTGCAGTGAGCGACCGACGCGACAGACCTAGGCAGACGGCTGGCTGATGACTGTGCCAGTCAAATCAGGGGCGTTTCATTACTGTACTCTCAGCTGACAGTTACAAAGGCACACTCGTGATCGGCACCTTCACTCCTCCAAAGGCTCCCCCCGCCCTTCTGAAAATAAAAAAAAAAAAACACTAGGATAGAAAAAAAAACAAAAAAAAATGGAGCTCTGCACCACAAATACCTTAGTTGCCCCAGTGGGCAGGCACAAAACAGCAGTAGGTGTCCAGAGGTAAAAGTGCCTACCCTGGGGCACCTAAGGTATAGGAATTTCACACCCTGCATTTAAGTACTAACCCACAATTTATGAAATAGAATTTTACACTAAAACCACAAAGTGTAATTACAGAACAAGCTAATGAGCTCAGCTCTGCTGGCCTGCGTGAAATAAAACCAAAAACATACCCAGCAAGAGACGGGAGGAGCGATAGAGGGAAGGAGGAACATTTTGCAGAGTGGAGCAGCTGCTCTGAGGTGAAGTCTAGCTGCAAATGACTATATCGGACACTCTTCGGCAAGTTTAAGAGATGAGAGATCTGAAAGGCATTGCAATCAGAATGTTTTGCCTACAGTGAAGTTGGGAAAATATTCTTTTCGGGGTTTCTATTTTTTGCCAGTGGAGTGTTGGGAAGTTGTAGCCAGTGGAGTGCTGGGGAGTTGCAGCAGGACCGAAGGCTGGTGGATTGTGTGAGCCCAGGCTGCTGCTTGTCCAGGATCATATGGTACCTGCACTGAGATGTGGAGATGGCCACGGAGATGAGGATGATGTCCCCTTGCTTGCTGCAGCTGGGCTCACGGCTCTGGATGCTGCTAGTACTGCTGCTTGTCTCTACGGTCAGTGGGTTCAAATCACTGAGCTGCCACGAAGTGAGAACCGCCTTTCAGATCCGGCAGATTGGACCTCTGAAGTGTGTACCGGACGTCCCGACTGCTGGTCAATACCTTTCAACTAAATCAGTGACTATTTCCTTTGTAGTGTTTTAAAAAACAATCATCTATGTTGATCATAGGGGCAGGGGGGTGAAAGTGGGGATTAAGACACAATATTTGATGGGGTCAAAACACATGCCCCAACACACCCTCACCCACCAGCCACCTTCACCAATCAATAACTCTTTGATTAGAGTGTCGTGTCCTTAGCAGCTAGTGGTAAACTGACATGCAATCGACTAACTGGAGTATGAATGCAGATTTCGTGAAAGATGTGAGAGACCGATTGTTACTGATCAGATTTGTTGGGAAAAAAAAACAGAAATGTAATTAAAATCAATAATCTGGTAGATAATACCCTTGTCCTTTGGGTCCTTATATTGTGTGTTATCATTCATGTTCTAGCCCATTAACCAAACTCTCATACTTACCAAATGCTAACAGTTGCTGGTTAGTAACCTTCAAAACTTATACATCTCAACCCTCCTAGATAGGCAACAGTGTTTCATGGTGGCTAAAAGGGGTTTATTTCACTTGTTTTACATTTTGGTAGGATAAAATCCAGCAAGTATACCTCTGACATGGAGCCTTTGTAAAGGAGGCTCTGACTGAAAGGTTTGTAATTCCGATATATTTCTAAATAAAATAAATACCAGGGTTGTTTGCTGTTTCAACCGCTTGCCAGGTATTTCAGCCCTTTCAACTGACAGATCTTGCTGGCAAGCAAAAACTAATGGCTGGCTGCTATATACCATCGGACAAGGCAAGAGGCGCATCAGTGACAGTGCCGGAGAGTGCAGTTCTGGGCCGCAGGTACTTTGAAGGATTCAATCAGGTCAGACAGGGCGGCACGCATGGGGAACCTTGGCAGAGCAGCACAGCAATGATGGGTGAGTGCTGGAGCAGCATCCCCGGCAGCAGCGGGAAATAGCCCCAGTTATGGCCACTGTTACCCCGAAATGCTTGCCTCCAGTTGCCCCTCTTCTACCACAGTGTCACTGAGTGAGGAGGGCTTCCTCCTTCCTTCATTACTCCTCCCTACAAGTTGAGGCAAAGTTCCTGTTCAGGGTCAATGGTGCCGAATACACCCAGAAACTTGACAAGTCGCTCCCTTTCTTAGCACAAAGCACCGAGAAAAATACAGTGAGTGGTGGGGGGTGGAGTTGGGGTGGGTTAACCATACTCTACGGGAAGGGGACCTCTCAAGACATCAAGAGCCGAGAAAAATAGGGCTCTTCAACTATTATACCTCATACAGTCAGCGTAGTAATTGGGCTCTCTGCAAAATAAACTATTTTAACATTTTATCATGTTGTACAGTCGGAAAACATTACGTAGGCCCTTTTCTGATACAAAACGTCTGCAGGCTCCACCCACTGCAGATGTAAAAATTGCCAAAGAAATGGCTTTCCTACACAATCACTCCAATGCCAGTTAACAGTCAACCATCTAATAAACAAGGATAACTTCAATCTTCCAGCCAATCTAGTTCGACCTTGCCTTCATATTTTATACTGCTTGTAATCACTTGGTGACGACCTCTGCACCCGTAGAAGAGACCAATCTCAAGGGGATCTGCTGGTTAAGTACCAGGAAAATAAAATGCCCCAATCATTATTACTGAGGACAGATACATAACAGCATGATCTTTGTCCTCCAGACCCGATTTGCTCCCCTTGCTTTAGTCTCCAGCGAAGTCACAATCTTATTTGTGACATCACAGAGTTATGCTAGATTATTTATCACAAGTTGACCAACACATATCAGAATGCATAATTGGCATGGGAAGGAAGTTTGAAGATCCTTTAAAGCAGGACTAAGGGACAATGGTCCTATTTTCATGAAAATAATCCTAGTGATAAATAATGGGAAGGTACAATGGCCGAAAATAATGGTGTTATAAGCAGCACTGCATTATAGTGATGAAAATGTTGACCTATATTTATTTTAGATCACCTTTCATCTCCCGACTTGTATTACCCAAGAGTTGTATGATGCCTTTTGTTCCACATGTTTATTTTAATATGGCTTGAACCAGCTTTTCATCATTCTTCTCAGCTGTTTTTCTAAAACTGTTGGCCCATATGGTCAGAGAGCAGTGTCTCCTGTATGCTAGTTCACTATATTCACAAGAATAGTGATCTTCATGGGTGTTCAAAAACAGAGAATAGTGATAAAAACCTGGTCCAAGCCATATTAAAAGAAGCACAGATTTTATCATTTCACCTGTAAAATACAGCGGAAAACAGTCTCATAATGGGGAAAAGTGGTTATCATGCATGTCAGGAGACTGACTGATTGCTGACCAGGTAAGTGCACTAGACAAGAAGTTTTTTTGTTTGGTACCAGCAGGGTAATCATAAATAAGGGGCAGCATGCCGCTCAGCTGTTTGCAACTGAAATGAAGGACATGAATACTCAAAATGAGGGATAATGACCCTCAGAATAAGGGACACATCCTTAAAAGTGGGGACAGAAGCTCAGAACACTGCACACCCCATTGTGTTAACTTCTACCATGTTTTCTTGTGACTTAACATTTTAGAAGAGTATGAATTTCTACTGTAAAGTTTGAATTTACAGCACATTCTCTGTGTTGCCGGCACCTTTTTAATTAGGGAAGGGATGAGGGACAGTTTTAGGAGTCAAATAAGGGACGTCCCTCATAATCAGGGACATTTGAGAAAGGTATGAGGGGGCAGTCTAAAACAGAATAAAAAAGTACGGGTCAAATTTTTTACTTCAGTCGTGCACTGCTGCTTTAAGCTGGGCTGTATCTGTTTTTCATAGCTTAAAAGTTTCCTGGATATTGGAAAAAATCATATAGGATAGTGCATGAGGAGCAGTTGACAACAGGCTATTCTTTCACGAGTTGGCACTATGACGGTTACCTCGAGGCGCAGCTCGGAAGGTAATCCGATGCCAAACGAGGTGAAAGATGCCCTGTTGTCAACTGTTCCTCATGCACTTTCTTTATAGTGTATGGTGGAACATCGCTTTTTGGGGAAAAAAAACAGTTACTAGAAGGGAAAAAGAATTTACATTGTGAGCGTTTCACACTAACCATTAATACTGCCCGATATTGCTGCTTTCACCATATTGTCCTGTCTATGCAGTGGGCCCCTAACTGTCAAATGCTGCATAAGGACACACGTGACTGGTACAGTAGAAAACATCATTCTGTTGTACTGCGAGCGTCCAGTGTGACTACAAGGTTTCGAAAACGATCGATTTCGGTGGAGAACGACGTTCCACCATACACTATAAGACAATTAAACATAGTCGGTTGTAATAATGTAAGATGAGGCTAAGTCAATGGATACGGTTTCCTATATTTTAATTTTTTCAAGCCAAGAGGACATCTCCCAGGAGACCATGCATATCAATCTCTCTACTGGTAATGTTCAGCCCTGTCTTAAGAAATGACATCGCGTTATTACTTATCTTTGACACTCACTTAATGATCGACAGTAAATCTGTCCTCCAGACAATTCTCTCTTAAGTTCTGCCCTCCATAGTAAAAAAGCCCCGTCTTCCTCGGCAGCCTCATTCTTCTACTAGACACACAAAGAAGTTGTTTTGGTGCAAGTCCCAACATGGAATTTTACAGGTAAGGAAGCGGAAATGAGAATTATTGGAACTAAACGAGGTCGTGTAATAGCATGAACAAGAGAAATGGACAACCCACAACAAAAAGACATGAACAAAGACTGGCTATGACATGCTAATCACTGTTTTGTACTACAAACTGGACTAGACAAAACAACATGCTAAGATAGTCAGATATAAACATCAGGGTCTGCAGATACAAACCAAGCGTGCTGTAATAATAAAATCATTTGCAATACACTGGGAGCCAGATAATTGTTATTACCCCCATACAAACAAATGGATAATTAAATAAAAGCATTGCCCTGGCTTTGACTTGTGACTGCTCAAAAAGTAGCACAGACTTCTCACCTCGATGTACCTGGCCTCTTCTCTGAGAGATGACAGGAGGAGGAGAAGGAGGAGGATGCAGCTCTGGAAACGCAAAGTGAGAGACAGCATGCTGCGGCTCCAGACTGCTGCTGGCAGGAGGGAGTGGGTCAGCTTTCCTGAACAACAAACCCCCCTCGTTTATAGAGGTCACAGACGGGATTGGGGGCTGCGCAGAGTGAGACGCAGTCATCTGTATGGACTTCTGGCTATTCATCATCCTCGATAGCAACTGAGTATTCATGGGTTATCCGCGCTCCTTCGCCAAAGTTATGAGAGTATGACGAAGGCTGCACCTCACACCTTGCTGCCACCAGCGACATTCAGCACCCCCACCCCCAACTGCCGTGTCCTCTCAGCAGCTCCGTCTATAGTATCTCCCTCAGTCGCACTGTTTGCGATGGATCCCAGGGTGCAGCATTTATCCTTAGTACAAAAATATCCATATGGGAGATAAGGGGCGATCAATGGGGCTTTTGAACAGGTTGAGTGCGACACATAATGAAGCTGAAGGAAGTGTTTTAATTTAGAAAACCTGCTCAGTCAAGGAGCAAACTGCCTAGAGATGATTCTCCGAAGCAACTAGGAAACTTAATGACTGTTTCTTAATTGAATTAGAAAGGATCCACACACTGTTTGATATAAATGTGGCATTTGACTACTTAAAGTACAGCAACTAGAAATGACAATTTACTTGCTGCAAGACGGAGGTTCCCTGTTCTTTCAACTGAGCTGGTTTGGTCATTTAAGTGGATAACCAATGCCGTCACTATGACATTACTAGAGTGCAAATGCTTTTTGCAGAATGCTGCATCAGTCCATATTTGTCCAAAAAACCTAGGTAAGCTGAAGGGAATGATTACTGCCAACATGAGTAGAGAAGTTTTATCTACGCAGGCACTCTAATAAGCTCACTTGCTCTGGCTGTAAGTCACCTACAGGTTGTAAATGTCCCAAAGAGTAAACTAGCAAAACTGAGGAAAGTGAGTGATTCCTTAAGGTACAGTACAGTAGTAGTAACCTTTGACTTCTGAATATTGGCAAATGTGGCACCAGAGCAAGCTAGCATTTCATATCCATGACTGACGACTCTTGACAAATAATGCTCACAGCATGTTACAAAAGGTGACACTTTCTAACTGGTACTGTAAAGCAAATTATAAACCAGGTTACTTGTTCTTTTTATTGTCCTTTTACTGTTGACAAATAATGCAGACATGTATGAGCGAGATCTGAATGAAACATAACCACGCCCATAGCTACGGGGACGGGGGGCATCTACTGGCTCCCCCTGCTAACAGAGCAGTTGGCAGTTGTGAGTGAGCTGCCTGATTTCTAGCTTTGCCCTCCATATTTTTAATGCATTCGACTTTTTTTTTTAGCATTAGCACTATCGTTTAATGTTTTAACATCTGTTTGATAATTTGTTCGTTTTGTCCATTTTATTTTTTTGGCTTCCTTGTATACTTAGGGAATTCAGTGAGGTAGTTATTAGTAGATTTTTTTTTTGTTTTTGTTTATTTATAGGGAAGTAGTGATCATTTTTAGTTTGGTGTCTACTGCTGGATTATTCGATCAGCAAACTACAGTCACTGAGTGAGGAGGGCTTCCTTTCTTCATTACAAAGCGCCGAGAAAAACACAGTGAGTGGCGGGGGGTGGAGTTGGGGTGGGTTAACCATACACTCCAGGGTGGGGACCTCTCAAGACAACAAATGCTGAGAAAAATAGGGCTCTTCAACTACTATACCTCATACAGTCAGCGTAGTAATTGGGCTCTCCGCGGAAGAAACTATTTTAACACTTTATCATGTTGTACAGTCGGAAATCATTACATATGTCCTTTTCTGATGCAAAGCGTCTGCAGGCTCCGCCCACTGCAGACGTGAAAAATTATGACTTGATCTAGACGTAAGTCAAAATAAGGTGGTGCATCAGGACAGGTTGTTGTTACCATTGAGGGCCATGGTGTCTTTTATTTGTCTCCTAACATTAAAGTTTCTGAAGATAACTGCAGACTATACATCGGAGTTCAGCAGGGTGCAACCATGGTTGCTGCTTTGCTTTGGCCAAGTGGTAAGTTGTTTCTCTTTGAGAATGTTCCAATACCTAATGTAACGCAGTTCACAGAAACTGCTACACAGTGCAGTATAAATATCAAGAACCCACACTACTACCGACATAATGAACATAAACTAATTGCCAAAAAAGATTTTTACAGTATCTTTCTCAAAGAATTAGTAGCAGTAGTAGTAGAAGATTTTATTTAAATGGCACCCATTCCCGCTGCATGACTTTTTAGCCTTGCTTTAAACAGCCACAATGACAGACCCTCTCAGAAGTCCTGAGATAGAGAATTCCAGAGGACTGGGGCTGCTACTGTAAATGTCCGGTCCCCCAGTTTTTTGAGCACAGGTCTTAAGACGGCCCAGCTCAGCAGACTGAAAGAAGCAACTTGCTATTTAAGGAGTCAGGAGCTCCAACAGGTAACCCATACTGTGTAGCGGTTTACAGGTGGGCAAGCCCACCTTAAAGGTGACATGCCATAGAACCCACAGCAAAGAACCAGCGTGATATGGTTACAGCAAGAAACTCCAACAATCACTTGGGCCTCCACATTCTGCAATAGCTACAAGCTGTGCATTAACCCAGCTGAAAGCCCAAAATACAGTGTTACAGTAATCCAGATGTCAGCACTTGCCTTCCTGTTCCCTACAATGTGAAGATGCTGGTCCAGATACATTGTAGATACTAAGCACAAGATGCGAGAATGAGGCTGAACTTGCATTTCAAAACATCATACTACTGTAACTTTAAAACCTTCTACAGCTGGAAAAGAAACTGTGATTCCACAGAGCAACACATGACTAGTCAAGTGTCTGTTATAATTACTAGCCTTGAGTCCCTCATCTCCTGCATTAACACCGTCACCTCCCTCTCCTCAACAGGAGAACTACTGATGTTTGGAGACTTCAACATTAACTGGCTTGCTCCCTCCTCCTGTTCCACAAGACACTCTACAGAAACTCTCAACCTTACCCAGCTAATCTCCCACCATACAGTCTCAACCCCCACTCCTCCAACCACACTCTTCTTGACTGGATCCTCTCTTCCCACCCCCATCGTATCTCTACCACCAGAGTCCCACCCGATGCAATGAGTGACCAATGCATTACCTACTGCTTCAGGCGAGCTCACCTCCCCCACTCCCCCCCATATACATCACCTACCATGCACTCCAACACATATCACCCTACCTCTTTCTTTCTGACCTCCATTCTGCTGACTGGACCACTGTCCTTTCAGCTATTGATGTTGACATCGCACTCCAACACTTCTGCTCCATTCTGACTAGGACCTGGGACCATCACGCACCCCTCCACACATCCCTGGTAAGGTGACACCATCTCTCTTGGATTACACCGAAATCCTTTCCCTTTGTAAAGCTCGAGACCATGCCTTGTCCCTCTTCAAAGCCTCCGGCTCTTCCTCTAGCCTTCAGGACTATCACTCCCTCAGAACAAGTGCACCAAAGCGATTTGCTAAGACTTGCCGACGTTCGCGCTGGAGGGGAGGCGTGGGTGACCTGCTCCTGGAAGGTCCCCCACCCCTCGCGCACCAAATCCTGCTGAGACAGCTGAGTTGAGAGGTGCCGTGGGCTTTGCAGCTCCGGCGGGCCTCCTCGGCAGCTGAATCGTCAATCGAGAGTTTTCCCGACCCCTGCCCCGGTGCAGGAGAGAGACTGCCAAACAGAAAATCTGCACCTCCTACCCCGCCAGTACTCTTGCCGGGAATCCACCTGGAAACCTCGCCTGTGGTGCGTCTCGCTCGGAGAGAAACCGGTGACCCCACCGCTGAAACCTGCACTCCAAGGACTCACAGCCTGTTGTTCGTTTTGAATTTTGGCGCGGAAAAAAAAAAAAAAAAATCGCTCACCTCCATTGGCCCCTGCCAGTAGTGACGCTCTCCACTGCCCTCTACAAAGGGCGAGCTTGCCCCACCTATCCTGGACTTGCTGACGTTCGCGCTGGAGGGGAGGCGTGGGTGACCTGCTCCTGGAAGGTCCCCCCCCTCGCGCACCAAATCCTGCTGAGACAGCAGAGTTGAGAGGTGCCGTGGGCTTTGCAGCTCCGGCGGGCCTCCTCGGCAGCTGAATCGTCAATCGAGAGTTTTCCGTTTGAACCCTCCTGCCCACCCCTGGGTGTATGCGAACTTATATGCCAGTTTTGGCCCCGCCTACCGCGAGGAAACTCACCCTATCAGCCTGAGGGGGCGGTCCAACCTCGTATTCTTGGGGCATTGATTGCAACTACCCACTGTGAAGCTCTTTCTACATTTAACTCCTTAGGCTGTGCTGATATATGGACTTTTGCCAAAGTTGTTCCCTACTGCCTGTGCTCTGCCTATTTTTTGTGCCTAGCCTGTTGTTTAACTGTTCCAGGTCCTAAGCTCATCCCCATCCACGGGGCCCAAATAGGAGCCTGCCCTGATCACCTAAGTGAACTATACAGCTCCCCCTACAATCTCTCGCAGTGCCTAGGGAAAGTGCCGTCCCTCCTGAAGCTCAGACCGGTCTCTCTCCGACCTCTAGCCCCCAGTGCCGACCATACTGCCATCTACCTTGCCTGCACCAACTGTGCCAAGATCCCATTTTCCTACCTAGTCTTCAGCCCCCTTCTCTCCCCTCAGAGCCCCTCCGGCCGACTGTTTGAACTTCGAACTTGGCACCAAAAGGACCTAGTACAAACTCTCCTGTTGGTTCAATGTCTTCAGTCCAGACGTGGTCCAGGCTCACCGGCCCCCAGCTCAAGGTGGGTGGGGACACCTCCCTGACATCGAACAAGGGTGTGTTGCCTGCCTCTTACAGGATGCTGGTCCCAGCTGGTCCTGTTCTAGGGCGCTCCTTGCATCATACGGCCACTTCCCCCCCAATATCACTGGGGGGATACTGGGAGAGGTCCTCCTCCTGTAAGTTAACTGATCTCTCCCTCTCAAACTCCCTTGTGACCTCCAAGTCTCAATGCTGGCCCACATGTTGCCTAGACCTCCGGAGTCCTATGTTCTCTGCCAAGACTCAGCGTACCCGTGCTTTCAATTCCTCAGCCGGCCAATCCACCATGAAGTGGTATCTCCAATGGCTCCTCCTCTTAACACTGCTACTGGCGAAAGATATAGAAACTAACCCAGGTCCGTACAACCCCCAGAACATCCCCTCTGTATGGGGTGTGGGCAAGGGACTAAAAGTAGCACATCTCAACATCCGGAGCCTGCTACACAACTGAGATGAACTGGTCGCGTGGATGGTGCTCTATAAACCCGATATCCTCGGGCTGACTGAGACCTGGCTCAAACCCTCGATCCCTGACTCAGCCTGTATCCTCCCTGGGTACAAGTTCACTCGCCTGGACAGAGCGGGGAGCAAGAGGGGGGGAGGCATACTGATCTACCACAAGTGCCATCTCAAAGTCTCCCTAGTTGCCCACCATCAATCCCACGTGTCCCAGTGCGAGGTACTCCATGTGCTACTCCTACTTGGGGACACAAAGAAACTGCACCTGGTGTGCACCTACAACCCACCTAAGGGTGGGCTCCCCGGATTGACCCACCTCCTAGACTCAGTTGGTCCCAACGTTGGGGACAATGAACTCTTAATCCTAGGGGACGTCAACCTCAACTGGGCTGGAGGTAGTGTGAAGCAGTATGAGGCCCTACTTGCTACCTTTACTCTGACTCAGCTCATCCAGGATCCAACCAGGTGGTCAGCGAATGGATCCTCCGGTACCCTACTGGACTGGATCATGTCCAACCGTCCGGATAGAATCTTCTCAGCAGGTACACTGCCGGACTCTATCTCAGACCACTCACCGGTCTACTGTGTATGGAAAATTTCCTCCCCCAGAATTCCTCACAAAATCCTGCATGCCAGGAACTACTCCAGGTTTGACCCTGGGGAGTTCCTGGAAGACCTACGGCTTACTGACTGGTCCGAGGTGTTAGGGGTCACTGACCCCTCAGTGGCAACCTCCTCCTTCATCACTATCTTTGGGACCCTGCAAGATAAGTACGCCCCCAAGGTCACCCGAAGGGTGAGGGGGTCTGCTACTCATTGGTTACATGGGAATCTCCTAGCCCAAATGCGGGAGAAAGACAAGTGTTGGGCCCACTTCAAAAGTTCCAGTGATCCCACCACTTTCCAAAAATACAGACACCTTAGAAACACTTGTAAAAAGGCCATTAGGGCTGCGAAAAGTGACTTCTGCAAGTCCGCCCTACTTAGCACCGCCAGCAACCCCAGGAGTTTCTGGAGGAATATAAAAACTCTTGTCAATGGATCCTCCCAACCAGGGGTATCCGACATGTTTATCAATGGGGTCTCCTACACGAACCCCCACACCACTGCCAACTCCCTAAACTCACATTTCACAGATCTCTCTGCCTTCACTGCACTCTTCTCGACCATTAAGAGCTCGCCCCCCTCGGCTCGGAGGGAGGGTCACCCCCCTCGGTTAATGTTTAACCTCAGGGAAGTGTCTGTACTGGACACCCAGAGGCACTTGGCTGGCCTCTCCCAGTACTCCAGTCCTGGCCCAGATAAACTGGAATCAAAGCTCCTCAAGCTTGGCGCTGTCCACCTTGCCTATCCAGTAGCCCACATCTTTAACCTATCCCTTGGAAGCGGTACCTTCCCCGATATCTGGAAAGAGGCCAGGATTGTCCCAGTACTGAAGCAAGGCAATCCTAAACGACCGGATAATTATCGCCCGATTGCCATCCTCTCATCCATTAGTAAGCTCCTTGAAAAGGTAGTGGCCGAGCAGATTTCGGAGCACATCCAGTCACAGGAGTTGCTGTCCCCGGCCCAGCACGTTTTGCAAGGGTCACAGCACCACTACTGCCCTGATCTCGGTCACATCCAGAATTAGATCAGCCATGGATCAGGGCAAACTCTCCGGAGCCATATTTATTGACCTGTCCAAAGCCTTTGATCTTGTTGACCACACGTTGCTTGGCTCACAGCTGTGGTCACTCGGTCTCTCTCTCCACTTGCCATGAAGTAAACATGGAGCTACCTGCATGGTAGGCATGAGTGGACCAGTTTCAATAAAGTCCTCTCAGAGTCCCTTCAGTGACCTCCAGTGTCCCTCAGGGTTCGGTACTGGGCCCTCTCCTCTTTTCCCTTTTTATCAACCAGCTACCTGTGGTGACCTCCACCTGCAGTGCCACCCTCTATGCTGACGACCTGGTGATCCTGGCACACGCCCGAGATGTCGCTACTCTCAACAAGGCCATGTCCGAAGACTTTAACAAAGTCTAAACCTGGATCACTGAAAACAAACTGGTCCTGAACCTAAAAAAAAAAAAACACAGGCCATGCTCTTTGGCTCAACAGCCAAACTCAAAGCCTCGTCGGCATTGTTAAAGATTACCTGTCCTGACGGATCTCCCCTCCCCGTAGTGAACTCTGCCAAATACCTAGGGGTCACCCTTGACCCCCAACTTGATATGGGTAGTCACATCCTAAACATCTGCAGGGCAGTAAACTGCAAGCTGGGCCTGGCCTACAGGGCCAAGTTCAACCTACCAGCGGCTAGACTAGCCCTCGTGAGAGGTGTTCTTCTTCCCTCTCTCAGCTATGGTCTGCACCTATTCGCTCGCTCTCCCCAGACTCATCTTACTCGGTGGCACACGACATGCAACAACATCTGTCGCTTTGCCCTTGTTGTCCCCCGTCTCACCCATCGCTGCAAGTTATATGATAAACTTCGATGGCTCTCCCCAGCTAGGTACCTGGACTTCGGGGTGGGCTGTCTCACGGACAAAGTGATCAAAACCGGCACCCCCCAGAGCTGGCCTGCTCCTGCCATAAACTGCACACTATCTACCCTCAGGTCCCAGGCCCTGGGATGCTCATGGTCCCTCCACCCGTACCCTCATGGGTGACCGGGACTTCGCCACTATATCGCCCAGACTATGGAACTCCTTCCTGTGCATACTCGTTTGACCTCTTCCCACCTGTGCTTTCGTAATTCCCTCTGGGGTTTCCTGAAACTAGCCTCAGCGTGTGACTGCCCTAAGCCTCCCTAGAGAATTTCTCAATTGGTTGTCTTTCCGGTTCAAAGTTTGCCTCCCTCAGATGCTACCCGTAACTCCTGCTGTTTTCCATGACTCTACCAATTTACCAGGGTACCCGACTTAGGGCACACTGCCCATGTCAAGGTACCCTGGACATTGCCTTTCTAAATTGTCTCTAATGTGTAAAATGTGTATATGGTTTTGTTAGAACTTGTAGGTGACCTACTCATCCCGGGGGTACATTAACCTTAAAGTTATAAGTTTTATTATGACCTTCCATACCCCTGGACTATGGTACTATTTCCTACATGTTGTCATGATGTACTTACACTCTACTGTAAAAATGTCTGCATCCCTATGTTGTACTCTCCCGGGTCGTTCCTGAAAATAGGCGTAATACTTGTCTAGTATACTTACCTGGTCAACAAAAGCTAAAATAAATAAATAAAATCCAACCACTTTAAAGCTCATCTCTCCTGTAACCCAAACCCATCCTCCTTCTGGTCAACCATCAAGACCCTCCTCAACCATTCCTCCCATGCCGCCTTCCCTATGCTCAATGAAAAGGAGGCACTAATCTCTGACCCTTCAATAATGGCATCTATTTTCACCAAATACTTCATGTCCTGCAAGCTCCCTGACTTGCCCTCCTCCACATCCCACTCTGTAGGCTTCGACTCCCCTCCCCCAAGCCCTAACCCCCTTAAAAACACTAACAAATCAAGACCCAACTTCCTCCACCCTTTACTCCTGCACCTCTCTGCCCTGGCTATCATCAATCTCCTCACCCATACTCTCAATCTCTCCTTAACCAGCAGCTCTGTCCCCACACTATGGAAACTTGACAGAGCAATCCCCTTCCCCAAGAGTGGTGATCCTTCCCTTCCCTTCTGAACAATTACCGTCCCATCTCCCTCCTCCCCTCGCTTGCCAAAATCCAAGAGTCTCTGATCCTTTCTAGGCTGTCTGACTTCCTATCCTTCTCCAACTTCTTTTCTGACAACCAATCCAGTTTCTGCAAAAACCGCTCCACTATCTCATTCATCCTCTGAGTCTCCAACTCCATCCTTTCCGCCACGGATCGTGGGCACATCACTGCAGCAATATTTATAGACCTCGCTAAAGCCTTCAACTCCATCTCCCACCCACTCCTCCTACTAAAACTCCACAGAAATGGTTTGTCCTCCTCCGCTGTAAAGTGGTTCAGCTCCTACCTCTGCAGTAGGACACAGTCTCAGTGGGTAACTATGGCTCACCTCCCCTCCCCTCCCCATCCTTTCTGGAGTACCCCAAAAATCTATTCTTGGTCTCTTTTCAATATTTATTAAATGACCTTCCTAATGTATGCCTACACCCTAGCACCCACCTCTATTCAGATGACACCATCCTCTACACGTCTGATCCTACCCCCAATTTGGTCTCCACTACCCTCCAATCTGACTTCAACTGTGTCCTCCACTGGTTTAAAGACAACAGTCTAAAAGTCTACCCCAATAAAACAATCTCCATGGTTTTTGGGACCTCCCACAAATTTGCAAAGCTGCCCCTCCTTCTCCACCTTGGACAGTTCCACCCTTGACTCTGTATCCTCCTATAAATACCTGGACCTCTGGCTTGATCAGCAGCTCGACTATTTAATCCGAATCGACTATGTGCACAAAGCTTCGCCCCAAACTCAGAATGCCCTATTGGAGAAAAAAAAAAAAAAGACTCCATCCCCCCCTCACCTCCACCAGGTCCTGCTGTCCAAGACTACTCTCCCTCTGTTTGATTACGGCGATATTATCTATGCCTCGGCCCCCGTCACCACCCTCTCCTGTCTAGATACCCTCCTCCGCTCCTTCTGCTGCTTCACTACTATCTCCACACTTTGGGCTCACCACTGCTCTCTTCTCAACTCCTTAAACCTTCTCCCCCTCTCATACAGAAGAGTCATCCACTGCCTTCACTGCCAAGTACTGGTTCAACCTCCCCCCCCATACCCCTCATCCATCCTCAACAATGCCCCTGTACCATCCTACTCCCTGCACTCCTACTATCCCTGCACCTTCTCCATCCCTCATAACCAGTCCTCCTCTCTGCTTTCTCATCCTGTCTCCCCTGCCTCTGGAACCAGCTACCCCGAATCTTTCCTGACCCTCCCTCCTTCCCAGCCCTCAAGCATCTATAAATCTCTCCCTCCCCCACCCTGCACCTGCCTCCCCTCTTCCCCACCACTTCTTCCTCTCCTTAACTACTCCCCCCTCTTCCCTCACCTCAAGATTGATCTTTCTTTCAGCAACGCTCTCCTCCTGCATGGCCCCCATCAACCAACCCCCTCCTGCCCTAACTTTGTATCCATACTCACCCTTCAACATTCTTCCACTATATATCAACTGTAGTAATTCTGTATAGTGCTAAGCTGTTTGTGTACAGTTGTATACATTGTAAAGTTTGAAAAGCTTAGCTACACTTCATCCATTTTTGTATACATTGTAAATTTTGTATAGTTTTGTTACAATATCTGAAGTAGTGTTGCCTCTATTGTCATCGCTTGCCTTTATATTTGTTTATACACCCTATTTTTATTCTCCTGTACCCCACTTCCCCAGGTCACACATGGAAACGAGCCCCGGCTCAGTGTGCCTAAGTAAATAAATAAATTAAATTTTTATTCACAACTGAGCACTGTGCCCATACATGTAAATGTAATTTGAGCAGCACCCGCATGAGGTGCTTCTGAGAGTCCCAGGGTTCATTTTTGGGTGGGGTATTGGGACGACTGACAGACAGTTTCAAATTTTGACACACCTTTTCTTCTACTTTGGGGACAACCTGCTCACTGGTATAGAGGTTTTATACTGCGGTTTTAAGAATCTGGGCTCGTTAGAACAATATGGCCCATTATTTTTTTTAATTTGACCTTTACTTTGTATATCCAGTGGGCCAGTGTCCCACAGAGGCAAATATCTGAAATGAACACTGGAGTCCCACATTTCCAGTTGCCTTGATGGTACAGCTGGCAGAGCAGCAGATAGAAAATATTTTACCAAAGTGTTTAGCACAAGCTGGTTCACGCACTTAACAGATGCAGTGACATCATTGGGCATACAGATGAAGTTGGAGTGCCTCAGTGATGTCACAGCACCTACAAAGTATGTGAACCAGTGAGCTGTTCACACTTTGACTTTTTTAACTATGTATTTATAACAAAATGGGTAGCATGGTTTTAACTACTTACTCAACACCTCACCTTCTTAGGGAATCAGCTTAACATACTGTGAGGGGGACAGGATCTCAGTGAGTGAGTGTTTTTTCAAATGAATGAATCACTTTACCTAACCATGTGCTCGTAATGGAGCCAGCTGTGATCAAAACTGAGCTTCAGCTGAACATTCAAAGTTGTTCTTAACATTTGTTAATAACAACGTTTTTAGAAACCACAGCAAAAACAAGCTAACAATGCATTATAAAACAGTATTTTGATGGACTGGGCACAAATCCCAGCTAGGGCCCTTATCTTCTGTATTCAGTCTATCTATGCAGTATGACATAGTCAAGTAGATACAGTTGATATCACCTTTAAAAACCATATATAACATTGAATATGAGCCCCCCCCCAATGGGGACTTACCTGTGGGACTCCTGGGCCCCCAGAGGCTCCATCAGCTGGATCTACATCCTCTTCACCCTCTGGTTCCTCCAGGACTTGCAGCATGGGATCAGTAGGACACTGAAGTCGGTACAACCAGTGGCTCTGATGGAAGTCAAGCTTCGGCTCCCCACAAGAGCTTTGCGGCTGCAACTGCACTATTTGTCCCCATGACCCCAGCCCCAGGACAGAAAAGCAGGGTAGGGACTGGACCTGGTGTTAGCAGCACCAGCGGGTGCTTCTTCCAAGCTCCCTGACCACAGAAGGAGAAGATGGGTCAGGAGCACAGCCGTCAATGCCAGAATGCCACTGATTATGTGTGCATGTGCATAATGGAGTGAGATACTCCGTTTTACAAATCACTCCATGCACCTGCAACAGGTCAACAGTCCCCGGCTCCTAAGAAGCAAATGGAACCAGGATCCTGGTTAACTGCAGAAAACAGCTTCTTGCAAATAAATGTACTTCCCTTTTCTAGGGCATGCATAAGGGCTGGAAAAACAAAATCAGCAGTTGTTGTGCCATTTGGGATCTGTGCAAATGCAAGAGCTCAGAGATGCAACAGCCACTCCTACAAGGCTTTGCGAGGCACGACTACCACTAAAGCCTCTGTCCCAGCCCTAAGACCACCAGCCCAGTCGGGGTAATGAAAACGTAGCAGGAGGCTGCAATACTATAATAAAACTTTTCAAAATGTAAACAAAGATGAGGGCCCCCACAAAAACTACAGGGCTGCCGTGCATGATGGGAAGGGGCGAAAAATGCTGCTCAGTCAATCACACACTGACAGCTACTGAGAAACAGCCAATCCAATGTCGAGTTTCAGCCTTGAGTGACGGAGAGAGAGACACAGACAGACAGACAAAGGGGAGACTGTTCTCTCAGGATCAGTCAGAGCTCAGAGAGAAAGACAGAGATAGAGATAGAGATAGAGAAGGAAGGAAGGAAGGAAAGAATAGAAAAGAAAAAAGAAAGTGTGCGAGGAGGTGGTCTGGGGAGCTCACAGTTACCCTGGAGACGGTCAACTGAAGGAAGTATACTTCAGCTAGATAATCATCCGAGAAGGTGGATTTTTTCAGTGAAAAACTATAGGAGAAATTTTTGTTGGAAGGAGATAATTTGCCCCGACGGTATTCCCATTCGGGAATCGGATCCAATGCCAGAGGCACTGGTCGCAACAGGACCCAAGCCACCAACTGTTTCAGAGGAACCCTGAAAGAAGTGGAGAATCAGAGGTGGAATTACAGCCTGAGGTGCCTCCCAACCCCCGGCAGAGGTGAGAGCCACAGCAGTGGCCGCTATATCTCATCCAATGTCTGGCAGTTGCTGTGTACTGCAGCTGCAAACTTACTCAGGGTGCCACAGAAGGGAGACCTTAGAGGTGAAGATGTTGAAAGACCTTAGTGGTGAAAAAAATCGAAGAGCTCAAGAGGTGAAGGTGACCCCATCGCTTCCAAAGTCCCTTGAGAGGGTGAATCCACAGCTCAGATCTGGGCCAGCCAAAGCTGAAGAGTCACTGAGTTCCAGTCCAGCACCAAAGTGCAGCAAGGCATCGAGCCACCCATCAGAACTTCTGAACTCTGAGTACATCAAAGTTGCAACTCTGGAGAGTTTTCTTGAGGTCGGTGGATAGACAGACAGATAGAAAGACAGACGGACAGAAACACTAGGCAGAACTGTGCCATCTTCTAAAGAGAATACAAAATCACACATGCCCACACAATGCAAAGCATCATGGGCTGCATATGCAAACCACCACAGAATGTTAAGTTGCATATGCAGCCCAGGATCTTTCGTGTGCTGTGATTTTATTTTTGAAACTCAGCTTCCCCAGCCAATGCCCTTTGGGGTAACCCTTGCCTCAGTGTTTGTGCACAGAGGTTCTTTATCTTCTAAAGAGGCCCGGGCAAAAGACCAACAAAGCCATCAGGCCTAATCCTGTTTTGGATTACAAACAGGAGCCCCTTTGTGTTCGGTTTCTCCTCTTTGACAAAAATGGTGTTTAAATTCCTGCAACAGTGCCAACTAATCACCACCCTAACAACAAGCCAGTGAGGTATGTACTGCAAAACACAGACAGCTCTCTTTAAGGCCTGTGGGGGTGGGGGAACACAAGCTGCTTAGATTCAATGCAAAGAAGTGCAAAGTAATGCATCTGGGAAACAAAAACCCAGAGGAAGAGTACACAATTTTGGGGGTGGGGGGGGGGAAGAGTTACCAACAACAAAAATGGAAAGGGATCTAGAGGTAATCATATCAGATGACCTAAAGGTAGGCATGCAATGTGAGAAGGCAGTAAGGAGGACTGGGGGGATAATGGGATTCACAGGAAGAAGCATCACCAGTAGAAAACAGAAAGTTGTTATCCCTCTGTACAGACAGTTGGTGAGACCCCATCTGGAGTACTGTGTGCAGTTCTGGAGACCCCATCTCTGCAAGGACATAGACAGGATGGAGGCAGTCCAGAGGAGGGCAACTAAAATGGTGCAAGGTCTGCACCAGAAGTCATATGAAGAGAGACTAAAGCAGCTTAATATATACTGCATTTGCACTGAATCTAAGCAGCTTGTGCTCTTCCCGAACTACTAACCTGTTTCAGGGAGCGTAACTGGGCCTGGAGAAAACATAAATCTACTAAACATCCAAATGACTATGCCAAGTACATAATCGACACAATTCATGTACTAAAGCTACTAGACTGGCTAAGTCCGATTATTTCAACTCCTCATACCTGACCAACATTAACTCTCCATCTAAATTCTGGAGAGTAATTCATACCTATTCTCTCCCCCCACCCCACCCTCCCTTCAAGTTCTCAAAATAAATAACTCCCTAGTTTCCAACCCTGGCTCCATGGCCAATGAATTTAATGCCTACTACACCTCGTGCACCTCGTCTTTTCTAAATTCCATCTACTCATTGCCACCTATTAACTTCAGCCCTTTGCCACAGCCAGTGTCCACCCTTCCCCCATTTTCCTTTTCTACTATCTCCTCTGACGAAGCTCTTAATGCTCTGCTATCCCTCAACCCTCGATCCTAAACTACTGTGCCTTTCTGCTCCTGCAATTGCTTATCCTATCTCCCTAATCCTTAACCTGTCCTTTATTCCTGCCCAAGTACCCTTATCCTGGAAACAGGCTGTAGTCCTTCCTCTCCCCAAGAGTGGTGACACATCCACTCCAGGCGACTATCATCCCATTTCCCTCCTTCCTACCCTTGCCAAATTTTAAGAACATTTAGTTCTCTCTCAACTATCACCCTTCCTCTCTGATTCCTCCTTCTTCACCCCCTTCCAATCTGGTTTTCAGAAGAACCACTCAACAACCACCTCCCTCCTCAGGCTTACTGACTCCATCCTTTCAGGAATGGACAATGGCCTGATCACGTCGGCCATCTTTGTTGATCTAGTCACAGCTTTCGACACTGTTTCCCATCCTCTGCTTCTTGATTCACTCTCCTCAGCTGGCCTTGCTCCGTCAGCCACCAACTGGTTTAAATCCTATCACATTGGCAGGACCCGATCAGTGAGAATCCTTGATTCCATCTCCCCTCTACTCCCCATCAACATTGGTGTCCCTCAGGGTTCAGTGCTTGGTCCCCTTACTCTTCTCCACTTTCCTTAATGATCCTCCCACAGCCTGCTCATCCTTGTCTATCCACATGTACGGCCGACAATACTGTTTTGAACAGTTCTGGCAAAAACCCTGCTGCTGTGCAAACCAGCTTACAGCATAACTTCAACCAAGATCTGCTCTGGTTTGCTTCTCACCAGCTTTTTCTAAACGCCAAGAAGACAGTCTCAATGACCTTTGACCTTTGGCACCAGGTAGAGACTCTCTAGGCTCCCGGCCCTACCCACCTTTCACACCCTTGATGGGACCATCCTGGAGGACACCTCCTCATTTAGATATCTGGGGGTTTGGCTGGACCAGCACCTCAGCTTCTCTGTGCATATCGATGCTATCCTGAAGAAACTGCACCCCAAGCTTGATGCTCTGTACAGGAATCTTAGTTGCATCCTGCTGACTGCGAGGCATGAAACTGTCCAGATGATACTCCCCCATCTTTGAGTACTGTGACGTACTGTATGGTGCTGCTCACAAACCTTCCCTGACCAAGCTGGACACTTTCTTTAACTCCTTCTGCCGCTTTGCTATCAACTCCCCTTCCCGTTCCCACCCCTGTGAACTCAATCGCTCTCTAACCTTCCTTCCACTACCTCACAGACGCACCTCTCACTGTGCCAAACTAACTTCCAAATTCTGGTTCGGGGGGGGCTCCCCTCCTACCTCTCATCCTCTCGCTCCATTCCACCTCCCCCACCCACTCCCTCAGATCAAATGATGCCTGCACCTCGACGGTCCCTCACCACTCCACCCTCATTGGTCAGACCGGTTTCGCCCATCGTTTCCTTAAAATCTGGAATTCCCTCCCCTCTGAAATGACACTCCTCCTCCTCTAACTACTCCCTTACCTCTGCCCTATACAATTACCTTTCCCTCAGCTGTTCCTTCTTTAACCCACCTTAATACCTATTCTCAGTTTCTGCCTTCCTACCATGACCCCCCCGGCAGGGTTCTCAACATCCTGAAGGGGGAAATCAGGAAATGGCTACCACTTCTCCTCATATTCAGTTCTTGCCTCTCCCCCTCTCTTCTCCATCTGCCCTTCTGGGTCACCAGTGTGCACAACCTAACCCCATCCTTTTTACTCTAACAGCACTTGCGTACTACCTCGAGCCTGCTCCTGGTACATTCATGCAATATAAATGGTTCTATTGCATTATTACTGTTTTGTACAGTTATATGTTCTTTTGTACGATTTTGGACATGCATTGCAATTTACCCAGTGTTCCCCTACTGTTTATTGTACAATACCTTGTGTTCCAACTGTTGCACAATCTTACAATGTTGTATTATTTGCACTACCCACATACTATTGTAACTGATCATCCTTCACAACCCTATGTAACCCCTCCCCCCAGGTCGCACTGTGAGACAAGCAACTTGTTGTTCAGTGTGCACTCCTGGTGAAGCATTTCAATCAATAAATAAATAAAATATACCCTCGAGGAAAGGAGGAACATGATACAAACTTTCAAGTACCTCAATGGAATCAGCAAAGTCCAAGAGGGTAGCATCTTTCAGAAAAACAGATGTGTAAGAACAAGGCGGCACAATTTGAAGATGGGGGGTATGGCTCAGGGGCAACGTGAAGAAATATGTTTTTATGGAAAGGGTGGTGGATGCATGGAATGGCCTTCCTGAGGGGGTCATGGGGTCAAAAATGCATGAGACAGACATAAGGCAATTCTAGAGTGGGGTAGGAGGAAGCAGGCTGTCAGTTAACTAGGATCTGCAGCTTATCCAATAGGTAGGTAAATGGGCATACTAGGGGAGCCAAGCGGTCCTTATCTGCTGTCAAAGTCTATGTTTCTATGTAAGCTGGGTACACCCGCTGGTTGTGACGAGGACTGTTTTACCACTGCTTGGAGTACAAGAATTATCCTGTCTGCATCCACTTTACCCTCAAGTCCACTTGTTCTTTTCTCACCCCTCCCTTTGAATAGTTTATTTATGCAATTTAATTTTGGTGTGCTGGGTACTGCTATTTGGTACTGTGCTATTGTTTGAGGGTTACCTGCCTGTGTGCTGGAGGTTTATACTGATTTTTTTCCCTGTGGTGTGGTTTAGGGTTCAATCTAGTACTGCTTCAGTGCTACCACAGCTGGAGGCAACGAACCGCTACTGTATTATCCTGTTTGTGTCCTGCTACTGAAAAGAAAAGAAAAAAAAACAAAAAAAAAACCACAGGTCACCCCTCAGAGTCAAAGGGAGGAGAGGTGGACCCCACGCTTCATCAGGACAGCTGCAGTGACAGCCCCACTACCAAGTCCTGGTACTGTTCAAAACGACCTGGCTCATGATTTTCTGACGGTTCAGAATTGGTTTACAAATAATAAACTGGTACTAAATGAAACCAAAACAAAATCAATGGTATTCTCAAACCCTAGAAAAAGGCTTGACAGGGATTTTACTCTCTCATTGTGTACCGTTTCTGGTGCTGGCCCACAGTTTTTTGCTATGTGTAACTGATTGTGGCTTACTATTTCATTTTTCCACTGGGGAGGGGCTTTTATCTAAGGTTAGAGTACTTTAAAACCAAATAGCTAAGTTTACCACCCAGCTGCCTCAAAGGTTACATCATTGTACTCTTTTGAGGCAGACTGGTTGGCTGCCCCTTGAATATTGATAAAATTTTAACTAGGACTTTTGGCTAAAAAAGTAACATTAAAACAGGTACCCACTGCTTTGAGTTCTATCTTTAAAAAACTTACCACTCCAGTCTCCACCCAACAGTGTACTTGATGTTTCTTTACAGTCCCCAGAATGAAAACTACAGTAGGCCAGAAAGCACGGCCCTATTCTCTCCCAATCTTTTTTGATTCTCTGCAGTTTATCTTCAATTGTCTTGACGTCTGTTTTTCAGAATTTCCGAGTGAAGTTAAGAGGGTTCTTATTTGTTGAGAGTGAATGCAATTGTTTTGTGTAATATGTTTACTAGTTTGTTAGTGCTTTGTTGTGTCTACTGTGTATCTTGATGTTTTATTTATTGTATATGATATTGTATATATACGGGTTGCCCAAGAAAAACGGGCCTTTGGCCCTTGGTGTTGTCAGTTTAAACAAATAAAACAAAACAAACAAAAGAACAAACAATTAAGTCCAGGTAGGTTAGGGTGCTGTGTTACTGTATCACTTTTTTTTTTTTTTGTTAATCCGTTCTTTTTCCTCCTTTGTCATCTGGCCAAGCCACCCCAACCCCCAATCTGCTCCTGGCAACGACCCAATCCTGTCACTTCAGCTTCTAGCCCCCTTTTCCATCCTCACAAATTGCCCCCACAGGCAGAGTTGAAGGGGGCCGCCTCCCCACCGGAGCAGTATGGATAGAGAGGTGCAGCTGGATGGGCTGGGCCTGGGTATACCGGGAATCATTCTGCAAGCCATATTATTTCCTCCAGTCTTCTTCCAGGATAAGGCAGCAAAGGCTTCAATGTGCAGCTGTGTATGCGGCAGTGTGACACCACAACGGGCCAGTGGAGGTCCTCCCTCCCCAGCCACTCCAGCTCGCACTTCCACCTGTGGTCATCCGGGTGCAGCTGCACCAGACTGTTTTCAATTAACTTTAAAAGATGTACCAGTGAAGTCTGCAGCCAAAGACATCAGCAAAATGAGCAAACTGCAGTATTCCAGTATCTCTAAGCCAAGCCAAAAAGCTTACCAAACTAAATCAAAACTGGAATAATTAGAGCAACCTATCCACAAAGTCAATACACTGCCAAAAGTCGACTCTCCACCACTGTTCACCCGACATAATTTAGGTCTGCGTTTTAAACAGATGTGGTCTCCATCACCATCACTAGCCAGGTATGTTCTCAATTTTGATTGGAGAAACATTAATACCACATCTGTCCTCCACACACACGCTGGAGAGAGGGAGGTTATATGTAGGTCAAAACATTTACCTTCTCGGTAAAAAATGCAAACCGTAAGCACACGTTTCCATAGCACAATAGCTTCTAATGCACTTCAGTTACTCTAATAATGAGGTATTACCTTTTTTGTAAACTTGAAAACTAACATGAAAACCCTGCACCATAAACATTATCAGAAAAAAAAGTATATTTAACAGTTCAGGTTTTCCTTCCTTCCAATATTATCACGGTACCGATACAGACTGCTTAGATATTTTTAATAGCAGTTTTGAGCATCCAAACAGCACTCTAACACCATGCTGCCCCAACTGAATTCCCAGGCATCACTGCGGCACCAACACAAGGCCTTGGGCCAGCCACGGTGCATTCTGGGATACTCATGAGCTTGCCAATACATTTTGTATAACTTTACATGGCTGTTTAAAGCAGCAGTGCACCAAAAATGTTTAAGTAAAATGCTAGTTTTCGGCTACAATATATAAAAATATTAGCATATCTGTCAAATCTACTTTTCAGGTACAACAACCTATGCTGCACACAGACAGTCCCCCCTCGATCCCAACCCTTAGTATATCAACAATGGCATTTCTGACTCAAATGTGGTGGCTATCTTTTTTCGTCAGAAGAAAAAAAAAAAAAACACTAGATTAAAACCTTTATAAAATATTCAAATTTTGGTGGAACTAAGACGTTTAACCCCAAAAATAAAACTGGAGGATTCCTGCATTTTTTAAATGAAAAAAGTAATGTCAAATGTTTTATCAGTTTTGTTGCACTGCTGCTTTAAGCCCTATTTATAAACAGTTAAAGTCACAAACACTTTCCTTAATCCGAGTAACAGCACAATGTCAGTCCACACTGCTGTTAACACGAGTTAAGGAGACGGTGTTGATCTGAAACCACGCTCTAGTCTACCGCTAAGCAGGGCTAAATCACGGTTTCAAAACAGGTAGTAGCATATTTTATACCGTTATACAATTTAGATACAAACATTTGAAACATTCTAAATTTGCTTAAAACCATTTCAAAGGCACAGCATAGACAAAGCCATAGAGCAGGTGTTTTGCCTTGGACTTGCCAGCAAGGTAAAGAGTGTCATAGACCCATAACTAGGTAGGCTTGGGCAGACTAGATGGGCAGATAGAAAATGACACCATTTTATCTGTTTCTGTGCACGCTGCAACTTTTGCCCTTTTGGTGTAGCTAGATCTGAGCTGTGCACAATACTATACAAATAGAAAAAGTAAAGCTTGGAGAAGCCAAAAAATATGCTGATTTCTTGTTGATGCAATGTACACTATTTAGATGTTATGCAGGCTTGCAGCTCGAGCAAGATGCCATGTCACATTTGCTGTGGGGTCCTAATGCAATACGCAGGGTTTTATTTAACTCTAAAAATTGATTAGCGTTTTGCTCATAAAAGTTCTAAAACATTGTGAAAATGCATAGCACTTGCCTCACTAAGTTTATCAAACATAACACTTTTAGAAAACCTATATAAATACTTTCCGTACAGTTAGTATTGTCCCAAGAAAAAAAAACTGCTAATCAATTATTTAAAACCCTGCAATATGGCTAGAAGGACCATAGCAGAAGCTCAATCACGTGGCTCCGGTGAGCCAAAGACTGTGGTGGGGTCTGATCGAGGACACTTGACTGATCACCCAACTTCCATATGTACAAATCCTAAGAATGTAACTCGACTGATGTAAAGGTTTTGGAAATAAACTGCTATATAGGATTCTTTTCTGTGGTGACTGAAAATGGCTAATGTGGAGCTGGCCCATTTTAGCCTACGATTCCGTCGGCAGCAACCCAGGTTCAGGAATGAGCTTAGGTTGCGGAGGAAGGGAGGACTGAGCCTCCCAAAGGACAGCTCTTCTCCCTTGGGGTCAATGACAGATACAACAGTCTGACTGCTTTGGCTGTCACCGAGCAAAGGCCAGGTGGTAGCACAAGCCAGTGCACACTAAAAGGAAGGGTCACCATGAGACTTTATGCACACACAAGTGGGAAACACTGCACAATAGCACTTCTGGGGAGAAAACGAGAGGAAGATGGCATTAACCACCATTTGCACAGCAGCATAGGTAACACTTGAATGAGCCAGCAGTTGACAGTTCACAAAATTCCCCAAGTAAACAACCATGAATTGAAACTGTCAGTCAGGTAAAGACATCCATTGGCTAAGTGGCACACTGATTTTGTGGTTTTGCAGAAAGCTACTAGATGACTGGAGCAAGCTCCAACAATGCTCCCTCTGAGCTGCCTGCACAACTTCCAGCTGCTGGCTCATTCAGGGCTTACTTTTGCTGCTGTGCAAATGGTGATGGTATGTCCATTAAAAACAATATTTTAAAGAAGCATGTGTCTGCAACTCAATCTGCTTTATATGCTTAGTGAAGTACATCAGTATTTCACAATGTAACAGTCCTGGGTATGTGTATGTTCTCAAGAATGAGCAGCTGCTAATAAACAGTGGTGGTCTGATCCGGCACCCCGGCCCCCAAAATCCATGTACGACTGACATGGCAGACCACCCACCACCATCTCTGGCGTTGGGTAAGTGATGAATAACTGGTAAATGCATGAGGTCAGTGATGGGGTACTGCAGGACTAGGGGTCAGAGGAGCAGAAACACAAGACTGGGGGAGAAAACGAATCATGTGAAAGCAGCAGAAGTCACACACCAGAATGTAACTGTACAAGCAATATGCATGTAGTTTCACTTGTCTGCGTTACTAAAACTCCATTAAGGGGAACTAAAGTCAAAATTTACCAAAAAAAAAAAAATGCTGTGCAGAGTGTTTGATTTGTAGGTGTACTAGTAAGTCTGTTTTTTTTCTGAAAGGAGTTTTATCTAAATTTGCTTTCTGGTTTTACTGCCCCTGGGGATCTCAATGTTAGCATTTTTTATGTCTCTTCTTGTTCCCACAATGCCTCTGGTCTCATGTGACAGTGATGTGTCCTGAGCCATTGCAATCAGAGAATAACTGCTTCAACAGCAATCTACTATTAGGAGCTTGATATTTTGGCTCCGACTGAATAACTCGAATCCAACCTTTCTGTTTTCTAGGTATGTGTCTAGGTCTTGCCAGCAGATGTGAATGCTTTCTTTTTAAAGCGTTTCACTTCATCAAACTATACACAACCATTAAAAAGAGCACACACATCACCTAAGGTCACAAATATTGTAATTAGTGAAGACTCTGGTTCTTTCCTTAGCGTAGACCATCAAATATCCCTCAGGCATTTGCAGTCTGTAAATGCAGCCTTCACTAGAGTTCCTTGGACAAAAGAGAGGTAAACATGAGGAAATAACAGCCTTTGTTGAATTAATGGTCCTGCATGCGTCACTGTCACATGGGACAGGAAGCGTTGTCGGAATAAGAAGAGCCATAAAAAAATGGAGATCCCAAGGGCCATAAAACCAGCAAGCAAATTCAGACAAAAAAAAAATCCTTTCAGCAAACAAAGGGAAGGACTTGCTAGGAGTACATCTACGAATCAAAACACCCTACACAACACAGAAAATACTGGTTAAGCAACCATACCCAACCAGCCAGTGCTGCTACTGAGCGGTTCTGATTAGAGCAGACCTTGAGAGCAAAGCTCGAGCGGTTTGCTGTAATCTGAACCTCTCTGGCAGCACTGGCTGGTTGGGCATGGCACTGCCCACATTTAAACTGTTGTCCTGTTCTCGGGCCATCATCCCATTGTCAAGCACAAGTGTCAGCTAATATGGAGAAACAGCAGATTTTTCATCCATATAAAGGTTTAATTTTTCAAGGTTTTGTAGCAAGCTAGCATAGGTCACACTGTAGTGTTCCACTTTATGGTATCTGTTAGGGGCAGTGTTTTTTAGTTTGTTTTTGCTTTTTCAGCTGTAAAAGCGCATGTTTTTTCTTCTCCCCAGCTGTGCTTTCATTAGCGAGGATTACGTGGACATTGTAATAAGCGGTGTAGAATGCTATTGTACCACAGAAGGGTACAACTGCATTCCATGACCTTCGCACTGTGGTACAACAGTGTTTCAGGAGACAGAGTAAAGCACACCGAGCAAGCATGCTCTATACATTATATATTTTTTTGTAACTTTGACCTTCAAATAAATACTAGGTGAAGACTCTAGTTAGTTTGGTTCATTAAGATGAAATAAATATTTATACATGTATGCATGTATGTATACCAGACAGGGTTTAAGAGGAGGATGTGAAAATACATTTATTGTCAGGTCAACGAAGCACACTACACATGAATCACCCAGTAGTTCAGGAACACCTACACTTAACAGCACTTGACATTTCCAAACACATTAATCTGCAAGATTAGAAGAAAATAAAGCTGATAACTACTGCAACAATTTACTATTCAGGAAGTTACGGTGCATACATTCAAGAAGCAGCCTGCCTGATCAAGTGGCTAGAGCACAGGCTTGGGAAGCAGAAGGTATAGAAAACCCAGGTTCAAATCTCCTCACAGCGACTTATATACTATGTTACTCAAAGCAAGTCACTTAACCTCTCAGTGTCTCAGTCCCCTCAGCTGTAAAAATGGAATGGGTAAAAGGCAGGACACCACAGAAAACGAGACATTCCATGTTAGCTAGACTATACTTGATAAACTATAAAATAATAAAACGATATTTGCACTAAGCGAATTTGTAAAATTACAGCCAGTAATGGTGTAATTATTTAATAACTTTCAATTCTGTTCATAGACGACACTTATTTCAAAAATGTAAGTGACAGACCGCTGAAGAAAATAGTAGGTAATGACACTAAAAAAAAATCGCTTGGCAGCATGTAGTTATCTCCCAATACTTTAACTACCAACTCCCGAAAAGACGATCACTGGATATTGCGCTCTCGTTTACCTGTGCCTCTTGCCTGTCGATGGGTATCTCGGACTCCACCAGAGCCTCCACTTAACAGCCTGGGGACGATCACAGCTACAAACAGCACCAGGGCAAAGGCGATCACCACCTGCTGATGGGAGGACGTCGCCATGGCAGCGAAGCAAACGCCAAATAAATGTCGCAGCACAGCCCGAGCTAAACCAAGCGAGTTAGGGAATTAAACTTGCGCACACTAAGAAGAGAGTAGAACAGAAGGTTAGAGCACAGCTGTTTGTTATCAACCGTGCTAGTAGTTCTCACTACTTCCTGATGTTTGAACCAATCGCAACCCGTCTATGGTGTGAAGTTTGAGCCAAAAAATCACACGGAGGGGCGCATCCACCGAACTCTACAGAAAGTCTAGTATGACATCGCCCACCTTTTGAGACACGTAATACGCTCCATGTTTTGGATGGCTAAAACGTGTTGCCTGAGGGGTTTCGCGCTAGGATGCGTTAAGCAATGTATCTGTTATCAGGCTCCCCAAAATCGTTGATTATCTGACTTCTTGTCTGGCTCATTCCAACTGCAAATCGGGGCTACAGGGAATCGGAACCCCGAGGCGGCAGCGCTAATTGGTTGGGCATGTTGCCCAGTCAGTATTTTTATAGTGTATAGTGACCCCTTGTTCTAAAAAAATGAAATAAATAAAAACTTTAAATGATTTCAAAAGACAGTTTCCCATTGTCGGCAATTTATGCGCTCCTCTAGGAGCCACATTAGAAAAAACCCACCGATGTACCAGTGCCATTCTGTCAGACAATTCACTGTTTATAATTGTAAGATGTGCGCCCGCTGTTTTTCTTTAACTGCTGGTTCCTGTGCTCTCAAAAACAGCCAAGATGTACTTGTACCGCAGTGTGGTATTACTGCGTGCCAAGAACTTTGAACAGTGGTACAACAACATTTTGACTGTGATTGCTTTCTATTCAAAGCAAGGGGTCACTATATACACTAAAGCCATATTGGCGTGCACAGGCATCCTTGTAAACACGCATCAATCACCCGTCCCAGCAACTGGTGCACAAGGCGCTTGTGACAGTCCATTCTCCTGGCTCCGCCCATGACAGTTCGTTCACCCTCCATGAACACTGAAAATGGACTTGTGAGTGCACAACACGACACAATCGGAAAAACTCCGGAGAAGCTCAGTGGGCCGGGGGCGCGCACTCCTGAGTCTGAAGCTGCTCTCTTGGGAGTTCCAAGGACCTTGCTCAGCTTGGAGGAGGCTGGTCATGGGGCGGCTAGTGTGGTCCTAATTCATGAAGGTGGTGGGGAGGTTCTCAGTTGCAGGGAGGGTGGCTGACTTGGGGGGGTGCAGATTTGGGAGTAGGGTAGTGGTCCTGGGAGGGTTCCAACTGCAGGAGAGTGATCAGGAGGTTGGGTGCCTGGACTGTAGGGGGAGGGGAAGGGGGCAGCAGGGAGGGCAGTCAGCTGGGGGTGGGATCAGTGGCGTCATGCCCATAGGGCCCGAGGGGGCATGTGCCCTTCCAATATCATTGCTAGTATAAAATACCCATAAATGTATTTTATTTTCCAGAAAATCACAAGGTCTAAAACAACATTGACTTTTTTGAAGTCATAAGTGGTGGGGGCTGGGATCTGTTGACGCCACCATGCATAAAAGAGCGGATTTTCAGGCACCATCTTACTCTGTGCTCAAGGAGGACAGAGTGAGGAGAAGACCAGTATGAGAAAAAATAAGCAAAACTGCAACCAAGAAGGGTAAACATTCACCTGTGGCAGGTCACATTATTGAGTGAGATTGGCCGTGGGTGTGTATGTGCCGCCACTACTTCCCAGGAGAGGAGTACTAACAGTATCAGCAGCAATAGGAGGCGGGCAAGTCTGAATGTCTTCATTCGTTGGTCTGGGTTGGCTTGTGAAAGGGCTATGTTCTTGGAGGACACTGTATGTGACAGGGAGATGGGGCAGAGTGGGTGAGATAGCAAGCCTAATTCTTCCAAACTGTGCCCAGTGTCCATCAACTACTTGATGAGCCAGCATCAGCCCACAGACAAGGATTTCAGTGTTTGGAAGGCTGAGGAATGGTGTCCACCTGGGATGTGTTCTCCGCCCCACATTTTTTTTTTGCAGGTACCTCTTCTCCAAATTGCCGATCCACTCCCCCCTCCCCTTCCGACTTTCAGGTTTCGTTTTTCCTTTTCTAGGTGATGGACATGTGAGCAGAATTGTGTTTCATTTCCTTTCTGAAGCATCATGGAAAGGAAAGGAAATGAAACTCTACTCACACGTCCATCACCTGAGAAAAGGAAAAAAGTTGCGTCAGACATGCTAGTGTCTCTCCTTTGAATGGTTAGCTTTCGTTCCTTTTCCCTGAAAACTCAGAGACAAATTGTAACTTAACCAGGTAAAAAGAAACCTGAATTTGATTTGGGGAATTCAGTTTTTAGCTTTGGAGTGCAGGCAGAAATGCTCATGGAACACAAAACTATGCCATTTTGTTTTGTAACTCTGCCATACTGGATTTTGACTTTTCTTTCTTGGCATGTCTCCTTATTAAAGATAATATATAATGAGCAACAGGGTTCCAGGGTTGTCACTGACTGTAACAACTGCAACCCACACAGTTATCTTCAGAAGCTTTAGTAGACGTATGGGACCAATACACAGTGGCTCTTGGGGGCCGATATACGGTGGCTGTCAGGGCTGATGGACTTTAGGGGCACACAGAGGCTCTCTATACTGCCATGCCATAAAAGTGCTTTACACAAAGCTCCCACTTAGTGGCCAGGCAAGGAGTGTGAGTGTGTGTGTGTCGGGGGGGGGGAGAATGGTGAGAGTTGTCACTATCAGTGGCCAGCAGGGATACTTGGGTGGGGACACGATGTTGGAGGGGCTGCCTCTGAATGCCACAGATACTTGGGCATGAGGCAGAGTGTGTTGGGGTAGCACCATACACCTGAGATACTTGGACATGGTGTTGGGGTGTCACTGGACTGTGCAGTCCCACTGGGAAAGTGGCAGGTGCCACAGTGCTGGGACCCAGAGCAACAGGAGTAATGGAAGCCCCCCCCCCCGAACAAAGCAACATACTTAGTGGAAATGACCAATGCAGACCAGCCTCCAGCATCTGCAAAAAGACAGTGGTCTATGCCACGAGCTGAGCAGTTGTGGGGTCTGGGGAGCAAGATAATCAGAGGAAATACTAGTGATAAGAGTTTTCCTGGGTTCAGTGTAGGGGACACAGAGGGACATGACCATTGGACCACCCCAGACACCAATAGAAAGCTGTAAAAGTTTGGTTTTTGGGAATGAAAGAATCCCGTACTCAGCTGGAGCAGCAGGAGTGAACTGTGCCACATTCACCACAGCTTGATCCGCCGGGGATGTCCTGTGGTGCTGAGAGGCAGGCAGAGGAGCTGACCACCTGCCACCATGGACAAGCCAATCAAAGTAGGGCAGATGTTCATGCAGCAGCAGAAGTTCAGTAGGGTAAGGGTTAAACACAGTGGGTGGGTTTATTGTTTTATTATTATTAGTAGTAAACTGTAATAATTTATTCATTGTTATTGAGCAGGCTGTGGATGCACTTTGTAAGAGGTTGAGTGTGCGTGTATTGGTACCGACTCAGAGGGGCAGCATAACACCTCCCCCCTTAAATCATTAGCTTTCACTGTAGTTCAAGTGACTTCTACTTGTTTGTATAGATAAGCCCCCCTCCCCAAAAAGAGAAAAGTTGGCTCTTGTTCAAATGTTAGGAGTGTGATTATTGTCTGGGGTAGGTTATTTCATTCACCCCCACCCCTGGGTTGTCAGTCTGTGTTGTATTTTATTGTCATTCGTCTGTTTCTGTTTGGAGGGTTTGCAAGAGGAGGTCACTCATCTGGGTGTGGTGTTACCACGAATACAACCCTTGTCATTTGTCAGTGTTGGAGGGTTATTAGTACAGATATTAATTTGTTATTATTTGACTTGCTCTGGTTTGAGAGCCTGCAGGATGCGTGACTTGGAGTGAGTTATCCCCCCCCCCCGGGTAGTAGGAGTTTTACAAGTAATATTAATTAGTATGATCCTTTATTATGCTGTTCTGACAGTTTTACTTTTGTTAGCAATACTAAGTACATTGTATTGCAAGCTGTCTTGCTCTGTTTGCAGTACTTCATTTGGAGGGCCTGTTGGTAGGGAGGTGGTACTGATGTTTATTTTTTATTTTAGTCTTTGGTAACCGGGTAAGTCCCACTAGGCACCAGTGCCTGTTTTCAGGGGTGACCTGGGAGCACTGGGTGGTTAAGTGACTTGCTCAGAGTCACACAGTATGCAAGTGAAGGCTGTGAGAATCAAACTCAGGTCTAGTCTGCTGGATGTATCAAGCTCATTCACACCTCATTCCTCTAGCCTCTAGGCCATACTGCCAGCCCAAATGTGATGGATTATTCCCACCTACATTTATTTCTGCCTTGCATTGCTCATCATGGTCTCTGTCATGCCTGTTCGCAGTTTTTCTGGGTTGTTTGCAGTTTCATAATAAAAATTTTACTTTTATTAAAACATACTTTGACACTAAGCATAGGAAACCCACTATTTGTATATTGATTAAGAATGTGCTACACATTCAGACAGTTTGCTTGCAATTTTAAGACAAGTGCTGACATGATAAGATAAGAGGTATGGTCCAGATTTCCGAGGTCAAACAGCATTTGTGCAGATAAATAATTTATCTGACAGCTTACCATTGTATATTTCCTTTATACAATATGGGATGCTTTCTGACACTGCAGGGACATTTGCTTTTGATGTTTTTTAAATGATAGGTTGTGTGACTTATTGTCAACTTTCCAGCTAGCACAGTGGTTGCTGTTAAATGAAACACCACTCATTTTGTAGATAGTTTTGTGTTGAACAACTTGTGTGTTCAAAGTACAATGCTGTCATTTTTTTTGTTTTAAAGTTATTAGCATTTTTTTTCTTGCAAAAAGTGAACAAAATTGAATTTTCTGCTATTTTTTACTAATTATAAAAATAAAAACTAAAAGGTAACTATAAATGAAACACCACTCATTTTGTAAATATCTTTCTGCTGAACACCTTTTGTTCTCATAGTATTATGCTATCATTCTTCATTTTAAAGTTATTTGCATTTGAATATGGGAATATGTGACATCACTACTATGCAGATAAATGATAATGACATAAATAATGTGGGGAAAAATGGTGATTAAATCACTACTGCATAGATAAATTTGATTTATTCAATGGCTGTGCAGATAACTGAATTTATTAAATGGGTTTTGTGTCCATGTAGGGTATTAAATAATCCAAAAAAATTGATCAGCAGTTTCACATGTGAAAGTGTTAATCAGCTGCAAAAATGTATAGTATATTTATTTATTTAGTTTTTGTTGACCAGGTAAGTGCACTAGACAAATCCTGCCTATTTTCAGGCACAACCCGGGGGAGGGGTATACAGATGAATGCCAACTGATCTTGAACCAGATTAAACTGCTGGTGGTATTTTTACTGAATGAGGTAAATTTGGCCAGGGCACTGGGGAAGTTCCCCTACTCTTTACGATAAGTGCCATGGGATCTTTAACGTCCACCTGAACTACCACCAATCCAGGCAGATGGGACCTCGGTTAAACATCTCATCCGAAAGACGGCACCTCAGAAGTGCAGCACCCCTCTCATGCTGCACTACAGTGTCAGTACTGGGATATTAACCCAAGTGCCAGATGTGGGAACTGAACCCACAGCCCTCTGATCTCCCGGCCTCAGAGGTGAGTGTGCTACCTACTGAGCCACTGACACTGCTATGGCACAGATTGGTTAGCAAAATGAAAAATACTTTGTTTTTAATGTGTTTTGTATGTGTAAACTTGAATAAAAACCATAAAAAATGTTTAGCAGTCTAGTGCTATACAGTTCAGAAAATGGACAGCACCACCCTCTGATACTGAATAGCATTATGCTGCACTATACTAGCTATTTAATACCCAGCCATGCCTATTGCATGAATAAGGAATATGCGGGGGGCGACTGTGTGATAAAGCGGTTATCTTGTGAAGTTGCCATTGACCTCAAGTAACCTCACAAGTGGTGGAGCGTGATGTAATAACTGTGTGTATAAATGAAATTTATACACACAGTTACTCAAATAAATGGATTCATCATAATCTGTTTATCGTCATCCCTATTGCATATATGTAAGAAATACATGGAAAAGATTACACAGTAACAAAGCATCAGCAAGAACAGATGACCTGTGTCATTATTTTTCATGCAAAACATTTATAGTAGATGACTGTAATAATTTGACTATTCAAATGGTGCATTTCTGGCTTTTAGCAGGTAATTAGTTAGTTAGGAACAGACTGTAAATAGCTAGCTGATTCACTGTAAGGTCAAAGCCACCAAAATGTACCATTGCAGTTCAGTTTTTACAAAATTGCTTTGAAAGTACAAGAGGTCACTGTCACAGACTGAACAAAGAAAAAAAAGTATAATTGTGACAGCATTTAGCATGTTAAGGAAAAGGTTCCTGGCCTTCTAAAAGTCACCAAAATGCACCATTTGACCTCAGTTTTCCAAAACGTTCCCAGGGGCATGCCTCAGACCCCCAGAGAAATGATGATTCGTGCCCCTCCAAAATTTCTGGTTGCATGACGCCACTGGGTGGGATGCAGGTTAGAAGGCTATGGAGTGGTGCAGAGTGGGTGTTCAGATTGGAGAAGGCTGGTATAGGTGCAATGAGCCAGGTCCGGCTGCATGGAGGGAGGTTGGCTAGAGGGGCATTTGGCCATGGGCAAGAAAGGTGCCCAAGCAAATCGGTAAATCATCAGTCATGGTTTTTCATTGTTAAT
Source organism: Neoceratodus forsteri (assembly GCA_016271365.2). Taxonomy (NCBI): domain Eukaryota; kingdom Metazoa; phylum Chordata; order Ceratodontiformes; family Ceratodontidae; genus Neoceratodus; species Neoceratodus forsteri. Next base: position 1,076,820,006 of record CM028131.1, read on the forward strand.
CATCAAATGCTACCATAAGATCATCAAAGGAAATGGTGATCACAGATCATCGTCTACATCATGAAACATCAGACATGAACTTTCAAATCATCTACTGATGATTATGATTACTTTTGTGAGCTTAAATCAGTATGATGGTTTGTTGATGATCTGTGGGAAGATCAAGTGATGATCTTTGATTGTTACATTAGTTTGATATAAGTTTGCAAGTCACAAAAGTATTACTTAAAGTTGTGTTTGTTACAGTTATGAAAATATGAATGTCACATATCAGCAAAGGCAAATTATCAGTTATAATGTAAATCACGGGAAGTAAAAGTTTTAATCCCTTTAGGAAGAGTACATGCAGTATTTGGTATAGTATACACATTTGCGTACATAATTTGCATATTTCAAAAGCACAGTTTAGGGACTAAAACAATGGAAATTTCTATTTATAAATTAACTTTGCATTGACAGTATTAGTTTGCAGACTGTTAGGAAAGCTTGGGAGCACAAACCAGGTACTTAACACAACAATAAAAGGAAAAACTAAATAGAACTACATAATAAGAGCCTTCTAACTTTAATGAAAGGTGAGGTATCAGAGTGTAACCCTCTTGTTCCCAGGGGTTACTAGAATCCCATTTAGAATCAGTGGCAGGCAAGAAGAGACAGCTTGTGAAATCCCAGTTAAATGGATTTCACACTGTCACACTCTGTTTTCAGTCTTAACTGAGCTGGAGTGATGATGTCACTTTAGAATTTTCGCAGCAGCATAAGCCACATTGGAAAGATAGCTGGGGAGGGAGTGATAGAATGTTGAGTTAGAGTTCAGTAGTCTGTAGAGTGGAGTTCCAGGAGGAGGCTGCAGTAGGCAGCTCCTCAGTTTCTAGCTCTGACAGAGAGTTATCTCTGTGGTTTGAGTAGTTTGTGCTCACCTTAGAATAAGAACATAGAAGACAGAGTGAAGTGGTGGAAACCATTCCAAGAGGGTTTTCCAGTGCCTCATCCCCGGAGGGATGGGGGGGATTCCAGGATTTAGGGGCAATCCCCTGGTCCAGCCTGGACTGTGTTGAAGCTGCCTGAGATTCAACTGATCTGTGAGTACCTGAGACTTCTGTGTGCATTCCTGTGGTGAGTTTTCTCTGACAAAGGGACTCTGTCACCTAGACTGTTTCTGTTTAAAAGTGTATGCCTACTTGTGGGGTCCAGAGAGAGACTTGCCAAGTACAGAACTTTTAGTTCATGTCTGATTTAAAAATGCCTGCTAAAGTTGGGGTCTAGTGAAGAGACATTGCCAATTACAGAACTTTTAACTTCATGACACCTCAGAGGTGTGTAAAGTAGTATGAAATTGTGAAAGATATTTCAAGATAACATCTACAAGTTTTCTGTGAAGGATGTTATTAACCAGATGAATGGCCGAGTATAAATTTGGAGGCAAAAGGTGGGAGACCCCCCGTCTGAAGTAACCATGTTTACCTCTCTGGGTTCAGTTTGGACACCTGTGTTTTCTCTCAGTGCATTTGGCCAGTGCCTGAAGAAAATAGTTTACCCAGACATGGGTTTGGATTTTTTGTGAGCCTGTATGTGCTCTTTGTTGGTCAAGGTTGCCACCAGTAATTCCTCATGAAATATGGGAAAGTCTCCTAGTACTGGCCGTGGGTGCATAGTCAAGGGAAGTGTACCAGTTCTGGCTGTGTGTGCCAGTCTCCATTCAGAACCAGAGAATGTTCACTGTCCCTAATTCAGAACCAGAGAGTTCGCTGTGTAATTCAGAACCAGAGTGTTCGCTGTGTGTGTGTGTGCTCTGTACCTCAGTAATCTGCATTACCAGTGGGAGTAGCCCTGTGGGGGTCCATCTTCGCTGCTTAGTGATTATTCTCTGTGTATGTGAATAAAAACCACACTCTAGAATCCCAACCTGGTTTGGACAGTACTGTTATTGCTTCCACTGTGTCTGGATTTACTTGGGTGCCCCTGACCAGAAGTACAAACCTAGCATAATTGTGAGCAAACATTTTCTCCCAGGGACCCAGGTTGATGGCCATGGTAAATGGGCCCCCCAGGTGTGAGCCACATAGATACGAACATACGAAATTTGCCAGCAGATAAAGGCCTAGAGGTCTATCAAGTCTGCTCGAATGTGCAGCTAGCACCCCTTATTCTGCAGCTGCCCCTCCCTTCCACCCTTCCCCTTCATTAACCCTCCCCCTTGTCCTGTCCCATCCTCGTTTGAAGCAGTCCACTGTTCTACTGCATATCACTTCAGGAGGTAACGCATTCCACCCAGCCACCACCCTCTCTGTAAAAAAAGTGTCTCCTCATCTCCCTCCTGAACCTTCCTCGCTCCAGTCTCATATCATGGCCCCTGGTGTCCCTCCCCTCCCTTACTTTGAACAGCCCCTCTGTACTTGTCTTGTTTATTCCTTTCATGTATTTAAAGGTTTCAATCATGTCACCCCTGTCTCTCCTCTCCTCCAGTGAGTACATGTTCAACTCCTTCAACCTCCTCTCGTATGATAAGTCCCCCAGCCCCTTGATCATCTTTGTCGCTCTGCGCTGCACCCCCTCCAGTAACTTAATGTCCCTCTTCAGATACGGACGCCAGTACTGCACGCAGTACTCCAGGTGTGGTCTAACTAATGACCTATACAGTGGCAGAATCACCTCCTCCCTCCTCGAGGATATACCCCTTGCAATACAACCCAGCATTTTGTTGGCCTTGCAGCTGCCTTCCTACATTGTGCCGAGTTGTTCATTGACCCTGTAATGAGCACACCCAGATCCTTCTCCTCCTCTGTCTGGGCTAGCTGCACTCCCCTAGCTGGTAACTCCTCCTTGGGTTCTTCATCCCAAAATGCAGCACCTTGCCCTTTTTGGCATTAAAGCCCAGTTGCCAGGCGTCTGACCAGGTTTCAAGCTATGCCAGATCATCCTGCAACCCCTGACATCCCCCTAGGTCATCCACCACCGCGCCTACCTTGGTATCATCAGCAAACAGACTGATCTTGCTCTTGATGTCCCATGATATGTCTGCAATGAATATCCCAAACAACACTGGTCCCAACACCGAGCCCTGTGGAACACCACTCGTCACTGCCCTTGGGTGTGAGAGCTCCCCACCCACCACCACCCTCTGTTGCCTTCCCTGCAGCCAGTTTCCTACCCATCTCATCAGCTTTGCACCTGTCCCTGTGCCTACTAACTTCCTTCCCAGCCTTCCATGTGGCACTGAGTCGAATGCCTTACTGAAGTCCAGATACAGGACATCCACTGCATGGCCCCTGTCCAGTTGCCTAGTTACCCAGTCATAGAACTCGACCAGGTTGGTTTGGCAGGATCTGCCATGTATGAAGCCATGCTGTCTGCTGTCCTGTAGTCCTTTGGCCTCTAGGAGGGCCACCAGCCTCTCCTTCAGGATAGTCTCCATTAGCTTACCCACGATGGATGTGAGACTCACTGGTCTGTAGTTTCCCGGTTCATCCTTGGGGCCACTATTGTGGAGGGGCACCACATGAGCCATCCTCCAGTTCTGAGGTACACACCCCGAATGTAATGAGGCATTAAGTAGGTCTGCCAAAGGTCCTGCAAGGACCTCTGCCAGCTCCTTCAGTACCCTGGGGTGGATGCCATCTGGGCCTGGCGCCTTGTCCACCCTCAGTGCCTTCAGACCCTCTCGAACTCTGCTCTCCATGATTTCCCCATCTGTCACCACTTCCCACCCTGCTTCTGCCATTTCTCCCACCTTGGGTGTCACCCCCCTCTTCTCTTTAGTAAATACTGAGCAGAAGTACTCATTTAGTGCTTCCGCCTTATCGCACCCTGCTTCCACCCAACCCCCCTCCTTCCTAATCCTTACTATGTGGTCCTTACAGCTCCTTTTCTCCCTGATTTACTTAAAGAAGTCCTTCTCCCCCTTCTTAATGCCTTGTGCCAGCCTGAGTTCCGTAGATGCTTTGGCTCCCCTTACTGCCCTTGTCACCTCCTTCGATTCTGTCAAGTACTCCTCCCTGTCCTCCACCCTTCCTGTTTTCTTGTACTTCCTAAAGGCAGCTCTTTTCCTCCTTACCTTTTCCATGACCTCCTTGCTCAATCAGATCAGTTTCTTAGCCCTAGCCTTCTTGCTCTGGGCTTTGCAACAGGTTTTGGTTGCCTCCACTATCCCCAGCTTTATGAGCTCCCTCCTCTGGTTAGTGTCCATACTAGATTGAATTCTGGCCAGGTACCCTTTTACCACTTCCCACATCCTCCCAAAGTCAGCCCTCCTGAAGTCCAGCACTATTGTGCCAGATTCCACTCCTTTCTTGCCCATATCCAATGTGAGCCATACTGAGTGGTGGTCACTCCCTGACAGCGGTTCCTCCACTATAAGTTCTCTCACAAAGTCCCCATTTGTCAGCACAAGGTCAAGGGTATTCCCTAACCTGGTTGGTTCACTGACCATTTGCAGCAGGAAGCTGTCCTGGAAGGCATCCAGCAGTACCTGCTCCCTTCTGTTCCTGGTTGTTGGGGTGCTCCAGTCCACTCCTGGCATGTTGAAGTCCCCCACAATCACCACACTACCCTTTTCGCAGGTCCTCCTGATCTGTCCCACTAGTTCCCTGTCTAACTCCTCCGTCTGAGATGGTGGCCTGTACACCACTCCCATTCTTTTTTTTTTGCCATTTACTCTTTATTGGATTTTAAACACAGTTGAGGTACAGAGGCTTACATTACCAATCACCTTGCAGCAAAACCAGACAATAGTGAGTGCACTTTATGTAAAATAGCCATAAACATGTCGTAAGCCCCTGACCCCCACCTACCCCCCTAAGAGACCCAACCTCCCCACTCTCCCTCCTAAAAGGTATAATGAACTGTGGTTATTAAACAAACTTGTGGTACAGAGACTTACATTGCCAATCGCCATACAGCAATACCAGACAATAATGAATGCACATCATGTAAAATAACCATATCTATGTCAGAAGCCCCTGATCCCTCCCACCTCCCTGAAAAACCCCGACCCCCTATATCATCCCCCCCACAAGGCTTTATATACAAGATTAAATGACATGGAAAACAGCACTGACATATTTAGGAGTAAGCAATTTCTAACTGGGACCAGATTCTATCGAAAAGAGGCATTTGGTTATGCAGTATCGCTATCATTCTCTCCATCCTGAGGCTCGTTAACAGTTCCCTTAGCCACTCTGAATAAGTAATTGTAATTGAGTCTTTCCAATGTTTAAGAGCCAATCTTTTCACAGTAATGGAGATCAGAGTTATATGATATTTCCTCAATTTAACCGGGAAATCTGACAGATCCCCTAGTAGACAAACCTTTGGTGTAAACATCTCACCTATACCTAACAGAGGATTCGCTCTAGTTTTAATTTCTTTCCACAACGGAGCAACTTTTGGACAATGCCAAAATATATGTAACAAATCAGCCTCCCCAGAGCCACATCTATAACATCTGGCTCCTGTAATACCTTCAAATCAACTAGCTTCTGAGATGTATAATAAATATTGTGCAAAATTTTAAATTGGGTTAGTCTGAGACAATCCTGTCTCATATATTTGTGACAGTTCCCAAATCTGGGACCAGTCCAAGCTAGCATTGGGAAAGCCCTAGCCCAATATGGTGTAGAAGCTAAATTATCCGTAAAGGCCCGTTGAAACAAAACTTGGTAAATCTTTGAAACCGCATGCGGGATCCTATTAAGGGTTTCAACTCCGCCACAAGGCTGTACGAGTAAGAATAGGCCTACTTACCCCAGCTTTTGAACAAGTAGGTGCCTTAATTGGTAGACTTTGAATACCTCATTCCCGACAATTTGAAATCTTGCATTATTTGTATTACGGAGTGAGGATCTCCCTCCCCATTGAGAAGGTCTATCCACCTACATCCTTCCAACTCCGGCATCCACTTACGCGTAATCATCCGATTCGCAATTCACCACTGTGGGTTTCCTATGATTGGCTGGGAGCCATCCAAAATATAATTATATCTTAAGAAGTTACAGGCTTGATTGTGAACCTTAAAGGACACTCCAATGGGTGTATTCTTAAGCAAGGGAAACACCTTGGGAGTATTATAGAATAGAGCTCCGGGGTTAAGTCCTAAGCTCTTAATAAGGCTAACCTCCAGATTAACCCATAATGGGAGATATTCCCTATTCGATTTGGATATAGGCGAAAATGCCCATCTGCCGTATTTGTTCATATGGGCAGCCCAGAAATAAAGAGCAAACTGGGGTAGTCTCAGACCGCCCTGTGTTTTGGGCGCTGCCAGTTTAACATAAGCCATCCTGGCCCTCTTATAACTCCAAATAAAATCCACTATCATCCCATGAAGTTTCCTAAACCACGATAATGGGAGCCAAACATTAAGATTGCACAAAGGGTAGAGGAGCCTAGGGAATATATTCATTTTCACCACGTTTATCCTACCCCATAATGAGAGAGGTAGTTGGGCCCATCTTTTCATATCCAATTCTATAGTGCGGACTAAATTGTCTAAGTTAAGAATACGGAACCTCTCAGAATTAGTTGTCAAAGTAAGGCCCAAATACTTCAGGGATTTAGGGCTCCACCCCAGTCCGAGATTAACAACATCCTTTTTAAATACCCTATTGTTTAGGGGATACACAACAGTTTTCTCTTGGTTTAATTTGTAGTTGGCTAATGCACTAAACTCACTTATAACCTCTAGAAGTGCGGGAATTGAAACAGCCGGGTTGGTAACATACATTAACAGGTCGTCCGCAAATGCTGTGACTTTAATTATATGTTCTCTAATTTGGATTCCTTAATCTTATCAAATGAGACTATACGTCTTATCAATGGTTCTAAATAAAGATTAAAAGGAGAGGAGATAAAGGGCAGCCCTGCCTTGTCCCAACTTGTAACCGGAAGGATGAGGATAAAACCCGTTACATAAAATTCTGGCTGGCGGATTGAATAAAGGCCCTGATCCAGCTAATAAACTGCTCCGAAAGCCAAATTTATCCAATACCTGAAATAGGAATGTCCAGTGAACCCTATCAAATGCCTTCTCGGTGTCCAAGAAAACCAACGCCCATGGTAGGTCTGCCCCTTCAGACGCCGAGAAGACATGTGAAAGCAGCCTAAAATGGTCCGCCGAAGATCTCCCCTTCATAAAACCCACCTGCTCATCCCCAATTAGTTTCGACGCCACTCTTCCAAGTCTGTCAGCGAGTATTTTGGCCAGGATTTTTATGTCATAGTTTAACAAGGAAATAGGCCGATAGCTATCAGGCTTCTAAGGGGGCCTGTTAGGTTTCAACAACACTACAATAAGGGCCTCGGAGATATATCTATCCATGTCCGCCCCCTAGAGAATGTGTTGGAATAGCTTAGATAACAAAGGGATTAGGGAAGATGAGAATACTTTATAAAAGTTGGGTGAAAACCCATCTGGGCCGGGTGTTTTGTCATTTGGTAGGTTCTTAATAACCCGCTCTATTTCCCCATGCGTGATATCCGCAATCAGGGCTTCATGATCTGCCCTTTCTAATTTTGGGAGGGATATCCCATCCAGGTATGAGATGATCCTTTCCTGACTCGGAGGGGAGTGCATAGGTCCATATAGAACCTCATAATAACTTTTGAAAATCTGGGTTATGTCTTCCGGGTTTGTCTTAATACACCTGTCATGTTCTGACCACATTCCCTCGACTAGGCGAGATGCCTCCAACTGAGCTAACCGTCTAGCCAAAAACCTGCCTGGTTTATCACCCTGGTCAATGTAATTAGCCTTTGTCTTGATAATAGCCAGCTTCGCTTGGTCTCCCAACAACTTAAGATAGGTATTTTTAACTTTAATTAACCTAGCTTCGGTCTCCTCTTGAGGGTTGGCGACCAAAGCATCCTGTAGGACCTTGATTTGATTTAACAGGTCCGCCATGGTATTATTCATCTCTTTCTTCCTTCTAGACGCCTGGCTAATCAATAACCCTCTGATGAATGCCTTCAATGCTGACCAAAGAATGTCAGGCCTTACATCCCCCCTTGCATTAATCTCAATAAACTCTTCTATTTTTGAAGTCAGGTCTTTAACTATCTTAGGTACTCTCAGTAGCTGATTGTTTACCTTCCATCTACTACCCTTACGAGTGATAGAGGGAAGAGAAATTGTAGCTTCCACCGCAGAGTGGTCTGACAGGGGTGCTGCCATTATCATGGACCCCACGATCCCTTTAAGTAATGCCCTGGAAATAAGTATGTAATCAATTCGAGATCCTGACCCATGGACCTGAGAGAAAAAGGTATACTCTCTTGCTTGTGGATGGAGCACTCTCCAGACATCTGCCAGGCCCAAACGAACCAATAGATCGTTAAAAGCCAAACTGGCCGGTGTGAAAGGCATTTGACTTTTAGTGGATCTATCTAACATAGGGTCGAGGGCCAAGTTAAAATCGCCCCCCATTATCATAGGTAGGTGCGTAAATGGCAACAGTGTCTTTAGTAATACTGCCAGGAAGTCCTGGCTGTCTGAGTTAGGTCCGTATATTGCCCCTAACAAGACTTCCATATTGTAGAGCTTGCCCTTAACTAGCACAAATCTACCCTCTTTATCCTGAATAATTTTAATAGGGCAAAAGGGTACCGATCTATGAATTAAAATCATTACCCCTCTGCTCTTTGTGTTACCCTGAGAAGAGTACGCTTCCCCAAATTGCATTCTCCTCATGCAGCTCGTTTCGTCCTGTAACAAATGCGTTTCCTGCAAAAAAGCCACCTTTGTCTTCATCGCCTCAAGATATTTCAGTATTTTATATTGCTTTGCTTTAAGACGTGCCCCTTTAACATTCCAAGTACAAAACTTAATAAACGAATCGGCCCCCATGGAAACAGTTTAAAAGGCAGTGTGTAAATTGTTCCTCTATGTCAAATTGACAAAAAACTTTGTAGTAGCCTTGTGCCCTCCCCCCCCAAGACCTAAGATCGCCCCTCCCTCTTACCAACCTACCCCCTTTCCCTTTGAAGACCCCCCCACCTGCCTCCCTGCTACCCTCCCATCCCTTCCCCTCCAACCCAAGCACTCTGCGCCACGGCCCATGATATCAGGATGCTCAGCCCATTCCTCCACTCTCCGCCCTATCCCCCACCCTACAAGTAAATAAAAGCCCTTATATAGCTACCTAGGTCCTCAGGTTAAACACCCGGCTGATCGGAATTTGGCTTCACCAATCGGAGTCAAAATTCAAGAATCCCCCCCCTTCACCAACAGATGTCTTTCCCGTTTCCCGTTAAAGCAATTAGAACAAGGGAGCAAAAGGGCAAAGCACTCCCTTTACATAACCCAAATTGCAACGTAGAACTAATTAACAGGATTCCAATAAGCCTACAACCAACTAGAGACCTAACTTCTCGCTTTTCCACAGAACATTTTCTGTATCAAATAAAGTTTGACTGTCCCTCATGAAAACATTGACCAGAATCTGGTGGGGGACGCAAACCAGTCTTTGACAAAACACTGATCATCAGCTTATCACTGGATACACTTTTGTGTTACGAGCAACCAGAATGGGAGGCTACATTCCACATAGCCAGGTTCATGGCTCTTTAAACAACGCTGGGAAGGCCTCCCGAAGAGCTGCAGATGCCAGGTCCAGTGATTCAAAAGTCTTCCATTCTTTGCCTATCGGGACCTGTAATCCTGCAGGGTATCCCATTCTGAACTTTATTTCAGCAGCTATCAGTCTCTTAACCAAAGGATGAAACTCAGCCCTTTTCTGCCGGACCGATAGTGGGAGGTCTTGTGCTATTCTGACCCGAACACCTTCCCAATAAACCTCCTTCTCTTCTCTGGCTTTGTCGATAAGCAACTGCCTCTCCTGATAGTTAAGGAACTTTATAATGAAGGGCCTAGGAGGGTGATCTGGTTGTGGTAGCGGACGCAATGCCCTGTACGCTCTCTCTACTGTATACTTGGGCCCAAAAGGTGAAGGCCCCACGATTTTTTCTGTAATTTTCTGTGCAAATTTAATCGGCTCTTGCCCCTCCGCTTTCTCTGGTAAGCCAATGAACACAACATTGTTGCGTCGGCTCCGACCCTCCAAATCTTGGACTTTGAGCTCTAATTTGTGAATCCATTGAGATAGCTTGACAACAGCTGTATCAATCTTTTCCCTAGTGCCTTCTAGGGATTTAATTCATGCTTCATTATCAGAAGTCTTGCGAGATACATCTGTGATCGTCGCTTTTATTTCCTTGAGCTCCCCTGTCATTCCCAGCATTGCTTCTTTGAGGGGACTCACCTCTTCCAAAAAGTGAGACAGTGTAAGCGGTTCTTCCGACGCTGTTACGTTGCTTGCCCCCTGCGATAACGCCGAGGCCTTGGATTTTTAGCGGCTTTTCGGTCGCTTGACGAGGGTATTGTTAACGGGATGAGGCTTTCTCATCTCTACCTCCATATGGCAGCGTCTCTGGGTCTTCTCCGACACTACACAACCAGGTATTACAGGTTTAGAGCTCTGAAGAGATATTATTTCTCGGTAATCGGGCGGGTGAAGAACGGAGCTCGCAGAGGCACAGCTACTCCACGTCCTGCATCACGTGACTCCCACCACTCCCATTCTAAGAATCCTATTCTTGGAATCCTGGATTTGCATCCAAAGTGACTCCGTACTACCCTCCTCCCCTTCCTCCCTTACACACTTCAGTCCTTCCTTCACATATAGTGCCACCTCCCCTCCTTTCCCAATCACCCTGTCCCTACGAAATAACCTGTACCCTGGTACAGACAGGTCCCAGTCATTGTATTGGGTGGCCCATGTTTCCGTGATGGCTGCAATGTCCACCTCTCCCTCTGCCATGAGAACCTGTAACTCTGCAGTTTTCCTCCCAAGGCTCCTAGCATTAAGGGTAACCACCTTCCACCCTCCCCCTCCCATCCTGCCCTCCTTTCCTAGCATCACCAACAGTACTTGCCATTTGTCCTTTGTCACTGGTATGGGGGTAAGCTCATATGGTTTCCCAACCTGTGGTCTCTGCATATCTCTTCCCCAACTGCCACCCCACTCCTAGTTTAAATTCCCAACTTCTCTATGTACTCCATCCTCTGTTTCAACACTTTCTTTCCCTCCTCACTCAAGTGTAGTCTGTCCTTGGCATAGAGACTACTGTCCTCCCAGGTCCCTCCCCACCCCCCAACAGCCCATACCCTTTAGCACAACACCAGGTTCTTAGCCATCCGTTAAATTCCTCTATTCTCAGCTTCCTTGTTGTGCTTGCCTTTGGCACCGGAAGTATCTCTGAAAAAGTTACTGATCTTCCTGCTCCCTCACATAATTGTGCTAGTTCCTCAACCCTCCTCTGGACTGTATCTACTGTCTTGTCAGCCAGGTCGTTTGTCCCAAGATGTATAATTAAATTAGGCTTGTTCCTAGCCCTTCTAGCATATTTCAGAACAGACTGTCCCACCCTTTCCGCTGTCATTCCTGGCATGGCCTCCACCCAAATGCGACTATGCCTCTCTACCTTGCTACCCCACCTAACTCCTCTTAGTATTGAGTCCCCCAGCACTAAGATTCCACCCCTCTTACTCCCTGCTTGCTTCCATTCATCTCCCTCTCTCATTTCCAGCTCCTCTTCTTCCTCCTCCTGCACATTATTTCCCCCTTTTACCCCTGTTGCAATTCTCCCAGCAGGACTTCCCCCCGCTCTAGTTTGGTCCAGGCATTTATCAATTACTCTTCTAATTTCATCATTTCCCTTCTTCCTCTCTAGCAATGCACAACTATTTTCTGAAGGCCCTTCACAAATGCCCGCTCCCTCTCTCTTCATAGTAACCTGTTCTCTCCTTTTCACTCCATGACTTTTGCCACTTCTTCACCTCCCCTCACAAGTCCCTATCTCCTCCTTCCATTTGTCTTTTGTCTCCTGACCTGGTTTCCCCAGCAATCGTTCTTCCTGGCCTGGGCCCCTTTGTCTCTGCTTCCCTTCTTCTGACCCTCTCCTCAGCACTGTTGGCTTAAATCGCCCTCCCTCATCTCCCTTCTTCCTCCCTCCAGTTATTGGGCTAAACCCACCCCAATCTGCCTTGCCTGTCTTAGTTCCTCCTGCAGACCTCAATCTCCTTTCTAAGTTTTTCTATGTGGTTGCACACTAAACATCCTCCCACACTCCAGGCAATTTTTAGAAAGATTGGTGCACCACAGTTGTTGCAGCCTACCACCCTACCCATTGCTGTCATTGCCCACCAGTGACCCCCCACCCTTCCAGATGCAGGATACCAAACACTCCCCCAAGTCTCCCCTCTCCCCCCTCTATCAGTGCAAAACATTCTTTATTTCCCTTACCCCCTTTGTTGTACACGTTGAGACAGATTGAGCAACTGCTTTTTATAGTCCTATCCTTCCTATCCACACTCAAAAACAGGCTTTAAGTAGCCATTGCACAACCTTCTTCAAACTCCTACTCCTCCTTTCCCCAATGCAATATCGATGTGAAGAGGTAACAATGAAAGCTCCTAGATTTGCATTTACTTCCCTTCCACTGAGAGAGCAGTCACCTCTTCACTTACTGCTGTTCCTTTCCTGGTATGCCCCTCCTACTCAACACCCCTTACTATACCCAGTGTTTAGCTCCTAAATTGAAACCAAACAGCAGCAGCTCTGTGATGTAATCCCAAGGTCAGAGCAGCAGTCCACTCTCTGTAAAGAGAATCCTGAATTTTGTTTGAATTTTTTGAGCATTTTAGTTGACATGCTTGGTTTGCCTGTCTGAGGATGGCAGGCTTAGATGTACTAGTCAACTGAACTGTAGTGACAACCCCCATCCCTCTCGATGGCACCATGTGTGAGAGGAGCAGCCCTGCTAGTTGAACAAGGGGGGCCAGTGGGGGTGGGTTACAAGAGTAAGTATAATTGAAAGCAGTGGGCTTGTATAGAAAAGGTATCGTAACTGATCATTCCTATAATGATGTCTAAATACAAGACCAGATAAATTCCAAAAGTATAGGAAAAAGATACCTTGATTTTTTTTTATTTATTACTGTAATCTTGACCATGGGCAATCATAAAAAATCATGATGTTATGAGATCCTCATTAATCACAGTCATCATTTCCATAACTTCATGGTTTTTGATTGTCAGCCATTTAACATTCATGTTTAATTATTGTTAATAATTATCACAATTATGGTTTTTGAAGCTTGAACATGACCGATATTGATCATTCATGACACACCGCTATAAAATCTTTTTTTGAGTTGGGTGGTTCTCTGGGGGATGTAGGTACGAGGTTGTGGAGCAGTCTAGAAAGCGCTCAGCGGGGGAGGGGAGTCAAGCAACCCGATGGATTGTCAGCAGTATAGTATGGTTGTCTGCGCAGGGAGGCTGGTTTGAGGTCTGTGGAGGGTGTCCAACTGTAGGTAGGATGGTCTCTTGGGGAGAGGCTTTACTGGGGGCAGGAGTGTGATTCAGCTGCGGGAAGGTTCTTGGCATAGGGTTGGAGGCTGATCTAGATGTAGGGAGGGTGCTTATCTTAGGCGGGGCTTGTCCTGGGACTAGAAGGGTTGTCCAGTTGCAGGAAGAATGGTGGTTGGGAGGTGGTGCCAGCTGTGCTGGCTGGCTGGTTAACATAGAAACATAGACTTTGGTGGCAGATAAGGACTGCTTGGCCTAGCTAGTCTGCCCATTTTCCTACCTAGAGGATAAGCTGCAGATCCTATTTAACCAACAGCCTATTTCTTTCTACCCCCACAAAAATTGCCTTATGTCTGTCCCATGCATTCTTGAATTCTCCCACAGTTTTAGACCCCACAACCTCCTCAGGAAGGCTGTTCCATGTGTCCACCACCCTCTCTGTGAAAAAATACTTCCTCACATTGCCCCTGAGCCGTCCCACCTCTATCTTCAAATTGTGTCCCCTTGTTCTTGCACGTCTCTTTATCTGAAAGATGCTACCCTCTTGGACTTTGTTGATTCCATTGAGGTACTTAAACATTTCTATCATGTCCCCACTCTCCTTCCCTCCTTTCCTCAAGGGTATACCTATTAAGTTCCTTTAGCCTCTCCTCATATGGCTTCTCTTGCAGACCCTGCACCATTTTAGTTGCCCTCCTCTGAACTGCCTCCATCCTGTCTATGTCCTTGCGGAGATGAGGTCTCCAGAACTGGATGCAGTACTCCAGATGGAGTCTCACCAACTGTCTGTACAGGGGGATAACAACTTCCTGTTTTCTGCTGGTGATGCCTCTCCCTATACATCCCAGTATCGCCTCAGCCCTCCCTACCGCCTTCTCACATTGCTTGACAACCTTAAGGTCATCTGGTATAATTACCCCCAGGACCCTTTCCATTCTTGTTGTTGTTACTACCCCCCCCCTTGTGTAATCTTCCCCTGGGTTTTTGTTTCCCAGGTGCATTACTTTGCACTTAGAAACATAGAAACATAGACTTTGACAGCAGATAAGGACCACTTGGCCCACACAGTCTGCCCATTTCCCTACCTACTGGATAAGCTGCAGATTCTAGTTAACCAACAGCCTTCTTCCTGCCACCCCCCACTACAATTGCCTTGTGTCTGTCCCATGTATGTTTGAATTCCTTCACTGTTTTAGCCCCAACAACCTCCCCAGGAAGGCAGTTCCACACATCTACCACTCTCTCCGTGAAAAAAGATTTCCTCACATTACCCCTGAGCCGTCCCCCCATTATCTTTAAATTGTGTCCCCTTGTTCTTAAACATCTCTTTTTCTGAAAGATGCTACCCTCCTAGACTTTTTGATTCCCTTGAGGTACTTGAACGTTTCTATCATGTGCCCTCTGTCCTGCCTTTCATCAAGGGTATACATATTAAGCTCTCTCAGTCTCTCTTCATATGATTTCTGATGCAGACGCTGCACCATTTTAGTTGCCCTCCTCTGGACTGCTTCCATCCTGCACACAGTACTCCAGATGGGGTCTCACCAACTGTCTGTACAGAGGGATAACCACTTCCCTTTTTCCTACTTGTGATGCCCCTTCCTATGCATCCCAGTATCCCCCTGGCTCTCCTTACTGATTTCTCACATTGCTTACCCATCTTTAAATCATATGATATGACTACCCCCAAGTCCCGTTCCATTTTTGTTGTTGTTAGTACCTCCCTTGCTATTGTGTACTCTTCTCCTGGGTTTTTGTTTCCCAGGTGCATTACTTTGCACTTCTTTGCATTGAATCTAAGTTGCCATATGTCTGACCATTCCTCCAACCTTGCCAAGTACCTTCTCATCCTTTCTAACCCCCCTTGTGTATCAACTCTGTTACAGATCTGTTTATCATCTGCAAAGAGGCATACCTTTCCCTCCAGACCCTCTGTAATGTCACCTATAAAGATGTTAAAGAGGACTGGACCCAGTACTGAGCCCTGAGGTACTCCACTAGTAACCCCCCTTTCTTCAGAATGTGTTCCACTCACTATTACCTTCTGTGTCCTGTTGTGCAGCCAGTTTGCAGCCCAGGCTACCACCCTGGGACCCACTCCCAGGCTGGCTAACTTGATTATTAATCTTTGTGCGGGACTGTGTCAAATGCCTTGCTAAAGTCTAGGTAGGCCATATCCACAGCCACTCCCTGGTCTATTACTTTGGTCACCCAGTCAAAGAAATCTATTAGATTCATCTGACATGACCTTCCTGCTGTAAATCCATGCTGCTTTGGGTCCTGTGCCCCGCTAGCCTCTAGATACTCAACAATTCTTTCTTTCAGAAGTGATTCCATCATTCCCCCTACCACTGAGGTCAAACTTACAGGTCTGTAGTTTCCTGATTTTGCCTTGCTTCCACTTTTGTGAAGCAGAATCACATCTGCCCTCCTCCAGTCCTCAGGTACCACCCCATCTGCCCATGATTTGTTAAAAAGTGTGGTCAGTGGTGTCACTAGGTCCTCCCTTAGTTCTTTTAGGATTCTGGGGTGAATCCCATCAGGCCCCATTGCTTTGTCCACCTTGAGTTTTAGGAGTTCTTTCAGGACTCATTCTTCTGTAAATGGACTGGTGTCAGCCCCCCTACCCAGAGTGCTTCTATTGTCTGGTTTAGGTAACTCCTCCTCATCTTCTTTTGTGAATACTGAGCAAAAGTATTCATTCAGTATCTCTGCCTTTTCACTGTCTCCCTCTGTCCACCTCCCCTCTCCCTTATTATCTTCACTATCCCTCCCTTAACCTTTCTATGCTCCCTAATGTACCTATAAAAGGTTTTATCCCCCTTCTTAACTGACTTGGCTATTTTTTCCTCAGTTTGGGCTTTTGCTATTTTGACTGCTTTCTCCGCTTCTTTCTGCTTTAGTTGATACAGTTCCCTGTCGTGCTCCTTCTGTGATGCCTTATACTTTTTGAATGCAGCCTTTTTCTTGGTAACCTTCCCTGAAACCTCTTTTGAGAACCATAGTGTTTTTTTACTCTGCTTCGTTTTCTTTATCTGTTTCACACAAAGGCTTGTTGCCTCTATGATGGCAGTTTTGATTTTTCTCCATTGTTCTTCCACCCCTCGTTTTTGGCCATTTGCTAGTGTATTCCTCAGGTATTCACTCATTTTGCCAAAGTCAGCCCTTCTAAAGTCCAGTATGCTTGTTTTTGTATAGCTTGTCTCCATGGTTGTGCTTATTGTGAAGCACACTGTGCAGTGGTTGCTTGTTCCCAGATGTCTACTGACTTCTAAATTTGTGATCCTCTCTCCATTTGAGAGTACCAGGTCTAGTATTGTTTCCTCCCGAGTGGGTTCCAATACTAGCTGTCTAAGGCCTGCCCCCTGCAGGGCATCGAGAATGACCCTGCTCTTGGATGTGGCTGCAGTACATGTCATCCAGTTAACATCTGGCATATTCAGGTCCCCATCAACCATATCTCCCTTTTCAGCCATTTTGAGAATGTCTCTATCATTTTTTGTCCATTTCTCCTTGAGATGGGGGTCTGTATACAACCCCTGTGTGGATTGTGATGCCATTCCCTGTCTCCAAGGTGACCCAGAGTGCCTCTTGTCCTCCCCCTTTACTTTTTAGTTCTGTAGCTTTTATCCCTTCCCTTATGTATAGAGCTACTCCACCTCCTCTTTCCCCCCTCCCTGTCCCTTCTATAGACTGTGTACCCTGATATGTTGACATCCCAGTGATGGTTCCCCGTGTACCATGTTTCTGTGACTGCCACAATATCCAAGTGTTCATCTTCCATCAAGGCTACTAGCTTAGGAAGCTTGTTTCCCAGACTATGGGCATTGGTACTTATTGCCCTCCATTTAATGTTGGCTTTATCCTTTTTTCCCCCATGCCTGCTCTTTTTGCCCTTGTCTATTTTTCCATTTACCCCTGTCTTGCCCTCTGTTGAGCATTGTACCTCAGTGTTTACCTTACTACCCATCATGTTTTGTGGGGGGAGGCTTGAAATTTCCTGCCTCTTATTAGCACCTCCCCCCATGGCTAGTTTAAAAGCTTGCAAAGGAAGCATTTAAACCTGTCACTTAGGATCTTGGTTCCCTTCATGGACAGATGCAGACCATCATGCCAGTATAAACCTTCCTCTCTCCAGGTGTACCCCCAGTCCCCAATGAAGCCAAAGCTCAGTGCTCTGCACCAGTTTTGCAACCATTCATTAAACTGCATGGTGTGTAGTACCCTAGCCTCACCCCTGCCATGGACTGGCAGCACCTCTGAGAAGGTAACCATGCTTGCTACCTGTCTGAGGCCCCTCCCCAACTCCACAGTTTCATCCTGCACTGCACTGATCCCATGCCTAGCTAGGTCATTTGTCCCAAGGTGGACAATGATATCTAGTTCCATCTCCTGTGATGCTGCTTCTGCAATCCTGAGGATTCACTTCTTGTCCCTCTAAGCCATGGTACCAGGCAGGCACCTTACTTCCCTCTCCTCTCCCTTCCCTAGGTCTACCCCTCTAACAATTGAGTCCCCTATCAGAAGCTGTTTCCTTCCCCTGTGGTGTCCTTTGCCACCCTTCTGTGGGTCTCCCTTGTGGGTGTCCTCAGCATTCTTCTTGGTCTCCACTGAGGGTGCCATCATAGAGGAACCTTGCTCTGCCAGACTGGCATATGGTTTGTGTAGAGGTACAACAAGGGGGCTTCACCTCTGTTCCAACACCCGTACCCTCCCAGAACCCACTGTGGTCCAACTGCTCTTCATACTTGGCAGCCTCTGTGGCAGTGGTGATCTTTGGGTGGGGGAAGCCTCCTTAGTCCTTGCCAGTTCAGCCTGGAGGTGGGCCTCCTCCTCCCTCAGAGCTGACGGTTGCCTGCAGATAGGATAGCAACGCAGTTTCCAGAATGTCTTCCGGAAAACTGCTGCCCCACAGCCAATGCATTGCATCACTCCTCACATGTCCCTCTCCCTTGTAATATACAATATGTAATATATATATAAATATATATATTTTTTTCTTCCTTTTTGTGGTGTGTTCTTACCCTTTATGCACTGTGCTGGGTTATTAAGAATATGACAGTTCTGCCCCAAGACCTGTTGAGGAAGTGATGTCAGAATCTTGGCTATAAAGGAAATGTCATGCCTGGGGGTGGGGTGGGGAAGGGTGGGTGGATAGTCCACAACCACTGGTGACTGTTAGAAACAATCAAATACACCACTGCTCCACCACCCTGGTGAGTACTGCCCTTTATAGTAATTCAGCTAACCTCCAGTAACTGATTTGTCAACTATTTAAAAGTAATTTGATGCAAACTGTCACAGAATACTAATAGACAGTCCAGTTACCCACAAAGGAAAATCAAATATGCAGTTATTTCACCCCTTCTGAAGTTGCTCACAAGATAAGTAGTTTTGAAAACCCCCTTCCTGATTTAAAAATGAAAATAATTAAACACAAAGCAATACCAATGTAAGACTGTAAAGTAAGGAAAACTTCCCTCAGATGTAAGTAAGAGAGATCTGTTGCAGATTTCCAGTCCAATATAGTATATCCCATGCAGCTTCTCAGTTGTTTCAAAGCACACCCTGTTATACCACTTGAAGAGATGGGCTTCTGTCTGAAACAGGATCACACCAGTAGTTTATAGTAATTGATCAATGCTGGAATGTTCCTCCACCCAAAACAATTGGCTATGATGCAAGGTCACCCTGACTAGTGAAGACAATTTCCCCCACCTGAGGCTGTGTCTGGCATCAAATTACAAACTGCAGCCTTTGCTATTCAAAGTAATCAGTCACTACCAGTAAATTATTTCCAAATATATTGATGCAAACTGTCACAGAATACTGGCAGACAGTCCAGTTACCCACAAAGGAAAATCAAATATGCAATTATTTCAACCCTTCTGAAGTTGCTCACAAGATAAGTAGTTTTGAAAACCCCCTTCCTGATTTAAAAATGAAAATAATTAAGCACAAAGCAATACCGATGTAAGACTGTAAAGTAAGGAAAACTTCCCTCAGATGTAGGTAAGAGAGATCTGTTGCAGATTTCTAGTATAATATAGTATATCCCATGCAGCTTCTCAGTTGTTTCAAAGCACACCCTGTTACACCACTTTTGGTCTGTGGGCAGGAAGGAAGGTGGTGGGAGAGAAGTCCAGCTGTAGGGAGGGTGGTTGGTTTGGAGATGATGCAGGTTTGGGAGTTTTAGTAGCCAGGGGGGGTGCTCAACTCAGGCTTGGGGGAGGCTGGTTCATCTGCAAGAAGGGTCATCAGTGTTGGGGGGGTTGTAACTGGAGTGAGAGAGGAGAGTGGTCGGCATGGTGTGGCTGGCTTGTCAGTGGACAGAGTGATCTGGGAGATAGGTCTAGATTCATGGAGGGTGGTCTACTCTTCCAGCCCCCAGACCAACCTCCCCCAAGCTGAGCACTGGAGTCGGAGCAGCTACCAGACAGCCCTCTAGACTACCACCATCCCTGAAGCTGGACCAGTATCTCACTATCTTGTGTCAGTGAGAATGTTGAGGGATTCTACCTAATGGCTGAAAACAAGTTCCTCAGTTCAGTGCTCTGGCTTGCCTTTTGTGGTATATGTGGTTTATTGGGGGCCAAGGCTTGAATATGCCGATACAGCATACTCACAAGGGTACCTTGTGCAATTCACTTTCGGGCGGAGGGAGAGAGAGAGAATGCAGAACTATACACAGAGACTTCAGTGTGATTCCCCTTCCCTTAGTACGTGACCCCAGAGGCTCTTCAGCCATTGCAACGATGTTGCTAAAAGCTAATAAATACTAGTGCCAATCTGAGGTAGTGTGTCGTGCCACTCACAACACAACAGCACAATTTTGCATCAAGAGGGACCATTGCCATTCTATTTTTTTTTTCAGTTCTGTGGTTGGGCAGTTGGTCTGTGGGTCAGAATGGCGGTGGCCAACTGCAGGTAGGGTCATTGGCTGGGGGATATTCTAGCTACAGGGAGAGTGGTGTGGATGGCTTGTCCCCATTTGGGTAGGGTGGTTTTCAAAAGGGGAAAGGTGCTCAGCTTGGTTGAGGCTGGTCCAAGGGCATAATAATGGTCAGGTTGTGATGAAGGGGGAGCCCTACTGCATTAACCTCTGGCCACAGTTGGGACCATTCCACACAGTAGTGGGTGTCATCAAGGATTCTCTGTTCCTTCCCCTTTGACAACACTTTTCCAGTTGGGTACAAACTGAGTACAGTACCTTACTTCCCCAACTAGTGTAGATAAGAGCTGCTAAGGTTAGGGAATGCTGCACTCGACTGACCTGGAGACCTGCAGGAATATGAGACACTGACTCTGTAAGCAAGGACACTGACACATGGATTGTTGGGGAAAAAAAGGTAAAATTTTACTGAAAAGGTTGAAAGAAAATATCTGGAACAGCCACAAATGGCAAACAAATACACATGAAACTAGCAGTTTGATTATACACTTCACTTCTTTCCCAGCAGGGCACACCGCACCACTAACCTTTTTGTCACTCTTGCCCAGCAGGGCAACACCACCCCACTAACCTTCTTGTTACTCTTCCCTGGAGACTACAGGCACTCACCACTCTCCATCCCTCCAGCACATTCACTTTACCCCTGGAGACTGCAGGCACTCACAACACACCAGCACATTCACTTTATCCCTGGAGAGTGCAGGCACTCACCACCCACCAGCCCTCCAGCACATTCACTTTACCCCTAGAGACTGCAGGCACTCACCAGCCCTCCAGCACATTCACTTTACCCCTGGAGACTGCAGGCACTCACCACTCACCACTCACCAGCCCTCTAGATATGCACACAAGGGAGTCCCAGGATACCAGTTCCGAAAAAGTGTTAGCGCGCACAAAGGACTTGAGAAACAGGCAGGATTTGCAAAAGAAATTTTTGCAAATTCTGCCTGTCTCTCAAGTCCTTTGTGTGCATTAACGCTTTTTTTGAACTGGTATCTGTAGGAGATTAGCCGTCTCTGTTTGGTGCTGCACCAACAAGCAGCTTGCATGAGCGCAGTCATACCTTGTGGAGCTGTAGTCCCAGGATAAGCACCCTCACTCTGGTCTTAATCCATGAGCTTGTGGACGCTGAAACCTCAAGAGCGTGCAGTGACTACTAGGCCTTATCCTACTTTAGTCAGCCCACTGACCCCTTACACCAGATACCTACCCTGGTATGTATCACACATTTACTGTACTTATCACTCTATACTTAGGCATTTCTATATGTAATCTCCCTACAAATGGGGGTTCCCAAAAGTCTTCCTTGGGTGTGCCTAAATGCCCACTGCCAGGCTGGTATCCTATGTCTTAGCGCTTTAAAAGTGTTTGTGTGAGAGTGCCTTAATGCCTCTGTGCTCTGTCCCTTTAAGAGCCGCCAATAACATGGTGCTTATTTAATCTGGGAGGGGGCTGAGTGTTTCTATGCTCGAGTCCTGCCCGGGCTACCAGATAATCGCTCCATTCTGCCATCGCTATTTGTGCAGAGGGAGCTCTGTTAGAAGCTGTACTTATTTGCTGATTATCTATTAGAATAGTAATGATATTGTTGTTTGTCTAACCTGCCTACTTTGCAGCATGGACAGTTCTGTTTATCACCACCATCTTGGTCCTGAACTGCCAGAATGGGTCAATCAGTACCTTTCGGGGCCCTAAAATGGAGTCTGTCCCCAGGGGGTCTTGTGGGAGAAATTTCTGTAGGAATTGTAGTTTTGAGACTTTGGTGCCTAAATGCACCTGGAGGGGGAGCCCTTGCTTTGACAGACTGATGGATCAACCAACCAGAACCTTTTGGACCGAAGGGAAATTCCCAAGCTGCCTGCTGCAGTGAGTCACTCTAGAGATAGAGTTTGAAGAGTAAACAGCTTGAGAGATTTGAGCAGCAGCTCCTGCGTAGTTTGCACGGGAGATTGGTGGAATGGCTGAGTTTGGCCTGTCTGCCTGCAGTCCCTTGAGAGGGAATCCTTTGAAAGGCTTAGCAATCAGACTGTATCTGAACTGGAGTGTGATAAAGCCACTGAAGAGTGACCAGATTTGAACCTGAAGAAGACCGAAGATTTGCTGTACGTGATCGGCTTGTTAGTACACCTATTTACCACAGAATTCCTGCTTTTGCTCGGAGATGCAGATATTGTGGCCAGACTGCCTTCCGCATTGTGGTATGGTGAATGTTTTACTATAAATGTGCTGTGTGCTGTTAGTAGGTCGCGATTTGGTTCCCCACTGTGTAAATGTGCCACACTTGTTGGAAGCTGCATCCAGCACTACCGAACTCAGAATCCGAACTGTTCCAGATGTCCGGGGTCTTGCTACCTGGCTCAGCCAGCTACTTCAGGCACAGAAACCATCATTGATGAGAGACTCGCCCATGGATCAGCCCTCTGCTCAACCATCTTGAACAGGAACGACACCTCAGTGATTCATTTGGACCCTGCTTCTCCTGGCAAACTAGTCATCAACCTGCAGTCTCCATTTCATCTAGCCTGTGTCTCGTATTGGGTAGCATGAGTAACAATTAGTGTAGCTCCCTGCAACAACAGCTAAATCTCAAGTATTGTCATCTGATTGCATTGTTGTCTTTCCTTTCACAAACTGAGCCTTCAGGCTCCGGATTACAAATTGTGTGTGGTTGTGCTTGTTTTTTCTTTTCATCACAGGGCCCCAATCAGCTGCAAGCCAGCCTACCACGGGCAACATTCCAGGCTAGCCCACTTTACTTCCAACTGGGTACCCAAAGCGTGTGACTGTGCAGGGACTTAAAGTGCATGCAGAATTGCCTGACCAGATCAGTTTTAGAATCAGTCAACCTGATTACGCCCCTCCCTTGTTCAATTTCCCTAAATAAATCAGGTCTAACTCTTTTTGCATTTAATCTGACTGTGGTTCCAGTTTGTACCAAAAGCACTGTACTGTTGTCATTTGCTGTGCCTAACCTTGTTTTACAGGGGTCTCCAGGGTCGAACTGGTGGAACCAGCCCTGGTGGTAAGTGCAAACAGTGTGGGGATTTGTATGCTGAATAGGGGCTACTGAGAAAGTGTTTGTTGCATATTGTCTATGCTACTAGAGGGGAAAGATGGGAGTTACAGTGTTCCGGAGGGCTGTAACCAGGTTAGCCTTGTTAATAACAACCCTGTTCTCTGGGTACCCGTTTCAGTACCCAGGCCCCTTAACCTGCTGCTAGCCAAGCAGGCAGGGGTAGTAGCCCTTTGGATAGCGCCATCCAGGGGTTACATCTTGGAGGCACCAGTGCTGGGATTTGCACCTTCTAGTGGTCAGAAATGGGTACTACAACCCCACACTCAAAAAAATTGTGGCAACATGGAGGCACTCACTATGCCCATGTTTAAACTTGCTCCCCAAAAGCTGCTGGTACACCGTATGATGGGGTGGAGTGAAGCAGAGTGGGTGGATCCCTGGCTAGCTCTGCTATTAATGGACGTCCCCTTGGGGACCGTTAATGCCACTATTGTGGAAGTGGTTGAATAACTTAAGTGTTTGGGGAAGGTTGACGTAAGGGGAAGAGATTTTGACCTGTTTGATCAGACTATGGTGGCCCTACTCTCCTGCAGCCTGTTCATTGTACCAGAGGAGGTACCCCTTGTCATTTTGCCTGAGGAGTCCCATAAGAGGTGGAGGGTCATTCACTTACATAGCGACCCGGCTGCTTCTGGAGGGTCCCCCTGTTTAGAGGGGTTTGAAGATAAGCTGTCTAAACTGTTAGCCTCTGAGGGGTGCTCTGTTACAGAGCTAGTACAAATGTTAAAGCTTTCTGAGGAGATCACTCCCATGCCGTCCCCAATAGCCTCTCCTGCCACCCCTACAGTTGCTTCCCCCATAGTGATATCTACTGTACATTTGGACTCATACCGCAGACTTAGGCTCTTTTCAGGCACAGTCCTGGTGCCCATGGGGGAGGACAGTTTGGAAACGTGGATGGACTATGCCACCCCATTGGTCCAGGAGTGGCAGTGTACTGAGGCGGAAATGAGGAAGAGACTCATGGAAAGCTTTAGGGGCCCTGTACTGGAGGCCATTCATTTCCTGAGATCCACCAGCCCAGAGGCCACAGCTACCAAGTACCTCTCTGCCCTGGAGGGAGTATTTGGTAGCACCGAGTCGGGAGACAACCGATGTGGAAGTTTAAATCTGCAAAACAGTGGAAGAATGAAAAATTATAAGTGTTTATTACTCGAATTGAGCAAGCTTTGCAGCGGGCCCACCGGAAAGGAGGGGTACCCGCAAGTGTCTTGAACAGGGTCAGGCTAGATCACATCTTAAAGTCAGCAAGGTACTCTAGCATGATGATGTTGAAGCTTAAACTGCAAGACATAAGGGGCAATCCCCCCCCAATACTGTGAAATAATGAGAGAGATCTGTGAGATTGAGAATGACGAAGAGGGATGGGAGCCCTATGTTGGGGCTGCCCACGCCTGCCAGGCCCCTGAGAGAGGTGAGGAGGCCGAACTGCAACAGGTGAGAGAACTGATTAAGGAGTTAACTGAGTTGGGAGTCAGTCAGCAAGCTGCTGAGGCAACCAAAGATGCTAATTGCTGTCCAGCCCCCCCGAGACAAAGAGGGAAGTCCTGCCGAGAGGGGTGGTGGTACACTTTGTTTCTTCTGAACCCAGCCTGAAGACAGCCTGCTAGAAGAGGTACAAGAACTAAGAGCTTTGGTGAGAGACCTGTTCCGAGCTACCCAAAACACTGACCCTTGGGGGAGCTCAGAGAGTCAAGAGAGCAAACCCCCAACCAGAGAGAGACCCCAAGAGTCCCCCACTATGTTCAAGCAGGGGAACAGCTCCTCTTCCCCTAGAGACTCTAAAGAACCTGTTTTCTGTTACCACTGTGGAGAGGATGGGCACACCCGGTTCACCTGAAGTTCGCTTGAGAACCTGAGAAAAGTTACCACTAGTCTGCTGGCATTGATTTGGCAGAGCAACGTATGGCCGCAAGGTGGAGCTGCCCAGAAAAGCTATGCATCCAAGGCAGCTGTAAAGTCAACGTCCAAGCCCAAATCACCTGAGTAGTCCAAGGTGGTGGGTCCTTCAATGGAAACTACAGTGACAGTGAACAGTGTGTCTACCCGGACCATGCTTGACAGTGGATCTCAAGTGACCTTAGTATTTCAAGACTGGTACCAGAAACATCTGCCTGATGTGCCCCCACAGCCCTTGGAAGGTTTGCAGATGTGGGGGTTGAGTGAAAAGTCCTATCTGTACTCAGGGTATATCTGGATCTGGCTGTCCTTCCCTACTGCCGTGGCTGGGGTAGATGAACAAGTTGAGACACTTGCCTTAGTGTGTCCCCCCACCGGACTGTATGATGGGGTTCCCCTGTTAATTGGAACAAACGCCCACATGTTTGGGAGACTAGCACAGCTTTGCCACGAGAAACAAGGGCAACGGACTGCACGGGCCCTAAGAATTCCAACATTAATCAAAGGGCTTATGACTTGCAACAGAAACCCGATGAAGTGGACTGAGATGAGCCAGTGAGGATAGTGTGGAAAAAGGATCCTGACTCTTTGGTGTTGGCTCCCAACGCCCAGTGTACGATCCGTGGAGAAGTCTGCCTAAGGAGAGATATAAAGAACAAAATATTGATGATAGATGCCCCTGCTGAAGGGAAGCTGCCAGAGGGGTTGATGGTTAAGCCCAGTATACTACCTGCATGTGCCCATGCCCGGCGAGTGATGGTGCAAGTGAGAAATGTGTCGGTCAGGGAAGTTCATGTGAACCGGGGATGTAAGCTGGCTACAGTACACTGCACAGACACTGCAGTATTACCCAGTGATAAGTATTCTGGTGAAAGGGAGAAAGTGACCCCAGACTTATTTGACTTCGGTGATTCCCCCTTGTCCGCCGAATGGAAGACCTGAATTAGCAGGAAACTTGCTCAGAGAGACCAAGTGTTCTCACTAAAAGAGTGGGACGTAGGGTGTGTCCATGGCGCTGAGCATGACAAACGCCTGCATGATGACCGACTATTTTGAGAGAGGTCCTGATGCCTTGCCCCAGCTGACATAAATGATTGTCGGAGGCTTATACAGGAAATGCTCGCTACTGGCATTATTCAAGAATCAAGAAGCCCATATGCATCCCCCATCATAGTGGTGCGCAAAAAGAATGGATCTGTGAGGATGTGTGTGGACGATCGGACCCTAAACCGATGGACTATCCTAGATCTATACACCATGCCACGCATACAGGATGCCCTGGATTGCCTGAACGGGGGCCAGTGGTTCTCAGTACTGGATTGCCGCAGTGGATATTATCAGATTCGGATGGCCCTGGAGGACCATGAGAAAACAGCCTTCATCTGTCCTTTGGGGTTCTATGAATTCCTGAGGATGCCACAGGGGATTTCGGGTGCCCCTGCCAACTTCCAGAAATTGATGGAACGAGTGGTGGGAGACATGAACTTGCTGGAATGCGTAGTGTTCTTGGATGATGTCATTGTTTTCGGACGCACGCTGGAGGAACTTGAGACGAGACTGTTCAAAGTTCTCGATTGTTTGGAAGAATTCAGCCTCAAGTTATCCATAAACAAGTGCCAGTTTTTCCAAACATCTGTGAAATATATGGGACACATAGTGTCTGCGGCAGGGATACAGACAAATCCCAGTAAAGTTGAAGCTTTGACCACTTGGCCCCAGCCCAATAACCTAAAAGAGCTATAGAATTTCCTGGGGTTCTGCGGCTACTACCACAGTTTCATCAAAGACTATTCAAAGGTGATTCGACCACTCCTTAACCTTACCCAAGGTTACCCTCCTACCAACCGCAAATACAACAAAATCTGGTCAGATCCACCATGGCTGCATAATGAAGTTAGTGAGATTGTTTTGAATTGTTGAAGGATACATGGAGAAACAACACAATGCTTTTTAACTAGTAAGATTTGTTTTATTTTATATTCTAAGGAAGGCAGACATATTACTAGGAAAAGATATGGAGGTGTCGATTTTAATGGAAGGAACGGTAAGCAATAAAGGTTTTGTGTAATGATCATATACTCATAGCGATAGAAACAGACTGATTCAGAACCCTGGAACCCCACCATCAGAATCAATTAGGAATGCACATTTCATTATTCATATTGAAGCCAATCAAACCAAATATCACGACTCAGCTGGCCTATACTTGCTTGGCATGGCTAACTCCTGTTCTGCAGATGCAGTCCCTGTTCTCTACATTAAGATGCAACATTTTGTCTATGGACTACTGATTGCTACTTTTGTGATTGACATCAGGACTGTGACACTTTCCTCTATTCACAATTAGAGCAAAAAAAATATTTAGGATAATACATACATTTTTCCCAGATAATACATGGGTGCTCCTTTTTACATAGCAATACTTATTCTGGTTACTGTTATACACAGACTTGTACCTAGAGTTTGGATCAGTCCAATTTCAGATATTAGGCTACTGCTATTTAATATGTGACAATGCATATGTCACCTTGGGAATATTTCTATATTATTCTTTTTTTTGGGGGGGTGGATTTTGCATAGAACAAACTGTGGCACTCACGATAACAGTCACAAAATGAGTATTCCATACTCATTACACCAAGATGTTCCATCTTACTGTAGAGAATAGGGACTGCATCTGTGAAGTGGGGGTTGACCATACCATGCAAAGATACATCAACACATCGTCATGATGGTTGCTGAGGGACTGGAAGGAAAAGTATGCCTCTTTACAGACACAAAGATATGCAACAGGGCTGATACACAGGGAAAGGTGGAAAGGAAGAGAAGGCAAGGTTGGAGGAATTATTATACAGAAGTATGGCAGCTTGGATTCAATGCCGAGAAGTGCAAAGTAGCGCACCTGGGAAACAAAAACCCAGGGGAAGAGCACACAGTGGGGGAGGGAGTAGTAACAACAAAAATGAAAAGGGACCTGGGGGTAATCATATCAGATGAACTGAAGGTTAGCAAGCAATGTGAGAAGGCAGTAGGGATGGCTAGGGGATAATGGGATGTACAAGGAGAGGCATCACCAGTAGAAAATGGGAAGTTGTTATCTCTCTGTACAGACAGTTTGTGAGACCCCATCTGGAGTACTGCATCCAGTTCTGGAGACCCCATCTCTGCAAGGACATAGACAGGATGGAGACAGTCCAGAGAAGGGCAACTAAAATGGTGCATGGTCTGCAACAGAAGCCATAGGAGTAGAGACTAAAGAAGCTTAATATGTATACCCTTGAGGAAAGGAGGGAGAGGGGAGACATGATAGAAACTTTTAAGTACCTCAAGGGAATCAAAAAAGTCCAAGGGGGTGGCATATTTCAGAAAAAGAGACGTGCAAGAACAAGGGGACACAATCTGAAGATGGGGGGGATAGCTCGGGGTAATGTGAGGAAGTATTTTTTCACAGAGAGGGTGGTGGATGCATGGAACGACCTTCGTGAGAGGGTTGTGGGGTCAAAAATAGTGGGAGAATTCAAGAAAGCATGGGACAGACATAAGGCAATTCTTGTGGGGGGTATGAAGAAATAGACTCTTTGGTTAACTAGGATCTGCAGTTTATCCAGTAGTTAGGGATATGGGCAGACTAGGTGGGCCAAGCAGTCCTTATCTGCCATCAAAGTCTATATTTCTATGTTTCTATAATTTTTGTGTTGCATCTTTTTTTTTTTAACTACACTTCATGAAATGTGCATTCCCTATTGATTCAGATGTTGGGGTTCCAGGGTTTCACATCTTTGTGTTTCTCTCATACCACTGTGTAACTTGATGTGAAAAGAATTGAAAACTATTTTTGAGTTTACTTTCAGTACATTACAAGTTGTTTTACATATCCTGTACCAATCTACTGTACTTTGTAGACTACTTAAATTTTAATTTTAATTTATGTTTACACTTGTCATTTTTTAATCACAGTTGGAGTGCTTAGTAGCTGTGCACAACGATAAGATAGGCCCTAGGATTTTTATAAAATACATGCATCATAAAATAACTTGGATCATAAACAATAAAAAATGGGAATTTCTAGATACTGAACCAAGTCTGAATAATGTGATATCAGCATGACCACAATTAACATTTAAACGAACCAGTACTTTACAAGATATCTTTGTTAAAGCTATATTTATAAAAGTAACATTTAATCTGAGAACAACTTGAATGCCTGACAGTCCACACTGAAGAATTGATTTTGACAGTTTGAGAGGAGACATGCGAAGGCGATAGCTTCAGCGAGATCCTTACTGGATTTATGAATGTCACAGTTTGCAGCCAAGAGGTTTAAATGAAGATGTGAGACTGCACAGTTATTGATAGTTTTTGCATTTTTCAGTAGCTGTAACTTGTTTAGTGAAAAACATTTATTTTCCAGTAACTGGGAGGAATCAGTATATATTTTCATTGGTTTTACTGTGTATATGATGTGTTTTTATATGTCATTACTTGTAAGATTTGTGCTTTGCACCGTTGTTTCTATGGTTACAAGCTTCATAAAACTACACACACACAAAAAGACAAAACCAAGTTGTGTTTAGCACCTTGTTTACAAGGGTGTCTTCAGAAATCATTGCAATCATAATAAAGAAAATGAGAAGTTACAGATATTGAACTTTGTTATTCAAAGGGAAAAAAATACAATTAAAAACTGATAAAGGTGTAAAGCTGTAACTAAGAGTGAAACAACCACGCTGGTATGCACACCACATAAAGTAGTTCTTGAAAGGATACAGATTGGGGATGGCTTAATTAACACTTCAAGTCCAGAAAATAATATACATTGTCACCTCTTGCTGTACTAAAATTCTACAGTTGATGCAAAATACAAAGCAAGGTGGTGGGGGTGAGGTTGGAGGATGGGTGTGAATAACACCACATACCCAGCAGGAGGGACTTTACATCTCTTGGAATTTATTTGTGAAGATGAGTGATCAGGATAGGAATGTAAGCTGAGCCAAGGCTGGTTAAAAAAAAAAGTTGCTTAACTTGTAATAATCGCATGTCTTCCTTTCTGTAACATCTTTCCATGCATAAACAAGCTTTAGAAGATGGCATCAGAAAATAAATGAATCCCATTGGTTAAACCATCAAATGAGAGATTCATTTATTTTCCGATAGAGCCCGCAGAAAAACAAGTACGAACCTGGGGTGCCCCATAACTCATCTAATCAGTGGGCACACAGAACATTTGCTAAATCAATCCACCATATTGCACCAGTCACAAAGTCATCGGCCCAAAAGTCGCAGTTAGGCCGTAATCACCCCCCTGACCTAAATCATAATACAACAGTCATGTCCTGGCTTCATGAGGCAGTATAACAGTAATTAGAGCTTTACGATCCAAAAGTTGCCAAGCAACGTTAACACTGGGAGAAAACAATGTGGTCCACCGTGACCGAAGCTGAGAGCATCGGTATCTCCTTAGAATTTCATACTGCAGATGGACGTCCATCTGCGGCATGGAACCAGAAGAAAATACCGGTGCTCTCCTATGGACTGCTCGTTCACTCTCGTGGTCCCAAAACTGTTTTAAAACCTTTTTTTTAAATGAAAGCAACAGTTTCTGTAGCAGGATCGTGACCGTAATTTCATCTGCTCAGTGTCACCCCCCCATATTTTCAGCACCAGCAAGCCAAAGCTTTCTTTTAAATAAAAATAAACTCTTTTCCTCATGCCATCATTTTCCCAGTCTCACCCCACTCCTGAGCCTACAGTTCTGCTCACTTTGCCGATGGTGCTTTGACTTTCTCCGCCTTCTCAGTAACTCTGCAGGCAGCCACCCTGCCCTATCCTGAAATAGTCCTTTTTTCGCGATCCTCTGAAGTTTTCCTGGCCAAACACAGCTGCAGTACCCCATGCCACACACTGTGCACAGGACAAAGTCACTCTCTCGGACCCGAGCTGTAGAAATTGGAATCGGAGCGACACCTTGAGACAGTGGGGGTTCCCCCCTCTTTCACCGCACTTTGAAAAAAAACCGCTGAGAAATGTTGATTACCAGCTTCAGCACCAGGACTACGAATGTGCCGAGTGTGTGTGTGTGTGTGTGGTTCTTAACCATGACATAACGGGAGGGCTGGAAGAGATGGCAGTGTAAAATCGTGCTCAGACCTGTTGCAAGCAATAACTGAAAGGGGGATGCAGGTGTGAACAGAACTGTAAATACCAAGGAACAGAAAAAAAAACAACTGTCAAATGCTGTAGTCAGATACAGTACATGTGAGTTTTTCATCTGAGCATCCTATACCAGCACCCTCTACTGGCAACTGTGCTAGACAAGGAAGGAAACTTGCAGACAGGGACTACTTTTTCATAAAACTTTTATTTTTGTATTTTTAACATTTTTTGTCATTTATTTTGTACCTATTTTTTAAGTACTGAGAAACAAATTAAGCAGATGCCCATTTTCTAAGTGCAATAATACCCTCCAGGGTGGGCAGTATGGGCAATACTGGACCTTCCAGGGTCTATAAGGCCCTCTGCCTCTGGCGTCGGGCCTCATTATGCCCCTGGGCGGTCCGGTATAGCCCAATACCACCCACCCTGCTGGGTATTATTGCTTACTTGACTTTGAAGCTAACTTGCTTAACTGTGTTTGGTAGATTTTACTCCTGATTTCTATTTGTGGAAGGCAGCAAACATTCCTGCATGAAAATGCTTTACAATTGAAGCATCAATAAAGTGAGGAACTACACAGTGACATAAAAACATCACTTTATAGCAGCTTCAAAGGCAAAGTCTGTTCCGGGAATATTAACTGCCTGTCATGAAAAGAAGTCAGGAGTCAAATCTACAAAAAAAAAACATTTAAGTAACTCACAGTTGCACTAGCAAATATGATTTACACTTTTACAAACATTTATCAAGTAAAAAGACATGCTTCAACTTATTCTAAAAACAGAGACGCAAAACTCAGTAACCATACAGGCTCAGTAACACTGCATTTCCAACAAGACACAGGCCTGCTGTAGGGGCTATTAGACATCAAACCAAAGGGCACTCTGGGAAGACTATCTTGGACAGGATGCAATAAAACAAACCTGAATGGCACCCAGGAAAGCAGGGTAAGTTAGAAAAAACTCCTCTCACAGCCTAGGCAGAAGCAAAACAATGGGATCACTGTTTGGCAAAATGTATCCCTAACAATTGTTCTTATTTGCAAGACAGCATATATTTTTCCTAACAAATCTGTCCTACTGCCACGTTCAAAATCCCCTACCTACTTGCCACATATAACTGTTGCTTGCTCCAGGTCCCAAACTATTGCATCTTGTTTCAACATGATAAATCCACCTCATGCCTCTTCCACAATAATAAAAAAAAGGTAGGGTGGATCTTTAGGAGCTTCTCGGGTGGAGGTGGGGATGGATCTTACTCCCCCCCAAAAAATGAATGTTACCTCCCTCTACTCAGGTTCCAGTTCTTGTACCACCCATTTAAGAAAGAAAATAGTACCCTGCAACCATTGACTAACATGAAAGTGTATTTATTTGAGGGTGGAAAACATTTCTTGGAGGAGGGTAAGGCGGAGGAGGCTATTTACACCTTCAAGTCAGTTCCATGGACAGAAAACATGACATCACTCCTTTTGTACATGCAAAACATCTGCAGGCTCTGCCTACTGCAGCCATAAAAAGGGAGCTATCAAAGACCAAGAGAAAGTGTATTTTTGAACAGGTGAGCCTTTTGGGACTTGATGGACACCCGAATGTGAAGCAGTGTTCTTTGAAGTCATATACCAGCTCACCCATGCCCCAGTCCTTGTCTGTGCTGATCCTGCCAAGCCCTATATTCTGCATATGGATGCTAGTTTGCAGGGCCTTGGGGCTATGCCATATCAAGACTACAAAGATGGCTTGACCTGTAGCTTTTGGCAGTAAGAGTTTGACCCCATCAGAGTGGAACTATACAGTCCACAAGTCAGAATTCCTCACCCTAAAATGGGCCATAGTTGACTGTACCTCTATGGGGCAAAGATATTAGTGAAGACTGACAATAACCCATTGACCTATGTGCCGACTTCAGCTAAATTGGAAGTCACTGGATACCGATGGCTCTCTGCCTAATTGACTTATGATTATGCTGTTGAATACAGACTGGGACTAAACCACATTGATGCTGACACTCTGTCACGAAGGCCAGCTTCTAAGAACAATTGGGTCAGATTGTCTGAATCTGACATTGAAGCCAGAAGTTTGATAAAGATGAACAAATGTCTGTGGACACAGTGGAAAGCCTAGTAGATTGCTTGGGCCCTCCTGATACCTGCATACCGACTGCCTGTTGCCATTTCTCTGCTCTAGATATTAGTGCACTACCTCAGTTCGATAATGACAGTATTCAGTGGGCTCAATTCCAAGATCCCATGGTTCAACCAGCACTTGACACCCTGCATGCAGGTAAAGATGTGTCCAAGTTGCATTCCCCTGACTTGTGAACTGCTCTGTTGTTCAAGGAAGGCCCCAGGTTAAAGTTGCATGATCATCTGTTATACAGAGAGACAGTGGATCGTCATGGTTAAGTAGACAAGCAAGAATTGGTTCTACCCACGGCCTTTAAACAGCTGGTTCTGAGGTCCCTCCACAATCACATGGGGCACCTTGGTATTCACAAAACTCTTGACTTGGTACAATCCTGATTTTACTGGCCAAAGATGGGGCAGATGTCAAGCACCATGTAAAGACCTGTAGTCATTGCCTCCAAAGAAAGGTCCTGCCTCAGAAGACTGCTCCTCTTGTCAATATCACTACTAGTGCCCCTCTAGAATTGGTCTGCATAAACTTCTTGTGCTTAGAACCCGACCAAAAGAACACTGACAATGAGTTGGTAGTTATTGATCATTTTACACAGTACACACAGTCCTTCCCAACTAAAGATCAAAAGGCCTCTACTGTGGCCAAGGTGCTGGTGGAAAAATTCTTTCTCCACTATAGTGCCCCCCAGCAGATCCATTCTGACCAAGGCAGAGACTTTGAAAGTAGGTCAATCAAAGAAATGCTGTCTTTGTGGGTTGGGGGTGCGGAAGTCAAGAATCACCCCCTGTCACCTGCAGGGGGACCCTCAACCAGAACACTTTAACTGCAGCCTTCTAGACATGCTGGGCACCCTCCATCCAAAAGACAAGCATAAGTGGAGCCAGCAGATTAGTACCTTGTTACACATATACAATTGCACCAAAAATGACATTATTGGGTTCTCCCCCTACTATCTCATGTTTGGGAGGGAGGCTTGACTACAAGTTGATGTCGGCCTTGGGGTCTCTCCAGATGGGGTCCGAGCTAAAAACTACTTGCAGTATGTACAAAAATTAAAAGATCAGTTGAATCATGCCTATCAACTAGTTCAAACTATGGCTGCCAAGCGAAATCTCACCAACAAAGAAAGACATCGATGAGTAAAAGCCCAGGAGATGTTGCCCGGAGACTACGCAATTTGGGACTGCATGGAAAACACAGAATTGCTGATAGATGGCACTATCTTCACCATGTACTAGTTGGTAAATTGGATGATCTGCCAGTGTACAAGGTGCGTCCAGAAAATAATTCCAAAGCTGTTAAGACCATGCACTGTAATCACTTACTGCCCATTGGCCAAGTTATTATTGATGCTGAACCAACACCTGACACTTCTCCTGGGGCCAGTGACTCATGCTGCTGCAAAGAGGAAACAGATCCAACCTGTCCATGTTATTCTAGAACTAAGGCCTCCCCTTCAGCAGGCCCAGAGTGCTAGTGATGACTGTTCATCTGTCTCTGGTGAGAGTGACTGTGATAATGCCTATTATCCCTCATATGAGCTGAGTCAGTTGTTTTGAGACAATCCTATGCTGAATCATGGGGATGAAGCTGGGCCTTCAGAACTGCCTAACCCCCTCAGCTTCGTCCCTGGATCCAATGCCCCCTGAAAGTGAGGTGCAAAGTATTACAACTGAGGTTGCAGACTCTCTGTGTCTTGTAGAACTGTTTGATTTGCTCCAAGAAGGGGCTGATGGTCTGAGTCTCCCTGGTGACATACCAGAACTTGAAGAACAATATGAAAGTGCAGACAGCACCCCTTCAGTGCAACAAAGCTTAATTGTGCCAGAGTCTTCATAGAATGAGCAACCTGGGCCCTCTTCAGAAGATAATAATAAGCAAAGTATTGTAGAAACAGAGTGTGTGCAGAGCAAGGATCTGATAGTGTTCCCAATCTGGACATTCCAACCAGTGCAGAGGCATCCCTCACTACAGGAGGAGAAATCAATGCCAGTGTTGACTGCCCAGAACCTGTGCCTGTTCCCCCAGAAAATCTGGGTGACCTGTTAAGCCAGTGCTACATTTTAGTTATGATTCCCCTGGGAGGCCTATGGACTTGCCTCTCAATGTGGTCCATAAATGTGATTATATTTCCAAGAGCTCACTGTCCAAACTGAGCATGACTGCCACCTCCCGATTAATTGTTCTTCCCTCAGAACATGGTATCCTTGTCCCATCTAGCCCCAAGTTAGCTGATAGGGAAGGGCCCCCTCCTACATTGTTTACTGTACAGGAAGTTATAACGTGAAGTCATAGGTAACTGTTCATAGTATGTTAATCATAATAGAATCAGTATTGAATGTATGAAACATGCATATGTATTGTCAATGAAGGTATGGTATAGTGAAATATATAGTAATGTGATAAGTTTACGTTAACTGATGCATCAGATATTATTTCCATCGTAGGCTAATGCCAAGTATGTCTCATATATATTGCTTCTTCAGTATTGTGATGGTGTAGATTTGATGCGGATGCCAAGTTTTTACAGGCAGGGAAGGGTGTAACCCCCCTACAAATGGGGGTTCCTGAAAGTCTTCCTTGGGTGTGCCTAAATACCCACTGCCAGGCTGGCATCCTGTGTCTTAGTGCTTTAAAAGTGTTTGTGTGATAGTGCCTTAATACCTCTGTGCTTTGTCCCTTTAAGATCTGCCAATAAGGTGGTGCTTAGTTAATCTGGGAGGGGGCTGAGTGTCTCTATGCTTGAGTCCCACCCCAGGCTGTCAGATAATCGCTCCGTTCTGCCATTGCTATTTGCACAGAGGGAGTTCTGTTAGAAGCTGTACTTATTTGCTGATTATCTATTAGAATAGTAATGATATTGTAGTTTGTCTAGCCTGCCTTCTTTGCAGCATGGACAGTTCTGTTTATCACCACCATCTTGGTCCTGAACTGCCAAAATGGGCCAATCAGTACCCTTGGGGACCCTAAAATGGAGTCTGTCCCAAGGGGTCTTGTGGGAGGAATTTCTGTAGGAATTGTAGTTTTGAGACTTTGGTGCCTAAATGCACCTGGAGGAGAGAGCCCTTGCATTGACAGACTGACTGTTCAACCAACCAGAACCTTTTGGACTGAAGGGAAATTTCCAAGCTGCCTGCTGTAGTGAGTCAGTCTGGAGTTAGAGTTTGAAGAGTAAACAGCTTGAGTGATTCAAGCAGCAGTTCCTGCGTAGTTTGTGTGGGAGATTGGTGGAAAGGCTGAGTTTGGCCTGTCTGCCTGCAGTCCCTCGAGAGGGAATCCTTTGATAGGCTTAGCAATCGGACTGTACCCGAATTGGAGTGTGATAAAGCCACTGAAGAATGACCAGATTTGAACCTGAAGAAGACTGAAGATTTGCTGTAAGTGATTGGCCTGTCAGGACACCCATTTCCCTCAGAATTCCCAGTTTTGCTCAGAGACGCTGATATTGCGGCCGGACTGCCTTCTGCATTGTGGTATGGTGAATGCTTTACTATAAATGTGCTTTGTGCTGTTAGTGGGTCGCGATTTGGTTCCCCACTATGTAAATGTGCCACGCTTGCTGGAAGCTTCATCCAGCACTGCTGGACTCAAAATCCGAACTGTTCCACCCAGCCGGGGTCTTGCCACCTGGCCCAACCAGCTACTTCAGGCACAGAAACCATCATCAATGAGAGACTCACCCAGTGATCAGCTCCCTGCTCGACCATCTTGAACAGGAACAACACCTCGATGATTCGTGTGGGCTCTGCTTCTTCTGGCAAACCAGTCATCAACCTGCAGTCTCCATTTCATCTAGCCTGTGTCTCGTATTGGGTAGCGTGCATAACAATCAGGGTAGCTCCCTGCAACAACAGGTAAATCTCAAGTGTTGTCATCTGATTGCATTGTTGTCTTTCCTTTCATGAACTGAGCCTTCAGGCTCTGGATTGCAAATTGTGTGTGGTTGTGCATGCCTTTTCTTTTCATCACAGGGCCCCAACCAGCTGCAACGCTGGCCTACCCTGGGCAACGTTTCAGGCTAGCCCACCTTACTTCCAGCTGGGTACCCAGAGCGTGAGACTGTTCAGGGACTAAAAGTGCATGCATAATTGCCTGACTAGATCAGTTTTAGAATCACTCAACCTGATTATGCCCCTCCCTTGTTCAATTCCCCTGAATAAATCAGGTCTAACTCTTTCTGAATTTATTCTTACTGTGGTTCCAGTTTGTACCAAAAGTACTGTACTGTTGTTGTTTGCCCGGAGGGCTGTACCCAGGTTAGCCTTGCTACTAACAACCCTGTCCTCTGGGTGGAGGCACCTGTTTCAGTACCCAAGGCCCCTTAGCCTGCTACCAGCCAAGCAGGCAGGGGTAGTAGCCCTTGGGATAGAGCCACCTAGGGGTTACATATACATAAATTCACTTAAAAACATTCAGGAATGACAGTGGCATAAAACATATTGCATACTGGTACCGTAAAAGCTAAAACATTTTCCCCCCTCAGTCCTTGAGCTGTTCAGTCCTTCGGATGGCAAAAGTCCCTTTAAATTGCAGAAAGACTGAGGTAAATTCTCTGTAAATCCAATGTCAGTTGACTTTTAAAATAGTCCCCAAACTGTATCAATAAGGTTTTTTACAATACCACAATCCTTTGGATTTTCTGAAGAAATTCTTTGGTGGAATTGCTGAAGAATTCTGAAGTTCCTCAGGAGTCAGCAGAAGAAGTGATGAATTCTTCAGGTTGCAGCTTTTTTTTCTGCGAGGAAAACTTGGCACAACAGGATCATCAGGCACTTGAAGCAGCAGACTTTTTATTCGCACTCTGCTCTCACATACTACCCTAGCCAACCCTACTCTGGGATTCAGGTGATCCCCTAATCCTACACTTTAATTAAATAAAGGCTGTCACTATTTATTTATTTCAGTTTTGTTAACCAGGTAAGCCGACTGAGACCCAGAGATACCTTTTTCAGGAGAGACCTGGAGTTAGTTACAGATACATTCATTTGACAGTGCCAAACACAAGAGAGGGTTGTACATACACTTAAGACATTTGGAGCATAGTTGCATACTGACTAGGCAACTAACATTGTGTAGTTTAGTACAGATAAGTGTACAACAGTAACAGTAATAAATACATAGACTAGATGAACAGTTAAGGAGGAGTTTTCCCTAGCTTATTATTCAGTGCTGAATTAGTAGTCACAGTTGTCCGTGCCTTAAGTCTTATTCAGCCTGGTCACTGATCAGGTGCAGGTGCACTTGCTGTTGTCAGCAGGTGCTCTCTGAGGTCTGTTCAGAAGGATCCCAAGGAACTGGTCGACTGCAGGGCGGCTGGGAGCTTATTCCAAAGCCTGGGTGTAGAGTGGGTAAAGAATTTGCTGCCAGCAGCTGTTCTAGTCCTAGGTACTTCCAGTAAGTTCCTGCTGGAAGTCCTGAATAGTCTGCCTATCCTCTTGGGTTTAAGTAAACTGGCGAGGTTCTCTGATGGAGGGTCATGCATTATGCATGACACAGTAGCAGGTACTGGAACCAGTGACTAAGGGAAGGCCAATTCAGGGAGGCTTGTACCTCACAGTGATGCTGTCTAGGGTGTGATTTGGAGGCAAAGCGAGCTATCTTGTTATAGAGAGCCTGCATCCTGCTAAACTCCTGTTTAGGTAGTGAGTGCAGGACTGGGGCGGTGTAAGTTAAGTTGGGGAGTAGGATACTGTTAGCAACAGTTATCCTGGTTTCTAGGATCATTTGTGGGCTCAGCCTGTATAGTACCCCAGTTTCTGGTGTATTGTCTTAGTAATCATGTCTATGTGGGGTTTCAGAGAGAAATTCTGGTCCAGTATCAGGCCAAGGTATTTGAATTGGCTTACCACTTCAATTCCCGAGCCCAGCGAGGTGACAAGGGGCAATAGAGAGCGCCAGTCGGGGCCAAGTGTATGTGGACCAAACACCATGGCTTCTGTTTTAGAGGTATTAAGGAGCAGTTTATTTACCTGGAGCCACCTCTCCAAGAACAGGAAGTCTTCTTGCAGGTGTGTTCCTAGGTCGGTTACGTTGGTGGCTGCTCTATAGATCACCGCATACTGGACTATTGAGCTATCCCCACAGTTTCTACTGAGGTCATTAACAAATAATGTGAACAGGAGGGGGCCCAGGATAAATCCTTGGGGCACCCCCTCCTTGAAGGGGAATTGCTTCGACATTGTCCCCCTGCACCTTACCTGCTTGGTCCAGTTAGACAGGTAGCTCACAAACCAGGTAAGGGAGTGCTGATCCAGACTAAGGCACTTCAGTCTGGCCACTAACAGCATGGGCCACCATGTTGAAGGCCTTCGTCAGATCTCTAAATATAGCCCCAGTAGGGGTGCCATTATCGAGGGCCTCAAGGACATCAGTAGCGAATTTGATGAGGGCGGTGTCCATGCCATGCTTTTGTCTAAATCCATGTTGGTGCTGGCTAGCAGTTGGTTAGCATCCAAGTAATCATGGAGCTGGCCATAGATGATCCTCTCCTGGATTTTGGCTAAGGTGCACAGAAGAGAGATTGGCCTGTAATTACTGAACTGGTTCCTTGGGGCCACCCTTGTGGATAGGTATGGCGTAGGCTTGCTTCCACTTGGCAGGAATGGCTCCTTCTAGTAAGGATCTGTTAATAAGCCATGTAACTGGCAGGGCTACAGATAGGTCGGCAGCTCTCAGAAGTCAGGGATCAAGGCCATCTGAGTCAACGGAGTCATTTGCCTTACTAGACTTCAGCAAGGGAAGCACATCCCTAGGGTGTACTAATGGACACTGTCAACCCCCTTAGGTCTCAAAGTGTCCCTTGTTTAAAAAACATATTTTATGATTGCCAAAATTCTGTAAAGAGTGTTGCTATAGCTGGCAGTTTGATTCTGACTCGTATTTTCTTTAAAAAAAGTGAAAGACAGACTGCCCAACATACTGGTGTTATCACACCAAAACAGGTTTGTTTACATTCCTTGATCAACTCTGAATGCATCTTTCCTGGACTTGGGAACACTTACAAGACAGTCTAACCCCTCATAATGCAGCGAGAGTTTAGGTGGCTACTGCCTTATGAGTCACTGCACTGTTTGGGTGTGTTTCTAATGCTCAGGAAGTATGCAGTAAGAACAGAACCAGGATTGTAAACAAAAACAAGGTTGTTTATAAATATACATTGCCATGCATTTCAGTTCTACTAAGCAAAGAGACAGACAAAACAAGCAGCAACATCACTGAATTTTAGAGGAGGGTAAGCAATCATAAAATGTGGGGTTTCAACTAGAAATAACATGATGAAAAACAGGCTGACAGTGTCCCTTTTAGTGAAATTCTGGGTCCTGACACATTTGTCGGTCAGGGCCCTGGTGCCCTGGGGACAATGGGGGGGGGGGGAGTCTAGCTTTGTACATTTCTAGGTCAGTGAAGAACCTATTAAAGATATTCGCCACCTCCTGTCCATCACTAATGAGTAGTCCGTCGTGAGTGTCTGGTCGCTGGGAGGGTTTGCTGTTGCCTTCCAGTAGGCCATTAATTTGAGACCAGAAGGACTTAGGGTCTGTTAGGCTTGCCTTTCATAGGGATTTGACATATTCCCTTTTTGCAACCTTGATCATTTTTTTACCATGGTTCCATAATGTTCTGTAGCCAGTCCAGTCGGAGGTGAGGCCTGAGGTCTTGTATTTGTGCCAGGCCTTGTCACGCTGGGTCATTAGCAATTTTAGCTCAGGGAAAATCCATTTGTAACATCTCCCCTGTCAGGCTGTATCACTACAGTAGGCCTCTTCAGAGAGGGCACTCTGACCCACTTGGCTTGAGTCCCTCCTTCTTGGTCGCTCTCCCTGCTTGGACTCATTGCACACTAGCTGTGCAGCTAATTTATGCTAAAACTAATTTGCATATGCTAATAACTGGACACTAAGGGGGCACTGACCTGTCGAGGGGCTCAGCACCAATCAAAATCATCCCTGCAGCAGCATAAGTCACAATGAATACTCAGTTTTGAAATCCATCTGCCCTCTCAACATTCCAAGGCTTCCCTTTTTTTTTAATTCTGAGTCCCATTTATGAGCACATTTCTTTGTAATAAAAAATAAGCACTTTCTTTATGTCTAAGCATTTTTTCACTATTATGGCTGGAAAGCTGATATCTCTAGGTCTCTACTGATTTTGTTTTGCACAAAATGACTCATAGGAAAGCTAAGTTGCTAAGACACTCTTTTGTCATTAAACTTAATAAATAATCATTTCTAAACACTTTTCTCTTCACTTTCTCTTGAAATCAGCAGTTTTCCCTTTAATTACACTGTCCACAACGTTTTTTTACACAGAAATTGTATATCAATTTTTCCCACGTTTAGCTCCACCTCCTGAGTAACTGTCTGCATGGATCTATTTTCAGCAGGACCCACTCTCCCTTCTAAGTTTAGCCACTCCTCTGTTTTACATTTTTAGTATTGAAAAATATTTTCCTGCTGTGTAGCACACTTTTATCTAAATGTCTGCCAAGTTTGGAATAAATCTGGTGAGAAACGGTTTGGCAGCATGCTTTCGAAAATCACATATGTGAAGCAAATGTTTTGTGACTGTAAGCAACTTTCCTTCGCAGAGCTTTCATTAAAACTGCTCCATTTTTGCTTGTGGTAAATTACTAGAAATCCATGTATTTCCATTAAATTCCCAGGACTTCTCTCAGCCCCTAGGTGGTTTTATTTTATAAAAAGAAACATGTATTTTTTAATGTATTTAATTAGTGTGAAGCCGTGAGTTCCACAGTATCAGATTGCACCCTCTGTGTCACAAAATGGCTCCTCTGTGAGTTTTACTTAAAATGCTTGCCTTCTTGTGTGTGTGGGACTTCCACAGAGTCCCAACCAGACTGTGCCCATTTTATTTATATTTAGTTTATGTGAGCCAGTCCCAAAAGTCATTTCCCTGACGCTTGTCTCCTGCATATCTAAATGTAAGGGAAAATATCTGGTTGATCCTGCCTGCAAGAGAAGGGCCTTAGTGCATCTCCCTCTCACACCTTCGCACAGGATTGACTGCTGCAGGCCAAAGCCTGGCTTCCGACCAGTATCGTCATAGAGGAGAGGCCACCCCTAGAGCTGACCTGGGGATTCCCAGACTGCGCGTGCTGTGCTCTGCTGTGGGACCGACTGACTCTTGGTCACTCACACTCCCCTCTCCTCTTCTTTTCAGTGCGCGGCACCCACAGCTGGCACTCTGCATCTCTGTTATTTGCAATACACAGAGCAGCTCTATTTCTCTCAGG
The DNA here is from genome assembly GCA_016271365.2 of Neoceratodus forsteri. NCBI lineage: Eukaryota > Metazoa > Chordata > Ceratodontiformes > Ceratodontidae > Neoceratodus > Neoceratodus forsteri. The sequence goes on from CM028131.1 coordinate 1,076,862,841, forward strand.
AATTATGTTTTTTTTTTTAAATATAAAACAACTAAATATATATTAGGCAACCCAGGCAGACTGAATTGAACCACTGGACCACCAGGGCATGTTTCAGTAGCCTGGGCAATTGGGTTACTAGCCCACTGGCCACCAATGGCTTAAATTACCTTTTTTATAATAAATTACTACATTTTACTGTACAAAATGTAACCCCTAGGTGGCGCTATCCCAAGGGCTACTACCCCACCTGTGTGGCTAGATGCAGGTTAAGGGGCCTGGGTACAGAAACAGGTGCCTCCACCCAGAGGACAGGGTTGTTAGTAACAAGGCTAACCTGGGTACAGCCCTCTGGGTCACTGTAACCCCCTCTTTCCCCTCTAGTGGCCTAGACCATATGCAACAGACACTTTCACAGTAGCCCCTATTCAGCATACAAATCCCCACACTGTTTACACTTACCACCAGGGCTGGTTCCATCAGTTCGATCATGGAGAACCCCTGTAAAACAAGGTTAGGCACAGTAAATAACAACAGTACAGTGCTTTTGGTACAAATTGGAACCACAGTCAGGCTAAATAACGCAGTATAGCGCAGTGGTCTAAGGCTCTGAGCTGCAAATCTGGTGACATCCAGCAGACCAGACCTGGGTTTGAATCCCACAGCTTCCACTTGCATACTGTGTGACCCTGAGCAAGTCACTTAACCTCCTTGTGCTCCCAGGTCGCTCCTGTAAAAAAAAAAAGCTTTCAGCTTAGTGTGCTATACCTGGTTAAACAACTAAATAAACAACTAAATGAAAAAAGAGTTAGATCTGATTTATTTAGGGGACTTGAACAAGGGAGGGGCGTAATCAGGTTGAATGATTTGAAAACTGATCTAGTCAGGCAATTTTGCATGCACTTTTAGTCCCTACACAGTCACACACTCTGGGTACCCAGTTGGAAGTAAGGTGGGCTAGCCTGGAATGTTGCCCGGGGTAGGCCGGCATCGCAGCTGGTTGGGGCCCTGTGGTGAAAAGAAAAGGCATGCACAACCACACACAATTTGTAATCCAGAGCCTAAAGGCTCAGTTCATGAAAGGAAAACAACAATACAATCAGATAACAACACTTGAGATTTAGCTGTTGTTGCAGGGAGCTACCCTGATTGTTACTCATGCTACCCAATACGAGACACAGGCTAGACAAAATGGAGACTGCAGGTTGATGACTGGTTTGCCAGGAGAAGCAGGGCCCACACGAATCACCGAGGTGTCATTCCTGTTCGAGATGGTTGAGCAGGGGGCTGATCCTCGGGCGAGTCTTTTGTCGATGATGGTTTCTGTGCCTAAAGTAGCTAGCTGGGCCAGGTGGCAAGGCCAAGGCTGGGTGGAACAGTTCGGATTTTGAGTCCAATAGTGCTGGATGCAGCTTCCAGCAAGTGTTGCACATTTACACAGTGGGGAACCAAATCATGACCCACTAACAGCATACAGCACATTTATAGTAAAGCAGTCACCATACCACAATGCGGAAGGCAGTCCGGCTGCAATATCAGTGTCTCTGAGCAAAACCGGGACTTTTGTGGTAAATGGATGTCCTGACAGGCCGATCACATACAGCAAATCATCAGTCTTCTTCAGGCTCAGATCTGGTCACTCTTCAGTGGCTTTGTCACATGCCAATTCGGATATAGTCCGATTTCTAAGCCTTTCAAAGGATTCCCTCTCGAGGGACTGCAGACAGACAGGCGAAACTCAGCTTTTCCACCAATCTCCCATGTGAACTACGAAGGGGCTGCTGCTCGAATCACTCAAGCTAGTTACTCTTCAAACTCTAACTCCAGACTGATTGACTGTAGCAGGCAGCTTGGGAATTTCCCTTCGGTCCAAAAGGTTCTGGTTGGTTGATCCATCTGTCTGTCAAAGTAAGGGCTCCCCCTCCAGGTCTGTTTTGGGCCCAAAATGTAAAAACTACAATTCCTACAGAAATTTGCTCCCACAAGACCCCTGGGGACAGGCTCCATTTTAGAGTCCCCAAAGGTACTGATTGGTGCTGACTGCCAGTCCAAAACCAAAATGGTGGGGCAATACATAAAGTCCATGCTGCAAAGAAGGCAGGTTAAACAAACTACAATACTATTGCCATGCAATAGATAATCAGCACATAAGTACAGCTTCTAACAGAGCTCCCTCTGTGCAAATAGCGATGGCAGAACGGAGCGATTATCTGACAGCCCAGGCAGGACTCAAGCATAAAAACACTCAGCCCCCCTCCCAGATTAAATAAGCACTACGTTATTGGCAGCTCTTAAAGAGACAGAGCACAGAGGCATTAAGGCACTCTCACACAAACACTTTTGAAGCGCTAAGACACAGGATACCAGCCTGGCAGTGGGCATTTAGGCACAACCAAGGAAGACTTACAGGAACCCTCATTTGTAAGGGGGTTACAAAAATATTGGCAATCATTAAAAATAAGCAAAACTATGTGTGGGTAGGACCAGCAAGGAGTCCTTTCCATACTCCCCCCCCCCATGCTACATCCTACTCTAACAATTAATTATATGCTCATGCTGATTCTGACAATCTATTTAAAAATGTTTATTGTTTATTTATTACTAGTTCAGATTCTGATTCTTCTTTTTATATTACTGCAGGGGCCACCTCATACCTAGCTGGCAGCTCCTACCTACCCCGGGACTCGAACCTAAGTCCTTATCAACTTATTTTTTAAATACACTAAAACCAACTATCCTTCCCTATTCTACTCATTGGTACAGTCCTACAAGGCTGTTACAAGGTGGTGTGTTGCAGCTGTAGAGGGAGTGCTTTGTGGCAGGTCCTTTTGGGGGGGGAATGGTAGGTGGGGGGAGAGTCTAGCTGTATGGATGGTGGCTGGCTGGGGGAATTTAGGTTCAGTGGCTGTGCTTGTCCAAGGAGGGTGCTAAACTTGGGGGAGGCTGTCCCAGCTGCAGGTCAGTGGAGGGTGTTCTTGCTGGAGGGAGAGTGGTCAGTATGGTGTGGGTGGCTTGTCTGCAGGTGGGCAGGGTGGTCTGGGGGGGTCCAGCTGCAGAAATTGTGCTTAGCTTGGTGGAGGCTGGTCCAGGGTCAGGAATGGTGGTATAGTTACTGGGAGGGTGGACAGGAGGTGTTCCAGCTGCAGGGGGTGTTGGACAGCTGGTCCATGGACAAAAAGAGTGGTACAGAGGGGAGTCCAGCTGTAGGGAGGGAGGGTTGTTGGCTGGGGGGGTGCAGGTTCAGGGGCTGCAGTGGACCAGGGAGGGTGCTCAGCTTGGGAGAGGGCGGTGAGCTGGGGAGTGTTCTAGCTGTAGGGAGAGTGGTTAGCATGATGGCTGGGGGAGTTGGTCCATATATGGGACTGGGAAGGGCAAGGCCCCATGTTTTCTGTGGTTCTGTGGCATGCAGGGATTGCCACAGAAATTATGACCTGCCACAGAATTTGGGGCTGGCTGCAGAATTTGGGGTTGGCCACAGAAATTGCACAGAAATTGTCCCAGTACGTTAGACGGAGACTGACACCACTCCTTTCAAGCAATTCCTCTGCTTGTTTGTAACTTTAAAAGAACTAAAATTCACCCCAACCATCTCAGTCCCATAAACCATCCACACCCAACCCCAAGAGCCTCCCTAGAGTCACCCTGTTTTTTTTATATTGGCACCCCATTTTTGGTCCAAGGCTGCATGATGATCCTTTGTCTTTTCCTATCACTGCTAGTGTGCCAGAATGCTTTTTCTTATCCCAATAGTGCTTTATAGGGCCCACACAGAGCCATACTGGGGCATGAATCCAGCATTTGGGCCCAGCAGTAATAGGAAGAGGCAGAGGATTGTTCTACACTGTTGGACCAAAAAAGGGTGCCAATATAAAAAACAGAGTGACTCAGTGAGGCTCTGAGTGGAACGATTTTTGGGGCTTAGATATGTAGGGCTGTGGTTTGTATTTCTTGTTTTATGAGGGGGCAGAGTAGTGTGGAAGATGCTTTACAATACTTTTGAGGCAGGAAGAGGCAGAGGATCACTGTATAGTGCTGGGCTGGATAATGACATGCATTTAAATCTACAAGGCCACTCAATGGCATTCTCAAGGCTTGTTAGGAAAGTGGTGGGTTAATATGGGCAGTGGTGTTTTACCTGTTCTAAAACCATGAAAGGGTAAAGTTCTGTTGGGGTGAGGGGGCAATTTGCTATCCTTATGGGGTTTAGAGCACAAGAGGTTGCTGTGGGTGGGACTGTGAGGTTGCCAACCTGATGAGTCAACGCTGGTGCCTAGGAAAGAAAAATGTTAATTATAAAAAATGAAAGCAAAGGGATAGCTGAGTAAATAAAAAAAACTATTAGGGCAGGAAAAGAATGAGAGAACGCAGGATAGACTACAGAAATTAAAAAGATGAAACCAAAGTAAGAACAGTGAAAAGCTAAAGATTATTTGCATAAAATGTGGAAACTAAATAAGGGAAGAGAAAAGCAAATTGAGAAAACAGAGAAAGTCATAATGACATTGCAGATGAAATTTTTTTTTTATTTTTTAACATTTAAGAGGGGATTTATTACTATTATATAAAATCCTGAACCAATATGCTTTAAAGAGAGAACTGGATCTAAAATATAGGGAACAAATTTACAGCCTAAGAGGGCATAATCTGCAGTTGCAGGAGATACAGTGTATGAGTAATGTATGGAGGCATAGCTTCAAATTGAGAGTAACCAGATTATGGAATAAACTACCTAAGAAAGTGGTTGGTGGATCTAGCTTCAATACCAAGCTAGACCATTATATTTCTGTTGGTAATTTCGGTTACTCCACTGAATAGTGGGGGCAACTTATATGGGCTCATGCCTTCTGTTGTCTCCAAGACAATATGCAAGGGTGGGTGTAACCCCCTTACAAATGGGGGTTCCCAAAAAGTCTTCCTTGAGCTTGCCTAAATGCTCACTGCCAGGCTGGTGTCCTGCGTTTTAGCAGCTTAAATGTATTGCCAGAGAGTGCCTGTATAGCCTCTGTGTACTGTCTCTTTAAGAGCTGCCTGGATTGCAGTCATAATTAATCTGGAAGGGGGCTGAGTGTTTATTAGAATGGTAATAATATTGCAGTTTGTCTAACCTGCCTTCTTTGCAGCATGGACATTTCTGTTTATCTCCACAATCTTGGTCCTGGACTGCTGAAATGGGCCAATCAGTACCTTTGGGGACTCTAAAATGGAGCCTGTCCCCATGGGCTTTGTGGGAGCAAAATTCTGTAGGAATTGTAGTTTTGGGCTTTGGGCGCTTAAATGAACCTGGAGGGGGAGCCCTTGTTGTGGCTGACAGAGGAAGCAGCCAACCGAACCTTTTGGATGCTGGGGAAAGTCCCAGCCTGCTTGCAATTTCAGTTCAGATCTGAGTTGGGAAGTGAAGGAGTAACAGCTCGAGATGGTCGAGCAGTAATCCTGCATAGAGTTGAGCAGAAGAACTGTGAAAGGACTGAGTTTTGGCCTGCCTGTCTGCCTGCTGTCCCTGAGAGGGAAAATGAAGTTTATTCGGACTCAGTCTGAATTGTGAGGATGTTTTAAGCCACAGAACTGTGACCAGGCTTTAACCTGAAGAAGATCGAAGATTTGCTGAATGTGATCGGCCTGTCAGGATTTCCAGCCACCTTTGAATTCCCGGTTTGTGCAGAGACTCCGTAATTGTGACCGGATAGCAATCTGCCTGGTACAGTAGAATTTCTTACATGTAAAAGTGCTGTTAGTGGGTCGTGATTTGGTTCCCCACTGTGTGCTGAACTGTGTTCTGCTTGCTGGAGGCTGCATCCAGCTCCCACGGACGGAATCCGTATTCATCTCCATTGGGCCTGGGCTTTGCTACACTGGCCCAGCCAGACTACCCACTGCACAGAGAAAGCCATCGATGAGAGACCTGCCTGGGGATGAGCCACCTGCTCATGCTCTGAATAAGAACAATGCCTTGGTGATTCGTGTGGGCCCTGCTTCTCTTGGCACTCCAGTTCAACAACCTGCTGTCTCAATTTCGTCCTGCCTGTGTCCTGTATTGGGTATCATGAGTAAACATCAGGGTAGCTCCATGCAACAACAGCTAAATGTAAAGTGTTGTCATCTAATTGCTTTGTTGTCTTTTCTGTCATGAACTGAGCCCTCCGGCTCCAGATTACAAATAGTGTGTGTTGTGCCTGTTGCTTTCTTCCATCACAGGGCCCCAAACAGCTGCGAGCCGGCTTACCCTGGGCAACGTTCCTGGCTAGCCCACCGTCTTCCTACCTTTGTACCCAGAGTGTGTGACTGTGTAAGACACTGAAGTGCCTTTAAGCAAATCAACCTGATTACGCCCCTCCCTTGTTCAAGTCCCCTGAATAAATCGGATCTAACTCTTTTTGCATTTAACCTGACTGTGGTTCCAGTTTGTGGTAAGAGTAATGTACTGTTGCTACTTGCTATGCATAACCTTGTTTTACAGGGGGTTCCCAGGGTCGAGCTAGAGGAATCAGCCCTGGTGGTAAGTGCAAACAGTGTGGGTAATTGCATGGTGAATAAGGGTCATTGTGAAAGTGATTATTGTATATTGTTCAGGTCACTGGAAGGCAAAGGTGGGGTTACAGTGTCCCGGAGGGCTGTGCCCAGGTTAGCTTGACCAGTAACAACCCTGACCTCCTGGTGGAGGTACCCGTTTCAGTACCCAGGCTCCTTAACCTGCTACTAGTCAAGCAGGTAGGGGTAGTAGCCCTTGGGATAGCACCACCTAGGATTTACATCTTGGAGGCTCACCGCTGGGATTCTGTGCGTTCTACTGGCCGAAATTACAAATTATTGTCAAACATAAATGGTTACCCCAACAGAAGTGGCTGTGCACCAGTTGGTGGGATGGTGTATGGGGCAATAGATTGACCCCCCCATAATGCTTTGGTAATACTGGATATACCTATGGGCATTAGTAAGGACACTGTTGAAGGGGCACTTTCTAAAGTTGAATGTTTGAAAAAAGCTGTAGTGGTGGGTCGGCAGGCTGATTTAACTGCCCAAACTCTCATGGCCTTGGTGGAGTGTTGCAACCCCCTGGACTGTTCAAAGGTGTCCCAGACTTTCACTCCTGAAGGGTTCCCAGTCACCTGGAGGATGATAACCAAAGATAGCAAGGATCCCTTAGAGGATGAGCTCCCACAGTTCTCTGAGTCTTTTGAGGAGAAGTTTGCAAAGTTGTTACTGGAGGAGGGCAAAACTATGGAGGAGTTAAAAAAATTATTCCTGTCACCTAGGAGTGTCACCTCCCCACTGTCCACACCCGCCGCAGCACCTGTTATTTCACCAACTTCTGTACCTGCCTCTGAGCCAGCAAGTAGTCATGGCCCTTGCAGCAAACTCAAGGCATTCTCTGGCATCTGCCCTACTCCTAATGGGGAAGTTGACCTGGAGACCTGGATAGACTCTGCTACTCTTGTGGTACAAGACTGGCAATGCTCAGAGTGTGAAAAAAGGGACCAACTGGAGGAAAGCCTCCAGGGACCTGCCCTACGTACTTTTTGCTCCCTGAGGTCCTCTGACTCTGATGCCAAAGCCCAAGAGTACATAGTCACCCTTGAAAATGTGTTTGGGACACCACTAGTGTTGAGGCCTTGAAATGGAAACTTAAAGATGTTAGACAACAGCCGGGGAAATTGTTCTCTGCCTACATGGATCGATTAGAGGGAATCCTACAAACCATTTTTTTGGAAAGGAGGCTGGGCCTCTAGTGAAGTGGACCAGGTAAGACTGGATCATATACTCTGCTCTGCCTGGCACTCCAGCTGGGTGTTGCTCAAATTGCAACTGCATCAAAGGAAATCTGGTCCCTTGCCCTTCCATGTGTTGATAAAGGAGGTACAGAAAGTCGAGGAGGAGGAGGAAGGCTTTTCATAGCCCTGCACAGCCATAGCTGCTGGAACCCCTGCTCCAGGCGTGGGGTCAGTCGCTGATGGCCTGGAATCACCGCAATCACTTGACGGAATCCGAGAACTTAATGTCAGCCCCTGGGGGCCCAGCCAGAGAGAGACTGCTATGGATGCTCCGCCATGGGATGAACTGCTGAGGGAGTTCAGAGAAACAAAAAGCAGTCTCTTTATGAAGGCTGCTCCTTCGAGTACAGGCCCTGATCCTTATCCGACTGCATCTGCTATGGGGGTGGGAGTGCACACCCAGGCATCTCCTGCTGACAGCAGCTCAAGAATTGATGTGTTGACTATGGAAGTGAGAGAATTGATGAGATGTCTCCAAATGCTTGCCACACCGCAGACAGAGGTGGAACCAAGGTTTTCTGTTGGTAGTACCCCCGCCTCAGCTCCCAATGTGATGTCTTTGCCACACCAGACCCCAGAAAGCATATTTTGCTATAATTGTGGGAAGGATGGGCACGTGAAGAGAGAGAGAGAATGCCGGTGCCCAAAAGACCTAGATAAAGTTGTATACAGACTTCAAGGGGAGCTTCAGAAAGCGAGACCATGGCCGAGGAGTGCCAGAAATGACCGCAGTGCAGGACTTGAGAAATCCTAACTCAATTTTCTTTGTTGCTAAATCATCTGTCCAGGCCTCTGCTACTGCCTCTCCAGACTGGTCCAGAATAGTGGGCCCTTCGATGGAGACTTCTGTGACAGTCAGTGGTATGCATGCTCAGGCTGTGCTCGATAGCGGGTTGCAAATGACCATTGTACTCCAGGACTGGTATGACAAACACTTATCTGATGTGCCACTACAATCTCTGGAAATTTTGCATGTGTGGGGCCTGAGCGACAAGTCTTATCCCTACCTGGGATATGTCCGGCTCTGGTTGTCTTTCCCTGCGACTGTAACTGGTGTATATGAACAAGTAGAGACACTAGCCCTGGTGTGCCCTCCTACAAGATTGTATGATGGGATTCCCTTGCTCACTGGAACCAACACCCACATGTTTGGAAGACTAGCGCAGTTGTCTCATGAAAAACAAAGGAAACGGACTGGGCGGACACTGAGAATCCCAGCCCTGATAAAGAGATTCCATGATCTGCAAAAACAGACTACCGGAGCCGACGTAGATGAGCCGGTGGGGATAGTGTGGAAGAAAGATCCTGATCCTCTGGCACTGCCTCCCAGTGCTCAGTACACCATTCAGGGAGAGGTTCACATTAGAAAGGAAGTGAAAAATAAAATATTAATGTTGGATGCACCAGGCGATGGAAAGCTGCCAGAGGGATTATTGGTTAAACCCAGCATTTTGCCTGCCCGTGCCACGCCTATGCACGACGAGTGATTGTCCAGATTCGGAATGTGTCAGATTGGGAGGTCCGGTTGAACAGAGGATGCACCCTAGCTACAGTACACTGTGCAGACACTGCTGTATTACCCAGCAACAAGTACTCTGGTGAAAAGGAAAGAGTGACCCCGGACTTATTCGACTTTGGTGATTCTCCATTGCCAGCTGAATGGAAGGCTAGAATTAGCAAGAAACTTGCCCAGAGAGACCAAGTGTTGTCATTATAAGAATGGGACGTGGGGTGTGTCCAGGGTGCAGTACATCACATATGCCTGCATGATGACCGGCCATTTTTAGAGAAATCCCGGCGCCTCACCCCAGCGGACATAGATGATGTTAGGAAGCACCTGCAAGAAATGCTCGCTGCTGGCATTATACAAGAATCAAGGAGCCCATATGCCTCTCCCATTGTGGTTGTGCATAAGTGAATGGGTCTGTGAGGATGTGTGTTGATTATCGAACCCTGAACCTGCGGACCATCCCAGATCAGTACACCATGCCCTGTATACAAGATGCCCTGGATTGCTTGAATGGGAGCAAATGGTTCCCGGTATTGGATCTTCGCAGCGGATATTACTAGATTCCGATGGCCCTAGAGGACCATGAGAAAACAGCCTTCATCTGTCCTTTTGGGTTCTATGAATTCCTGAGAATGCCACAAGGGATTTTGGGCACCCCGCCACCTTTTCTAGTGACTGATGGAACGTGCAGTGGGAGTGCTGGAATGTCTAGTGTACTTAGATGATGTCATTGTGTTCGGATGCACATTAGAGGAGCATGAGACTCGACTGTTTGAAGTGCTGGACCAATTGGAAGACTTCGGCCTCAAGCTGTCCATCGACAAGTGCCAGTATTTTCAAACCTCTGTGAAGTATGTGGGGCACATAGTATCTGCAGAAAGAATAGAGACCGATCCCAGTAAGGTTGAGTCACTGACTACTTGGCCCCAGCCCCATAACTTGAAAGAACTACAACGTTTTCTGGGGTTTGTGGCTACTACCACAGGTTCATAAAAGATTATTCAAAGGTGATTTGCCTGCTCCTGAATCTTACCCAGAGTTACCCCTCTACCAACTGTAAATACAAGAAAGGGGCTGTCAAAGAACCAGAGAAAGTGTACTTCCACACAGGTGAACCTTTTGGGCCCTACTAGATACCTGAATGTGAAGCAGTCTTCCGTGAACCTCTGCATTGTACAACCTATTCTATGTGCTGCATCACATTGCTGGTTGATGTTTTGTATTTGACTTGTATCCTCCCGGATTGTGCCTGAAAATAGGCATCTCTATGCCTAGTGCACGCACCCGGTTAACAAAAGCAAATGAAATAAATAAATAAATGAAGTCATATACCAGCTCACCCATGTCCTCATCCTCGCCTATGCTGACCCTACCAAGCCCTATGTGCTGCATACGGATGCTAGTCTGCAGAGCCTAGTAGCTGTGCTGTATCAAGACCATGAGGATGGTTTGAGACCGGTAGCTTTCACTAGCAGAAGTCTGACCCCTTCGGAGCGAAACTATCCTGTGCACAAGCTGGAGTTCCTTGCCCTAAAATGGGCCATCATTGATCAGTTTCATGAGTACCTCTATGGGGCAAAGATAGTGGTGAAGACTGACAATAACCCACTGACCTATTTACAGACTTCAGCTAAGTTAGATGCCACTGGGCACCAGTGGCTCTCTGTGTTATCAACCTATGATTATGCTGTCAAATACAGACTGGGACCGAACCATATTGATGCTGATGCCCTGTCACGAAGGCACACTTCCAAGACTGATTGGGTCAGGCTGTCTGAACCTAACATCCGAGCATTGTGCTAAAAGTTTGATAGAGATGAACAGATGTCTGCAGACACAGTGGAGTGCCTAGTAGATTGCTTGGGCCCTCCTCATACCTGCATACCGGCTGCCTATTGCCATTTCCCTGCTCTAGATATTAGTGCACTACCTCAACTTGACAATGACAGTATTCAGTGGGCTCAATCCCAAGATCCTATGATTCAACCCACACTTGATGCCCTGCTTGCGGGGAAAGATGTGTCTAAGTTGCGTTCCCCTGACTTTCGAACTGCCCTATTGTTTAAAGATGGCCCCAGGTTGAAGTTACTCAATCAGTTGTTATACAGAGAGACAGTGGATCATAGTGGTCAAGTAGACAAGCAACAACTGGTCCTGCCCACTGCCTTTAAACACTTGGTACTGAGGTCCCTCCACAATCTCATGGGGCACCTCAGTATTGACAGGACTCTCGACCTGGTATGATCTTGATTCTACTGGCCCAAGATGGGGGCCAATGTTGAGCACCATGTAAAGACCTGTAGTCATTGCCTCCAAAGAAAAGCCCTGCCTCAGAGGGCTGCCCCCGTTGTCAATATCACTACCGGTGCCCCCATGGAACTGGTCCGCATAGATATTTTGTGCTTAGAACCTGGTCAACGAAATATTGGTAATGTGTTAGTGGTTACAGATCATTTCACACAGTATGCACAAGCTTTACCAACAAAAGATCAAAAAGCATCTACCGTGGCCAAGGTGCTAGTGGAAAAATTCTTTGTCCACTATGGTGCCCCCCAGCGGATCCACTCTGACCAAGGCAGAGACTTTGAAAGTAGGCTAATCAAAGAAATGCTCTCTCTGTGGGGGGTGCGGAAGTCAATAACCACCCCTTATTACCCCCAGGGGGATCCTCAACCAGAACATTTTAACTGAACCCTTCTAGACATGCTGGGCGCCCTCCATCCAAAAGACAGGCATAAGTGGAGCCAGCAGCTTATTTGTACCAAAAATGATGCTACTGGGTTCTCCCCCTACTGCCTCATGTTCGGGAGGGAGGCCTGATTGCCAGCTGATGTCTGCTTTGGGGTCTCTCCAGATGGGGTCCAAGCCGAAAACTACCTGCAGTATGTAAAGAAACTGAAAGCTCAATTGAACCATGCATATCAACTGGCCCAGACAATGGCCGCCAAGAGAAAGCTCATCAACAAAGAGAGGCATGATAAGAAAGTAAAGGCTCAAGAGCTATGGCCCGGACACCATGTGTTGTTACGCAATTTGGGACTACATGGCAAGCACAAATTTACTGATAGGTGACACCATCTTCCTCATGTAGTAGTTGGAAAGTTGGATGATCTACCAGTGTACAAGGTACGCCCAGAGAATAACTCCAAAGCTGTCAAGACCATGCACCGTAACCACTTGCTGCCTATTGGCTAAGTTATTATTTAAACTGAGCCAGCAGACATTGCCTCCCCTGGGCCGGTGACTCGTGCTGCTAGAAAAAAGAGACAGAGTCAACCTACCCCAGTAGTTACAGATTTAAGGTTTCCCCCGCAGCAGGCTCAGAATGACAGTGACTGTCAGTCCACCTCTGACGAAAGTGACTATGGTAATGCCTATTATCCCTCCTATGAACTGAGTCAGTTGTTTCATGGAAATCCTATGCAGAATCATGGGGATAAAGCTGGGCCTTCTGGACTGCCTAACCCCCCCAGCTTCATCCTTGGAGCCAATGCTCCCTGAAAGTGAAGTGCAATGTATTACATCTGAGGTTACGGACTCTCTGTGTTTTGTGGAACTGTGTGAATTGCCCGAAGAAGGGGCTGATAGTCTGAGTCTCCCTGGTGACACACCAGAACCTGAAGAACAATGTGAGAATGTTGACAGACCCCCTTCCATGCCGCAAAGCCTAATTGTGCCAGAGACTCCTCAAAATGAGCAACCTGGGCCTTCATCAGAAGATAATAATGAGCAAAGTGTTGTGGGAACAGAGCATACAGAGCAAGAGGCTGACAATGCTCCCAGTTTGGACATTCCCGTTCATGCAAAGGCACCCCTTGCGAGTGACAAAAGCTCCAAAGCTAGTGTTGAAAGTACAGAGACTGTGGCTGTTCCCCCCAGAAAGACTGGCTGAGCTCTCAATCCCATATTGCACCTCAGTTATGATTCCCCTGGGAAGCCTGTGGACTTGCCTCTCAATGTAGTCCATAAAGGTGTTTGCCTTTCCAAGAGCTCACTGCCCAAACTGAGCTTGACGGCCAACTCCAGGTTACTTGTTCTTCCCTCTCACCATGATGCCCCTACCCCATCCAGCTGATAGGGAAGGGCCCCCTCGTACACTGTTTAATGTACAAGAAGTTATTACCTGAATTAGTATAGTGATGTTTAAAGTATGTTAATCATAGTGAAATCAGTATTACCTGTATGAAACATGCAGAAGTATTGTCAGTACGGATATAGTATTGTGAAGTATGTTGAAATATATAGTAATGTGACAGGTTTGTGTTAACTGATGTATCAGATAGTATTTGCATAGCATGCTAATGTCATATATGTCTTTATATTGCATTTTCAATAGTGTGATGGTACAGACTTGATGCGAATGCCAAGTTTTCTCCAGGTTGGGAAGGGTGTAACCCCCCCTACAAATGGGGGTTCCCGAAAAGTCTTCCTTGAGCTTGCCTAAATGCTCATTGCCAGGCTGGTGTCCTACTTTATAGCAGTTTAAGCGTATTGCCAGAAAGTGCCTGTATAGCCTCTGTGTACTGTCTCTTTAAGAGCTGCCTGGATTGCAGTCATAATTAATCTAGGAGGGGGCTGAGTGTTTCTATGCTCAAGTTCTACCTGGGCTGTCAGATAATTGCTCCATTCTGCCATTGCTACTTGTGCAGAGGGAGCTCTGTTAGAAGATGTACTTGTTTGCTGATCATTTATTAGAATAGTAATAATATTGCAGTTTGTCTAACCTGCCTTCTTTGCAGCATGGACATTTCTGTTTATCTCCGCCATCTTGGTCCTGGACTGCTGAAATGGGCCAATCAGTACCTTTGGGGACTCTAAAATGGAGCCTGTCCCCAGGGGCTTTGTGGGAGCAAAATTCTGTAGGAATTATAGTTTTGGGCTTTTGACGCCTAAATGAACCTGGTGGGGGAGCCCTTGTTGTGATTGACAGAGGAATCAGCCAACTGAACCTTTTGGATCCTGGGGAAAGTCCCAGACTGCTTGCAGTTTCAGTTCAGATCTGAGTTGGGAAGTGAAGGAGTAACAGCTCGAGATGGTCGAGTAGTAATCCTGCATAGATTTGAGCGGGAGGACTGTGAAAGACTGAGTTTTGGCCTGCCTGTCTGCCTGCTGTCCCTGAGAGGGAAATTGAAGTTTATTCGGACTCAGTCCGAATTGTGAAGATGATTTAAGCCACAGAACTGTGACCAGGCTTTAACCTGAAGAAGACCGAAGATTTGCTGAATGCGATCGACCTGTCAGGATTTCCAGCCACTTTTGAACTCCCGGTTTGTGCAGAGACTCTGTAATTGCGACCGGATAGCAATCTGCCTGGTACAGTAGAATTTCTTACATGTAAATGTGCTGTGTGCTGTTAGTGGGTCATGATTTGGTTCCCCACCGTGTGCTGAACTGTGTTCTGCTTGCTGGAGGCTGCATCCAGCTCCCATGGACTGAATCCGTATCCATCTCCATTGGGCCTGGGCTTTGCAACACTGGCCCAGCCAGACTACCTGCTGCACAGAGAAAGCCATCGCCGAGAGACCTGCCTGGGGATCAACCCTCTGCTCATGCTTTGAACAGGAATGACGCCTCGGTGATTCGTGTGGGCCCTGCTTTTCCTGGCACTCCAGTTCAACAACCTACTGTCTTAATTTCGTCCTGCCTGTGTCTTGTATTGGGTATCGTGAGTAAACATCAGGGTAGCTCCCTGCAACAACAGCTAAATCTAAAGTGTTGTCATCTGATTGCTTTGTTGTCTTTTCTGTCATGAACTTAGCCCTCTGGCTCTGGATTACAAAAAGTGTGTGTTGTGCATGTTGCTTTCTTCCATCATAGGACCCCAACCAGCTGCGAGCCAGCCTACCCCAGGCAATGTTCCTGGCTAGCCCACTGTCTTCCTATCTGGGTACCCAGAGTGTGTGACTGTGTAGGGACTCTGAAGTGCATGCATAACTGTCTGATTAATATAGCCTTTAAGCAAATCTACCTGATTACGCCCCTCCCTTGTTCAAGTCCCCTGAATAAATCAGATCTAACTCTTTTTGCATTTAACCTGACTGTGGTTCCAGTTTGTGCCAAGAGTACTGAACTGTTGCTATTTGCTGTGCATAACCTTGTTTTACAGGGGGGTTCCCAGGGTCGAGCTAGAGGAATCAGCCATGGTGGTAAGAGCAAACTGTGTGGGTAACTGCATGGTAAATAAGAGTCAAGGTGAAAGTGATTATTGTATATTATTCAGGCTACTAGAAGGGAAAGAGGGGGGTTACAGTGTCCCAGAGGGTTGTACCCAGGTTAGCTTGACCATTAACAACCCTGACCTCTGGGTGGAGGCATCCGTTTCAGTACCCAGGCCCCTTAACCTGCTACTAGCCAAGCAGGCAGGGGTAGTAGCTCTTGGGATAGCTCCACCTAGGGGTGACATGGGCAAGACAGATTTCAAGCTCACTGCATCACAATTAAAAATACCACTGAGGGACAAGTAGATTTACTAATAGCATCAGTGCAGCTTCTAAGTTTGTTTGTTTTTAAGCACAAATAGCTTGACCGTTCAATGCAGTAGTCAGGTTCTTTTTCTATTCTTTGGTAACCAGGTAAGGTTACCAAAGAATAAATCCAGTGTAGCCCCCACCCCCAATTTGAATTAATCAAATTTTGACTCTGTTTAACTGGCAGCCCTTTCACTTCTACTTCCCTAGTCTGACAGCCAGCCCCCAGTGTGTTAACATTCTGTGATAAAATTGTTTGGAGAGAATTGCTATTGTTTGTTACTAACATTTTATTGCTTTATTTTTCTCTGATTCAAATTGCTGTTGCTGGGTATACCTTTTGCTGCGTTATTACAAGATGTGCCTACAGGTGTGTGCTAACAGTTTGCTGTTGTAATCTTCTGATTCAAATTGTCTTTTGCAAGGTATATCTTCTGTTACTGATTTATTTTTCTCTGTAGCAAAGTGTTTCTTACAGTGTATATCTTCTTTGAAATTTTTACAGGTGGTGCTTACATTTTTTGACTTTTTATCATTAGGCTAAGCAAAATTACTGTTTTTTTGTCTCAGAGGTGTTGCAGTCTCCTTCTCACATTGAAGACAGGGAGAGTGAAGAAGCAGCAACAGCTTCCTTGAATCAAGGAGGTTATTTTCTAGACTACACTGAACTGAATTATTACTTTTTGGACCTGTGTAAGTAATTACTATTGATTCTGTTTTTGTGGTAGAATTTTCCTAGTTTTAACTTTAATTTGCCAGGGAAGAACTGTAGCTGGGAGATATTTGCAGTCAGTTGTGACTAGACCTGTTACTTAGTCTTTGTGAAATAGGTGTCTGAAAGGAAGGAAGGCACTCCCCGGGGTGGAGGTAAGAGTTGTAGGTGATTGTTTCTGGACAGCATAGGTTTACTCCACCCACCCTTCCCTTACACCCCTCCCCAAGTGCATAACTTCCTTTATAGCAGGGGCTCTGACATCACTTCCTCAAAACTGTGCTCTGCTGCATCATAAAGCCTCTTGCCTCCACAGTTAGAGTTGTTGTACCGTGCTGCTCCTTGCCACTAGAATCAGATCCTTTGGTACACTGCCGAAAGTACTTGAAAGAAAAACCAAAAAATGCTTTCATCTTGTGTTGTAGTGTGGGGCTCAGAGGGTAGCAGGATGCAGCAGCCTCAATTGTTTGTGCAGGAGGCAGCAGGGTGCAGCAGCCCTGACTGTGTGGAGAAGACAGTGGGCAGTGGCCTGCAGCAGCCTCAAATGGGGCCAGGAGACAGGGGGCTTTTGGGGCAGGGGAAAGGGGGAAGCAGAGAACTGCTGACTAAACTGTTGGGCAGGAGACATGGGCATCAGGATGCCATATAGTATTTCTAGTTATACACATACATGATGTATTTTCACACAGAAATCCTCTAAGAACTGAATTTTATGAGTTCATACAGTACATGTTTCTGAAATAGCAGAGTGTGACAGACACACATTTGTCAATCTGACATAAAAACAAAATTATCACATGAATGGTTTTGTTTCTTACTTTAAATCAGCATCTGTTAATGTGCTCTGCAGTAATGAATGATTTGTCATATTAACTGCTTTCCCTTCCCCTTCTACTCTTGCTTTATCTATGCTTACGCTCCACTGCTACACTATCAAATCACTCCTCCCCCCATATCAGTTGTAGTCTGTTGTTTGTTCTAGCTGCCAAAATATATGTATTGCACACACCAGTCATTATGTTTCATTTATCAGTATGCAACCTGTAAGTCGCTTCCCTGTCTCATATTAATGTTTACCACCTGCGGTCACCCTATGTGGTACCCTTGTATGTATATCCAGCCTGTATCATGTAACGTGCATTTCATGTATATACTGTTATTACCTATCTATGTTTGTACTTTAAGTGTTTATGTCACAGGACCTCCTTGTGAATGAGCTTACTCAATGGAGTTTTCCTGCAATAAACTTGAACTTGAACAGATTTATTGAAGCTACATTGAATGCACGATGTGTCTGTGAATTAATGGACTGTAGTTTATTTTATATCCATTATACAGCCAGAATAGAATGCAGAGTTTTGATGACAGAGAATTGAGAGCTGTGATACATAAACTGTTATTTCTCACAGATTCATTCATACCACTTCAATTCAGCACTGAACCCCAAGTGATTAACTTTTTAATGAGAACAGAAAGATAGTTTAAGCATATTTTTCTAAACACAAACCAGATGGGTTAGTAACAAACTTTGAGTGAAAACAATTAGCTCTGCAGACTGCTCTAACTAGGGACTACAACAGCTTATTTAGTCATTTAGGGACTTAATTGCAGAAGCAGCAGGCAGGACCGGTATGATGTCATTGCTCACTGACAAGGACGGAAACATCTTCACTGTTTCTTCGCTGTTTTCAGTTACTGCAGAGCACATTAACAGATGCTGATTTAAAGTAAGAAACAAAACCAAACTGCATTATATTTTCAGAAAACACTAATCATGACACAGGGATGTGTATTCAAGGAGATTCAAGCTTTTTATGGAACATGTGCATTTGATCTTTAAATAAAGAAAGAATCACTACCAAGTTTCTTTTCCAACCAGCTACTTTATTTTACCAACTGCATCCTAAATGATTCCAGGAGTGCAGGAGTTCCATCCTTCACCAGATAAATAAAGCAGCTCCATGGAGCTAGTAAACTTTTTACGGTTCACCCAAACTGGACCTACCAAGCATTATAAATAGTTTACAGGCAGTGCTAGCAGGGCATCCACAGCTCTGACTTCTTGGATGATTTACCCAAGGAACCTCCTACTTTGAAAAACCTACAGGCTCCTGGCTCACTGGCACTGGTAAGCCAAACTTCTCTCTCTCTTTCTATTCTGGGTTACCCTTTTCCTCAATCTCTGTCCAGTCTGGCACTAGTCAGCTGCCCTATCTCTGGTGCGGAGAAGCATGCTGCCTCCCCCACCTAGCCCCTGGATCTTGGCCAAAATCTAGAGGGGTACCAGGATTTTTCCTCTCAGCCTCAGGCCCTGTAACCCATTTTCTCTTTTTACATGGAACCTGAACCTGCTGGTGTCCCCAACTTCACAACACCCAGTCCCCAAAACCATGGACTAGCTCTCTTCCTCTCTTACTGGTACAGCGGCTCCCAAACCTGGCCCTGCTCCAGTGTCTGAGCTGCCACATTTGGGCTAGTCTGCCATGAGGAAGACCTGGAGCTCTACCACTGCCCCTGAGCAGCCCACGCCTCCACTGATGGTGCCCATAAACTCCTCTCTGAGCTCCTGGATGACCAGTGGTGAATGGTCCCCAGCCTTTGGTCTATATCCCTGCCAACACATTCTGGGCTTGCGTTAAACATCTGCCAGGGACACCCCTCAAGGCCTATCCTAAGACTTGTGACCTCCCGACCCTGTAATGCTGGTGCCCCAGGACCTGCCCCTCCATGCAGGTTCCTTTATATGGGTGAAGGGCCCCTGGATCTCTCTGCTTTCAGGTTGCCTGCCTCTCCGGGTATGGGGGAGAACCACTGCCAGTGGATTCCCCCCTGTGGGGACCCTGCCACTGCCCCCACAGCCCTGGTGGCCCAAGTTACTCTTTCAATGGGATCACACAGGCTCCTGCCTAACCTGGCATCCTCCAACCACCTACAGCTCCCTGTTCCTGACGACACAGGTACCTGGCTGACCATCCTTCCCTTGGAGCTTTCCTCCCAGCTCCTCAACACCACATCGCTGCAGCGGCTGTCCCTGTTTGCCACGTTTGGGTGGGTGTCTCCCTACAGGCCTACCTGGACTGCCCACTCTGCTCCTCCAGCCACCCCCCCTCCAGCCGCAGCCTAGTGCATGGGCTGGAAAAAGCCCTGAACTTCCTGTCTCCAGCTTTATATACTGTCCCTAACCTGCCCTGTGCTGCCACCTTGAGGCATCCAGCAGGGATTAATCCCCCAGAGCACTAATCAGTTCCCTAGCTCGGGGGGGGAGGGGGAAGGGGTTCCTAATGGGAGCATAAGCTCCTCCTGCAAGGGGGGGGCTTACACATAGATGCCAGAAATGCATCTTTGGGGAACCGCTAATGTCACTACCCAGTATATATATTCCTCCCATCTGGATAATGGTCTGGCTAATTTCTTCTTATTCCCAGGCATGTTATAAAATGTTGGATCTGGAAATACCTCATAAATTCAGTGTTTTCTCAGACAAAGTTTTCCTTAGCTCTACTAAATGTGATACAGTGACTATGTTCTAGGAATTGGGTAAGCCTTGTCACCCCCATCTGCTCCCACCAGGAATAGCCACCATCTGTCCTAGGGGGCAGAAAATCACTCTCATGCTGAATTAAAGACAAAGGACCCGCCCCTTGTGGTGTACGAGTAAGATGCCAGATTTTCTGTAACCCCCCCAACTGTGTTTAATCCGCCAATTAGGAATGTTGCATATTATTTTCGGGGCAACTGCCATGAGAGCTGAGGTAAAAAGGGCTGTACCCCTACAGCATCATTCTCCATGTCATACTGCCCAGGCCCCCCTGAGCAGCCCACACCTCCACAGATGGTGCCCATAAGCTCCTCTCTGAGCTCCCAGATCACCAATGGTGATGGTCCCCAGCTTTTGGCCTATATCCCTGCCAATGCATCCTGGGCTTGCGTTAAGCTTCTGTCAGGGACATCCCCCAAGGCCTGTCCTAAGACCTGCGAACCACCTGGGTCCTATGACCCGAGTCCATTCATTGTTTTGCCCACATACAGACAGCAGTCATCTGGGCTGCTAAATAATATTTCTGAAGGTCTAGAAGGGCTAGCCCTTCTTGATCCTGGGGGAGATGTAAGATTTGTTTATTGACCCTTGGATGCGTATTATCCCATGTGAAATGCTGCAGGTGGCAGTAATCTTATTTCAAAATATATCTGGAATACATATAGTAAGGTTTTGGAAAAGAAACAGGAATTGAGGCAACCATACCTCTCAACCTTTTGTCCCCCAAATGTGGAACATTGCTTGTCAAAATGTGGAACAAATGGACAAAATGTGGAACACTTAATCAAATCTTTACCTAAGAAGCTCAAAATACTGTTAACATGTTGCATTTTATATTCAGAAAGTCTGTTATTAATTGAATAATATATTTTTTGCATCATTTACTATGGATCTTTGCTTTAAAATGTTGACATTGAATGTGGAAGAAGTCCTCACAATGTGGAACAGGGAGCTTTTGTGAAGTAAAATGAGGAACATTCCTTGTAATGTGATACAGTTGAGAGGTATGGAGGCAACACATTCATTTTTACTGTGACAATTCTACCAAGCAATGAGAGGGGCAAAGGCACCACTTGGCTAGATCAGCATCAGTTGCCTCCCAAAGTCTCTCATAATTCTAAGTAAATAATTTCCTCAAGTCTGTGGATACATAGATACCCAGATACCTAATCTTCTCACCTCACGGGGCCCAACTGAATGGGAAAGTCTGCAAACCCTTGTGGACTGTGGCCATTCACAACAATGGCCTCATTCTGACTTTCTTTGAAATTAAGTGTATACCCTGATATGGTGCTAAACTGACTGAAGTGGAACACCAGACGTGGAACTGACTGCACTGGTTTACCAAGAAAAAAAGTGGAGCCACCTGTGTATAATGAAGCCTTTTGTTCGGTACCCCCCACTGTGATGCCAATCACATTGATATCTTGGTGAATCTTAGCCACCAAGGGTTCTAAACAAATAGCAAATGGGGGGGGGTGCAGGGACACTCCTGGAGGGTTCCTCTGGTGAGGGGGAAAAAAAGGCGGAATTAATGCCGTTAACTCTAACCAAGGCTTGGGGGATCTGTATAAAGAGTTTTTATTGTATCTATTAATTTAGGGCTGAATCTCATTCTCTTTATGGTTTTCAATAAAAATTGCCAAGCCATCATATCAAATGCTTTTTCCGCATCCATGGAGATAGCTATTTGGAAGTTTCCCCATCCCCCGTGCCACCAATATACTTAGGACTCGGAGTCTCAGGATATTGTCTTGTATCTACCGGATATAAATCCAGTTTGGTCCATGTGTATAACTATTGAAATTACTTTCTGCAATCTCTCCACCAGAATTCCTGTAAATAGTTTTAAATCTGTATTCAGAAGGGAGATCAGTCTATAGGAGCCAGGCTCTGTGGGTTCTTTACCAGGCTTTGGTAAAACTGAAATTTGAGCATATCGCTAGGAGTCTGGATTGGCACTCCCCACCTGGATCTCTTGATGCACCTTCTGTGGCAAAGGTGTCAGTTGTGCAGCAAAGACTTTTAAAAACTCAGCTAGAAGGCCACCCAGGCCAGACAATTTCCAATTTTTTAAGTGTTGACTCCTATGTAAAATCTCTTGCTCTCCCATATCCTGGTCTAAATGCGTTATAGCCTTCTCAGCTAGGTCTGGAAGAGCCAAATCTGCAAAAAGTTCTTCAACCTGCTTATCAAAGGCCCTGTTGCTCTCCTGTGCATATAACTGGCTATAATACTGATCAAAAATATCAACAATGTCCCCTGGATTTCCAATAACATGGCCCCCAGCTCGAGGGTTCCATAAATGGAGTACGACTCTATTACTCTTTTGCTTTCTAAGAATGTATCCCAATAGGCATCCTGTCCTGTTACCCCCTTTGTAATAATCTTGTTGTATTCTGCTGTAACTCCTCTCCATTTTGGCATTCAATAAAGTTGTAAGCTCCTCAAGTTTTCTGTCTAACTGTTCCTTAAATTGAGCGTTTAAAGCCATTTTATGTTGGAATTCTAGATCAGCAATGTCATGTTCCTTGGCTTGTTGTTGAACTATCCTATGTTTCTTTTCCCTGGAGGAGTACTCAATGATAGCATCCCTCAAAACACCTATAATATAATGCATCCCAATGAAACAAATTGGAAGTGGCTCCCTCCAGGCTGTAATACTAAGTACCTTTGTATGGTGCCCTCTATTAACTCCCTGAATTCCTGAGAATTAAGGTGCCCTACATTTAGTTGCCAGTTAGAATTACGGAGTAAGGGAGACATGCTCATCATTAATTGAAGAGGGGCATGATCTGACACTGTGCAGGGTAAAATGGTGCAGTTAACCACCACTTCAATCCCTGTCTGTGGCTATCAAACACGTCAATTCGGGTGTAGCACTTATGTCTATCTGAATAATGGGAGTAATCTCGGAGGGTCCCAGTCATATGTCTCCAAATTTCAGTAAGCCCAGTTTAGTCAACAGTCGCTTAAGGAGTTTATCCGATCTACTGTCCATCATGTAAGTCCTCCCATATTTGTCCTACCTAGTGGAAAGAATAGTATTAAAGGCCCCAATTATGTACAACACATTGGGATCAGTAACTGTTTTAAGAAACTTTTTGTTTCAAAAAAAGGAGACTGTCAGTCTCATCATTTGGAGCATAAAGTTCAAGAGAGTGCACCTGGTGCCTAGGTAATGGCCTGCAGTCACAAAGTGCTCCAGCTGTGTCCAGATCTGCATGCTGCATGTGCACTGGACTATCTTTTCGATTCAAAATTGCCATATCCTTCTATGGGGTGGTCTGCTCATGAAGCATACACCGCCCCACCAATTTGTGTTTCAGTTTATTGTGCTCCTGAGGAGTAAGATGCTTTTCCTGTAGGAATGCCATAACAGCTGGTTTTGCCCAGCTCTGTAAGACTCTGGCCCTTTTATAGGGTTGTTGAAGGCCCAGACATATATATAATCAAATTAAAGTCTGCCATTTGTAAAGACCCCAAAAAATCTCAGTTGGACCCTGATAGGTACACTCTCTTGTGAAACCTGTTCTACTTGGGACCAGTAAACAAAGTGTAGGTGGAATGGTGAAATATCTAAATAAACATTATGCTGTGTAACCCTAATAACAATGAACCAAGAACATAAACAATGTGCCTCTCTGGCAATACTGTGGTCATGCCAGGTCTCATAGGAACCTGCACTGCCCTGCTCCTCCTCGCCTTCCATATGTGGTATTCAGGTCCTGTTACAATAATGGTCGAGGATGGTAACAGATGGATCAGGCAGCAGCACCTGTACCATTCCACTGTTGGGAACCCTTCCTCCAATCAGCAGTAAGTGCTTGTCCACCCTGCAGTAAGAGGTATACACTTCCCAGCACTTGTCTAACGTAAAGGTAGTTGCAAGTAATTCCCCAATGAAGAACAGTTCATCTACTGTTCCTGCCTACCATAGTGCCATAAAAATTGCCATCCTCAGCAAATATACAGACTAGATGATGTCAATAATAAAAAGTGCAACTGATTCCCCCTTTGTATAAGTAAATAGGTCCCACATTTGGGTAGAGGCATGATTCATTAAGGCTACATGTAGTCAGTTTACCCCTAAGACATAGTACCCCCCCCCTTGTATCCTCCACAAAGTGGGGGCCCATGCAGCTCTCAAAAATACACAACCTTTGTCCTCTCCCCCTTCAAGTGAACCCTGCCCACATCAAAAATCAAGGACAGAAGAACATAAGCATAAGTGTCCAGATACAACACATACGGTTCCAGAGTCTCAGTGGTTTGGTCTGTGCAGATCCCCTGAGGTGCTTAAAGATCCTACTGTGGCCTGTCCCTCAGCTACATGTGTCTCCAGTGGCCGGGATGAGGATAGAGTGGAAGAGGACACTTTGTTCTTGTATGCCTCGGCCATTTTAGCTCATGGACTGTTCCCTGAAAATGTCACTGCTAGGCTAAAGCCACTCGATTTCCCACTCTTCTGGGTCCACCATCTTTGTTTTTCCAACTCCTTTAGTTTCTGTGCTGATAAAAGGCTCTCCATGGAAATTCCCAGGATAATTAGATACGTTTTCACTTCTGGTAAAGTTTCAGAAATGTTTGTGCCAGCATCAGAAGTTATACGAAGCTTAGCCAGATAGTCTATTCTAGCCTTGAATCCTTTAGACCACAGCTCCTTTAAAACTGGAGGTAGTTGTTTTCCCCAGTCCATCATTAAGGGGGCATAGTCCTGTTCGAAAAATAAGCGTATGTCCCCAATGATTGTTTCCTTCTTCTCCCAGGCTTTCCTCAACACAGTTTCTTTGAAGCAGTAGTCTAAGAAGGCTATAATGACTTAACCTGGGCCAAGCTTCTGGATCATTCAGGGGAGCCACTTGTGCTCTGTGGGCTCTGATGATATTAAGAGGATAGACTGGTTCCAAATGCAGCACTTCTCGAATAAAGCTTTCCATAACCTGAACCATATTGCCAGTTTCAGTCCGTTCTGGAATGCCATGTATTTGGAGGATGAACCTCCTAGATCTAGTTTCTAAATCCTGCAGTTTTCAAAGTAACAGCACCTCTCAATCATGGAGCTGTAAAATGGCACCATTATGTAAATCTGTGGTGTCCGTAAGCTCAGAGGCTTGCTTCTCCAAGGCAGCCATTTTGTGCTCTTGTTTTATTTTTTGCTTGTTGTCAGCTACATCACTTTGAATTGTGTCCAGAGTATCCCCCAAATGATGAAGTTCCTTGCAGAGGTGCCTGGAAGTAATTGCAAAAGGCTCCACCATCTCTTCTGTTTCACTGCCTGTCGGTGGGTTGGGAGATTCTGTACACTGCAAGGAGGAGCAGCTTCTGCTCCGGGCCCGATCTGCCCGACTGGATTTCTGAACTTTTTCGGTCTTTCCCACAAATGCCTTTAATTTCTGACAGGCGGTCATCCTGATGTTTTCTTTTTAACTTTTTCATGTTCTTTATTTAAAGAGCATTAATTTGGTGGTACATAAGGCATCGGTGTCGTATAGGAGTATCCATATTTACAATCAGCTAATAAAATATTTTTAGCTAATCGCACTCACATAAATACATGGTAGGTCATCAAGTAAGAAATATTTGTGAGATAAAACATCAAGAGTTACACCTTATCAGTGTGTTCCACTTCTTAAAATTCACCTATTAGTTTTACTTTAGATTCCATTGATTTCATCTGTGAAGGATTGCCAAATCTGTTGATACTTATGATGTTTTCTAAGGCTGCCTCTAGGAGTTGGTTTACAATGTATAGAAACATATAAACACAGAAACTGATGGCAGACAAGGACCGCTAGGCCCATCCAGTCTGTCCATTTTCTCTGCCTACTGCAAAAGCCGCAGACCCAACTTGATCACTGGCTTTACCTTCTTGTTCCTATTGCTAGGGTTCCTCTATGCCTGTTCCATGCATTTTTGAATTCCCCCACTGTGTTTTCCCCCACAACCTCCACTAGGAGTCTAATCCATGCATTCAACACCCTTACTGTGAAGAAATACTCCCTCACATTACCCCTTAGTCTACCCTCTTCCAACCTCATGTCATGCCCCCTCATTCCTTAACATCTTTTCTGAAAGATGCTACTCTCCAGTAACCTATTCATGCCCTTTAGATATTTGTAGGTTTCTGTCATATCTCCCCTGTCTCTCCACTCCTCCAGGGTATACATATTGAGGTCTCCCAGTCTCTCCTCATATGACTTTTGGTTCAGACTATGCACCATCTTTGTTGCCCTTCTTTGAACTGCCTCCACCCTGTCTATAACCTTGCAGAGATGCAACTTCCAGAACTGGACACTGTACTCCAAAAGAGGCATCACCAATGATCTGTACAGTAGCATTACCACTTTTCTTCGTTGGTGATACCTCTCCCTATGTACCCTAGCATCCCACTGGCTCTCCCTATAGCCTTGGTACATTGTTTGGCCACCTTTAGGTTATCAGACATGATTACGCCCAAATCCCTTTCCTGTTTGGTGACCGTCAGTATCTCCCCCACCCATCATGTAATCCTCCCCTGCGTTCTTGTGCCCCAAATGCATGATTTTGCACTTTTTCACATTGAATCTCAGCTGCCACACTCTAGATCATTCCTCCAGTTTACCTAGGTCCTTCCTCATTTTTTCCACCCCTCTCGGAGTGCCCACCCTGTTGTAAGTCTTAGTGTCATCTGCAAAGAGGCTCACGTTCCCTTCCAGCCCCTCCACAATGTCACTTATGAAGACATTAAACAGGACTGGCCCCAGAACTGATCATTGAGGCACCCCACTGGTCACTCTCCTTTCCTCAGATTGAGCTGCATTTACTACCACCCTCTGTCTTCTATTACTCCACCAGTTCCTAACTCACTTTGCCACCTTGTGACCCACTCTCAGGCCACCCAGCTTGTTCACAAGTCTTCTATGTGGAACGACATTGAAGGCCGTACTGAAATTCAGGTAGGCCACATTCACCACTCCCCCCACCCCGATCGACTTCCCTAGTCACCCAGTCAAAGAAATCAATCAGATTTGTTTGACATGACCTTCCCGCTGTGAATCCATGCTGTCTCGGATTCTGTGCTCTGCTGGATTCAAGGTGTTCCATAATCCTTTCTTTAAGTAGTGATTCCATAATTTTCCCCACTGTTGAGGTGAGGTTTACTGGTCTATATTTTCCAGCCTCCTCCCTATTCCTACTTTTGTGAAGAGGGACTTCATCTGCCCTCCTCCAGTCCTCTGGAACCACTCCCATATCCAGTGACTCTTTGTAAAGGGCTGCCAGTGGTGCTGCCAACACCTTCCGTAGTTCCCTTAATATTCTAGGATGTATCCCATCTGGTCCCATTGCCTTGTCCACTTTCAGTTTTGTGAGTTCTTTTAGGATTCTCTCTTCCGTTAATGGACTGGTGTCCATCTCTCTCCCATATTTGCTCATGTTGCCCAACTGTGGTCCCTCACCATCTCCTGTGAATACAGAACAAAACTATTTGTTCAGTACTGATGCTTTTTCCAGGTCCTCTTCCACACACTCCCCTTCTTCCCCTTTAAGCCTTACAATCCCACTCCTGGTTTTTCTCCTTTCACTATCGTATCTATAAAAAGTCTTGTCCCCTTTCTCTACTTCCTGTGCTATTTTTTCCTCCATTTGCACCTTTACACGCCTGACTGCTTTCCCTGCCTCCCTCTGTTTATCTAGATACACTACCCTGTCCTTCTCCTTCTGTGTGCCTTGTATTTCCTGAAAGCCATCTTTTTTGCCCTTACTTTCCTAGCCACTTCCTTTGTGAACCATAGTGGTTTCCTTTTTCCCTTGCTCTTGTTTACTTGCCTAATGCAAAGGTTTGTCACCTCCATTATGGCTCCTTTCAGATGGGCCCACTGCTCCTTAACTCCTCCCCTTTCATCCCTCCCTGCCAGGGCATTCTTGAGACATATTCCCATCTTAGTAAAGTCCACCCCCCCGAAATCCAGGACCCTCACCTTTGTGTATCTGGACTCTGCCACTGTACTCATACTGAACCACACTGTGAGATGATCACTGGACCTCAGGTGTCTTCCCACCCTGACTTCTGCAATTCTGTCACTGTTGGTGAGAACCATATCCAAAATTGTACCCTCCCGGGTGGGCTCTAGCACTAGCTGCCTGAGGCCTGCCCCTTGTATAGAGTACAGGATGTCCCTGTTCCTGGCTGAGGCAGCAGCTGGGATGCTCCAATCTACATCTGGCAGATTGAAATCACCTACCAGCAGCACCTCCCCTTTGGCTGCCATCATGTGGATGGATTCCACTAGAACCCTGTCCACCTTCTGCTCCTGTGCTGGAGGTCTGTATTATTTATTTATTTATTTATTGAACATTTCGGAATTACAACCTTTGAGTCAAGGACTCCTTTGCAAAGGCTCCACGTCATTCAGGACAGGACATAACAACAACAGAGTGTTAAGAATTCCACAAAAACCAGTGACATTACAATACGACAGAGATAAACATCATAGCATATGTTAATGCTATTTGCAGAATGGAAATCGTGGGGTTATAGTAGAGGTCATGGTTAGAGGCTTCCAACAGGACAATACCATGTTCAACAATACAGGATATGGTTAGCGCCAGGGCTCGGTTAAAGAAATCTGGCGGTTGAGAAGATCAAAGTCGGAGAGGTGGCCCCTGTGTTCAGCCAGTCCAGGGATAGAGGGGAACATTTGCAGGTCACAGAGTTGAGGAGAAAAACTTGGTCCCTGATTTGAATTGACTTAGGGTGGGGTGAGTAGGATGGAAGACGGTATGTTGTTAAGCCAGAGGGGGCACGATACTGAAGGATCTTTGTCCTAGCGAGGTCCTACAGATGGGGACTTTGAAGGTGGTCCCTGCCAGCCGCTCTGGTGTGCTCCTATTGGGGCCAGTTGGATTAGGCGTGTAATTCGCTGGTGTCAGTTTCATAAGGATCTTTTGGCTTGGAGACAGGTGTGATATTTAAGCCTCCTTCAAAGCTAAGCCATCCCACTTGAGAGTAGAGCAAGCAGGTATGTGTCTGTCTAGAGCTGCTAGTGACCAAGCGGCAGGCTTTATTGAGTGCTGTTCTGATGCTGTTAAGTGTCGTTGGTCAGTCAGCCATAAATAGTTATACCATAGTCAATTAATGAAAGGACAGAGCTAGTAACCGCAAGCCTTAGGGCCTGTGGGGGGAGGCAATGTCTATGTCTGTAGAGGATGCCAAGACGGGTATTGACAGAGGTGGAGAGAGTCTTAATATGTTGATGGTATGTAAGGGATGTGTCAAGGGTGATGCCAAGATATTTAAAGCAGGAGACCTGTTCAATGTGGGTGCCCAGTATGTTTGTTAGGGAGAGCTGTGCGGTATTGAGGGGGTTTTGTCGATGGGCAAACATCATGGATTTTGTTTTATCATAGTTAAGTAAGAGCCGGTGTTCAGTGAACCAGCCCTCCAGCTCCCTAAAGCAGCCTTGAAGAGTATTTTGGAGGTGGGTGAGGTTGGTATGCTTCCAGTAAAGCACCGCATCATCTGCATAAAGCAGTAGCTTTCCACTACAGGCTTGAGGGAGTGAGTTTAGAAAGAGAGTGAACAATAGGGGGCCAAGTATCGACCCTTGAGGGACACCAGCAAGGACCGGTTTTTTGGGGGAGAGTGTTTCTCTAATTTTTACCTGTTGTGATCTGTCAGTCAGATAGTTTTTAAACCAGGCGATAGTATCGGGTGCAATATTGAGGGATGCAAGGGCATGCAGAAGTAGCTCATGATTGACAGTGTCAAATGCCTTAGTCAAATCAACGTGGATTGCTCCAACTGCAGCCCCTGATCGAAGGTGTTTCATGAATGTAGGACGTGAAATCTAGTAGTGCTGTGGTAGTACTGTGCCCTTTTCTGAAACCATGTTGCTCATGGCAGAGGAGTCCATATCTGTCAAGGTATTCTGTGAGTTGATCGGATACAATTCTTTCTAGTGCTTTTGAGAGGGGAGGGAGGATCGTAATGGGTCTATAGTTGCTAGGGTTTGTTGGATCACCTTTTTTTAGGATAGGTGTGATAATACCCCTCTTCCATAGAGTAGGGATTTGGCCACGGCAAAGAGAGAAGTTGAGGAGTTTGGTGAGATGCGGTAGCGTCTCAGTAAGCGTAAGTCTAAGGATTTTAAGATCAAGGGAGTCACTACTAAAATGCACGTTTTTCAGGGCTTTTGAGAGATAGCGTATATCACGTGTATATCACGGCCATGTGAATAGCTGTGCCACTGCTCATCTCAAGGGTGACCCTCAGTATCTCCCCCCACATACCCTGTATCTCAGTCACTCTAATACCCTCCCTGACGTAAAGAGCCAGGATATTTCTGATAATTTTAAAGCAGGGTTGGGAGAGCTCCATTTCTTCACTAACTCATTGTAGTGTGACATCACCGAAAATACTTTTTTATGGTACTGTAGATTGCCCCTTACCTCCCATCTTGTACAGTCACCTTCTTCCCCATTTGAAGTCTGCATTACCACTTTTGTTTTACATTTGAAATAATAAAAACAGCCTTTCATTTTATATGGCTTGATCCAGGTTTTCATCAGTAGTCTCTGTTGTTTCTGAATCTCCATGGTTTAACACCACTTTTTTCATGGCTAAAATTAACTAGCATGCAGCACATGGTGCTTGCTAACTTTATGGGACTATAACTGTACAAAAACAGCTGAGAATACTGATACAAACCTGGCCAAAGCCATACTAAATAGAATGTTCCTGTTATTATTTTAAATATAAAAGGGCTAATGCAGATTTTAAAGTGGGAAAGAAGGGTATCATACAAGCCAGGAGGTAACAGGCAATCCTGCCAAATGTCAGCATCTTCAATATAACATTCCACCATGGGAGGGAAGGGAGCCGATACTTCTGGACACATTCCAGGATAGCATCCTAATGCAAATAGTCAGTGAGCCAACCAGGTTAGGGAGCACCTTAGACCTCGTGTTGGCAAATGGGGACTTTGTGAGGGAGTTGGGGGTGGAAGAACCACTGGCAGGGAGCGACCACCACTCAGTGTGGTTCATGTTGAAAATGGGTTATGAGGGAGTAGAAACAGGTACAAGAGTGTTGGATTTCAGGAAGACCAACTTCAGGAGGATGGGGGAGGTAGTTAAAGGGTATCTAGCCAGAATCCAAACTAATATGGACACTAATCAGAGGTGGGAGGTCTTAAAACTGGGGATTGAGGAGGCAACCAAAACCTGCATCAGGGTCCAGAGTAAGAGATCTTGGGCCAAGAAACATAGCTGGAGAAAGTAAGAAATAAAAGAGCTGCCTTTAGTAGGTTAAAAAAAAAACAGGGAGAGGGGAGGACAGAGAAGATTACCTGAAGGAATCGAAGGAGGTGATGAAGGCAACAAGGGCAGCTAAGGCATCTAAGGAGCTCAGGCTGGTGCAAGGCAGGTACATCAGGTAGAAAAGGAGTTGTAGGGACAAAATAGTAAGGATTAAGAGGGATGGGGTGGGTGGAAACAGGGTCAGAGTAGGCAGAAGTGCTTAATGAATACTTCTGCTCAGTGTTTACCAAGGAGAAAGGAGGGGTGCTGTCAAGGGGGGTGGGAGGTCAGGCTCAGTGGGGAGGAGGTGACAGATGGGGGAATCACAGAGGGCAGGGTACTGGAGAGCTTGAGGGCACTGAGGGTGGACAAGATGCTAGGGCCAGATGGCATTTACCCCAGGGTACTGAGAAAGCTGCCACAAATCCTGGCAGGGCCCTTGGCAGACATGTTCAATGCCTCCCTAGTCTCAGAAAGTGTACTTCAGGACTGGAGGATGGCTCACGTGGTACCCCTACATAAGAGCGGTCTCGAAGACAATCTGGGAAACTACAGGCCGGTAAGCCTCACATCCATCATGGGAAAACTGATGGAGACAATACAGAAGGAGAGGCTGATGTCCCTCCTGGAGACCAATGGGCTTCAGAACGTTAGGCAGCATGAGGCTGTCATAGGCAGATCCTGTCAGACCATCCTGATGGATTACTATGACTGGGTAACTAGACAGTTGGACAAGGGCCATGCAGTGAATGTCCTGTTTCTGGACTTCAGTAAGGCATTCGACTCGGTGCTGCATGGGAAGCTGGGTAGTCAGCTGGCAGGTACAGGTGCAGAGGCGAAAATGGTGGGATGGGTAGTAAACTGGTTACAGGGAAGGCAACAGAGGGTGGTGTTGGGAGGGGATCTCTCATCTCTGAGGGCAGTGACAAGCTGAGTACCACAGGGCTCAGTGCTGGGACCAGTGCTGTTTGGTTTGTTCATACCAGACATCTCAATGGGCATCAAGAGCAAGATCAGTTTGTTTGTAGATGACACCAAGATGGGAGCAGTAGTGGATGACCTAGGAGGGTGGCATGGGTTGCAGGATGATCTGTCAAAACTGGAGACCTGGTTGGACACCTGGCAGTTGGGGTTCAATGCCAAAAAGTACAAGATGCTACATTTCAGAGCAAAAAACCAAGGAGGAGCTACCCGCTTTGGGGGGGGGGGGTCAGGTAGCCATGACAGAGGAGGAGAAGAATCTGGGGGTGATTATAATGGGCTCAATGAACAACTCAGCACAATGCAGGAAGGCAGTTGCAAAGGCAACCAAAATGCCTCGCTATATTGACAGGGGTATATCTTCAAGGAGAGGGGAGGTGATCCTGCCATTGTATAGGTCACTGGTTAGGCCATACCTGGAGTACTGCTTGCAGTACTGGCACCCATACCTGAAGAAGGACATGAAGTTACTGGAGGGGGTGAAGCAAAGGGCAACAAAGATGATTCAGGGACCAGGGACATACCTTATGTAAGCAGGCTGAGGGAGTTGAACATGTACTCACTGGAGGAGAGGAGAGATGGGGGATATGACTGAAACTTTCAAGTACATGAAGGGAATAAACAAGACAGGCATGGAGGGACTATTCAAGTTAAGGGGGTTAAGGACACTCAAGGTCATGGTCTCAGATTGGAGGAGGGAAGGTTCAGGAGGGAAATGAGAAGACACTTTTTACGGAGAGAGTGGTGTCTGGGTGGAATGCGTTGCCTGCGGAAGTGGTATCCTGTAGAACAGTGGACTGCTTCAAAAGGGGATGTGATATGGTAAGAGGGAGGAGAGGGAGGGGCAGCTGCAGTATAAGGGTTGCTATCTTCACATTTGATGCAACCTGATAGACCATAAGGCCTATATCTGCAGGCAAATTCGTATGTTTGTATGCACTGCTGCTTTAAAAGAGCTTTTCCTGGGCTTGTAAACTATGTTGAGCAATGTCTATGTAGGTTCTCCTTTAAAGGAACAGGTACGAGTTTTATTCAAAGTGTAATAAATTGTTAAATAATTGTTAAATAATATCTAATATCAAAAATATCAGGTTCCCCTAATACCAGTCTATGTATAGTTAACTAAATACGGTGGGGTGTCTGGCTCCTGGTAACCTGTTGGATGTTTAATAAATCTATATCTAACCCCCTACAAATGGGGGTTCCTGAAAAGTCTTCCTTGAGCTTGCTTACATGCTCATTGCCAGGCTGGTGTCCTGCATTTTAGCAGTTTAAATGTATTGCCAGAGAGTGCCTGCATAGCCTCTGTGTACTGTCTTTTTAAGAGCTGCTTGGATTGCAGTCATAATTAATCTGAGAGGCAGTCCTGTTAGAAGATGTACTTGTTTGCTGATCATTTGTTAGAGTAGTAATAATATTGCAGTTTGTTCTAACTTGCCTTTTTTGCAACATGGACAGTTCTGTTTGTTGCTATCATCTTGGTCCTGGACTGTCGGAATGGGCCAGTCAGTACATTTGGGACTCTAAAATGGAGCCTGCCTACAGGGGCTTGGTGGGGCCAAAACTTGTAGGAATTGTAGTTTTGGGCTTTTGGCGCCTAACATAACCTGGAGGGGGAGCCTTGTTGTGAATGACAGACAGATCAGCCAACTGAACCATTTGGATCTTGGGGAAAGTCCCACACTTCTTGCAGTTTCAGTTAGATCTGAGTTGGGATGTGAAGAAGTAACAGCTCGAGATAGTTCAAGCAGCAATACACAGTGGATTTGCATGGGAGAACTGTGGAAAGGCCTGAGTCTGGCCTGCATGCCTGCCTGCTGTCCCTGAGAGGGAAGTTGTGCTTTTTTTGGACTGAATCCGAATTTAGAGAGCGAATTAAGCCACTGAATTGTGACCAGGCTTTAACCTGAAGAAGACCGAAGATTTGCTGAATGCGATCGGCCTGTCAGGACTTCCAGCTACCTCTGAACTCACGGATTGTGCAGAGACTCTGTAATTGTGACCGGAGAGCCATTTGCCTGGTACATTGGAATTTTCTTACATGTGAATGTGCTGTGTGCTTAAAGTGGGTCGTGATTTGGTTCCTTACTGTGTGTCTGAACTGTGTTTTACTTGCTGCAGGCTGTATCCAGCTCCATGGACTGAATCCATATCCATTTCCGTTTGCCTGGACCCTGCTACACCGGCCCAGCCAGAATACCTGCTATGCAAAGAAAGTCATCCACGAGAGACCGGCCTGGGGATCAGCCCCGTGCGCAAGGCCTTGAACAGGAACGACGCCTCGGTGATTCATGTGGGCCATGCTTCTCCGGGCACTCCAGCTCAACAGCCTGCAGTCTCGATTTATCCTGCCTATGTCCAGTATTGGGTATCATGAGTAAACATCAGGGTAGTTCCCTGCAACAACAGCTAAATCTAAAAGTGTTGTCATCTGATTGTCTTTTGCCTTTTCTTTCACGACTGAGCCCTCCAGCTCTGGATTACAAATAAGTGTGTGTTGTGCTTGTTGCTTTCTTCCATCACAGGGTCCCAACCAGCTGCAACGTTCCTGGCTAGCCCATCGTTTTCCTACCTGGGTACCCAGAGTGTGTGACTGTGTAGGGACTCTGAAGTGCATGCATAACTGTCTGATTAATATAGCCTTTAAGCAAATCAACCTGATTACGCCCCTCCCTTGTTCAAGTCCCCTGAATAAATCAGATTTAACTTTGTTTGCATTTAACCTGACTGTGGTTCCATTTTGTGTCAAGAGTATTGTGCTATTGTTATTTGCTGTGTTTAACCTTGTGTAACCCCCCTGCAAATGGGGGTTCCCAAAAGACTTCCAGGAGCTTGCTTGAATGCTCGAAGCCTGAATGGTGTTTGGCGTTTAAGCCATTTATCAGTGAGTGTTTTTAGAGCCTCTGGTACTGTCTCTTTAAGAGCTGTCTGCTTGCAGACATAATTAGTTTGTATGGGGGACTGTGTGTTTCTCTGTTTGAGTACCACTCGAGCTGCTGCCAATTCACTCCATTTTTGCAGTCACTAGGAGTGCAAAGGAACCTATCTGAAAGATGTAACTGTTTGCCAGAAATCATTTAGAGTAATAATGAAATTACAGTTTGTCTAACCTGCTTTCTTTGCAGTCAGAACTGTGTCTGCCTAGTTCCCCATTCTGGTTTTGAACCGCTGAACTGGACCAATCAGTGTGGGTAAGCTAGCTCTAAAATGGTGCCTTTGGACGTAATCAGAACTTGACTCATAATCTGAGCCAGCCACAAGAGGATTGTATGGGCAGTGACTTGGGAGATGTAGTTTAGACTTCGGCGCCTTTTTGGACCAACAGCAGCAGTCTATTGTGAGTGACAGCCAATCCAGTCAAGAACTGGGAGGAACTCAAAGAAAGTGCCCGGTTTTGTCTGTTGGAGTTTCAGTTTAGCTCTGGCAGTGAAGGGGAAAGGAACCCTGTGCTCCTTCAGTGCACAGTTTTAGTCAAAAAACATGTGTAAGGTCCAGAGTTCCGTCTGCAGCTTGTGTAACTGCTTGTTAGGACTGAATCTGTCCTGTGAAGAGAATCAAAGGATATCTGAAGAGTAGAAACCAGGCTCACCCTGTAGAAGACTGGAGAAATTGCTGAATTGCACTCGATCTGTCAGGAACTGAATCTGCTGTGTGTTCTCCGGTATTGTGCAGTAATTGCGATCGATAGAAGCAGCCTGCCTGGTACAGTACTTTCTTTTACCATATAAATGTGTGAAGAGTCTTGGAGCTCAAGAGTAGCCCTGCTGACATTGAAGGACCCTATCTTGTTTGGAGGTCGTGAGTACTAATTCAGGGTCGCTCCCTGTTGAATTGCCACATTAAATCCAAATGGAATCACTGTACTGCTGACTGTTTAAACTAATTTTTCTTTCACTGTGTGAAAGGGCCCCTACCAGCTGCCACGGTTTGGACTAGCCACTAGGCTTGGGTACCCAGGGACAGTAACTGGTAGGGATAGGCCTGTGCACAGAGCCATAGGTAGATAGTAAAGTGATAAGCTAATTAACCTGATTTCTCCTGTCCTTGTTATATCCCAAATAAATCAGAGCTGCTTGTTTCAGCAAAGTTATACTGCCTGAGGTATTTGTTCTATGTTAAAGTACTGTACTGTGATTGTTGCACTGTATCTTATTTCACAGGAGGTCCCAGTGCCGGAACTAGTCCTGGGGTAAGTGTATACTGTGAAGGTAATTTGATATATTGTGGGCCACTAGTGGGAAGAAAGGGGGTTGCAGTGTCCTAGAGGGCTGTGACCAAGTAAGTTTAATCTATTGCAACCCTGACCTCTGGGTGGAGGCACCCGCTATTGGATCCAGGCCTCTCAACCTGTTAGTGGCAAATCAGGCAGGGGTAGTAGCCCCTGGAGGCCATCTAGGGGTTACATCTTGAGGCTCACCGCTGGGATTGTGTGTCTCTAGTGGCCATATTTACGTAACCACTGTTAAGAAAAAAAATGGTACCCGACAGAAGTGGCTGTGCACCGGCTGGTGGAGTGGTGTACTTGGGGAGGAGATTGACCCCAAAAATGCTATGCTTATCCTGGACATTCTCTGTATCACACGGACACTGTACAGGGAGTACTTTTCCAAGGTGGAAGGTTTACAAACCCTGTGGTGGTGGGTCGGCATGCTAATCTGCTCACCCACACTTTCCTGGCCCTAGTAGAGTTTAAGGATCCCATAGATAGCTCCAAAGTGCCAAGACCATTACCCCAGAGGGAGCCCTCACTGCCTGGAGAGTGATAACTAAGGACAGTAAAGACCCAGGGGGAATGAGCCCCACCACTGTCTGAAACTTTGAGGAGAAATTTGCTAAAATGGTTGCTGGGGAAGGGAAAACTGTGGAGGACTTGAAGAAACTATTCTGCCCACTTGGGGTGTTCCTCCCCAACACCCTGTCCCGCTGCAGTGCCCGTGATGGTGGCTGAACCAATGCAGGCTCCTATTTCTGCACCTGCCATTAGTCACGACTCTATCAAGGTTGAGGATCTTTCTGGCACCTCTCCCACTCCCCAAGGGAGGATGACTGGGAGACCTGGATAGACTATGTTGCCCCCCAAGTGCTAGAATGGCAATGCTTGAAGCCGAAAAGCGAAAAGAGGGTTAGTGAGAGCCTCTGAGGTCCTGCCTTGGCTACCATCCGTGCTAAACGGGCCAGTAAATCCTTGAAGCGACTGCACAGGCCTATCTTGAGGCCTTGAGAATGTGTATGGGAGCCCAGATTCTGATGAGGACCTATGGTGGAGAGTAAGAAATGCACAACAAGTACCAAGGGAGTTGTTGTCTGTGATGTATCTCGGCTGGAAAAATTGTTGCAAGAATGCCCTCAGAAAGGGTAGTTTGCCAGCGATTGAACTGGACCGAACCAGACTGGACAGGATCCTTAAGTCTGCCCCTTCTCAGAACTGCTGTTGCTTCAGTTACGCCTGGCAAATCGACTGGAATCCCACCTGCTATGATGAGTTAATGAGAGAAATCTGAGAGTTGAGAAAAGGCGACCCTGGGAGGGACCTGCATCAATAGCTGCGGCCACGACCCGAGTGGACTGAGGGTGACCCATCAAGTGAAGTTCAGGGGCAGAGGTTGGCAGTCAATGAGTGCTCTGACAAGGAAAAAGATATGCCACAATGGGGTGAACTGTTGAGAGAACTGGAATCAAAACAGTCCTTTATGAAGGCCACGCCTGCAAGTACGGGCCTTGACCTATATCTGACTGCATCTGCTATGGGGGTGAGGGTACCACCCATGTATCTCCTCGCTGATAGTCTCTAACTCGATTCCTTGACCATGGAAGTGGAGAAACTGACGAGATGTCTCCAAATGCTTATCACGCCAAGAGACAGAGATGGCACCAAGGTTTCCAGTTAGTAATACCCGCCCTGGCTCCCAGTGTGGCACCTCGCCAGCTCAAACTCCAGAAAGTATGTTTTGCTATAATTGTGGGAAGGATGGGCACATGAAAAGGGAATTTTGGTCCCCAAAAGACACTGACAAAGTTGCATATAGGCTACAAGGAGAGCTTGAGAACAAATCAGTGGTTAAGAGGTGCACGTAAATGATCCCAATGAGGGCACCAAAATGCTAACTCACGCCTTTTGTGGCAAGGTCAGTTGCCCAGGCCCCCACTACCGCCTTCTCCAGACTGGTCCAGAATAGTGGGTCCCTCCATGGAGACCACTGTAAAGGTGGAATGGAGGTCTACCAGAGCTGTATTAGACAGTGGCTCCCAAGTGACAATTATGTTCCAGGATTGGTATCAGAAGCATTTGTCAGACGTACCCTTACAACCATTAGAAGGACTGCATGTGGGGGTGAATGAGAGAAGGCCTACCCTATTCCGGGTATATCTGAATTTGGCTGTCTTTCCCCACCTCCGTGGCTGGAGTGGCCAAACAAGTAGAGACCCTAGCCTTAGTGTGTCCCCCACTGGACTGTATGATGGTGTCCCTTTGTTGATTGGAACAAATGCTCATATGTTCGAAGGCTGGCAGTTGTGTTATGAAAAACAGGGTCAAAGACTAGTAGAGCTTTTAAGAGTTCCGCTTTAATTAAGAAGGCCTATGAGGCACAGAGAGATACTGAAAAATAGAACCAGAGGAACCGGTCGGAATTGTATGGAAGAAGGATCCTGAGTCTCTGATCCGCAGCTAAATGCCCAGTGTACCTTACTGGGAGAGGTCCGTTTTGAGTAAGGATGTTAAGAATAAATATTAATGTTGGATGCGATTCAGTTATGGAAATTGCCAGAGGGACTGCTGGGTCAAGCCTAGTATTTTGCCCGCTAGAGCCCATGCTTATGCCAGAAGGGTAATGGTCCAAGTTCATAATGTGTCTGAAAGAGACATTCGAGTAAATAGAGGTTGCATCCTGGCTAATGCATTGTGCAGACACTGCAGTGCTACCTAGCAGTGGAGTCAAGGAAGAATGACAGAGTAACGCCTGACTTGTTTGATTTCCTTGGATTCCGTTGCCGCTGAATGGAAAGTGAGGATCAGTGAGAAGCTTGCCCAGAGAGACCAGGTGTTTTCTTTTAAAGGAATGGGATGTAGGATGCGTGCAAGGAGCTGAGCACAATATCCGCTGCATGATTTAAAGACCATTTCGTGAGAGGTCTCGACGCCTGGCACCTGCTGACATAGATGATGTGAGACGGCATCTGTAAGAGATGTTAGCTGTTGTGTAATACAAGAATCCAGAAGCCTTATGCTTCCCCCATTGTGGTAGTGAGGAAAAGAATGGGACTGAGGATGTGTGTGGATTATCGCACTTGAACCGGGCGGACTATCTCTTGATCAGGTACACAATGCCCCGCATTCAGGATGCTTTGACTGCCTAAATGGGAGGAAGTGTTTCTGTGCTGGATCTCCGTGAGTGGGTACTACCAGATCCATGGCGCTCAGAGGACCATGAGAAGACAGCCTTTATCTGTCCGCTATTTCTATGAATTGATGAGGATGCCTCAAGGATTTCAGGTGCCCCAGCCACTTTCAACGATTGATGGAGTGTGCAGTGGGGGACATGAACTTACTAGAGTGCCTGGTATACCTAGATGATGTTATTGTGTTTGGCAGCTCACTGGGAGGAACATGAGAGCAGATTATTTAAGGTATTGGACCGACTGGAGGACTTTGGCCTTAAACTGTCCATTGATAAGGTCATTCTTTCAAACATCAGTAAAGTATTTGGGACACATAGTATCCAATCGAGGAATGGAGACCTCACCCATAGTAAGTTGGCCTGACCACCTGGCTACAGCCCAAAAATCTAAAAGAACTGCAAAGATTCCTGGATTCTGTGATTATTATCAGCTTTCGTCAAGGACTATTCTAAGAGTGATCCGCCTTTCCTTAACCTTACTCAGGGTAGTCTCCTAACCCCAAAAAATACCAAAAGTCAGCGTCCCTCAAGACTGAAAGAGTGTATTTTCATCCGGAGTGAAGTATTTGGGGTCTGGCTGACTCCTGATTGTGAGACTGCTTTTCTATGAGATCATATATCAACTTACCCATGCTCCAGTGCGTAGCCCTATGCCGATCCAAGAAAACCTTACGTCCCTGCACACTGATGCTAGCTTTACCGCATGAGGTTAGGGGCTGTGTTGTACTAAGAGCACGAGAATGGCCTGAGACCAGTGGCCTTGCCAGTAGAAGCCTGACCCCATCCGAAAAGAACTATCCCTGTGTGCAGTTAGAGTTCCTAGCTTTGAAGTGGGCTATTGTTGACTAATTCCATGAGTACTTGTATGGGCTAAAATACTAGTAAACCCAACTGACAACTAATCCTTTTGACCTATGTGCAGACCTCAACTAAGTTGGATGCCACTGGCTATAGGCTTTCTGCATTATCTACATATGACTATGCTCTCAGTACGAGCAGGTCTGAACCACATAGATACTGATGCTCTCTCCCGGAGAGCCTGTTCCCAGAATGATTGGAGTCCGATTGGCAGAACCTGACATTCGGGCACTCTGCCGGAAGTTTGACAGGAGGAACAAATGTCCACAGGACGAGTGGACTGCATGGTGGATTACTTGGGACCCTCTGAGAATTGCATACCTGCTGCTTGTGCTGCCACTTTTCTGCAATAGACATTGGTGCACTACTCAGCTGGACAACAGTATTTGGCGGAGCTCAATCCCAGCGATCCCATGATCAAAGCAGCCACTAGAAGCCCTCTATGCAGGAAAAGATGTGTCCAAATTACGCTCCACTGATTTGAGAACTGACTGTTATACAAAGAAGGTCCCTAAGTTGAAACTGATCAATAAAACTGTTATATAGAGAAACAGTAGACAGAGGGGACAAGTAGACAAACAACAACTAGTGCTGCCCACTGCCTTTCGAGACTCAGTACTGAGGTCCTTGCACAACCCATAGGCACCTTAGTATAGACAGAACACTTGACTTGGTGAGATCCAGATTCTATTGGCCTAAAGATGGCGTGCTGATGTTGGAGCAACACATTCGAACTTGTAATCGCTGCTTACAGAGGAAAGCTTTCCCCAGAGGCAGCCCCCCTTGTTAACATCACCACCAGTGCACCCATGGAGCTGGTCTGTCATTGATTTTCTGAGTTTGGAGTCAGATCAAAGAAATATCAGTAATGTGCTGGTGGTCACTGACCATTTCACGAGATATGTAAGCTTTCCCACCAAAGACCAGAAAGCATCCACTGTGGCCAAGTACTTGTAAAACTTTTTTGTTCACTATGGGGCTCCACAAAGAATCCATTCTGATCAAGGAGAGACTTTGAAGTCGTCTCATCAAAGAGATGCTTTCTCTGTGGGAGTGCGAAAGTCCAGAACCACTCCTTACCACCCCAGGGGAGACCCACAGCCTGAGACGTTTCAACCGCACTTTACTGAATACTGGGCACCCTGCACCCAAAGGACAAGCCTAGATGGAGCCAACAAATTAGCACTCTGGTACACATGCTTATAACTGCACCAAAGTGATGCCACTGGGTTTCTCCCCTACCGCCTGATGTTTGGAAGAAGCTTCGACTACCGGTAGATGTGTTTGGGGTCTCTCCTGATGGGGTTCAAAGCTGACAACTATTTACAGTATGTGCAAGTTAAAGGCCCAGCTAACTCATGCGTATAACTGGCTCAAACCATGGCTGCCAAAAAGAAATCTGGCCAACAAAGAAGGTATGATAAAAGGTGAAAGCACAGGAACTCCAGGAGGGGAGATCGGGTATTGCTAGAAATCTGGGACTGCATGGCAAACACAAGATTGCTGACAGATGGCACCATCTCCCTCACATTGTAGTGGGCAAACTAGATGATCTGCCAGTGTACAAAGTAAGGCCTGAGAATAATTCAAAAGATGTAAAAACAATGCATAGAAATCATTTACTGCCCATTGGACAAATCTTGATTGAGTCTGAGCCCCAGAAGATGCCCCCTCTGGACCAGTGACTAGAGCTGCTGCTAAGAAAAGATCAAGAAAGCCTGCACCTACAGAAGCAAAGTTAAGTGTTCCCTCCACAAGTCCCAGTTGAGCATGACTGTCAGTCCATATCAGAAGAAAGTGAGAGTGACTTTGAATACTATCCTTCTTACGAACTGAGTCAATTGTTTGAGGGCAATCCCTAGTCAATACTGGAGATGAAGCTGGGCCTTCTGGACTGTCTAAGCCCCAGCTTCGTCCCTGGAGCCAATGCTCCCAGAAAGTGAGGTGCAAAGCATCAGATCAGATGAAATGGAATCATTGTGCATGGTTGAACTGTTTGAGCTTTCAGGGAGAAAATGATGGATTGGGGCAGACTGGTGATACACCAGAACAAGAAGAGTATTTTGAGTGCCCTGACAGTCCACTGCCAGTGTCCGAAAGCTCTCCATGCGAAGCCAAATGTTGTGGACTCAGAAACTGTAACTCCTGGAGCTGAAAGTGCCCCAAGTTCTAGCCTCTCTACCCCCATGGAGACTCCTGACAAGTGAGGACAATGCTGAAAATGAGGCTCAGAGTGCAGAGACTGTAACAGTTCCCCTAGAAAGACTGGTCCGAGCTGTAAAGCCTGTGGTGCACCTCAGTTATGATTCACTTGGGAGGCCTGTGGACTTGCCTCTCAATGTTGTCCATAAAAGAGTGTATGTGTCCCCGAGCTCATTGCCCAAACTGAGCATCAGTGCTAACTCAAGTTACTTTGTGTTGCCCTCTAAGTATGATTGCCCTTGCCCCGTCCAGCCCCAAGGTAACTGATAGGAA
Organism: Neoceratodus forsteri; assembly: GCA_016271365.2. Classification (NCBI taxonomy): domain Eukaryota; kingdom Metazoa; phylum Chordata; order Ceratodontiformes; family Ceratodontidae; genus Neoceratodus; species Neoceratodus forsteri. The sequence continues at coordinate 1,076,905,804 of CM028131.1, forward strand.
GAGCCTCTCTTCAGGTTTCATGTACAAGAGGTAATAACTTGAGTTATGGTACAATGTGTGTAATACTGTGTAAAGAGTGACGTACTGCAATGTTTCAGAAATGTGTCTTGGTAAAATGATGTAATTGACTGATGATTACATGTGTGAGCCTAATGCAAATGTATATGTTTACCAGTTAGAAACGTATGAGGAGTACTTGCTTGCGTGGACGTCAAGCTTTCCCAAGGCCAGGAAGGGTGTAACCCCTGCAAATGGGGTTCTCCCAAAAGACTTCAGGATGTTGCTTGAATGCTCCAAGCCTGAATGGTGTTTCATGCTAAGCCATTTATCAGTGAGTGTTTTTAGAGCCTCTGGTACTGTCTCTTTAAGAGCTGTCTGCTTGCAGACATAATTAGTTTGTATGGGGGACTGTGTTTCTCTGTTTGAGTACCACTCGAGCTGCTGCCAATTCACTCCATTTTGCAGTCACTAGGGTGCAAAGGAACCTATCTGAAAGATGTAACTGTTTGCCAGAAATCATTTAGAGTAATAATGAAATTACAGTTTGTCTAACCTGCTTTCTTTGCAGTCAGAACTGTGTCTGCCTAGTTCCCATTCTGGTTTTGAACTGCTGAACTGGACCAATCAGTTAGGGGTAAGCTAGCTCTAAAATGGTGCCTTGGACGAATCAGAACTTGGACTCATAATCTGAGCCAGCCACAAGAGGATTGTATGGGCAGTGACTCTGGGAGATGTAGTTTAGACTTGGCGCCTTTTTGGACCAACAGCAGCAGTCTATTGTAGTGACAGCCAATCCAGTCAAGAACTGGGAGGAACTCAAAGGAAGTGCCGATTTTGTCTGTTGGAGTTTCAGTTTAGCTCTGGCAGTGAAGGGAAAGGAACCCTGTGCTCCTTCAGTGCACAGTTTAGTCAAAAATGTAAAGTCCAGAGTTCCGGTCTGCAGCTTGTGTAACTGCTTGTTAGGACTGAATCCGTCCTGTGAAGAGAATCAAAGGATATCTGAAGAGTAGAAACCAGGCTCACCCTGTAGAAGACTGGAGAAATTGCTGAATTGCACTCGATCTGTCAGGAACTGAATCTGCTGTGTGTTCTCCCGGGTATTGTGCAGTAATTGCGATCGGGATAGAGAAGCAGCCTACCTGGTACAGTACTTTCTTTTTTACCATATAAATGTGTGAAGAGTCTCGTGGAGCTCAAGAGTAGCCCTGCTGACGTTGAAGGACCCTATCTTGTTTGGAGGTCGTGAGTACTAATTCAGGATCGCCCTGTTGAATTGCCACATTAAATCCAAATGGAATCACTGTACTGCTGACTGTTTAAACTAATTTTCTTTTCACTGTGTGAAAGGGCCCCTACCAGCTGCCACGGTTTGGACTAGCCACTAGGGCTTAGGTACCCAGGGACAGTAACTGGTAGGGATAGGCCTAATGCACAGAGCCATAGTGGATAGTAAAGTGATAAGCTAATTAACCTGATTTCCCTGTCCTTGTTATATCCCCCTAAATAAATCAGAGCTGCTTTTGTTTCAGCAAAGTTATACTGCCTGAGGTATTTGTCTATGTTAAAGTACTGTACCTGTGATTGTTGCACTGTATCTTATTTCACAGGAGGTCTCAGTGCCGGAACTAGTCCTGGGGTAAGTGTATACTGTGAAGGTAATTCTGATATATTGTGTGGGCCACTAGTGGGAAGAAAGGGGGGTTGCAGTGTCCCAGAGGGCTATGACCAAGTAAGTTTAACTATTGCAAACCCTGACCTCTGGGTGGAGGCACCCGCCATTGGATCCAGGCCCCTCAACCTGTTAGTGGTAAATCAGGCAGGGGTAGTAGCCCCTGGGATAGCGCCATCTAGGGGTTACACTTGTTTTACAGGCGGTCCCCAGGGTCAAGCTAGAAGAACCAGTCCTGGTGGTAAGTGCAAACAGTGTGGGTAATTGCCTGATGAATAAGGATAATTGTGAAAGTGATAATTGTTTACTGTTCAGGCCACTAGAAGGAGAAAGGGGGGTTACAGTGATTGTCCAGAGGCCTATTGCCCGTCCAACAATCCTACCAATCCTGACCTCTGGGTGGAAGCGCACATATCAGAGCCTAGGCCCCTTAACTTACAACTAGCCAAGCAGGCAGGGGTAGTAGCCTTTGGGATGGCGCCACCTAGGGGTTACATATAGTTTTGTGTTTTATGTGTGCTGAAAGGCTCTGATTTGTGCACTGCTCTTGTGTTTGTGTTTGAGAGTGGCCAGGCTGTGCAGCAGCAGCACAAGTCTGGTCAGTATGGAGCCTAGTTTGTGTTTGCAAAATCTCTTTTCTTGACATGGGAATTAAATCAAATGGCAGGGACAAATGGTATTCAGAAGTTTTTCTTTGTACGTCTAACTCCTGAATATGTTTTCTTTTTCAGTAGTATTGACCCCTTGGTGGAGGCTTTTAAAAAGGGGCTAAACTATTTTCTTTTTCAGCAAGCTTTTGGTCAAACATCATAATATCATCAGCACATCTATCCGTAGCCTTTTTAGTTGTTTCAGTACAGCTGGTTTTTTTTTGTTTTTGTGCTCTGTTTTTGCATCCCAGCCTGTGGAACTCTCTCGGGCATCCTGCATTACCCCCGACTCTACCTCCATGCCTGAGAGGCCTCCTGAATCCCGGCACCAGCCCGGCTATCACCTCGGCTGAGCTCCCCCCGAGGTATCCACCCAGGGTGCTCTATCTGTAAATTCAGGCCGGGCTGAGGCGAGCCACTGGCATTGGAGTATGGTCGGGTGGATGCAGGTGCCGTCGCCTATCCACAAGCTGGGGTATTTTCTAGTTTCTCCCTCGTTATGCCCTCCCCCTCCCTGGTGGAGTCTCGACATGCAATGATGCCAGGGAACGTCTTGCCATGACTCGGCAACCCTCTACTTTTGGCCCTGAAGTGTTGCGGTACCTCCGGTCTCCACCAGAGGTCGCCGTGGTACTGGGAATAGTCCCTAGCGCCCCCCCCCTGAGGAAGGAGAGCTGTCCTCTGGATGCTCAATCATTCCTCTCCCCTGCCGACACCCGGCGATCCAGGCTCATTCAGGAACCCGAGTCGCCGGTGTGGCGCTAGGTGTGGTATCCAGCGCCTCAACGCTCAGCGTCACCGGGCCGGCCCAGTACAGCCGTTATTTATGGGTATTGTTAAACTATGTGTTTTATTTTGCAGTGTTTTATTTCTGGATGTTAATTATTTCTGTATTGTCATGTCTATTTTATATTTTATGTTGTTTTATTGTAATGGTGCCCTCAGCCTCAGGGGAAGGGTACCACAGAGAAATAAAATCTATTACTACAACTACTACCACCACCTACTGCTTTATAGATGGAGCAGGCCAGAATGGGCAGGATTTTAAAACTACACCCAAATCTGAAACACAAAAAAAAACCACAGAAACTTAGTTTCCTTCCTGTTTCAAAGTAGTTCACATATTTCTAGTTACCCAGACGCACATGTTAGAAGAGGAACTCTCAGAAGTTACATGTAAACTTTATTTAAAGCTGAGTACTCAAGTTAATTATGCAAAAGAGGGACATTGCTGCTGATAAGATGCAGTAGGCAATCTCACTCGTGGTTTGAGAATGGCATCAAGATCTCTCAGGGGGATTCCTGCAACTGTGGTGCTGGCACTGAATTTCATCTTCGGCCATCTTGCTTTGACAGAAACAGTACTGCCTGATATAGATAACCAGGACTTCATCAATGAATGTGTTCAAGCTCACAATACTTATCGTTCCCAGGTAGCTACACAAGCTAGCAATATGCTATACATGGTAAGAGCAACATTAAACATTACTGCAAAGCTGCAACAAGAATGTCTGCACAGGGTGTTGGCAAGAACTAGATAATCTGCTAGATAACCTGCTGATGTTTTAAAAAAATATTTTTTTCCATCAACAAAGATGGTGTAATTTAGTTTTCATGCCATCCTAAAGGGACACTGTCAACCATTTTTGCATCATATTATTTGTAGCTGAAAAACCACATTTTATGATTGTGTACCCTTTCTAAAACTCACTGATGTTACTGGTTGTTTCATGTGCTTCCTTTTTTGGTACAACTGAAATGCATGCCAATGCTGTAATTATACCCAAACTTGTTTTGTTCTAAATCCTTGAAATACTCTTACTGCATACTTCCTGAACTTTAAGAACGCTCCCGAAACGTGCAGCCACTCATGATGCATACGTCTTTTTCTCCTCCCTGGCTGTACTGTGTTCGGGGTGTTCTCAAGTCTAGAACAAACATTTGTCAATGCCGAACGTTGGTTGTTTGCTTAACGCTGGCACTTTCCTGAGCTCTCCCTTTATACCCTGCAGTGTACCTCAGCTGGTCCCATAGCCTTATGTACTTTCAAGGCAGCAACTTCTTTCAGTAACATCGATTTAAATCCCACCCTCCTAGCCACCCAGCAACTGCAATTTGTTTTGTGTTTTTTTTCTGCCGAAAAAACAAACTTTTAATGGGGAGCGGCACAACCCTCCCACCTCCACGCCCAGCCTCCATTTTATAAACTAATTTAAGTGAGAGGCAGTAGAGCCAAGAATACAGAGTAATCCCCCAAATTTAAGTGAGAGGCAGCAGCGCCAAGAATAGTGATCCCCTCAGCAACAACAAGCGATGACCTGACCACTCCATCCGTCCATCCATCATCCCCCCAGCACCTGGCACCCAGCAAGCAGCACCCAATTCTCCTTATTAGGAGAAGGGAATTGCTGCTGGCACCTGCCAGTCCAGCACAGCACAACCCTCCCATCTCCACTGCTGAGTGCCGGCTTCTAACGAATGAAACCGCACTGCTTGTTGCTATAGTACAGCCAGCAGATCACATTGAAAAAAAGGACATTAATGCATCAGTTAGGGTTTTTATTAAATCATCAAAAGCTGGGAAATTCGATGGTAGGGTTTCCACCCCTAACAGCCCCCCCACCCTCCACACATCAACAAGTCTTGGGGTGTGCCATGGGGTTGTCAGGCCCAACTCTCATCCCATTCAATGTGTAAACAAGCTGACATGGTACAGTATAGGAGAATGGGGTGAGAGTTAGGCTTGACAACCCCATGGCACACCCTGACGTCTGTTGGTGTGTGGAGGGTGGGGTGGTAGGGGTGAGAACCCTAACATTGAATTTCCCAGCTTTTGATGATTTAATAAAAACTCTAACTGCAAATTCAATGGACGCACATACATTGGGCATTTTCAGGAATTTTTTACCAAATTTTCAACATGGCCTTTTGGGGACCCCACATCATGAACACTGGCACTGTAATTTCGTTAATCTGTCCCGAAAGTTGATTTTGCAAAGTGGCCGCGCCATTCTGTGCAAATGGTGCAAAAACATGTTTTGGTCAGGATTAGAAAAATGACAGCTGTATACTGTTCATAAGGAGGTGTGAAAATGGCAATGTTGAAAATCTGGAGTAAAAATATGAAAAATTATCGAAGTTATGCGTGTGCGTAGAACCTGCGCAATGCACGTTCATAACACAATCATTTTTTGGAATTATTTCACCAGATTTTCAACATGGGCTTTTTGAGACTTCCTCTCATGAACTCTGGCACAGTGATTTCATTAATCTGTCCTGAAAGTTGATTTTGCACAGCAACCACGCCATTCTGCGCCACAGGTGCGAAAACATGTTTTGGCAGCATGTTAAAAATGATAGCTGTACTGTTCATGAAGAGGTATGACAAAAATGTCAATGTTGAAAATCTGGAGTGAAAATATTAAAAATTGTAGAAACTGTGCAATGCACGCTGGTAACGCAGTCATTTTTGGAACTTTTTGCACTAAATTTTCAACATGGGGTTCTTGGGACCCCACCTCATGAATACTGGTACTGTCATTTCGTTAATCAGTCCCAAAAGGTGACCACAAAATTACCTTTCAGGACTGATTAATGAGATGACAGTGCCAGTGTTCATGAGGTGGGGTCTCAAGAACCCCATGTTGAAAATTTGGGATCAAAATTCTTAAAAATGGCTGAGATGTCTACACAAATAGAAAACCCTATTGATGGCCATTATATGGCTTACCTTGATTACTTCAGGTCACGGTTCGCCTTTGAAGAGTGCAGACGTGTCCCAGTCCAGAGACGATTGCAGCCACTGACTACAGAGGGTAAGTATTGGGTAAAGGGGAGCATGGAGGTGGGTGTGCAGAGGAGGTGGGGATGGGGACATGGGGAGATGACAAGGGACCGTTTTCTTTTCCAGGTTAAAAAACACATTGGGGGACTGTTTTCATTTTACAGGTACATTATACATTTGGGGACACTGGGAGTGGTCTACCCAGTGCCCCACGCTGTCAGGGGGGGGGCTAAGGCCAACACACTGATAGGGCACCCTGCTGTTGGCAAACATAGCGGAAAAATGGCAACACTGCTGGGGGCATACTGGGAACACTGAGAGTGGGCTCCCCAGTGTTCCACAACAATAATATGTTGATTTTATACACAACTGGGAACACTGGGAGTGGGCTACCCAGTGTCCCACACTGATGGGGATGGGGACCTGTTTTTGTTGGTCTGGGGGAGGAGATTTTTTTTTTTTGGAAGCCCAATTAGGTGAGACTTCTCCTTTCACTCCACAAGCCAATCAGCTGTTTATTGATGTGGGCTTCATGCAAATCAAAGGACTGAAGCCCTCTCTGATTGGAGTGGCTTTAATCCTTTGAAGTGCATGACTGTTCAGCCAGACTAGCAGAGAGCTGCATCAGGATCACACCAAGTGGTAATTGGTACCAACTGCTGAGCCCATTACACGCCCCTGGTTTTGTGTACTGCAATGGGCTCAGTAGCGACACACACCCAAAATCCCATATTACAACAATATGCCGGTTTGTGCATGCGTGCACCCAATGTAAAAAATGAAGTGGGGGTTGATAAAGTACTGTAAATAAACACAGTTCTGTGTGGTAACACCAGAATGGTGGGCTGTCTGTTTTTAAGTTTTAAAAGGAAAAAAGGAAACAGAATCAAACTATTAGCTATATGAGCAATCTCTACAGAATGTAACCAATTATAGTGTGTGTGTTTTTAAATAAGGACACTGTGCAGCCTAAAAGGGTTGACAGTGTCCCTTTAAAGAAAAACCTACCTAACATACTGCTTAATTTGGGGGGGTAGATAAGTATTCAGCCTTGATTCATTTTGTTGTATTTTTAACACAGCATGTGTCTAACCGTAATATGGTTTCAAGGGTGGCACTTTCATGTAGGATGGCTAATTGTGACTAACAGCTCAAAACAATAGACTACACTGCCTGCCCATCGGTTCCATTTACTTATAAATACATTACAAGTCACACTGTAATGGGGGTGGGGAGACTATTTGGCAGATGTTGAAGGCTCATTTGTACCTAGCTGATGAGCTATGTGGTATTTTATGACTGTTTTGGACTAAAAGATGGTCACATTATGATTGCAAGTGGCAGACATGGTGTTTTTTTCACCACTTAATATGGGACAATAACTTTCACTTTGAAATTGAAAATAAGTTGATGAAGTAGTTGTCTGGCCTATCTTTCATGACCGATTCACTAAAATTTTCATGAGTATATTGCTCACCAGAGTATTATTTAAATGTTCTTAGTTTTTATAGGAGAAATGGAGGGGCCATCACTGTGGCATAGGACTGGGTATTACAATGTGCACGAAGTGCATGTTACAATTTCATGCAGTGCCATGGTTTCACCAACCAACACAAGAACTGCAGATTTGGATTGTGCAGCTGTCATATGGGGGCATCCCTCTATGTTGGGGCACAACAAGGGGGGGTTAACAGAGGTATAGCTCCCTCCAAAAATTAAGTAGCGCTGTGACAGTCTGCAGAAAGTTATGAGGCTCGGGAGTCGGACTCCTAAGACCACACCGTGCATGTGCAAGTGCTTTTTTTTTAACTTACATGCCTGCGCAGCAGAGAAGTGGTGGCCGCTCACCTCAGGAGGTCACTGGAGAGTTGGGTGACAGAGATGTGGCTGTGTGCTGGTGCTGTCTGTCAGATAGTCATCACGGGTACACTGAACTGCAGGTCAGGTAATCCAGTACACGAGTGTGTGACCAGATCCTGCCGCACAATGACCTGTTAACATGACTGACAGCTGGGTGGCCCAATTACAGGTTGCTTAGCAACCATGACAACCTCCAATAGTCTGTACCCTACTTCCTCTATCCCCTCCAATGTACAGCAGGTAGTCAGATCATATCTGATCTGACTGGGGACAGGACGGTCATATGTGTGCTGTGTTTGTCCATGAATAGGGATTTCAATTTTGTCAAAAATACCATAGATTGTTAAAAAGTTCTTTTAAGAGCTAGTTGGAGTAGTTGCTTGCTACTGCTAGTTATTTTTTACTCTATTTGCCCCAAAAGTCGTCCTTACAACAACAGACCAGACAAAAGATTCTGTCAGAGCTAGGGAGAGAGCTGAGCTGGTGCTGGAGTGGAGGAAGGGAGGGAGGGAGCATTGTGACTTGCTTGCAAGTTATTACTAGGAGGAGCAAACAAAACACATACTCAGTATACTGTGAAGTGAAATTGATGTTTTAGACCCTATAAATGAAACTTTCATTCCAAATTGGTGTTTCTGAGTAAAAAAAGACAAAGCATTAGTTTTTGAAAAGCTAATGATCCACTCTGCAGAGTTTTGTGTGGTGTGTTGTGAACAGACATTCTCAATAAAACAGCTACTGATCAGACCCCACAACACTCTTGTTTTCTTTGCACTGCAACTTCTACTGAACAAAAATAAAAAAAACAACCCCCCCCCAAAAAAAAAAAAACAGAAGAGAGTCAGAGAGGGAAGGAGAGAGCTGGGCTTGTGCTGAGGAAGGAGCGAGCTGAAGAGAAAAAATTATTGTCATCATCACAACTACCTATTCCACAGCCATGGCACTCTTGTCCTGGCACTCGAACTAGAAATAAAAATTCAGGAGAGAGTCTCAAACTTCTACTACTATGATGACTGAAAAGGATGAGACTGGCTAAAGTAAACAAAAGCGGCAAAAGGTGTCTGACTTTTTTGACAAAATCAAGCCAGCCACCTCGCCTGCTTCATTAACCTGTAGCCGGCAGGAGTCTCCCTCTGGAGCACTGCCTTCATCTTCAGTCATGCTGGCTGAGTGTCAAAACACACCTCAAAACTGTGAGTACGATATGGAGTCAACACCATCAGCACAGACTCACCATTGCAAAAGTCTGACCACTGTGATACTGGCAGACTTATGAATCTGCCATCAAAATGTCCATCAAGTATTACTGATGAGGTTCACTACAAACGTCTTCATTCTTGTTGGGTGCCACAAGAATGGCACTAGGTTAGAAGAGTGTTGTCAATAACAGCGCCATCTAGAACAGCACTGTATTGACAGCACTCTCCACTACAGTGGCAATACTGAATGCCGCTAGAAAACACAGTGTGAATGGTAGCAGTCGGATGACTGCTACCATCCTACAATAAATAGAAATACAACTTTGTTTTCTTGTGGGGGCTCTGCCCCCACAACCTCCAATCCCCACCACACCCCATGTACTTAAAGACCCTTAGTCTGAGGGGAGGATCGGGGAAAATGTTATTTGTGGGGCCAAGGAATTGCTGTTTCCATGGCCCCTTAAAAAAAATACAAGTTCCTGTAGTTTCTAAAATGTTTAGGGGAGACCAGGATTAGAACCCTGGTCTCCCAGTCTGTCCTGACTGAGCTGCTGCCTCAACTTGGTCTGTCTTGGGGGTAGCTTGCTAAGTGATTTCACTTTTCTCAGTCTTGACCTCCTCTTGTAAGCAGTGAATAGCAACAGGGGTAGTGGTAGCTGGCAGACACTATTCTACCCCTAACACTATTCCTGCTGGCACTGTCCTGACTGTGCGGTTTATACTGCACAGTTCAGGAAGTGCTATTCAACCAGATACCCACAAGAATTGTATAATTTTCCTTCTGTACAATAAGGGAAACAAACACGTTGTTTTCAATTTTCCTGGTTGGAAACATACCTGTGGTTAGCATACAGTTCTGAAGTTGAGGGTGTCCTTTGTAAGTTTTGTGTTCTTTTTGCAAATACTGAAGTGGGACATGGAAAGCATCAAAATGCAGGACAACTTGTTACAGAACCTCTCATTAAATGGAAAGACACTCTTGACAAGTTTTGATCACATGCACTGTCTAAGTACCACCAAGATAGTATGAGTGCAGCATCAGATTTCTCTGTATATTATGAGGGAAAAAAGCGTATGTTGTAGATATGATGAATTCTTACACGGAAAAAAGAATACTAGAAACCTGAAGAATAATTTTCTGTGCTAAGCAAGAATTACCACTACAGGGTCACCGTGACAACGAAACACTGCTTAATCTTGATGAACCAGAAGATAATCATGGTAATGTTCATGCAGCATTGAGATTACGTTTACAAGCAGGTGATGATGTTAGAATCATAGACTCATGGAACTTGATGGCAGAAAAGAACCCCTTGGCCCATCGAGTCTTCCCCTTACCCCCCTGCTAACCTTGAGCACCCCTGCTCCCTTGTAATCCCTTATGACTGTCCCATGCCCTCTTGAAGCCCATTACAGTCTCAGTCCCCATCACCTCCTCTGGAAGCCCATTCCAGGCATCCACCACCCTCTCAGTGAAGAATTTCCCCCTTGTGTTACTTCTGAAGTGCCCCCCCCAATGTATCAGGCCATGCCCCCTTGTAATGGTGCCCTCCCTCATGTGGAGTAATCACCTGGGTCCACTTGTTTATCCTTTTGATGTATCTGAAGGTCTCTGTCATGTCCCCTCTCTCCCTTCTGGTCTTTCCAATGTGTAGAGCCCCAACACCTTACATCTCTGTTCGTATGGTATGTCCTTCATCCCTTGCACCATCTTGGTCGCTCTTCTCTGAACCCTTTCAATTAAGTCAATGTCTTTGCACAAGTAAGGCCTCCAAAACTGGACTCCATACTCAAGGTATGGTCTCGCCATGGCTTGATTCAGGGGCGCCAGGACTTCCCTTCCCTTGCTAGTGATTCCCCTGCCTATAGTTGCCAGCATCCCATAAGCTTTCCCCACTGCCCTTGTACACTGCTTCCCCACCTTGAGGTCACTGGAGACTACTACCCCTAGATCCCTCTCCTGTTCTGTAGCCCTGACTACCCCCCGAGTGTGTATCCTGTCCTCTGGTTTCTGTGCCCCAGGTGCATGACTGCACACTTCTTGATGTTGAATTTTAGTTGCCAGGTCTCCGCCCACCCCTCCAGCATCTTCAGGTCCTGTCTCATGTCTTCAACCATCCTTTCAGTGTCAACCCTGTTGCAAATTTTCATATTGTCTGCAAAGAGGGTCACACGTCCCTTCAATCCATCCACTGTGTCTCATATATAGATACTGAATAGGAGTTGCCCCAGCACTGACCCCTGGGGTACCCCACTTGTCACCCGCCTGGACTTTGAGTGCTCCCCATTTACTTCCACCCTTTGGCTTCTATCCTCCAGTTAGTTGTCTACCCATCTAGTTATTTTGTCCCCATCCCATACTTTCCAGCTTGTTGACCAGCCTTCTGTGGGGTACAGTGTCGAAGACCTTGCTGAAGTCCAGATAGGCCACATCCACCACACCTTTCCGGTTGATTACCTGCATCACCCAGTCAAAGAATTTGATTACATTAGTCTGGCATGACTTCCCTCTAGTGAACCCATGCTGGTTGTTGTCCAGCAGCCCATTCACCTCCAGGTACTCCTTTTCCCTTTCCCTGATGAGTGCCTCTATGACCTTCCTCACCACTGCAGTGAGGCTGACTGGGTGGTAGTTCTCCCTTATCTCTCTGCCCCCCCTTGTGAATCAGCACAACATTTACCTACTTCCAGTCCTCCGGCATCCTCCTGGTGTCTAAAGACAGGTTGAACAGTCTCGCCAGTGGGGCAGCCAACTCCTCTCTCAGTTCCCTGATCACTCTCAGGTGCAGCCCGTCTGGCCACATGGCCTTGTCCACCTTTACCCTGCCCAGTTCCTCTCTAACTCTTTCCATACTGAAGGGTCTTGTTTCCATCCCTATGCCTCCCCTTCTCAACTCTGGCCCACTGCTCTCCTCCTCCTTCATAAATACCAAGCAGAAGTACCTATTTAACTCTTCCACTTTCTCCCAGTTCTCCTCTAACGGTTCCCCTCCTTCACCCCTAAGCGTTACAATCCTTTGGCCAGTCTTCCTCCTATCTCTCACATATCTAAAACATGTTTTATTACCACTCTTGGCCAGCTTCACTATCCTTTCTTCCGCTTCGGCCTTTGCCCCCTAACTTCTTCCTAGCTACCCTTCTCGTTTCCCTGTAAACCTCCCTGTCCTCTGCCTTCTGCATTCTTTTGTATTTTCTAGATGCCCTCCTCCTGCTCCCAACCACCCATGCTACATCCCTATTGAACCAAAGTGGCCTCCTGCTTCTTGTGCCCTTCCTAACTCTCCTAATGCATGTCACAACCCCACTCAGCAGGTCAGGCCCTCTGCTCCCACAGTACCAAACTCTGAGCGCAGTATTGTGAACAGGGTAACAGAACAGGGTAACCCTACTGTCTGTTTGTGGGTCTGAATCACCTTTAGTCTCAAGTTCTGGAGGGATTCAAACTGTGAACCTCTACCCAACTGTACAGGCTCAGATAATTCTGCTCTTCAAGGAATGCCAGATATCTTTCACCTACGGGCACCTAACCAGGTATACAAAATGAACCCTTAAAATCTCTATGAAAGATCTTAGATAAATTCTTACCTTTTCCCAGTTTGGTATACCATTAAGCTTATGAACAGTGTAGTCAAAATCTTAACCAACCATGCACCATAGGCAAAAAGGAAGGACTTGGAAGACACAGGCAGTCTCTTTAAAATAAGAGGTTTTCTTAAAATGAATAAAATATGTAAAATGTAACCACAGAACAATGTATCACAAAACATACAATCACTTAAAAGAACAAGGTAAAATACAAACATAAACTCCTACCACAATACACTTAGACTTGTGTATCTAATGTATACCTTCTTACAGTGCTTTAGTTGGCTGATGTTTCAAGAGAGTCCAAACAGGAATGTGTGAGTTGAAAAACACAGAATACAATTTAAAATGCTGTGTTTCAACCTCTTCCATGAGGTCATCTAGCTCCTCCTTCCAGAATATAAAAATTATATAAAACAGAATGTCCAATCAAGAGGTATATTAAATACTGTGAGTTCAGCAAAACTCATTTCCCAAATTATGACACTCTTAATTAAGTCTGTGATTTTCCAGTTCCTTCTTTGATCTATGAGCAGTTTCCTGCTTTTCAAAGACATCACAGGACTTTTAGCACCATAGTGCTAGAACCTGTTTTCTTTCTCTAAACATCATTAAAGTTTATGTGTCTATCCTGGCAACTGGTGAGCTCTAATTATGTCAGGGAAACAGAAGATCCTTAATTATGTCTCTCTAGCTTTCAGGTTAATATCCTGTAGTTAGAACCTTGGTGGGGGGGGGCATTCCATAGGCTGTTTCATGAGAGACACTCAATAACGCACTTTTATATTACAAAATCATAGAGCAATCATAACCAGCTGGCCAAGTGTCACAGTCCTCCCCACCTAGACTGAATTTGGGGGCTCTATCCCCTGCATGGGATGAGCTTTCCAAATCAGTTCAATCTTCATAGACATGAGACAAGCCATCTGAGTTCTGATTGATCACTCCAGCCATATGTAAGATTGTCATGTCATACCCTTGCAAAGCAAGATTCCATCTTAACGGTCTACCATTAGTTTTTCCCATTTGCATCAGCAAACCAGGGGGTTGTGGTCAGATTGTACCAGAAAATGCTGCCCATATAAGTATGTCTCTAACTTCTTTAGGGCCCACACTATGGCAAGACACTCTTTCCACAGTAGAGTATGCCTGCTCCCTGGGAAGTAACTTTTACCAGGTACACTACTGGGTGATCTTTCCTTTGGTTGGATGTCTGACTCAGTACTGCCCCAATACCCATGTCTGAGGCATCAGTCTGAACTATAAAGGTTTGCTATAGTCAGGACTTGTCAATACAGGAGCACTGCACAGTGCCTCCTTCAGTCTGGTAAAGGCTTCTTCACAGGCTGGTCCCCAGGTAATTTTCTTTGGCATCCTTTTCTTTACCAGGTCAGATGGGGAGCAGCCAGGGCACTGTAATTGGGTACAAATTTTCTATAGTACCCTGCTGTTCCTAGAAAACTCCTGACCTGCTGCTGCGTTTCTGGTCTGGGCCATACCTGGATCACCTCTATTTTTATTTGGTTAGGATGGAGCTGTCCCCAGCCTACCACATGCCCAAGGTATGCCACTTCTCCCATGGCCACCTGGCACTTCTCAGCTTTGACAGTAAGCCTGGCCCTCTGTATCCTGCCCAGCACTTCCCTAAGGTGGGATAGGTGCTCCTCCCAGCTGGCACTAAAGATGGCAATGTCATCCAGGTATGCCACGGCTTACTCCTCAGCACCATTTAACACCTGGTTCGCCAACCTTAGGAAAGTGGCCAGGGTGTTCTTCATTCTGAAAAGCATTACTTTAAATTCAAATAAGCCTATTGGAGTGATGAAGGCCGAACTCTCCCTAGCTCTGTCTGTTAACTCTGCCTGCCAATACCCCTTAGTCAGGTCAATAGTCGTAAGGTAAGTCACCCCTCTCAACTTGTCCAGGAGTTCATCCATCTGGGGCATCGGGTGGGCATCTGACTTTGTGACTGCATTCAGTCCATGATAGTTCACACAGAAATGAGTAGAGCCATCTGGCTTGGGCACAAGGACTATGGGTGAGGCCCAGGGGCTGTGGGATCTCTGAATTACCCCTAAATCCAGCATCTCCTCCACTTCCCTCCTAATGTCCTTTTCGACAGCCTCTGTCACCTGATATGCTGTCCACTGTATGGGCATCTGTGTCCCTGTCTCCACATCATGTGTCACTAAGGGGGTTAGTCCAGGCTTGGTGCTAAACAGGGAGGCAAGGTCTGCTAAAACCTCCCTTGCTTCCTGGATCTTGTCTGGGGCCAGATGGGGAGACAATTTTACTGCCTTCACAGAGGACTCCCACTTGCTTTCTTCCAGCAAGTCCAGAAGGGGGTCTCCTTCATCCGTCCCCCTCCCCAAGACTACACACTGCAAACACCATGTCAGCCCTATTAGCATATGGCTTCATCATGTTGACATGGTACATCCTTTGTCTGTCTCCTGTCAGGTAACTCTATAATATAGTTCACATCATTTACCTTCCTAACTACTTTGTACGGTCCTGCCCACTCAGCCTGCACCTTGTCTTTCCGGACCAGAATAAGGACCATGACTTCCTTACCCGCCATGTATAAGCAAGCTCTGGCTCTGTGGTCATACCACACTTTTTGTTTCTGTTGGGCAGCTGCCAGGTTGCTTTGGGCTGTCCCCATAAGTGCCTTCAGCCTTTCCCTAAACCTAAGGATGTAATCCACTATGGGAGTTCCTTGGGTGGCATGCTTGCCTTCCCAGTCCTCCCGGATGAAGTCTAGGGGCCCACTTACCCAGCATCCATATAAGAGTTCGAAAGGTGAAAAGCCTGTCAAGTTTTGGGGCACCTCCCTTATGCAAACAACAAGTGAGGAAGGTATTTCTCCCAGTCCCTCCCATGCTGTTCAGCACACACCTGGAACATTGACTTCAGGGTACCATTAAATCTTTCCACAAGCCCATTGGCTTGTGGGTGATACGGTGTTGTGCATCTCTGCACCACCCCACACTTCTCCCACAAACATTTCATCAGGTCCGACATGAAGAAACCCCCTCGATCAGTGATAACCTGCTGCGGAAACCCAACATGGGAGAAAATCCCAAGTAAGGCATCTGCCACTGTGTCTGTCCTCAGTGAGGTTAGGGTGACTGCCTCTGGGTACCAGGTGGCATAATCTACCACAGTCAGGATGAATCTCTTCCCTGAGGAGCTAGGGGTATTTAAAGGCCCCACAATATCCATTCCCATCCTCTGGAATGGCTCCTCCACTATGGGCAATGGAATTAGGGCAGTTTGGGATTTCTTACCCGCCTTCCCTATTTCTTGGCACCCGGTGACAAGACCTGCAATATTCCTTTACCTGCTGGGTGAAATTGGGCCAATAGAAATTCTGGGGCAACTGCTGCATAGTGCGCGCCATTCCCAGATGACCAGACAAGGGAATATCATGTGCAATCTTGAGCAACTGCTCACGATACCCCTGGGGAATGACAAGCTGCCTGCCTAGCACCCCTCCCTCTGTCTGCACAGCTTGAGTATACATCACTCCATTTTCCCAATAAACCTTATGTTTACCGTCACCTCCTTGTGCTCCATCAGTCTGCCCAAGCCCTCAGCTTCTCTAGACTAGTGTCACTTTTCTGAGCAGCTGCAAATTCCTTACACATTCCCAAGGTATGGGACAGGTCCCCCTTCAGTCTCTAAACTAGGGTCCCTAGCTCTAGCATCAGGGCACTCAGGATCACTGTCATCCCTAATCCTCTGACCATGGGTCATCTCTCCCTCTTCAGAGTAACCCTCCTTAGCTGTGTGGTTAACTGCTACTGGGAAATTTCTACCCCCTTTTCATTAGTCTCCATATCAGGAGACAGGCTGGGGAACCAGCTTCCCAGTGATTTCCACAATGGCTTCTGTAGGGTTCAGGGAACTACAATTTTCCCTTGCCGCTTGGCTACAGGTAACTGCACACAGCATCCCCTGTTGGAGAGTGTTGCCAAGTATGATGTCCACTGCTAATGTTTTGGCTACAGCCACCTGTTGCACAGTTCCCCCATTTCACCCCAGTCTAGAAGAACACTAGTGACGGGCAGTGTTTTCTCCCCACCAGTAAAGTCTTGTACAGTGACATATTTATTGGGTATAAGCTGACCAGGTTGTACCAGATCCCCTTTTACCAATGTCAGGGATGCTCCGGTTCCCTTAACCCTTGCATTTGTACACCATTCACCATGAGTGGGTGCATGTGTTCCCTCATGTTCACAGGCATGCCTCCAGGGACACACAAACAACCCACTTCTTTCCTAGCCCCCAGTTGTGTATTGCTCACCCTTTTGGGACACTGTCTGGCAATATGCCCAGTTTCTTTACACAACCAACATTCATTTTGTTTCTCAGAGAAATCTTTTCTCTGAAACCTGGGGCTAACTGGTTTTGGTGGAGGCAGTGAGGGTTTTAGCTGCCCTGAAGGCACGCTTTTCCCTTTCTGCACTGCCACGCTCATCCCATTCACTCTCAGAGTAGGTCTGCTCTTGGCACAGTGGTCCGAGATTTCAGCAGCCTCTTGCACTGTTTTGGGATCTCGGTCCTCCAGCCAGGTTTTCAGCTCTGCTGGGCATGCCCAGAAAAACTGTTCTAAAAGAATCACATTTTCAGTTTTATCTACAGAGTTTGCTTCAATTTATTCCCACCAACATTTTAAAAACTGATGTTGTTTCATGGCTAGCTCCTCATAGCTCATGTCAGGGCTTCTTCTGAGATTGTGGAATTTAGCTCTGTATGATTAGCAGTTAATTCAAATTTTTTTAACAGTGCAGCTTTAAGTTTGCTGTAATCGTTACTGTCCTCATTGTCCATTTGACCCAATGCATTCCGAGCTTTCACGGTAAGTAGCAGGGATAGCTAGAAGCTCCAGGACTCCCTAGGAATTTTAGCCTGAATGCAAACCTTTTCAAAGGAATTTAAAAAGGCATCCATATCCTCCCCCTCTTTATCAATTTGGAATTCAATTTGTAACCCAGTTCTATAGTTCCAGTTAAACCCAAGCCACTTACCTGCTCTGGTGCTGGTGGTTGGAGTTGTAGCATCTCCAGTTCATGTCACCTCTGTTGCTCATGCTCCTGACGGTCCACCTCTCGCTGTTCATGGTCCCTCTTCTCCTCTGCAGCTTGCTGTTCTTGCTCCCTCTTCTCTGCAGCTCACTGTTCTCGCTTCTCTTCTCTCTGGAACTCCAGCTCCATTCTGCGCAACTCGATCTGCAGCCTGAGTACTTCTGACTCCAGAATGCTGGTGACCTTCCCATGCTGCTGTGGCCCTTTGCTGGCACTGGCTCTGCTGCCCTCCTCATCAGATCTGGACACTGCACTGGCCACTAGCCCTTCCACACTCAAGGTTCGGTCCCTTACAGTCATTGTCTGTGACTCGATGCTCTGGGTATCTGCTATCATCAGGGCATCCATGAGGTCCTGCTTAATGGCTTTCACCTCATACAGGACTCCTCTGTCCCTGCACAACTGCTTTAAGTAGTCTACAGTGTGCCTGCTGTTGTTGGAAGCCATCTTTTTCCCTAACTACGGCTACTCTAATTTGCACTTTAGAAAAAAAAAATAAAACAGGTAGGAACTTGACTGTAAGCCAAATGATATAGTTCTGCTTCATTTTTTTTTTAAATCCCTGCCTTGGTTTGCAAGTGAGCTGACGGTATTAAGCTGACACACTGAACAATAAATGCTAGTATTAATAAAATTGTGCACACTGCTGCCAACCAAACTGTCATAACCCCACTCAGCAGTTCAGGCCCTCTGCTCCCACAGTGCTAACCTCTGAGTGCAGTATTGTGAACAGGGTAACCCTCCTGTCTGTTTTGTGGGTCTTAATCACCTTTGGTCTCAAGTTCTGGAGGGATTCAAACTGTGAACCTCTTGCTAGCGTACCCAACTGTACAGGCTCAGATAATTCTGCTTTTCAGGGAATACCAGATACCTTTTGCCTACAGGCACCTAACCAGGTATACACAATGAACCCTTAACATCTGTATGAAAGACCTTAGATAAATTCTTACCTTTTCCCAGTTTGGTATACATTAAGCTTATGAACAGTGTTGTCAAAATCTTAACCATCCATGCATCACAGGCAAAGAGGAAGGACTTGGAAGACGCAGGCAGTCTCTTTAAAATAAGAGGTTTTACTTAAAATGAATAAAATATGTAAAATATAAAATGTAACCACAGAACAATATTTCGCAAAACACACAATCACTAAAAAGAACAAGGTAAAATATGAACATAAACTCCTACCACAATACACTTAGACTTGTCTATCTAATGTATACCTTCTTACAGTGCTTTAGTTAGCTGATGTTTCTAGAGAGTCCAAACAGGAAAGTGTCAGTTGAAAAACACAGAATACAATTTAAAATGCTGTGTTTCAACCCCTTCCATGAGGCCATCTAGCTCCTCCTTCCAGAATATAAAAATTATGCAAAACAGGATGTCCAGTCAAGAGGTATATTAAATACTGTGAGTTCAGCAAAACTCATTTCCCAAATTATGGCACTCTTAATTAAGTCTGTGATTTTCCCGCTCCTTCTTTGATCTATGAGCAGTTTCCTGCTTTTCAAAGACATCACAAGACTTTTAGCACCATAGTGATAGAACCTTTTTTCTTCCTCTAAACATCATAAAGGTTTATGATGTCTATCCTTGCAACTGATGAGCTCTAAATATGTCAGGGAAACAGGAGATCCTTAATTGTGTTTCTCTAGCTTTCAGGGTAATATCCTGTAGCTGAAACCTTTGGGGGGGGGGGTCATCCCACAGGCTGTCTCATGAGAGACACTTAATAACACATTTTTATATTACAAAGTCATAGAGCAATCATAACCAGCTGGCCAAGTGTCACAATGTACACCTGTGTAGCTTCCGTAACCCAGTCTCTAATAGCTCCCTTTAACTCCTCCACTTTATTTACCTCATCCCTTCCATCGCCTCCCTCACTAATCTTCTCATTTTCTTGAAGTCTGCTTGCCTGAAGTCCAGCACCACTGTGCTGGCTCAGTACACCCCCCTTCCTGCCCTCACCTTAAACCTGATGGTCCTTTGGTTGTTATTCCCCAACTCCTCCCCCACCACCACCTCCCCTACATTCTCCCCATTAGTCAGGACCATATCCAGTTGGTTGCTCCCCCAGTTGATTCTCTGACCAGTTGTTGAAGGAACACCCCTTGCAGCACCTCCAGAAACTCCCTGCTTCTGGTCAAAGCTGCGTCTGGGATGGTTCAGTCAACATCTGGGAGGTTCAGGTCTCCCACCAGTAGCGTTTCCTCCTTGAGAGCCATCCTCACAATGTCCTGCAACATCATCTGTCCTGTTCTTCCCCTTGCGTGGGTGGTCTCTACACAACTTCAAGTCTCAAGAATTCCCCTGTATGTCTGCCTAGCATCACCCAGAGGAGTTCATTTTCCCCATTGCCCTTATGTCTTCCCTGATGTATAAGGTGACCCTTTCCCCCATTTTTGTCCCTCCTGTCCTTTCTAAACAGACTGAATCCAGGAATAGCAGTCTCCCACATGTGAAATTCCATCCACCATGTCTCTGTGATCACGATTATGTCCAGCCTGTCATGCACAATGATGTTCTCGCTAACCATATGAAAATGTGTGGTGGCAACGCAACTTACATAAGCTGGAAAATCCAGAATGAAATCATTAATGCAAGCAGCATCCTGATGCAACAAGGACTTGTAAAACATGTAAACAATGCAGGAGTTTTCTCAGTTCTTACAGATGGTACGACTGACAGTGCTACAGTGGAACAATTGTCAATAATTGTCCGGTTCATGGAGAACAACTGTATTCACAAACAGTTTCTAGAATTTGAACAAGTTACTAATGGAACAGGATAAGGAATTGGTCAGAAAATAATACAAAGCATAGAGCAGTATGGTCTCAATATTGAGAAGATGCATAGCCAAGGATACAACGGTTGTGTGACAATGAGAAGTACTGCAAAAGGTGCACAAGCAGTAGTTGCAACAAGAATAACGAAATGCAAGGGGAAGAACAGGACAGGACAGGATGATGCTGCAGGACATTGTGAGGATGGCTCTCAAGGAGGAAACGCTACTGGTGGGAGACCTGAACCTCCCAGATGTTGACTGAACTATCCCAGATGCAGCTTTGACCAGAAGCAGGGAGTTTCTGGAGGTGCTGAAATGTTCATGTACTGTTCCAGCCATCCATTGAATCTCGCCATAGCACCTGCATGTCAGTTACATGAAATCAGTAACTGTTTTGAAACAATAAAGGACATGTCAGACTTTGTCAGAGGATCAGCTAAGAGAATTATGTTTCTGAGAGGCAAAATCCATGTGTTACCAGACATAAAAAAGAAGAAGCTTGTTGGACTGTGTGCAACACGGTGGGTTGAAAGGAATTAAACAATTGTTTGTTTTATTGATATGTATCTTGCTGTGACAGAGGCACTGTCAGATATAAGTGACTGGTCTGATTATGTTGCATCTCCAAAAGCTGAACAATGTTTTGCCTGCATTCAGTCACATGGCTTTCTTGTCCATTACACACACACTGGCGAGGTTTTCAGGACTGTCCGTCTCTCTACAGAAACCAGATGCTGACATTCTGCAGTGCTTGCAGCAGATTGAAGATGTCCATGATGCTATTCAGACAATAAGGCAGAACTCTGAGGACAAGTTTGATGACGGATTTCAAAAAGCAGAAGACCTTGCAGGCATCCCTCCTGAAATACTTTATCTGGCAGGAAGGCAAACACAATGGGCAAACTATCCAACATCAGATTCAAAAAAGTACTACAGATGTTCAATTTTCCTTCCATTTGTTGATAGCCTCTTAAATGAACTACAGTATATGATAAAATATGTGGCTGTGGTTGGATTCAAGAACTTAAGTAGTACCATATAGTTGTATGATGATGACATTCATGGAGAAAGGCATTTGTTATCCCACTGTTTAAAAAAGGTAATAAGATGAATCCAGCAAATTACAGGCCCGTTAATTTAACATCTATATTGTGCAACATTTTGGAAGGGATAAGTAAAGATTACATGGTGGAGTTCATCAGAGAGAAACAACCTGGGGACAATTTACAGCACGGCTTCACAAAGGGCAGATCTTGTCAGACCAATATGCCAGAGTTTTATAACAGAGTTAGCAAGAGTCTGGACAGGAACAGGTCAATTGATGTGGTGTTTTTGGGCTTTACCAAGTCTTTTGATAAATTGCCTCATTATGAGTTAATTCAAGCTCTGAAGACCTTGGGTCTCCATGATAATATTGTGACATGGATCAATTCATGGCTGACTGATAGAAAGTAACAAGTCAGCATTAGGGGAGAGTTCTCAGGCTGGATCGAAACAACCAGTGGGGTACCATAGGGATCAGCTCTTGGTCCATGTCTTTTTAACATCTATGTGACAGCACTTAAATATGAACATACTAGCGTGTGGATGACTAAATTCACAGATGATTGTCTACTGGGGTGGAATTAGAGAACATAAGTGATTCTGTTGCAGTACACGAAGCACTGAATCATATATATGATTGGTGTGAGTTTTACAAGCTCCCTCTGAATAGAGAAAAATGTACAGTCATGCATTTGGGGAAGAAAAACCCTAACCATACATATTATATGGGTGATACACTCCTTAGAGCTGTGATTGAAGAAAGAGAACTAGGTATTACAATAACTAACGATCTCCAGTTTAAAATCCCATTGTAAGAAGATAGCAGGGAAGGCAAACGGGGTACTTAATTATATATTAAAACATGTAGCTAGCAGATGCAGCGAAGTCTCGAATCCACTGTATGGATCCCTAGTGAGACCAATATTGGAATACGGAGCTCAGTTGTGGTCACCATATCAAAAACAGGAGATACATTTGTTGGAGAGGGTGCAGAGGAAAGCAACTGACTCCATATAAGGGATGGAACATAAAGACTATGACACTAGACTGAGTGATTTGGACATGTTCTCCCTTGAGTACAGGAAGCTAAAAGGAGACACATGCCTGTTGTTTAAGGCCCTAACAGATCAGGATCTTTGGGAAAGCTTGGGGTTAAACTTTTGAGAGACAGTGTACAGCACTAGATCACATCAACTCCATCTAAGGAGCAAAAACTGCCAAACCTGGTGGTGCAAATACTGGTTTAATCAGAGGGTGATTTCAGTCTCTAGCTTCCTGCCTGAGGAAGTGGCGGGATGTTCATCAGCAGAGAGTTTTAAACTTAAACTTGATAAACTGCACCAGGTGAGGGGCATTTAGTTTAAACTTGGCGAGCACCAATGGACAAAAAGTCTTGAAAAGCTCTGTACATACCTATGGTACATAGGAGGACTTGAAGAATGAGTATGATAGATGGCTAGCAAAATGGAGCAAAGTGCCCATGGATGACAGACAGAAGAATGTCATGGAAGCACTTGCAGCAGCTGACATAATGTTCTATCTAAACATTCACTGTCTATTGAAAATCCAAACATATACTGCCTATTGAAAATCTTCACTACGATACCCATTTCAGCAGCATCAGCTGAAAGATATTTCAGCTGTCTACGCAGGTTCAAGTCCTATTTGCATAAAACAATGGAACAGGATCAGCTTTTAGGGTCTGCAATGATGATGTCGTGCCCATCCACAAGAGTGGCCCAAAAGACGAACCCAGGAACTACAGACCTGTAAGCCTCACTTCCATTGTTGGTAAACTTATGGAAGCAATCCTGAAGGAGCGTCTGGTGACCTTTCTGGAGGACAGTGGACTCCAGGATGATCAGCAGCATGGGTTCATCTCGGGAAGATCAACCTGATAGAGTACCATGACTGGGTAACGAGGGAGCTGGATCAAGGCCATGCAGTGGATGTTCTGTAATGGACTTCAGCAAGGCCTTTGATTCTGTGCCTCACGGGAGGCTGGGAGGAAAATTGGAATATGTGGGGGTAGGGCCAAAGATGGGAAAATGGATCGAGAACTGGCTGAAGGGGAGGCAGCAGTGGATAATAGTGGTAGGGGGCTTTCTTCACCTAGGGAAGTGAAGAGAGTGGTGCTGCAGGGCTCTGTGCTGGGCCTGGTGTTGTTCAGGTTGTTTATATCTGATATCTCGCATGGAGTTAAGAGCAGGATCAGTCTGTTCATGGATGATACTAAGATGGGAGCAGTGGTGGATGACAGAGAAGGGTAGCAAGGCCTACAGGAAGATCTGACCAAACTGGAGGAGTGGTCAGTGAAGTGGCAGTTGGGATTCAATGCAAAGAAGTGCAAGGTTATGCACTTTGGAGCAAAGAACCCAGGGAGGGACTATTGGTTGGGGGGAGTTCGGTTAGGGGTCACCGATGAAGCGAACAACCTAGGGGTGCTCGTAACTGCAAACATGTGCAACTCAGCTCAGTTCAAGAAGGCAACAGCCAAGGCTAACAGGATGCTGGGGTGCATAGCACAGGGTATCTCATCTAGGCATACGGATGTGCTCATGCCACTGTACAGGTCACTAGTTAGGCCACACTTGGAGTATTGCGTAGAGTACTGGCACCCTTATCTTAGGAATGCTATCAGGCTGCTGGAAGGGGTACAGTGCAGGGCAATGAGGACGGACTGAACAAGTTAGGCTTGCACACCCTGGAGGAGAGGAGAGATCAGGGGGATATGATTGAAGCTGTCAAGTACTTGAAGGGGATCAACAAGACAGGCACAGTAGGGTTGTTTAGGCTGAGGAGGGGAAGGGAGATGAGAGGGCATGGGCTAAGGTTGGAAGGTGGAAGGTTTAGGACAAAGATGAGGAGACATGATTTCACAGAGAGAGTGGTGGGAAAATGGAACACACTGCCAGAGGAGGTGGTTTCCTGCAGGACAGTGGGCAGCATTAAAGGGGGTTAAAGTGGGGGGGAGTGAGGGGGTGGGGCAGCAGCAGTTTAGGGGTGCTAGCTGCACAATCGAGCAGACTTGATAGACCACTTGGCCTGTCTTAGCTGGCAGAATTGTATGTTGGTATGTTCATATGATGAACATTTACAGAAATAATTGTCCTGGAGTAGAAGACATTATAGATGTGCTAGTGAAGAAGAATCATTGTTTAGACTTATGAGTGCCTGATCTCATGTTTGTTTTTAGCTTTTTTCTTTAGAATAAATATGTTTTGACTCTTTTATTTTGTCTAACACATCACAGCCAGCTGTAAAACATAAAGGTACTTTTTCACTAAATGCACCACAAGACATCTAGTACCCCAGGGCTTCTGGGTGCCTAATGACTCTCAAGCCACTGGTCTAGAAGCCAACAGGCACAGTAGCAAGATAGTGTAATATCCAGCCAAACACAGCTGGTGACTGTATGCCTCAGGTTAAGCACATTTATCAGCATTTTGATAGCCTCAGGTACTGAATACACATACGTAGTAGGCTTCCAGCTCCTCACCTCTGAATGGGTGCGAAACCTGGTGGTGATTTTTGATGATGGGCTGACATTGCGATCACAGGTGTCAGCAGTTGTCAAATCCTCTTTTTATCATCTGAGGAACATCTCCAGGGTTAAGCATCTAGTTCCATCTGGTGATCTTCCCACACTGGTCTACGCCTTTGTGACCTTGTGCCTTAATTATTGCAACTCCCTTTATCTAGGGCTACCTGGGGTTGATATCCATCACTTGCAGCTGGTGCAGAATGCTACAGCCCGGTTGTTGACGGGAACTCCCCGGACTTGTCACATCTCTCTGGTGCTGCGAGAACTGCACTGGCTGCTGCACAGTGGCGGATCACCTTTAAAGTTGGACTTCTGATTTATAAAGTCCTACATGGACAGGACCCTGACTACCTGAAAGAGCTTCTGGTTCCTTACTGCCCAGGACAATTACTCCGCTCGGCTGACAAGGGGTTGCTAGAGATTCCAAAAATTATCTTTGAAATCGTTGGGGCCCCGCACATTTGTGTACATGGCCCATGCCCTTTGGAATGCTCTACCTCATCGGCTTCAGGAGTGCATGACCGTGGAGGGATTTACACAGGCACTCAAATCCCATTTGTGGCAACTAGCCTACCCTGCTTGATTCTATTGGAGTCTGAATTTTATTTGATGCTTCATTTTATTAGGTTTAATATTAATCTTATTCTATTTTATTGTCAAGGTGACTTGGTTTTTTGAAAGGCGCGTGTAATCCCATGGTGGCGCTATCCCAAGGGCTACTACCCCTGCCTGCTTGGCTAGTAGCAGGTTAAGGGGCCTGAGTTGTGAAACAGGTGCCTCCACCCAGAGGTCAGGGTTGGTAGTGGACAAGCTAACCTGGGCATGCCCTCCGGGACACTGTAACCCCCCTCTTTCCTTACTAGTGGCCGGAACAATACATAGTAATCACTTTCACGATACTCCTGATACACCACACAAGTGCCCACACTGTTTGCACTTACCACCAGGGCTTTCCTGTAGCCCAGCCCTGGGGACCCCATGTAAAACAAAGTTATACAGAGCAAATAACAGCAGTACAGTACTCTTGCACAAACTGGAACCACAGTCAGGGTAAATGCAAAAAAGAGTTAGATCTGATTTATTTAAGGGGCTTGAACAAGGGAGGGGGCATAATCAGGTTAATTTGCTTAAAGGCTCTATCAGTCAAACAGTTATGCATACACTTCAGGGTCCATAAACAGTCACACACTCTGGGTACCCAGATGGAGAATGGTGGGCTAGCCAGGAACGTTGCAGCTGGCTGGGGCCCTGTGTGAAAGAAAACAACTTGCACAACACACACTATTTGTAATCCAGAGCCGGAGGGCTCAGTTCGTGAAAAGAAAACAACAAGACAATCAGATGACACACTTTTAGATTAGGCTGTTGTTGCAGGGAGCTACCCTGATGATTACTCACGATACCCCAGTCTGGACACAGGCTGGACGAAAATCGAGACAGCAGGTAGTTAATCTGGAAAGGAGATGAACGTGGATTCAGTCCGATTAGGCTGGATAAAGTTTCCAGCAAGCATAACACAGTTCTCACAGTGGGGAACTAAATCACGACCCACTTTCAATACACAGCACTTTTACATGTAAGGAGATTCTACTGTACCAGGCAAACCATTCTCCGGTCACGATCGCAAAGTCTCTGCACAAACCAGGGATTCAAAAGCAGCTGGAAATCCTGACAGGCCAATCGCATTCAGCAAATCTTCAGTCTTCTTCAGGTTAAAACCTGGTAACAGTCCAGTGGCTTAAAAAGTCCTTACAACTCAGATTCAGTCCGAATAAACTCTATTTTCCCTCTCATGGACAGCAGAGAGGCAGACCAAAACTCAGCCCTTTCACAATTCTCCCATGCAAAACTACACAGAACTGCTGCTCAAAAATCACTTGAGCTGTTACTTCTGCATTTCTCAACTCAAAACTGAACTAGTTGCAGCAGCCTGGGAAATTCCCCAAGATCCAAAAGGTTTGGTTGGCTGATCCTCCTGTCAGTCACAACAAAGGCTCCCCCTTCAAGTGGAAAAAGGTGCAAAAAGCCCAAAATACAATTCCTATAGATTTTGACTTTAGATAGCTTCTGTAGTCCGGCTCCATTTTAGGTCCCACTAGTACTGATTGGTCCAATTCGCAGTCCAGGACCAAGATAGTGGAGATAAACAAAACAGTCCTTGCTGCAAAGAAGGCAGGTTAGACAACCTGCATTATCATTATCACTCTAAATGATTTTCAGCAAATAGTTGCATCTTTCAACAGAGCCCCCTCTCAGATTACTTATGACTGCAATCCAGGCAGCTCTTAAAAAGACAGTACACAGAGGCTATACAGGCCCTCTCTGGCAATCACATTTAAACTGCTAAAATGTAGGACACCAGCCTGGCAGTGAGCATTTAGGTAAGCTCGAGGAGGACTTTTCGGGAACCCCCATTTGCAGGGGGGGTTACACACGATATAAGGTATTATTATTATTATTATTATGACCTGCAGTCAGTCAGATAATAATAATTTCCTTTAGAGCAAGTCATTTTGCCACTTATTTTGAAGCTAAATAACTCATCTCTGGGCTATCCTCCATGATGGATGAGAGCTCAGAGATTACCTTCATAATAAGCTACAAAATGCACCACAGACCATTTAATACCCCATGGCTCCTAGGAGTGTGGTGGTCCTCAGACTCCTCGGCTAGAAACCATATCTGTGTTTAGCTGGATACTTGCCGCTGTACCTGTTGCCAACAGGCACAGCAGCAAGTATCCAGCTAAACACAGAAATGACTGTGTGCCTCAGGTTGAGTACATTTATCAGCATCTTGATAGCCTCAGGTACTGAATACACATATGTAGTTTTCAACCTGCAGCCAGCCAAATAATAGTCATTTCCCCTAGAGCAAGTCACTTTGCCGCTTATTTTGAAGTTAAATAACATCTCTGAGATATCCAAAATAGTGAAGGAGAGCTCAGAGATTAGTTATTTACCTTCAAAATAAGCTACAAAATGTACCACAGACCATCTAGAACCCCATGGCTTCTGGAGGCCTGGTGGCCCCCAGACCCCTGGCTTTTATGAAAGAGACCCCCCCCCTTGCAAAATGACTAGCCCCTCCCAAAACGTACTGCTGGTTGCACCCCTGCCGCTACAGTGTGCCAAAATTTGACAACAGCAGTTTCCATTGGGTGGCGCAATATAGTGGGTGCTACCTCCCCTGCCTCAACTGTGTCTCAGAATCTGGCCCTGTATATATTTTATGTATGTACAGTTGTCTGTTTCTGGCATGGCTAATAACTGGGAGTGGGTCCCAGGGTGGTAGCCTGGGTAAAACATTGGCTGGACAACAGGACACAGAAGGTAATTGTAAATGGAGTCCACTCTGAAGAAAGGGGGGTTAATAGTGGGGTGCCGCAGGGTTCAGTATAGGGTCCAGTCCTTTTTAATGTCTTCATCAGTGACATTGCAGAGGGACTGGAAGGAAAAGTATGTCTTTTTGCAGATGACACAAAGATCTGCAACAGGGTTGATACACAAGGAGGTGTGGAAAGGATGAAAAGGGATTTGGCAAGGTTGGAGGAATGGTCAGAAGTATGGCAGCTAGGATTCAATGCAAAGAAGTGCAAAATAATGCACCTAGTAAACAAGAACCCAGGGAAGAATACACAATGGGTGGGAGGTGGTAACAACAAAAAGGAAAGGGACCTGGGGTAATCATATCAGATGACCTTAAGGTTAGCAAGCAACGTGAGAAGGCAGTAGGGAGGGCTGGGGGTATACTGGGATGTATAGGGAGAGGCATCATCAGCAGAAAACAGGAAGTTGTTATCCCTCTGTACAGACAGTTGGTAAGACCCCATCTGGAGTACTGTGTCCAGTTCTGGAGACCCCATCTCCGCAAGGACATAGACAGGATAGAGGCAGTCCAGAGGAGGGCACTAAAATGGTGCAGGGTCTGCAAGAGAAGCCGTATGAGGAGAGACTAAAGGAGCTTAATATGTATACCCTTGAGGAAAGAAGGGAGAGGGGACATGATAGAAACTTTTTAAGTACCTCAGTGGAATCAACAAAGTCCAAGAGGGTAGCATCTTTCAGAAAAAGAGATGTGCAAGAACAAGGGGACACAATTTAAAGATAGAAGGAGGGTGGTTCAGGGGCAATGTGAGGAAGTATTATTTCACAGAGAGGGTAGTGGATGCATGGAACAGCCTTCCTGAGGAGGTTGTGGGATCTAAAACTGTGGGAGAATTCAAGAATGCATGGGACAGACATAAAGCAATTCTTGTAGGGGGTAGGAAGAAATAGGCTGTTGGTTAACTAGGATCTGCGGCCTATCCTGTAGGTAGGGAAATGGGCAGACTAGATGGGCCTAGCAGCCCTTATCTGCCGTCAAAGTCTATGTTTCTATGTTTCTATGTAAACGTTAATGAATTAATTGATACCCAGAGTTGTTATTTAGACATACAGAAACAGAATTTGATGGAAGGTGAGTGAAGGTCCATTAGGTCTGTCTTTGCCATACTACCTCACCCCACCAACCTACTGCCCTGGGAGACTGTATCCCTTTCTCTGCTAACCCACCACTTAAACCCTTGCTGCCCTCCTTGGAGACTGTGAGACACCTTGCCCAGTCCCAAGCATGTTTGAGCCCATTAAGGGTAGCAAACCCCACCATTTCCACCATCAGTCAGTTCCACAAGTCCACCAACCTCTCAGTGAAGTAGAACTCCCTCAAGTTTCTCCTGAATTTGCCCCCCCAACTAACCTCCAGTCATGCCACGTAGTGACTACACCCCTGTTTCTTACAAATAGGTCCTCACTGTTTAACTTGCATATACCCCTGAGAAATATGTTTCAGTCACATCCCTTCACTCCTCACCTGGCCCTCAGTGAAAACATGTTTAGGGCTGCCAGCTGTTGCTCATAGTATGTACCCTGTTAGCAAAGGATCATCATGGTGATTCTTCATTGTACCGACTATAGACTGTCAATGTCATTTCTCAGGTGAGGGCTCCAGATCAGGGCACAGTACTCTAGATGACAGCTCACCAGGGATCTGTACAGTGGCAGAATTACCTTGCTTCTCCTACTGTCAAAACCCCTCCCCATACATCCTAGAGTCCTCGATGCCAGTCTGTATGCATTGTTGAATTGACTTGTTTGTCTGAGGGAGTCACTGATTTTGACCCCCCAGATCTCTCTGTCTCTTTCTCTCCTCTATTAAAGTGGCCAGTCTAACTTCTCCCATCCAGTATTCTGTGCATGGATTCCATCTACCTAAATGCATTACTTTGCTCTTGGTATTGAACATCAATTGCCAAACCTTAGACCATTTCTCTAGTTTCTCTAGGTCCTTCTGGAGCTCCCACACTCCTTCCTTGTAACCTACCTTGCCGTAAAGCTTTGTAGTGTCAACAAAGAGACACAACTTTCCCTGGATATCCTCCCCAATGTCATTTATGAGCATAGTAAACAGGACAGATTCCAGTACTAATCCCTATGGCATTCTGCTCATGACTTTTCTCCCATGCTCTAGCCTTGTTAACCACTACTCTCTGTTGCCTTCCTGTTAGCCAGTTTCCTACCCACCTAGCTAAACCTAGCTCCACTCCCAAGCCCTACAATTTCTTCTGTAGCCTCCTGTGTGATACAGAATTGAAAGCCTTGCTGAAGTCGAAGCACATCAGATCTACTGCCTGCCCCCTGCCTATCGCCTTGGTGACCAAATTGAAAAACAGTATTAGGTTGTTCTGGCCAGATTTCCCCGACATAATCCCATGC
The DNA here is from genome assembly GCA_016271365.2 of Neoceratodus forsteri. NCBI lineage: Eukaryota > Metazoa > Chordata > Ceratodontiformes > Ceratodontidae > Neoceratodus > Neoceratodus forsteri. The sequence continues at coordinate 1,076,936,767 of CM028131.1, forward strand.
TGCTTTTCATCCTGCAGCCCACTGTTCTCCAGGTAGGCCACCAAACTCTCTCTCTGTGGTCTCCATTACTTTACGTTCAGTGGCGGTAAGACTGACAGGTCTGTAGTTGCATGGTTCCTCGCCCCTCACCCCCGTGGAGTGATACTACACCAACAGATCTCTAATCCACTGGCACCACTCCGGACTGCAGTGAGTTGTTGAATAGACGGGTTAAGGGTACTGCCAATACCTTGGCCAATTCCTATAGCACTTGTGGGTGCAGGCCATCTGTGCCTGGTGCCTTGTCCACCCTGAGAGCTTGTAGTCCTTTTTGTACCCTGCCTACTATGACCTGTACTCTGCTCACATCCTGGCCCCCCTTGTGGCAGCCTTGATGCCACTCTCTGGTAGAGGATCATTGCCCTCTTCCCTGAATACTGAGCAGAAGCAGTAGTTTAATACAGTTGCCCTCTACTAATCATCCTTCGCTACCCACTTACCTTGGCTAGCCAAACAAGCCCACTCTTGGTTTCCTGTTTTCTCTTATGTTCCTGAAAAATTATTTTTCCCCACCTTTCACACCCCTGGCAATCCATAGGTCTGTGTCTGCCTTTGCCATTCTCACCTTCACTCTTGCCTGTTTGAGTGTAGACTGATACTCCTGCCAGGTTTTCTCCCTCTTGTTCCTCTTATACTTAGTAAAGGTCCTTTGATTCACCCTCACTGCCTACCTCACCTTCTTTGGGAACCAGACTGCCATTTTGTGCTTTCTCTTTCCGGCAAACTCCTTTGCACAAGCTTCAGTCACTTCCTGGAGTGCTGCCTTGATCCTGCTCCATTGTTCTTCCACCCCCTCTATCTGGTATTCACTTGCTAATCTTCCCCCTAACTAGTTCCTGCATCTTCCCAAAACCTGCCCACTTAAGGTTCAGGACCACTGTTACTTGAAATATGTAGATAGCAGACGACTTGGTTTACCTACCATCTATGCAGCTTTCCAGTTTTTTTGATTTTTGGGGGTGGCCAACAGTCTGGCAAAAACATGTGAAGTGGTTCAAAATATCTCAGTCACACTTTCCCATTTACATGCTTTATGAACTCATGAATATAGGATGGAATACGGCTTGTGACCCAGCAAAACTGCTTCACACTTCTTCAGTGGTATTACCTTGTTTGAACTTGTCTCACTTTCTGAAGTTGATCACATTGCTTAGAAGAGAATTCTATACCTGCACTACTCTGTGTAAGAAACTGCAGAAACATAGAATTTGCCAGCAGATAAAGATCGCTTGACCCATCCTGTCTGCTCATTTTTCCCTGCCTATAGAATCACCCCAGATCCTATTTGATCTCCGGCCCATTCATCCCTCTTCCCTTTCCCTTTCCCTAAGTTTCCCTTGTGCCTGTCCCATGCATTGATGAACACCACCACTGTGTTCACCTCCCCCCACCTTTGCTAAAGACTGTTCTAGGAATCCATCACTCTTTCTGTTAAGACGTTCTTCCTCACATCTCTCCAGAATCTACCCTGCTCCAGCTTCTTATCATACGTTCTTGTCCCTGAGTACCTTTTTTTCTGAAAAATACTTCCCTTCTGTACCTTATTTACCCTGTGAGATATTTAAAGGTATCTATCTATCATATACCTTCTCTCTCCCCTCTTTTCCAGGGTGTACATACTGAGGTTCTTAAGTCTCTCCTCATAGGGCTTCTGATGCAGACTCTACACCATTTTAGTTGCTCCCCATCTGGACTGCCTCCACTCTGCCTGTGTCCTTCCAGAGATGTGGTCTCCAGAAGTGGACACAGTTCTCTAGTTGAAGTCTTACTAACGATCTATACAGAGGCAATACCAACTTTTTATGTTGATTGCTGGCAGCGCAAGAAACATATTGGGACAGCTTACTGAGAAGCAGGTTGTGGAGGCAGGGCACTGTTGTGGCCAATGCCCCCACAGCCTGCAAAGGCTTGTCCCACTTCCCCCAATGCCATGGCAGGCTGCTGGTGACCCAAGTTTGGAACGTTTGCATCAACTTGTGACAATTTAGCTGCTGCAATCAGGGGCCGCCTTGTCAATGCAGCGTAAGCCATCTGCTGCAATGAGGGAGCAACCTGTCATTGCAGGGTGGGATGTAAAAACACTGATATTGTTTGTGAACACAGCGGCAGGTTGCCGCCATGTTTACAAAACAATATTAAGCCCCTCCACCATGTTTTTCGCCGACGGGAGCCTACCCTGTCGGCATAATGTAGCCCTCCCCTGTTTAACTGTCTGCCGACGGGTGCCCAATCCTGTCGGCAAGAAGGGAATTCCCTTTTGTTGTTGTTGATGGGGTGCCCAGTCCTTGTCGGCACAAAGGACTCTCCCCCGCTTAACTGTCTGCTGACGGGTGCCCAATCCCTGTCAGCACAAAGGAATCCACCACTTTTGTTATTTGACTCCACGGGGTGCCCAATCCCCCATCGGCTACAGCTGGCCCCCCCCAAAAAAGAAAGCCATTGGTGGCATGCTGGGAGCCCACCCCAGTGTGCCACATGGCCCTGTAAAGGGAAAAACGGTCCCACGAAGTCTAGTTGTTTTTGTACCTGAAAAGGAAACTGTCCTCGAGTCTCGCCCCCACCCGCAACCCGCACTCCACCCACTGTGCACCGCCTCCCACCCCATACTTACTCCAGAGCTGGACGATGATCTTCGTGGACCGGGAACACGTCTGCACTCTTCAAAGCCGACCGCGAACTGAGGAAATGCCGGTAAGCTGTATAATGTAATAAATAGGGGTTTTCCAACTTTGCTGCGTATCTCTGGCATTTTTTGGAATTTTGACATCAAATTTTCAACATGGGGTTTTTGGGACCCCTCCTCATGAGTACTATCACTGTCATGGCATTAATCTGGCCTGAAGGGTGATTTCTCGGTCACTGTGCGGAATCACCTTTGGGGGCCGATTAACGAAACGACAGTGCCAGTGTTCATGAGATGGGCTCTCAAAAAGCCTATGTTGCAAATTTGCTGGGAAAAATCCAAAAAATTACTGTTTTACACGCGTGTGCTGCGCAGTTGCTACCCACGCTAGTAACTTCATGAATTTGCAATATTTTCATGCCAGATTTTCAACATTGGCATTTTGTCACACCTCCTTGTGAAAAGTACAGCTGTCACTGTTCACATCTTAGTGGAAATGTGTTTTCGCACTTCTGGTGCAGAATAGCGCGGTCGCTGTCAGAAATCAGTGTTCGGGACAGATTAAGGAATTAACAGTGATACTGTTCATGAGTAGAGGTCCTGAAATGGCTATGTTGAAAATTTGGTAATGATGCTTCATAAATGACTGTGTTACGAGCGTGCGTTGCGCAGTTTGCACGCACGTTTGTAACTTCGCAAATTTATAATATTTTCACTCCAGATTTTCAACATTGCCATTTTCCCACACCTTCTTATGAACAGTGCAGCATTTTTCCCATCCTGACTGAAATGTGGTTTCACAGTTGCAGCACAGAATAACGCGGTTGCTGTGGGAAATCAGTGTTCGGGACAGTTTAAGAAAATGTCAGTGGCACTGTTCATGAGCAGAGGTCCTAAAATCTGTATGTTGAAAATTCGGTGACAAAACTCCATAACATGACTGTGTTACAAGCGTGCGTTCAACTATTTCCACGCAGCCTTGTAACTTTGCAAATTTGTAATATTTTCACGCCACATTTTTAACAGTGGCATTCTTTCACACCTCCTTATGAACAGTACAGCTGTCATTTTTCACATCCTGGCTAAAATATGTTTTTGCACTCCTGACAGAGAATAGCACAGTCGCTGTGGGACATCAGTGTTTGGGACAGATTAAGATGGAATGAGTGAGAGGGGGAAGTGACCGAGCTCAACTGAGCTCTGTTGGGACTGTTCCAGATTTGTTTATGGGCAGAAAAAGGCCCCAACGCAAGAGGCCAGTACAAAAGGGCAGCCTGCAGCACTGGGAGAAACAGAACGAGAGAGCAAGTGAGGGAGGGGGAGTGAGCGAACTCACCGGAGTGCTGTCAGGACTGCTGTAGATTTCTTTGTGGGCAGGAAAAGGCGTCAATGCAGGCAGGGGCCCAGTAGAAAAGGCCAGCCTGCAGTGGTGTGAGAAACAGTACAAGTGAGTGAGACAGGGGGACTGAGTGAGCTCAACGGAGCTCTATCAGGACTGATGCAGATTTCTTCATTGGCAGAAAAAGATGCCAATGCAGGCAGGAGCCCTGTACAAAAGGGCCGCTTGCAGTGCCAGGACAAACAGAATGAGCACGCAACAGAGGGAGACTGAGTGACCTCAAAGGAGCTTTGTTGATAAAGCTGTGAATTTCTTTGTGAACAGACAAAGGTGCCAACGCAGCCAGGAGCCCCATTCACAAGCGCTGCCTGCCAAGAGAAACAGAACAAGTGAGTGACAGAGTGGTAGTGAGCGAGCTTAACAGAGCTCTATTGTGACTGCTGTGGATTTCTATGTGGGCAGAAAATGCGGCAAAGCAGGCAGGAGTCCAGTACAAAAGGCCAGCTTGCAGCACGGGCAGAAATGGAATGAATGAGTGAGAGAGGGGGAGTGAGCGATCTCAATGGAACTGTGTCAGGACTGCTTCAGATTTCTTTCTGGCCAGAACAAGCCACCAATGCAGGCAGGAGCCCAGTACAAAAGGGCAGCCTGCAATGGCAGGAGACACAGCATGAGCGAATGAGGGAGGGGGAGTGAATGAGTTCAACGGAGCTCTGTTGGGACTGCTGCAGATTTGTTTGTGGGCAGAAAAAGGCAGCAATGCACACAGGGGCCCAGTGCAAAATGGCAGCCTGCAGTGGTGGGAAAACCAGAATGAGCGAGTGAGAGAGGGGGAGTTAGCGAGCTCAGCGGAGCTGTATTGTAACTGCTGCAAATGGCGGCAATGCAGGCAGGAGCCCAATACAAAAGGGCAGCCTGCAATGTGGGCAGAAATGGAATGAGCGAGTGAGAGAAGGGGAGAGAGCAAGCTCAACAGAGCTTTGTCAGGATTGCTGCAGATTTCTTTGTGGGCAAAAAAGGGTGCCAACAGAGGCAGGAGCCCAGTACAAAAGGGCAGGCTGCAGTGCCAGGAGCAGCATTATGAGTGAGTGACACAGGAGGAGTGAGCGACCTCAACGGAGTTCTGTCGGGACAGCTGTGGATTTCTTTGTGGGTGGAAAAAGGTGCAAATGCAGGCAGGAGCCCGGTACAAAAGGGCAGCCTGCAGCGCCAGGAGAAACACTGAGCGAGTGACAGAAAGGAAGTGAACGAGCTCAATGGAGCTCTATCATGACTGCTGTGGATTTGTTGGTTGGCAGAAAAAGGCGACAACGCAGGCAGGAGCCCAGTACAAAAGGCCAGCCTGCAACCCCAGCAGAAACGGAATGAGTGACAGACAGGGAGTCAGCAGGCTCAACAGACCTGAGTCAGGACTGCTGCAGATTTCTTGTGGCCAGAAAAAGCCACCAACAGAGACAGGAGCCCAGTACAAAAGGGCAGCCTGCAGCGCCAGGAGAAACGGAATGAGTGAGTGAGAGATGGAGAGTGAGCCACCTCAACGCAGCTCTGTCGGGACAGCTACAGATTTCTTAGCGGGCAGAACAAGGTGCCAATGCAGGCAGGAGCCCAGTACAAAAGAGCAGCCTGCAGCACCGGGAGAAACAGAGTGAGCGAGTGACAGAGGGGCAGTCAGCGAACTCAACACACCAATGCAATCAACATTCGGCATTGACAAATGCTTGTTTCTTTCTGATGTTGATACCTAGGGTTACCACCTGTTCTGATTTTCGCAGTACAGTCCTGATTTGGCAGCTGTGTCCTGCAAAAACACATGAAAAAATACTACATGTCCTGACCGTTCAGTAGAAAAAATATTTTCTAACTTTCCTCAAAATGTTGCAGAAAACAATAATACCTTAACTAAATATTTGAAAAGAATAAGAAACAATAGAAACAACTATAAAACTACAATACTTAGTCTTGATTCTGATTATTTAGAGAAAACAAGTCTGTTGCACTGGCCGAGGTCACAGATTGTCCTGCGAAAAATCATGTTACTGTAAGAAATGTCCCACTTTAGGCTTCTGAAAAGGTGGTAACCCTAGTGATACCCCTCTCTTTGCACCCCCAGTATCCCACTAACCCTCCCATCTGTCTTGTCACACTTTTAGGTCATCTGATACGATCACTCCCAAGTATCTTTCCTGCTTGGTGGTTGTCAGAATCACTCCTTCCATTTTGTAATCTGCCCCTGGGTTTCTGTGCCCCAAGTACATCAGTTTGTACTTTTTCACACTGAAACCCAGTTGCCGTACCCTTGACCACTCGAGTTTTCTCAGGTTTCTGCTTATCTTTTCCACCCCCCTCCCCCGGAGTGTCCACCCTATTGCAGATTTGGTGTTACCTACAAAGAGGCAGACCTTCCCTTCCAGCTCTTATGCAATATCACTTATAAAGACATTAAAAAAGACCAATCCCAGTACTGATAACTGAGGCACCCCACTAGTCACCCTCCCTTCCCCTGAGCGAACTCCGTTTACCAGCACTTTCTGTCGCCTGTCCCCAAACCACTTTCTTACGCGGTTTCACACCTTGTGACCCACTCCTAAGCTCCCCAGCATGCTTACTAGCCACCTATGTGGAATGGCATCAAACACCTTACTGAAAGCTAGGTAGACCATGTCCACTGCTCCACCCTGATCTAATTCCTTGGTCACCCAGTCAAAGAAATCTCTCAGATTCATTTGACATAACCTTCCCCCCACAAATTCATGCTGCCTCGGGTCCTGTATCCCACTGGATTCAAGATTCTCCACAATCCTTTCCTTCAGCAGTGACTCTATTAACTTTTCCACCACCGATGTCAGGCTCACTAGCCTTAGCCTATATAATTGCCAGCCTCTGCCCTGCTACCACTTCTGTGAAGAGGTACTACATCTGTCCCCTACAGTCCTCCAGAACCACTCCTGTTTCCAATGAGCTATTAAATAGGAGTCAGAGGTGCAGCCAGTAGCTCCCTGCGCTCCCTCAATACCCCTGGATGCACATCATCTGGCCCTATTTCTTTGTCCACTTTCAGACTAGTGAGTTCTTTCAGGACACTCTCCTCTGAAAATGGACTAGTGTCCAACGCTGTCCCTCCAATGTGCGTGTTACTCTCTTTGTGTTCCCCCTTCCTCTGTGAACACTGAACAAAAGTATTTGTTCAGGATGTCTGCCTTTTCCTGGTCCCCCTCTGCACAATTCCGCCTTCCCTTTTTTTAAATTCACTTTATTTTATAGTCATGTACAATACATATACCATACACAATAAGCAGGGCTGGTACAATTGAGACATCAAGGTGAACATTGAGAATCATCGTATCTATTACAAGACCAACCCCTTGCTATTGGTACTAAAAAAAAAAAAGACAGTTATTTACACCAATATTCTAACCCCAACCCCAACCCCATAACCGAAGCAGCACTCACACGCCTTTCATAGGGGAGATCCTACCCAAGGTTCATGACGGGGACACAACTCCTGGGCGACCATGGGAGCTCCAAACTGCCAGGGCTGCATCCAGAGGTCCCCACAGCAGGTAGAAACCCTCACCTTATTGTGCATCCTGGCAATATGAGACTCCACCTGTAATGCTAATGTGATTTCTTTATACCATTCACTAACAGAAGGTACCGAGTCGTCTGTCCAGTGCCTCAAAATGACCTGCGTGGCTGCAGAGATTAATGCAATGTATTTCTTCTGTTGTTTGGACATATCTTTACTGAAAGCACTCAGTAGACAAGTTTCAGGTGAAAAGAGACCATTTATCCCCAAATCTTGTGGCAAAGATGTACGAATTGTCTCCCAAAAAGGTTGAATCTTAACGCACTCCCACAATATATGGTACACATCACTACCTTCTATTCCACATCTAGTACATGCAGAGTGAGTTGATTTACCCATTCTGCATAATTTCAGGGGAGAGTAGTACATGTTGTGTACAACATAATATTGTTGTAGCCTATATTTGTCTTGTCTAAGATGCGCCTTCCCTTTTTAATCTTATGATCCCATCCCTGGTCTTCCTTCTTTTGATTACATACCTAAACAAGCATTTGTCAATGCCGAATGTTTGCTTGCTGGCATTGGCAGTGGTAGTGTAGAAGTTACAGAGCTGCATAATAGGAATGGCAGTGAAGTATTGAACTGAAGCCAACCCCACCACCACCCTGCAGAGAGTGACAGGCATTGGGGTGTGCGTTTGGGTCGTCAGGCATAACGGCCATGCCATTTCACCACACCCCACAGTGCAGACACTGGCAAGTGTCACGCTGTTCCTTGGGGTCTTTGGCCCTTATGCACAGCTCATTTCATTAGGAAATACGGTGAGATGGGTGCGATATAGGAGAATGGGGTGAACTTTGGGATCGAAGAGTCCAAGGCATACCTTGATGTCTCTCACTGGCTGCAGGGTGTGGAATGGTATGAGCATTACAGGCAAGAATCCCAAGTCACACCCCTGATGCCTGTCATTCTCTACAGGGTTGGGCGTTATGGTTGGAAACCCTAATACCTCAGGCATTCGTTGGTATTTTCACTCCAAATTTTCAACATGTTTTTTTTTGTGACCCCACCTCATGAACAGGGGGAATATCAGTTTGTTAGCCGAAAGCTGCTTATGCACAGCGACTACGGCATTTAGCACCACAGGTGCAAAAACATTCCGAACAGGATGTAAAAAATGACAGCTGTACTGTTCATGGGGAGGTGTAAAAAATGGCAATGTTGCAAATCTGCAGTAAAAATATAAAAAATGGTGAAGTCACGAGCGTACATAGAAACTGTGCAACGACAACTTAATATAATTAGGTTGGGGATTTTTACAGCAGATTGTCAACTCAGGCATTTTGGTGCCTCCGATTATGAACAGTGTCACTGTGATTTTCTTTATCTGCCGAACAATGATTTCCCACAGTGACCACACATCTCTTGCGCTGAAAGTGTGGAAACACACTTCAGTCATGTTGTGAAAATGACAGCTGTACTGTTCATAAGGAAGTGTGGAAATGCCACTGGTGAAAATCTAGACTGAAAATATTACAAAGTCATGAACTTATGAGGGTGCATGGAAACTGCGCAATGCTCACTCATAACACAGTCATTTTATGGACTTTTGTCACCAAATTTTCAACATAGCCATTTTAAGACCTCTGCTCATGAACAGTGTAACTTTGATTTTCTTAATCTGTCCTAAACATTGCTTTCGCACACCGACAGCACCATTGTGCGCTTCATGTGCGAAAACACATTTTGGGCGACATATGAAAAATGGCAGCTGTACTGTTCATAAGGAAGTGTAATAAAATGGCAATGTTGAAAATCTGGAGTGAAAATATTAATTGAAACTTACGAAAGCATGCATAGAACTGCGCAACGCACGTCAGAAACAGTCATTTTAGAATTTTTATCAAATTTTCAACACAGCCATTTAAAGACCTCTGCTCATGAACAGTGTCACTGTGATTTTCTTAATTTGTCCTGTACATTGATTTCGCACACCGACTGCGCCATTGTGCGCTACATGGGCGGAAACACATTTTGGGTGAGATGTGAAAAATAACAGCTGTACTACTCATAAGAAGGTGTGGTAAAATGGCAATGTTGAAAATCTGGAGTGAAAATATTGAAAATTCGCGAACTTACGAGCCTGCATAGGAACTGCTCAACGCATGCTCATAAAACAGTCATTTTTTGGAATTTTTGCACTAAATCACCCTTCGGGCCTGAATAACGCCATGACAGTGACATCATTCATGAGAAGGGGTCCCAAAAACCCCATGTTGAAAATTTAGTGCAAAAATTCCAAAAAATGCCTGAGATATGCAATGAAGTTGAAAACCCCTGTCTAGCCCATTATACAGCTTACCGGCATTTCCTCAGTTCGCGGTCAGCTTTGGAGAGTGCAGACGTGTTCCCGGTCCACCGAAGATTGTCGCGCCGAGCTCCGGAGGTAAGTATGGGGTGGGGGTGTGTGGGAAGCCCGGTGCGCAGTGGGTGGGTGCAGGTTGTGGGGGCTGGGAGATACGTGGGACCGTTTTTATTTTGCAGGTAAAAAAAAAAAAGAGATGGGGCGTTTGCCACGCCTGGGGTGGGCTCCCAGCGTGGCACAAGGACTGGCTGGGGGGCCGTGGAGCCGATGGGGGATTGGGCACCCCGTCGGGCCATATGATCAGTTGCCACGCTGGGGTGGGCTCCAGCATGGCACCCAGTACTGGGGGGTGAGGACAGTGGAGCTGATGGGGTTGGGCACCCGTGCTATTCTGGGTTGCCACGCTGGGAGTGGGCACCCAGCGTGGCATGGAGCTTTGCGGGGAGGCGCGGCACAAGCGATGGGGGTTGGGCACCCCGTCGGCTATATGTGTGTGTGGGGAGGACAGCACGCAGTATGCGCATGCTTCCGTGTGTGTGTGTGTGTGTGTGTGTGTGTGTGTGTGTAGGGGAGGCGCATGAGCAGGCGATATCTTATCGCTGCTCACTGAAGCGTAGCTCCCCCTTTCAACTGTATGCCACTGCATTTTGGAGCTTGTCATAGACAGCTCCAGCATGCATTGGCTTACAGGGGCCGTGCCTGCCAACACACTGACTGAATTGGAGGAGGAGGTGACACACCCCCGAAATCTCGGATGATGGCACTTTGTTTCTTGCACATGCGTGCAAGCAAACATAAAAATGTCTTGTCCCCCATGTCACCACCTGGGCTCTTCTAAGTTCACTTTGTGCCTTCATCCTCCTTACTGTTCTCCCTGCTTCCTTCTGTTTCCCCTGATAACTTCTCTATCCTCCTCCGTGTCTCCTTATAACTACAGAATGCTACCCTTTCAGTCTTCACCTTTTCTGCCACCTCATTTGAGATCCATAGCAGTCTCTTTTCCCTCTTGTTTTTGCTCGCTTGCTTGATGCAGAGGTCTGTTGAATTCCTTATGGGCCTTTTTAGCTTCACCCACAGTTCCTCCACCCCACCCAGGTTATCTTTCCTGCCAGGTCATCCCTGAGGCATTTGCCTATTTTTTTGAAATCTGCCTTCCTGAAGTCCAGGACCCTCACCCTTTTGTGGATATTGAACCACACTGTACAGTGATTGCTGTTCCCCAGGTGGTCTCCTACCTTGACATCTGCAACACTGTCCCTGTTAGTGAGTAGCAGGTCCACTACTGCCTCATCACAAGTGGGTTCAATGGCTAGTTATCTGAGGAACACCCCCTGTAGGGAGTCCAGGATGTCCTTGCTTCTAGCTGAAGCCATAGCTGGAAGGTTTCAATTTACATCTGTTAGATTGAAGTCCCCCACTAGCAGATCCTTCCCTTTTTCTGCCATCTTGCCAATAACTTCCATGAGTACTTCATCTAACTCCTCCCCCAGTGCAGGAGGTCTGTAGATAATGGCAATGCAAATAGACACCCCAATCCCCATCTCTAGGGTGACCCACAGTACCTCTGCTCATCCCTGTATTCCTTGTATCTCTGTTGCTTTTATGCTTTCCCTGATATAAACACCACACCTCATCCTTTTCTTCCCACCCTGTCCCTCCTGAATTGAGTATAAACTGGTATGGACATGTCCTAGTCATGCTTTTCAGTGCACCATGACGCAGTAAAGGCCACAATATCCAGGTCACCCTCTGCCGTTATGGTATTTATGTTCGAAATCTTATTTCCTATACTTCTAGTGTTCACACACATGGCCTTCCAGATCTTGTTACCACTGTGTTTGTTACCCGCCTTTCTTTCCTTTTGGCCCTCTCTCCTCCCCCACTCTTTTTTTAATGCTTCTGTTCCTATTCCCCTTCATTTCTACCACCCTGCTTCCTTTATTAATTTTCACGCTGGGGGATTCCATTCTCCTTGTGTTCTTCCTACTTTCTACTTCAGCCAGTGTGTGGAGGTGGGCAGTTACTGCCTCCCTGATATCTTCCACCATCCCCTCAGCTATTTTAAATGTTCACCAAAGTAACATCTAAACCATCCGCTGAAGACTGTGGTTCCCTTCCCAGATGGATGCAGGCCATCACCCCTGTAAAGGCTCTTATCTCTCCAGGTGGATACCTGGTCTCTAGTGTAGCTAAACTCCTCATCTCTGCACCATTTCTTCAACCATGAGTTGATGGTCTTAGTGTTGAGATCTCTCTCCTCCCTCCTATCATAGACAGGCAGCAACTCAATGAAAGCCACTGAGTGCGCTAAGACCCCTCCCCAGCTCCTTAAACTTCCCCCTGCACTATCCCAGCCCCTTCCCTAGCTAGGTCATTAGTCCCTAGGTGGACAATGACATCCAACTCTGCCTCCTGTCCTGCTGCCCTAGCGATCTTCTGGATCCACTTCCCATCTCTCCTGGCCATGGTGCCACACAGGCACCTAACCTCCTGTCCCCCCTTTCCTATTTCCAAATATGTCTCCCTCACAATCAAGTCCCCAATCAGAAGTTGCTTCTTCCTCCTCCTCAGGGGTTCTCTTCCTCCCTCTTTGTGGTCTCCACTCCAGAGAACTCCCACATCCTCCCTGGCCACCACTATGGCACCTCCTTCTGGCAGTCCTGCCTCACCAGAGCAACATAGGAATTTTGTAGAGGTACTGACTGAGGAATGTACCTCTGACCCACTACCCCAACCCTTCCAGAGCACACTGTAGTCCAGCTGTTCCTCCTCCCTGGCATCCTCTTGGGTAATGGTGTCAAACCTGGTGGCCCCTGGGTGAGGGAAGTGGTCCCCTGAGTCCTAGCCAACTTGGCCAGGAGTCTAGCAACCTCCTCCCTCAACCTAGAAAGGTGCATGTAGATAGGGCAGTAGTACAATCTCCAGAAGGTTTCTCTGAAAACTGCTGCCCCACAGCCACTGCGCTGCAACACTCCTAGCATTTCTAGCTTCCATACTCCCTGTGTTACCTGGGAAAAACGTATGTACCCATACCCCGATACAGGGTTCCTAGCTCCCCCTTTATTTTGTGTTGCTACTCGTGTTAGCCACAACGACTGAGGAAAGTGATCTAGGGATTATCACAAGTAATGGTCTCAAAACCTCAAGTCAGTACAAGAAGGCATACAGTAAAGCAATAAGGATGCTTGAGTACATAGGAAAGGGGTTCAACAGCTGGAGGAGGGACATGATACTACCTCTGTACAGGTCTCTGGTTAGGCCACAAATGGAGTATTGTGCTCAGTTCTGGAGTCTGCACCTAGAGAATGACAGGTACAGCTCTGAGGCGGAGCAGCAAAAGCTCACTAAAATGATACAGAAGCAGTAGGCTAGATACTATGAGGAGAAGCTAGCAGACCTGAACATGTACATAAAAAATAATAATGCTTTTATTTATTTAGCACAATTCTTAAAATCAAAGCACTGTATATAATTAAAAACATCATAAGACAGAACAACTCAACTTAAAAATTATTTACAATATAATTTAAATACTTCAGTTAAAATTATCCCAAAATACCATATTAAATACTAAATACCTGCTTAAACAAATATGTTTTCAGGCCTGTTTTAAAGCTCTTCACGGTCCCACACTCTTGAATCTGATGAGGTAGAGAGCTCCACAGGGATGGGGCACCAAACATACAGTAAAAGCTCGGGTCCCAGATGTTTTCAACCGCACCCTGGGAACCTTTAACAACCCGTCATCAGTTGAGCAGAGAGGACAGCCAGGGCTGTAGGGAGTCAGGAACTCTTGCAGGTAGCTTGGACCCAGACCGTACAGGGCTTTATAGGTCAGAAGACCAACCTTGAAGGTGATCGGCTGCTGTATAGGCAGCCAGTGGAGACTGCACAGCACGGGAGTAATATGACTTGAATGAGAAGTCAACAACCATGCCGCAGCACTCTGCACCAACTGCAAGCAATGGATGTCAACCCCCCGGAAGCTCCAGGTAGCGGGATTTGCAGTAGTCCAGGTGTGAAATCACAAAGGCATGGATCAACATAGGCAAATCACCGGACAGAACAAGGTGCTTAATTCTGACGATGTTCCTAAGATGATAAAAGGAAGACTTGACAACTGCTGACACCTGCACATGCAGTGTCAGCCCATCATCAAGAACCACCCCCCAGATCATGCACCTGTTCAGAGGAAGACAGCTGTACACCTTCAAGCCAAAGACCAGAGGGTAAACCCGTTACTGACCTTTCTATCCAGTGACCCAGATCCATCACCAACACCTCAGTCTTCCCAGAATTCAATTTCAACCAGCTGGATTTCCACTAGACAGCTGTTCAACATCGAGACTGCACTATTCTGGTAGGGTGCAAAAGACAGGTAGAGCTGTGTATCATCATCATAGCAGTGATACCTCAGCCCATATTGTCTTACAATGTCTCAAAGGGGCAGCATGTACACTGCAAACAACATAGGGGACAGCACCAAGCCCTGAGGGACCCCGCACGGCAGAGAGAATGGATCAGTGGGAAAAACCCGACATCACCCTCTGAGATCTGCAGTGAGTGTTCAACGCTGAGGAGAGGTCAAGAAGCACCAAGATGGAATGGTGCTTCTGATCTCTTGCCATCAGGAGATCATTGAGCACCCGAACCAGAGCAGTCTTGGTACTATGTCTTTTCCGGAAACCAGATTGGAGAGGATTATAGATGTTGTGGATGGTAAGATGGTTTTCCAGTTGCAGCACAACTACTTTCTCAATCACCTTCCCAACAAAGGGTAGGTTAGAGATAGGTCTGTAGTTAGCAAAGCAGTTTGGGTCAAAAGCAGCTTTCTTAAGGAGCGGTGTCACCACTGCCTCCTTAAGGGAGCTGGGAAACTCACCCGAATCTAAGGAGCACCACACAATCTTTGCAAGGACTGGGCCGATGGACTCAATGCACCCCAGTAATAGGCATGTAGGGCCCGGGTCCAAACTACAGCACGTTGTCAGCAAATTCTGGACAGTCCATATGATGTCCATGATCTCTGGCCGGTTGAAAGATATCCAAGAAAACTGAGGAGGAGTGACCACGTACTGACCACTGTCAACCCCCATAGAGAGCGCTGGATGGCTCTCGGCCCTGATGTCGGCCACCTTATTCGCAAAGAATTGAGCAAACTCATCACACTTAACTTGTAAAAAAGCAATTCAAACCTGTAGACAGGTTGGGTTGCACAACCTGTCCACAGTTTGAAAGAGCTGAGCCGGTTGATTCTGAGCAGCACCAATCTAACCGGACAGGAACTCTGCCTTCTTATGTGTGATTGCTGATTGATAGCTTTGATAATAATCTATCAAAGGTGGTTGGCTTCAAGAGTCAATTTTTGCCAGCGATGCTCTAACCTTCATCCAACTTGTCTCAACTCCCTCAAGGTCCCATCAAACCAAGAGGACTGAGGGCGGAGAGAGAGAGAGAGTAAACACGGACTGGGGCGATAGAATCCAGAGCTTCAGTAACAGCCTTATTATAGGCTTGAACTAGACTCTCTGGATCCTCGCCTACCCCTAAGACTCCCGATAGGTCTAATACCGCTAGTAGGCGTTCCGAGGTCATATCCATCAGTGTGCAGTATCTGGCCATCTCCACAGGGGCAGACCTGTGGGGGGGGGCTGGAGATTGAACCTTACTGTGTGGTGATCAGACCATATGACTGGTTCCACCACCAAGCTGAAGGTCTCCATTCCCAGGAGGAAGACCAGATCAAGTGAGTGACCGTGACTATGAGTAGCAGAGGCAACTACCTGTGCGAGCCCCAACGAACTCATGAGCTGGAGGAAGTCTTGACCAAACTGTGAGAATTTATCTTTGACCCAGGTGTTAAAGTCACCCAGGACTATGAACCTGGGCTACTCAAACACCATGTTGACGATGAAGTCTGCTACTTCCTGCAGGAACAATTTCTCACCTCTGTGTGGACGGTAGATGAGAATGGTCCTGCAGCCCACACCTGCTACTATGGTAAACTCAAATGATCTGACTTCATCAACTGGCACACCAGCAAGGCCCAATTCGGATCTAAAACAAATGATTACACCCCAGCCCCTGTGGTCCGATCTCGAGCGGTGTATCACCGAAAACCCATCCTGGACTGCCGCCTCTAAAATGGGGCCAGCATTGTCATCAAGCCAGATCTTGGTGATGTAAGCCAGGTCTACTGTCCCAGCAAGATCAGCGATAACCGCTGTCTTGTTCCTACTAGACCTGGCATTGCATAACACCACTCAAGTTGGATGGGATTCCGGGGCCAGCTGAGCTATTGGCTCAGAAATACTGGAGCCTTTGGGTGAGGTAACTAGATATGGAGACCCATGTTCCAGAGACCATTTCGCCCCAGGGCATCTCCTGGTCTGTACAACCCCGATTCGGCAGTCCCACTCCCCGCGCCAAAGTCTGGGACCCCAACCCATCTCTGTCTCTTGCTGACAATACCCAATGCCCTGCAGCAGCTATAAACCACTGCAGGCAGGGGAGGACTATAAAAGGGCCAGAGGTCCTGGAGTTCGGAGGGGGAGTAGTGCCTGACCGGGAGAGCAACTGGCCAACACATCTTTAACCTCTAATTTGTCCAGAGCTAGCAAGAACAACACACCCATACTTCTTCCACCCCCTAAAAGACTTATAATACTAAAAATAAAATAATCTAAACTATAATGCAACCTTTCACAAAAGCAGTCCTATGAATACCCACCCTCTCCAAGAAAAAAACAATACAATAAACAGTATATAAAGTAAACTCAACAAACACCAAACCAAAACAAAAACAAAATGCAAGTTCTAGTGGACCAGAGTCCTCTCACCACTCTAGTTAACTTTGTCCAAAACAGATCACCGCCACTGCCTCTCACGTAGTGGGGAAAAATCCTGCAGAAAGAAAAAAGATTAGGCCAATGAAAAATAACTAAAAAACAAATTAAATAAATAGCAGCACTGAGTCATAAAACTTCCAGTCACATTAGATCAAGTCTTTCCAGGGGAAGGAGAAAAATACCAGGAAAATCCACAGTATTTTAAAAAACACAAACGCTCCCCTCCATTGAAAGAAGAGGGCAAGCTATGATATAGAATCAACCCAAGTTCAGCGTCGTACAGGAAACAAACCTCGATGGCCGAGGAATAACAGGCCTCAGTCCAAACTTCTGAAGGCCAGGAGGGGAAGGGGGATATAATCAACACCTGCACACTCCTGATGGGAATACACAGTGTAGACTGTTGGGAAGTATTCAACAGGAATGATAACACAAAGATGAGAGGTCATGGGTGGAGGCTTTTCGGAAGGAGATTTAAAAGGAATGTTAGGAAATTCTTCTTTACCCATTTGGCCACTCGGTCCAGATCTTTTTGCATACAATCACCTTTTTACTGACTTCTGACTATCTACCATTTCTCCCAATTTAGGGCATCCACAGACTTGATAAACTAGTTTTCTATTCCATCACGTTGCACCCTTATACAGATATTAAACAGTAACAGACCCAGCACTAATCTTATGTGGAACTCCGCTAGTCACTTCCCTCGCCCTTGATACAAATCTATTTATTTACACTTGCTGTCTCTTGTTACTCAACATGTTTAATAATTTTCACTGCCATGCTGTTTATTCCAGTTGAATCCAGTTTGTTAACCAGTTTGCCATGTTGTGCCATGCCAATGTTTTCTAAATGTCTGGAAAAGTTACATTCACCAGTATAACCCTATCTAGCTTTATGGATTGGTTTGTAAAAACTCAGTAAGTTGGTCAGATACAGCCTTTCTGTAGTAAAGCTTTAGTATGCTGCTTTTGGTCTATTGACAGCAGCCTGATTTTTGTCCAGTCTTCCTTTTGCTCATATTATAAGGTTTAAAAAATATCAAAGTCTGCTCTTTAACCTACAGTTACAAAGGTCCAGTGCTGTGCTGCTGAGGAGGAGAGGGGCTACATTTCTCCAGTGTCTTCATCTGACCCCTGTTTCACACATTCCTCTTATTAGACTCTGCAGTGTTTAACTACATTCCTTTTAATTTGTGGCTGACTTTGACCCTTTCCAGTAAAAACATTGTTTTATTATGTTTGCTTGCATGCATGCGCAAGAAACATGTTGCGGCAGCTTGCTGCAGAAGCAGGTTGTGGAGGTGCGGCACTGTTGTGGCCAATGTCCCCCAGTGCCTTTTGAGGCTTGGCCCACTTTCCCCAATGGGGTGGCACATTGCTTCTGACACTAGTTCAGCCAGCATGCCACCACCTTGAAAGGTTTTCACCACTGCAATCAGGGGCTGTATCCTCATTGCAGCGTCAGCCATTCTGCTGCAGTGAGGGAGCGACCAGTCATTGCAGGGCATACCTTGCAATCAGTAATTTGCTGATGGGGAGCCCACTCCTGGTCAGCACACTGTAACCCCCTCTCCCATTTGTTGTTTGCCAAGGGGGCGCCCAATCCCCCTGGGCTTCATGCGCCCACACCAAATCTTTCTTTTCCAACAGGGGAATCCCCATTGGCTTCATTCTCCCTACCCGCTGTTAAATTTTCTGTGGGGCCCAATCCCGTCGGCTCCAGTTTTCCCCAATTTGCCAACAGGGGAACCCTCACTGGCCGGCATAATGTCCCCCCAAGTTTTGTATGCTGACAGTGGTGCCTAACCCCATGCCAGCTAGAGCCCCCCCCAAACCACTCAGGTGGCATGCTGGGAGCCCACCCCAGTGTGCAAAATGTCCCTAAAGAAAAAAAAAGGCCCGCGATGTTTTTTTAACCCTGTAAAGAAGGAAACGGTCCCTCATTGAGTCCGTGGCCCCACCCCAACCTGCACCCACCCTCTGCACACCCTGCCTCCCCACACCCCTCTCATCCCATGCTTACCTATGGAGCCCAGCGTGACAATCTTTGATGGACTGGGAGCATGTCTGCACGCCTCAAAGCCGACCGCGAACTGAAGAAATGCTGGTAAGCTGTATAATGCCATAAATAGGGTTTTTTCAACTTTGGTGCATATCTCAGGCATTTTGGGGAATTTTGGTACCAAATTTTCAACTGGCGGTTATTTGGACCCCTCCTCATGAATTCAGCCACTGTCATGGCGTTATTTGGTCCTGAAAGGTGATTTCCCAGTCACTGCATGGAATCATCTTTCGGGACTGATTAACAAAATGACAGTGCCAGTGTTCATGAGGTGAGCCCTCAAAAAGGCTATGTTGCAAATTTGGTGGAAAAAATCCAAAAAATGACTGTTTTACGAGCATGCGTTGCACAGTTGCTACGCATGCTCGTTACTTCACAAATTTGCAATATTTTCACTCCAGATTTTCAACATTGGCATTTTTCCACACCTCCTTATGAACAGTACAGCTGTGATTTTTCACATCCTGGCCGAAATGTGTTTTCACACTTCTGGCACAAAATAGCGCTCGCTGTGGGAAATCAGTGTTCAGGACACATTAAGAAAATCACAGTGACACTGTTCATGAGCAGAGGTCCTAAAATGCCTATGTTGAAAATTTTGTGATGAAAGTCCATAAAATGACTGTGTTACGAGCATGCGTTGCGCAATTTGCATGCACCCTTGTAACTTCACAAATTAGTAATATTTTCATGCCAGATTTTCAACACTGGCATTTTTCCCACCTCCTTATGAACAGTACAGCTGTCATTTTTCTCATCCTGGCCAAAATGTGTTTTCGCACTTCCGGCACAGAATAGCGCAGTTGCTGTGGGAAATCACTGTTTAGGACAGATTAAGATCAAGCAAGTAAGAGAGGGGGAGTGACTGAACTCAACTGAGCTCTGTCAGGACTGCTGCAGATTTCTTTTTGGGCAGAAAAAGGCGCCAAAGCAGGCAGGAGCCAAGTACAAAAGGGCAGCCTGCAGAACCAGGAGAAACTGAATGAATGAGTGAGAGAGAGGGGGAGTGAGCGACCTCAGTGGAGCTCTTGGGACAGCTGTAAACTTCTTCATGGGCAGAAAAAGGCACCAACGCAGGTAGGATCCCAGTACAAAAGGGCAGCCTGCAGCGCCGGGAGAAACAGAACAAGTGAGTGAGAGAGGGAGAGTGAGTGAGCGCAGTGGAGCTCTGTTGGGACTGCTGCAGATTTCTTTGCGGGCAGAAAAAGGTGCTCACACAGGCAGGAGCCCAGTACAAATGGGCAGCCTGCAGCACCTGGAGCAACAGAATGAGTGAGTGAGGGAGGGGGAGTGAGCAAGCTCAATGGAGCTCTGTCAAGACTGCTGCAGGTTTCTTTGTGGGCAGAAAAAGGCGTCAGCGCAGGCAGGGGCCTAGTACAATAGAGCAGCCTGCAGTGCCAGGAGAAATGGAACAAGTTAGTGAGAGAGGGGGAGTGACCAAGCTCAATGAAGCTCTGTCAGGACTGCTGTAGATTTCTTTGTGGGCAGAAGAAGGTGCCAACCGAGGTAGGAACCCAGTACAAAAGGGCAGCCTGCAGCGCCAGCAGAAACAGAATGAGTGAGTGAGGGAGGGGAAGTGAGCGAGCTCAATGGAGCTCTGTTGGGACTGCTGCAGATTTCTTTGTGGCCAGAAAAAGGTGTCAGCGCAGGCAGGGGCCCAGTACAAAAGGGCAGCCTGCAGCGCCAGGAGAAAAAGAATGAGTGAGTGAGAGAGGAGGAGTGAGTGAGCTCAACGGAGCTCTGTTGGAACTGCTGCAGGTTTCTTTGTGGGCAGAAAAAGGCGCCAGTGCAGGGAGGAGCCCAGTACAAAAGGGCACCCTGCAGCGCCAGAAGAAACAGAATTAGCAAGTGAGAGAGGAGGAGTGAGCGACCTCAACGGAGCTGTCGGGACAGCTGTGAACTTCTTTGTGGGCAGAAAAAGGCACCAACGCAGGTAGGATCCCAGTACAAAAGGGCAGCCTGCAGCACCGGGAGAAACGGAACGAGTGAGTGAGGGGGGAGAGTGAGCGAGCTCAACGGAGCTCTGTTGGGACTGCTGCAGATTTCTTTGTGGGCAGAAAAAAGGTGCCAACAGAGGCAGGAGCCCAGTACAAAAGGGCAGCCTGCAGCACCAGGAGAAACAGAATGAACGAGTGAGGGAGGGGGAGTGAACGAGCTTAACGGAGCTCTGTTGGGACTGCTGCAGATTTCTTTGTGGGCAGAAAAAGACGTCAGCGCAGGAAGGGGCCCAGTACAAAAGGGCAGCCTGCAGCACCAGGAGAAAGAGAATGAGTGAGTGAGAGGGGGGAAGTGAGCGACCTCAATGGAGCTCTATCGGGACTGCTGCGGATTTCTTTGTGGACAGAAAAAGGCACCAACGCAGGCTGGAGCCCAGTACAAAAGGGCAGCCTGTAGTGCCAGAGAAATGGAACGGGCGAGTGGGGGGGGGAGCGAGCTAAACGGAGCTCTGTCGGGAATGCAGCAGATTTCTTTGTGGGCAGAAAAAGGCGCCAATGGAGGCAGGAGCCCAGTACAAAAGGGCAGCCTGCAGTGCCAGGAGAAACAGAATGAGCGAGTGAGGGAGGGGGAGTTACCGAGCTCAATGGAGCTCTGTCGGGACTGCTGCAGATTTCTTTGTGGCCAGGAAAAGGTGTCCGCGCAGGCAGGGGCCCAGTACAAAAGGACAGCCTGCAGTGCCAGGAGAAACAGAATGAGTGAGTGAGGGAAGGGGAGTGAGCAAGCTCAATGGAGCTCTGTCAGGACTACTGCAGATTTCTTTGTGGGCAGAAAAAGGCACCAACGCAGGTAGGATCCCAGTACAAAAGGGCAGCCTGCAGTGCCAGGAGAAACAGAATGAGTGAGTGAGGGAAGGGGAGTGAGCAAGCTCAATGGAGCTCTGTCAGGACTACTGCAGATTTCTTTGTGGGCAGAAAAAGGCACCAACGCAGGTAGGATCCCAGTACAAAAGGGCAGCCTGCAGCACCGAGAGAAACAGAATGAGCGAGTGAGAGGGGGGAGTGAGCGAGCTCAACGGAGCTCTGTCGGGACTGCTGCAGATTTCTTTGTGGGCAGAAAAAGGTGCCAACGGAGGCAGGAGCCCAGTACAAAAGGGCAGCCTGCAGTACCAGGAGAAATGGAACAATTTAGTGAGAGAGGGGGAGTGACCAAGTTGAGTGAAGCTCTGTCAGGACTGCTGTAGATTTCTTCGTGGGCAGAAGAAGGTGCCAACCGAGGTAGGAGCCCAGTACAAAAGGGCAGCCAGCAGCACCAGCAGAAACAGAATGAGTGAGTGAGGGAGGGGAAGTGAGCGAGCTCAATGGAGCTCTGTTGGGACTGCTGCAGATTTCTTTGTGGACAGAAAAAGGCGTCAGCGCAGGCAGGGGCCCAGTACAAAAGAGCAGCCTGCAGCGCCGGGAGAAAAAGAATGAGTGAGTGAGAGGGGGGAGTGAGCAGCTCAACAGAGCTCTATCAGGACTGCTGTGAATTTCTTTGTGGGCAGAAAAAGGCACCAGCGCAGGCAGAAGCCCAGTACAAAAGGGCAGCCTGCAGCACCAGGAGAAACAGAATGAGTGAGTGAGAGATGGGGAGTGAGTGAGCTCAACGGAGCTCTGTTGGAACTGCTGCAGGTTTCTTTGTGGGCAGAAAAAGGCACCAATGCAGGCAGAAGCCCAGTACAAAAGGGCACCCTGCAGCACCATGAGAAACAGAATGAGCAAGTGAGAGAGGGGAAGTGAGTGACCTCAACGGAGCTGTCAGGACAGCTGTGAACTTCTTTGTGGGCAGAAAAAGGCACCAATGCAGGTAGGATCCCAGTACAAAAGGGCAGCCTGCAGCGCCGGGAGAAACAGAACAAGCGAGTGAGAGAGGGACAGTGACTGAGCGCAGCGGAGCTCTGTTGGGACTGCTTCAGATTTCTTTGTGGGCAGAAAAAGGTACTCACACAGGCAGGAGCCCAGTACAAATGGTCAGCCTGCAGCACCGGGAGAAACAGAATGAGCGAGTGAGGGAGGGGGAGTGAGCGAGCTCAACGGAGCTCTGTAAGGACTGCTGCAGATTTCTCTGTGGGCAGAAAAAGACATCAGCGCAGGCAGGGGCCTAGTACAAAAGGACAGCCTGCAGTGCCGGGAGAAATAGAATGAGTAATTGACAGAGGGGGAGTGAGCGAGCTCAACAGAGCTCTATCAGGACTGCTGCAGATTTCTTTGTGGGCAGAAAAAGGCGACAACGCAGGCAGGAGCCCAGTACAAAAGGGCAGCCTGCAGTGCCAGGAGAAACAGAATGAGCAAGTGAGAGAGGGGAAGTGAGCAACCTCAATTGAGGTCTATCAGGACTGTTGCGGATTTCTTTGTGGGCAGAAAAAGGCGCCAGTGCAGGTAGGAGCCCAGTACAAAAGAGCAGCCTGCAGCACTGGGAGAAACGGAATGAGTGAGTGAGAAGGGGGAGTGAGCGAACTCAGCAGAGCTCTGTAAGGACTGCTGCGGATTTCTTTGTGGGCAGAAAAAGGCGCCAATGCAGACTGGAGCCCAGTAAAAAAAGGACAGCCTGCAGCACCAGGAGAAACAGAATGAGCGAGTGAGAGGGGGGAGTGAGCGAGCTCAACAGAGCTCTGTCGGGACAGCTGCAGATTTCTTTGTGGGCAGAAAAAGGTGCCAATGGAGGCAGGAGCCCAGTACAAAAGGGCAGCCTGCAGCACCAGGAGAAACAGAATGAGCGAGTGAGGGAGGGGAGTGAGCGAGCTTAACGGAGCTCTGTTGGGACTGCTGTAGATTTCTTTGTGGGCAGAAAAAGACGTCAGCGCAGGAAGGGGCCCAGTACAAGAGGGCAGCCTGCAGCGCCGGGAGAAAGAGAATGAGTGAGTGAGAGAGGGGGGGAGTGAGCGACCTCAATGGAGCTCTGTCAGGACAGCTGTGAAATTCTTTGTGGGCAGAAAAAGGCATCAATGCAGGCAGGATCCCAGTACGAAAGGGCAGCCTGCAGTGCCGGGAGAAACGGAATGAGCGAGTGAGAGTGGGGGAGTGAGTGAGCTCAATAATCTGTCAGGACTGCTGCGGATTTCTTTGTGGGCAGAAAAAGGCACCAATGCAAGCAGGAGCCCAGTACAAAAGGGAAGTCTGCAGCACCGGGAGAAGTAGAACGAGCGAGTTTGAGAGGGGGAGTGAGCAAGCTCAGTGGAGCTCTGCTGGGACTTTAGAGTTGCTCACTCTCCCACCCAGGGTCCTCTGTGGTCCTATATTACAGCAGGGTCCCATTTTGACCCCCATCTTAAGTTACGGGCTCACACCTCAAAAAGGGCATTAATCTGCTGGATAAGGTCCAGAGGAGGGCTACAAAGATGATAGTGGATCAGCAGGGTAAGGCATGCTCTAGATGCGGCCTTACCAGTGACCTGTACAAGGGCAGTACAACTTCCTCTTTCCTACTACTGATCCCCCTAAATATGCATCCCAGCATCTTGTTTGCCTTTGCTGCTGCTTTCTTACCCTACATGGAGTGCTTCAGGTCACTAGTGATCATCACTCCCAGGTCCTTCTCTTCCTCTGATGCAGATACTTGGACTCCACCTAGGTAGTACTCTATCCTGGGATTCTTTACTCCAATATGCATTACTTTGCATTTCTTGTCATTGAAGCCAAGCTGCCAGATCCTGGACCACCTCCCCAGCTTTTTCAGGTCTTCCTGTAGGTCTTGTATCCCTTCAGCTATGTCCGCTCTCCCTCAGAGCTTGGCATCATCCATGAATACGCCCATTTTGCCCTGAATGCCATTCCCAATGTCATTAATGAAGACATTGAACAACACCGGCCCCAGCACAGAGCCCTGTGGAACCCCACTGGTTACCGCTTTGGTACCAGATAACTTTCCCCCCACAACTGCCCCTCTGAGCTCTGTCCCTCAGCCAGTTTTCCACCCATCTGGCCATCTTTTCCCCAACCCCAAGATCCACCAACTTTCTGATCAACCTTTTGTGGGGCACAGAGTCAAAGGCCTTGCTGAAATCAAGATAGAAGATGTCTACCGCTTGGTCCCTGCCTACTGTCTTAGTGACACAGTCAAAGAAGTCAATCAGATTTGTTTAACATGACCTCCCCCCATGGACCCATGCTGCCTCGCATCCTGGAGACCATGCTCCTCTAGATATTCCAACAGCCTTTCCTTTAGTATGGTCTCCATAAGCTTGCCCTCAATGGAGGTCAGACTGACTGTTCTGTAATTCCCTGGGTCATCCTTAGAACTGCTTTTGTGTAGGGGCACTACATGTGCTGTTTTCCAGTCCTGCGGTACCATGCCTGACTCTAGTGAACTATTAAAGAGGTCTGCCAGTGGCCCTACCAGCTCCTTAGCCAGTTCCTTTAGTACCCTTGGATAGAAACATAGAATTTGATGGCAGATAAGGACCGCTTGGCCCACCTAGTCTGCCCATTTTCCTACCTAACAGATAAGCTGCAGATCCTAGTTAACCAACAGCTTACTTCCTCCTACCCCCCACTAGGACTGTCTTATGCCTGTCCCATGCATTCTTGAAGTCTCCCACTGTTCTTGACTCCACAACCTCCTCAGGGAGGCTGTTCCTTGCATCCACAACCCTCTCAGTGAAAAAATACTTCCTCACATTACCTCTGAGCCGTCCCCCTTCTATCTTCAAATTGTGCACCCTTGTTCTTGCATATCTCTTTTTCTGGAAGATGCTACCCTCTTGGACTTTGTTAATTCCCTTGAGGTACTTGAAAGTTTCTATCATGTCCCCTCTCTTCCTTCTTTCCTCAAGGGTATACATATTAAGCTCCTTTAGTCTTTCTTCGTATGTCTTCTGGTGCAGACCCTGCACCATTTTGGTTGCCCTCCTCTGGACAGCCTCCACTCTGTCTATGTCTTTGCAGAGATGGGGTCTCCAGAACTGCACACAGTACTCCAGATGGGGTCTCACCAACTGTCTGTACTCTGTACTCTGTCTGGGCCTGGTGATTTGTCCACCTTCAATGCCAGCAGCCTCTCCCTCAATCTTTCTTCTCTATCACTATATCTGTGTTCCCCTCCCTCCCTGCTCCTCTTTTCCCCTCCTGAAGGCACTGGTACATCCTTCTCCCTGGTGAAGACAGAACAGAAGTATTCATTTAGTATCTCTGCTTTTCCCCCATTATCCCCCACCCACTCCACCCCTTTCTTAAGCCTAACAATCCCTTCCTTCTTGTCCCTTTTCTCACTTATATAGCGAAAGAAAGCCTTCTCCCCCTTCTTAATTCCTTCAGCTATCTGCAGCTCCTTCTGTGCCTTTGCTCGCCAGACTTCCTTACTTGCCTCACTAACCAACTTTAGGTAATTTTCCCTATCCACCTCTCTTTTGGTCTTCCTGAATTTTCTATAGGCCAACCTCTTTGTATGCAAAGTAAAATAAAATTGGCTATTAAAGAGAGTGAATGTAGTGCTGTGCACATGACCACACACATGTGGACGAGTTCTCAAACCATTAATTTTATGTGCATCACAGCACATTGGGTGTTACAATCATCTTCTAACACCACCACAAGCAGCAGTGTACTGTACAGGAAGGAAGACAAAGAATGGCAGCTCTTTGCGTTAGCATGTTTGGTAAGCATCACACCGCTGACAATATTTTGGAAGAGTTGCATGACAAAATGTCTGAGTGGCTGGAGCCTCTGGGACTCAATTACTGAATTTGTGGTTTCAGACAATGGTGCCAGTATTGTCAGTGCACTGAAATGTGGTGGTTTCACTCACATTCTGTGCTTTGCACACTCATTAAATCTGTTAGTACAAGCTTTCTTTTCTAGTGACAACAGTGTAGTAACACTGATTGGAACTGCAAAGAAAATCTGTGGCCATTTTAGTCACTCCATAAAATCACGTGGTATCTTGGCTGACCTCCAGAAACAAAAAAATGGTTTGCCAATATAGCAACTAAAAGAAGATATTCCGAAAAGATGGAACTCAATGTTTTACGTGTGAGAGAGTTCTTGCACAAAAGAAGGCAGTCCATGAATACACCATTGATCACAACACAGAAGACGGTTTTGTGCTTAGTTTATTCCAGTTGGGCCTCATGAAGCATGTTACATTGCTCGTGACTCCCTTTGAGGAAGCAACTTGACAGATTAGCAAAGAGAATGCTATTCTAAAACAGGTTATTCCATCATAAATGTATTGAACAAGGAGCTCAGGAGTCTGCATAGAGGTTTTGAACAAAAAGGAGACAAATCTTTCTGTATCCCTTATGGACCAACTTGTACAGCAGTTCTAAAATTGCAGATGACTTAACAATATCATGACAGACAAAAATGTTCTTCATTTGACTTCCTGACCCTCTGTTTAAGTTGCAACAGCTACTACCTTTAGTTCTGAGTAATTTTTATCTTGCATACAAAAACATGCTGATTTCAGCAATTGCACAGGAAAGGAAGGAACTGTATTTGACAATTTAAGTGAATCAGGTAATGTGGATGCTGCATCTGACGATGCAACATCTATTGGTGGTGACTGCAATAATTTCCACTTAATTTCACCACATACTCCTTCATCAACATTGGGTAATTCTTCACAAAATCCTCTTTCACGGCCCTTGAAAAAGACATGTCGTTCTGAAAGCACACAGATGACTCAACACTTTTTGGTCAAAACTCATGGAAACTAATAATTCAGATGTGTATATTGTGGAGCCGCCTTCTTTGTCTTGGTCTGTTACTGTGGACGGCTATTTATGCGAAACACTCATTAATATTACTGTTGAGTACTTGGCGGAAAAGAAAAACCACTGGCCTGCACTATCTACCTTTGCGATAAGGCTTATTAGTTTCCCTCCCACCAGTGTTTACTGTGAGCGCATACTGTATTTAGCACAGCTGGAAATGTTGTGTCTGATAGCTGCACAAGGCTTACTCCTGAAAATGTACAGTACCTTACCTTCCTAAAAGTCAGTCTTAGCAAATTCCCTTACCAGTTCAGTGAAGAGTAGCAGGAACGTAAAAGCAATCATGACGAACGGCTGCAACAGGTGTGTCGTAATAAGGATGCATCCTTGGTGGTGTTTGAATTTGATGATGGTGATATTTAACTTAATGCTTGATTTCTTTGAATTCAGAGGACATAGGTAAGCAACCATCACAGAAAGATCAAGTAAAAAAATTCCTTCTACTGAGGTGACGGTGTATATTAAATGTGTTTTTCACATTCAGTTTGGGAACCCAGCTGGAGCTGAATTTGTTTATTCATCAAGTTAAAAATACAAACAGACAGTGAATTGCTGGATGTCTGGGGTGGAGGGTGGGACCAAGGTGGGAACACAAAGGAAAAAAACATATGTGCACTGCTGCCATGAGTGCTGGTCCTGGCAGTCCTCGGGTCCTGCACCATATGGATCCCCGCTGGCTTGACGACGGGGGGAGTGGTGATGAAGCTGGTGATTGGCAGGTGGGCCTCTTGGCAGGAGTAGATGGTGATTGGGGTCAAACAGCTCTATTACAAAAAAATAAAACAGCCACCATGAGTGCCAACCCCCATGGGCCTGATGACAGGGGGAGTGGTAACGGGGCTGGGGACTGGCAGGTGGGCCTCATGGCAGGAGTTGGTGATGGTTGTGGCCAAACAACTTTATAAAAAAAAAGTATACCATAGTTGACTGCGCATGGCTGCCATGAGTGCCGACATCCATGGTCCTTGGGCCATGCACTGTGTGGATCCCCTCCGGCTCGATGACGGAGGTAGTGGCGACAGGGCTAGGGACTAGCAGGTGGGCTTCATGGCAGGAGTAGGTGGCAGCCGGGACCAAACAACTCTATTAAAAATAAACGTACTGTATACCATAGTTGACTGCAATTATTAATTGTGGAAGCTTGTAGGATATATCCAAAAGCGGCCTCTCAGGTGTGTGTGTGCTGGGGGGGTGGGGTGGAGGGGGCAGGCAAGGTCAAGCAGATAAAAAGTAAGTTACAAAACACAAATGATAAAATAATTGGCCGGTCAGCCAGGAGTGTGTGGGATGGTTATGGGCCCATGATCCTTGCTATAACATCAAGTAGGCAAGTAAAATAATTACAAATCAAAAAATAACATCTCAAGTCAAAAGGGTGGAAGGGATGGCTGGGGCCCCATCACATATCCTGCTCATGCTGTCTATTTTCCATCAAAAAGCATGCCAGTAGCTGACCTGGTGGTGCTGAGGGTTGAGGAGCTGGATGCCACACCTGTCCGCAGCATGTCAGAGGTTGGCAGGGGCAGGATAGGATTGAGCATACGGAGGACTGTTCTCTTCTCCTGGGGGTGGGTGGGTTGTGTCTCCTGTGATATGGTGATGCCTGGTGGTGTCTGGGGGTTGCTGCAGCCCATGGGGGACCTTGTAGAGGGCTATGGGGACTGTGGTGGATGTTCTGCGGGTAGGTGTGGAAGTATGCCCATCGCGCACTGGACATCAGTGCACATCTGCGCCCTCAGGAACCAGGAGATAGGTAAAACCATGGCACCCATGTAGGTGAAGGCAGGACTGTCAGCCAGCATCCAAACACTCACCACCGGGTCCACCCTGTCCGGCATCCGGCTCCTTTCCTCACTTCGGTGGCCCACTAGATTTCAGATAGAGCACTGGAGGAGTGGCGACCCCACCTTGGGGGGGGGGTTCAGAGCTGGGGTGTCAGCTTAGCCGAGTGATGAAGGAGGAGCAACCTGGGATGGAGGTCAATTAGTAGGGGTCTCAGGCAGAGGTGGATGGAGTGTCGGACCAAACGGCTGAGCTGCAGAGAGATCTATGGGACCAAAGAGAAGGGGGCATAAAGAGAGTTAACAAAAAAAAAAAAAAAAGCATGCCAGACTCAGTGAAGGTTTGCACTCTGCTGATGCCTTTCTGCTGTTGAATTCGTTGGTCTCTCTCTCTCTCTGTCTGACTAATGTTTGACACACTGCCTCCTTTCACTGCAAAGCCCCAAGTGAGCTGCATACACTGGGCTGGATTCACAAAAGTTTTGGGGACAAATTCAAAAATTCTAAGTACCACACTGCAACTCCAGCTGTGGACCGACATCTCTGCAGCTGCAGAGATTGCTATTCACATCCACAGCAGCTGCAGAAGATGTTATGGCTGGTCCCAGTGGCTGTAATATCCTTCCACAGCTGTGGGGATTTCCATGACAACACCACCTGCCAGCTGCCGTAAATCATGGAGCTGATTGTAAACTGGCTCCACTTTTGAAAATACTGAAGCTGCAAAAGAAACTGTGGTTCTGCAAGTGGCAACCAATTTGTCCTGAGTTTTTCCTGCAAATGAGGGATTTTCAAGAGTTGTGTGAATCCAGCCCACGGTTTCCTATGAATGTCATGTGGTGGCTGATACATGGGATTGGCAAGAACAATAGTCAGTTAAACAAAAAAGACCCTAATTGGTTGTCACCCTTCAGTGCCCCAGTATCACAAGTGTTGCCTTTCATACAGTTATTGGTCACGAGGGTCCAGGAAGTATATGGTAAGAGATTGGAAAAAAAATTTTTTTTGGGGTGGGGGGCACCGTGCCCTGAATTCCTTCTTCAGTGACTCCCTACTGCAGTACTGGTGAGTGCTGCTGTTGGCTGCTTGCTGACCTTGAAATGACATGAAAATACAGAAACAACATTTTTTTTAAAGTTAAATGTTATTTTTTTAACAGAGGGATATAAAAGAATAATACTAATGCATTTCTCATACTCAAATAGACTAAAACAGGTCTACAATCCATCAGAGTAAATCAGAACCTTTTTTAAATAAATCAGAGTTGGAATCAGAACTGGGTCACAGCTGACCCGCCCATGCCTAAAATGAATGGCAGAAGTGAAACAAAAGGGTAAAATGCAGGCAGATCAGCGAAGGAAAGGGATAAACAAGAAGCAGATAGGGCATACTGGTAGGACTGGTGGTCACTCATCCACTGGAGCAGGAGCAAGTAATGCCCCAGTGAAACGCAGTGGCGTCAGCTGTATGACTGCAGCTTCTGCTACCGCACTAATTGTAGCTGATAACGGCGAAGATGTTGTTACAAAACAACATAAACAAGCAGCAGCAGGCACCACCCCAGCATCTTCGTTAATGTACCACACAAAACTGACTAAATTAGCATTAGCACAGTGTGCGATCAGATGCCCCTGCTGCTGAGGAGTGTAATAATTCAACACAGTGTATTCATGGAAGACATCTTCATTTCTTCTGCTTTGTACATACTCATTCTGCTGCTATGACTTTTCTTATTAGGAAGTAATGAACATCAGTATCCACTAGGTGGGAGAGCCACCTACATAATACGATATCCTCCTTGTTTAGTAAAGCATAAACTGGATCATTATGGCTTTTGATTTAAATACAATTAATAACTGAAACTCTTGTAGCGATATCACATATGACAAAATTGTCAAATGGCAGGTTTAAACTTAAGTTGTTTTAGAAAACAAGCATTTACTGGGCTATGAAATCATTTAACAACCAATTGACAGTAGCAGTATCCATTTATAGTGCACTCAACATAGTCTTCAACTTTTCAGGTTTACACACGTCTCAACCACTTCTCGTTTTAGTGCCTGTTCTTGAACTCTGCACCTGGAAGGGTAAAGCTTCTTTTGGGTCAGAAACAAGCTCCTGGGGCTCACCAGTCTCTATGGGCTGCACAGCATGCTGAGGTTGTGGCACAGTGGTATCTAGAGTATCATCCAGTAGACCCCTTCCAGGTATTCCTGTCTGTTTTGTATCTGGAATGTTTTCTGTTCCTTCTGTATACACTCCTCCATCTGTGGCTTGGACTATATAAGACCTTGGTGTTGATGCTTCATTTAACACCACCACTGGTTTCCATTTATTGTTGTGCTGTATTCTGACTCCTTCCCTTCTTTCAGGACAGATAGAGGCTTTACATTGACATCATAATGTTGCCTTTGCCTGTCTTGTTTTTCCTGATTTTATTTCTAAACTAATTGCAAGTGTAACATCCTATAGCGCGGTGCCTCTATTTTGTAAGCAGTACTCAGGCTAGCCTAGGTTCGGGAAGAAAACATTTGCTCAGCATCATGGCTAGGTTTGTACTTCTGGTCAGGGGCACCCAAGTAACTCCAATCACAGGAAGCAATAACTGAGAATGTCCAAACCAGGAATGGGATTCTAGAGTGTGGCTTTTATTCACTTCAACACCAGAATAACAAAGCAAGATGGACCCCAACAGGGCTTCACTCACTGGAAATGCAGATTTACAGAGGTTAGAACACATCTTCTTTACTACACATAAACCCTCAGGTTCTGAACACATCTGGGCTCACACGGCCCGAACTGGTACTAAAAAGTAAAGGGGGAGGACAAGAGGCACTCTGGGTTACCCTGGAGATGGGAAATGGCATCACAATCTGCACAGGGGTTGTATACAGACCCCCGTCTCAAGGGGAGGAAATGGACAAGAAAATGATAGAGGACATTCTCAAAATGGCTGAAAAAGGGCAGATACTGTTGATGGGGGACCTGAATATGCCAGATGTTAACTGGAGGACATGTACTGCAGCCACATCCAAGAGCAGGGTCATTCTCGATACCCTGCAGAGGCAGACCTTAGACAGCTAGTGCTGGAACCCCTCGAGGGAGCAATACTAGACCTGGTACTCTCAAATGGAGAGGATCACAAATTTAGAAGTCAGTAGACATCTGAAACAAGCGACCACTGCACAGTGTGCTTCACAATGAGCACAACCATGGAGATAAGCCATACAAAAACAAGGATACTGGACTTTAGAAGGGCTGACTTTGGCAAAATGGGTGAACACCTGAAGAATGCACTAGCAAATGGCCAAATAGGAGGGGTGGAAGAACAATGGAGAAAAATCAAAACTGCCATCATAGAGGCAACAAGTCTTTGTGTAAAACAAATAAAGAAAAAAAGCGGAGTAAAAAACCACTATGGTTCTCAAAAGAGGTGGCAGGGAAGGTTAAGGAGAAAAAGGCTGCGTTCAAAAAGTATAAGGAATCACAGAGGGAGCACGACAGGGAACTGTATCAACTAAAGCAGAAAGAAGTAGGAAAGGCAGTCAGAATAGCAAAGGCACAAACCGAGGAAAAAATAGCCAACTCGGTCAAAAAGGGGGATAAAACCTTTTATAGGTACATTAGGAGCATAGAAAGGTTAAGGGAGGATAGTGAAGATTAATAAAGGAGAGGAGGTGGGCAGAGGGAGACAGTGAAAAGGCAGAGATACTGAATGAATACTTTGCTCAGTATTCACAAAAGAAGATGAGGAGCAGTTACTTAAACCAGACAATAGAAGCACTCTGGGTAGGGGGTTGATACCAGTCCATTCACAGAAGAAAGAGTCCTGAAAGAACTCCTAAAACTCAAGGTGGACAAAGCAATGGGGCCTGACGATTCATCCCAGAATCCTAAAAAGAACTAAGGGGGACTAGTGACACCACTGACCACACTTTTAACAAATCATGGCAGGATGGGGTGGTACCTGAGGACTGGAGGAAGGCAGATGTGATTCCCCTTACAAAAGTGGGAGCAAGGCAGAAGCAGGAAACTACAGACCTGTAAGTTTGACCTCAGTGGTAGGGAAAATGATGGAATCACTTTGAAAGAAAGAACTGTTGAGCACCTAGAGGCCAGGGGCACAGGACCCAAAGCAACATGGATTTACAGCGGGAAGGTCATGTCAGACTAATCTAATTGATTTATTTGACTGGGTGACCAAAGTAATAGACCAGGGAGGGGCTATGGATATGGCCTACCTAGACTTTAGCAAGGCATTTGACACAGTCCCGCACAAAAGATTAATAATCAAGTTAGCCAGCCTGGGAGTGGGTCCCAGGGTGGTAGCTTGGGTAGCAAACTGGCTGCACAACAGGACACAGAAGGTAATAGTGAATGGAACACATTCCGAAGAAAGGGGGGTTACTAGTGGAGTACCTCAGGGCTCAGTACTGGGTCCAATCCTCTTTAACATCTTTATAAGTGACGTTGCAGAGGGTCTGGAGGGAAAGGTATGCCTCTTTGCAGATGACACAAAGATCTGTAACAGAGTTGATACACAAGAGGGGGTAGAAAAGATGAGAAGGACTTGGCAAGGTTGGAGGAATGGTCAGACATATGGCAACTTAAATTCAATGCAAAGAAGTGCAAGTAATGCACCTGGGAAACAAAACCCAGGAGAAGAGTACACAATAGCAGGGAGGTACTAACAACAACAAAATGGAAAGGGACCTGGGAGTAGTCATATCAGATGACCTAAAGGTGGGTAAGCAATGTGAAAAGTCAGTAAGGAGAGCCAGGGGATACTGGGATGTGTAGGAAGGGCATCACAAGTAGAAAAAGGGAAGTGATTATCCTCTATACAGACAGTTGGTGAGACCCCATCTGGAGTACTGTGTGCAGTTTGGAGACCTCATCTACGCAAGGACATAGACAGGATGGAAGCAGTCTAGAGGAGGGCAACTAAAATGGTGCAGGGTCTACATCAGAAACCATATGAAGAGAGACTGAGAGAGCTTAATATGTATACCCTTGATGAAAGGAGGGACGGGGACATGATAGAAATGTTCAAGTACCTCAAGGGAACCAACAAAGTCCAGGAGGGTAGCATCTTTCAGAAAAAGAGATGTGTAAGAACAAGGGGGCACAGTTTAAAGATAGAGGGGGGACGGCTCAGGGGTAATGTGAGGAAATTCTTTTTCACGGAGAGAGTGGTGGATACATGGAACAGCCTTCCTGAGGAGGTCATTGGGTCTAAAACAGTGGGGGAATTCAAACATGCATGGGACAGACACAAAGCAATTATAGTGGGAGGTTGCAGGAAGCAGGCTGTTGGTTAACTAGAATCTGCAGCTTATCCAGTAGGTAGGGAAATGGGCAGACTGGGTGGGCCAAGTGGTCCTTTTCTGCCATCAAAGTCTATGTTTCTATGTTTCTATGTTTCTTCTACTTGGATTCCTTGACATGGTACACCGGCCAGTCTTTGGACACTTTTCCATAAAGCTTGGAGTTTGATGGTGGCTCCCTCAACCACCCATGAGTACTTTCTAGCTCTGAAACGAAAATATCCTTAATCCCACAACTGGGTACTTTCTGCAGACACTGGCCAAGTGCCTGAGAGAAAGCTATAGGTACCCAAAGTGAATCCGTGGAGGTAAACCTGGTTACTCCAGATGGGGATCTCCCACCTCTTGTTCCCAAATAATACCCGGCCATTCATTTGGAACTACACCTTTCCTTTAAACTACTGGTTGTAGATGCTAGCTCGAAATGTATGACACATTTAACATTCTACTCTGTATGTAGGTGGTGTTCTGATTCAAACAGTTCTGTTAGTGGCTATGTCCATTCCTTAGGCCCCCACTGTCTCAGATACTTTCAAGCCATACACAAATTTAAAAGCACTGTACTTGGCTAGTCTTCTCCTGACCCCACAGTAGGCAGTTGCTTTTACACAACTCTGTCTTGGTGAAAACATGGGCTCTATTTCAGAGCAGACTCACTGTGGTATGCAGGTGCCCCAGAGCTTCTTCCCACAACACACAGATTCTCTGGTACCTCAGTACAATTTCTTCTGTCAGGCAGCTTTTTTTCTTTTCCAACAGGGCCAGGGGGTTGCCCCTGAAATGCTGGTCCCCCCCCCATTCCGCCAGGGATGGGGCACTGGAACAACACGGGGAGCAGTCTCTACCACTTCTGCTGGTCTCTTCTGTGTTCTTCTCTAGGGTGAGAACATACTACCCTCTTTCTGATGTAGCTCTATAAAAGAGCTAGATTCTGAGGGGCTGCCAACTGCAGCACACCTCTTCCTCTAACTGCAGACTGCTCAACACCTCTACTAGACTTCTCCTAGACTCTCTTTGAAAATCCCTATCATTCTAACCTAACCCCTGCAGCCAACATTCCACTGTGGCTTATGCTGCTGCGAGAATTCTATGGAGATGTCATCCCTCCAGCTCAGCTGAGACTGAGGACAGAGTGAGACAGTGTGAAACCCATTTAACTGGTGTCTCACAAGCTGCCTTTCCCTGCCTGCCATTAGTTCTAAGTGGGATTCTAGTAACCACGGGTGACAAGGGGGTTACACAAGTCCAATATCTTTGGTTGTAGCAATGACTCAGTTGCTGTTGCAAGCCCCCCTCTCCCTGCATCTAGGGGTGTGATGATAAAATATCCAGGGAAGGGGGGCACTATACAGCCATAGGAGTCCACATACCTGGTCGACCTGGCTTACCAGACCTTATGGAACTGGGATGCCCTCAGACCGTTGGGTGCAAAGCTGGATGGCTGGAGAGCTGAGGGTGCTGGTCTTCACCTGCTTGGCCTTGCCATCTTTGTCACAAAGGCCTTTATAGGTAGTCTTCACCAGGCAGTGATGCCCTCCCAGGGCTCCAAAAGAATAAACGGCCATCGCCACGTCCACTGCTGTCTATGCAGAACCCAGACACTAGAAAAATACAAAACAACTGTGGCCTTAATGGCAGAGTGGGCAATCACCCCCACTCAACCCACTCACTCTGGTTTACCAAGCTGATCTCTCCCCTAAGGTGCCAAAACAGCTACTTTTATCTAGTCCCCTGAGGCACCGAAGAATCCCTGCCAAACTAAGGGTCAAATCCTAGACTGAAACACAAGGCGCCCAAACTCTTCTATGCCCCAAAGACTTGCGAGACCTGTAGTCCCTCCAATAACTATTTATATTTGGCCTATTGACACCAGCCGATGTTGAAACCATGGGAGCAGCCTCTCCTTTAAGTTTTCCTAAAACTCGCAGGCCATGCATGCCTGAAGGCGCAGCCCACTAAAACTATTTATATCATTTATCTTAATTTTAATTTAAGATTTACATGTGGTGTTGAATCCCGCCTTCTTCTTAATGGAACCAGGACCCAGAGCAGCCGCTCTGTTAAAACTGTGAGATCAGCAGCTGCGCATGCACAGATTGCGGGCCACCAACTATTTACAATTTTAATATTATTTATATGTATATATTTTTTTCCTTTTGTTTCCATGGCCCCCCTGAACTCCAAAAACATGCTCGGAGGTACGAAAGCATTAGACCTAGTGCTCAGCCACCCAACAAAACCGGCCACCAGGAACATGTGGCACGGAGCCACAAAAGAGAGGAGCTATAGGTCCAAATCCTGCCTGGGACCTCTGACTATCCTGATGGGGCAAGGGAGCACCTCGGCTCTAAAGGTAAGCCCGAGTTGGGGGCTTACACTCTCCCCCTCCTTAAATGCTCATGTTCTAACGAGTCACAACCCAAAAGAAACTATTTACGCTACCCTTACACTATATTTACACTATACCATGCTATCACAAACAAGACTAAATATTACAAGCCTAACATTATAAGCCTAACACTAACCCGACTCACTACACTGCCCGGGACCAAGCACTCAACAATACTGGGCTACCCACTGCTAGAACTGAACTGTTCTCTGAATTCGACCTAACCCATGTCATCTCCAGACTGTTAAGCAAGTTATTACCAGATCACCCACCACTAGACCTACCAGATGGATTGTTTTCTTGGACTACATGGCAGCATCCCAAGTTCCCCTACTTCAAACACTTACCTGGAGCCCCACTATTGCTGCCAGCTGCCTGCATTACACTGCCTGGACATTTAATAATGCACAACCCACAAAGACGCAAAACTTTAAGATTAGTCACCAGGTTACAGTAAAAACACGTCACTAAACATCTTCTCATTCTCTACTATTCTATATGAAATAACTGCAACTAGTGAAAGCATTTTAGGTAATTGACAGCTTGTGCACACAGCAACATTTTGTTACTTCCTCAGAATAAAATATTTCCCCATTTTAACTGTAGCATACATTTAAACAGTATACCACCTATTCTGAGAATGTATAACATTAAAGAAATGCAACATTCAAACAATAAATGCACATTATAGTAAAGTGCATAAACAGTCACACCATCATTGCTTTTATTAAAGAAGGTACCATTTCCCTCCAAAAGCCCATTGTCCATGCAAACAGGTTTCAGGTCCCTGCTATGGGCTGTTTTTCAGTCCAAGCCTGTAGAGCTCTGAGTAACCAGGGGCAAACCACCCACAATACCTATGCCCTAGGTTAAATGGGGTATCACCCAAGGTACAGTTCTTGTTCCAACACTCCACCACCTGCTCCAGTCTCGGCCGGTGACAGAAGCGAAGCACTGGCAGTCCCACTTAGAAAAGGTGCAAAATGTCCCAGTCCCACATGCCATTTTATTTGCACAATAATTAAGCCTGCTAAAGGGGTGACTTCCACAGCTTACCCAGCACCCATTTTAAAGTCCTCCATGGCGGGGGCACCCCAAAATCACATCCCAGATGAGCCCCCATGTAAGCCCCCTTCCTCGCGTCTAGGGGTATGATGGAAAAATGTTCAAGGGAGGGGGGCAGTATACAGCAATAAAAGTCCATATACCTGGTCGGCCTGGCCTACCAGACCTTATGGAACTGGGGTGCCCTTGAACTGCTGGGTGTAGAGCTGGATAGCTGGAGAGCTGAGGATGTTGATCTTCACCTGCCTGGCATTTTCATCGTCACCACAAAGGCCTCTTTATAGCCAGTCTTCACCAAGCAGGCCTCTTGATGTCTTCCTCACCGGTTCTCCTGCTTCTCCACTGCATGACCTGGAACACCCTAAAGGGGCTGGGCTGGGAAGACAAAAGCCTTTTAGCAGCAAACAATTCCTCTGAATAAACAAAGCAAACACAAGCAATGCAGGAATGAAGGGATCCCATTTAATGAAAAACTAAGGCAGAATACGGTAACAGTCAATCCATGGAGCAGCAAAGCAGGTCACATTAGAAGTTGTTGGGTGCTCTGAACCAAAGTGGTCACATTAGAAGCTAATGTCCAGGCTGCTGCCAGAGTGGCAAGGTAGCCACAATCCAAATGCAGGAATCTGAACTTGTGGCCAAATCAGGCCTTCAACAGTCATGCATCATCAATCCTTCCTCAAATACCAAACTGACCAGTCTCTAATCAGGCTCAGTGGACCCAGAAGGCTGTCCCCAGACCCCCCAGAACCCCACTGGCATCCCTATTTAGTCTCTGCTCAACTTGCAATGACAAATCAGTCTCTGGGACCAGGGGCAGAGCCAGACCCCTGGACCCCCTTACCGCTCAAGTGCCATCTCCCTTCCTTGAGGGACCTGTAGTTCCTCCAATAACTATTTACATTTGCCCTAATAGCACTAGCTAGTGCCAAAGCCATGGAGCAGCCTCTCCTTTAAGTTTTCCTGAAACTCAGTGGCTGTGCATGCCTGAAAGCACAGCCCACCAAAACTATTTATTTTATTTATTTTAATTTTGATTTAATATTTACATGTGGTCCCGAGACCAGCCTGCTTCTTACCGGACCCGGGACCCGGACCAGCCACTCTGTTAAAATTTTGAGATCGGCAGCCGCGCATGCGCAGTATGTGGGCCGCCAACTATTTACAATTTTAATATATTTATATATATTTTTTCTTTTGTCTCCATGGCCCCCCTGAACTCTGAAAACATGCTCAGAGGCACAGAAGCATCAGACCTGGTGCTCGGCCACTCAACAAAACTGGCCACCAGGGACATGCGGCACGGAGCCGCAAAAGAGAAGCATTGCATTGCAGTAGATTGTCTAATCTGATGTACATATGTTCCTACACTATTGTGTATAACTGCTGTATATAATCAGATCCTAATTTCTGCCTGAATCTGTCTTGTTCTCCACTATCCACTCCCCTCTAATCTGGAAATCTATGTTTTTTCTGTATATAATGTATGGAATTGTTACATATTATATTGGGCTCTGTGATCTTATCTTTGTATCTTTATTGATATCAGTGCTATTATTGTATGTGCAGGGCTTTGTTGATGCATGCCTCTTTAATCTGTATTCCTTTATATCAGTGCTTATGTATTGTATGTTCATGGCTGTGTTTATATTTTTGTATTCCTCACCTTCTGTACCCTCCCCCAGGTCGCCCCTGAAAAAAGGACTGCATGGTCTCAGTGGGCTTACCAGGTTACCAAAATTCAAATAAAATAAATAGATAGATAGATAGGTAGATAGATAGATAGATAGATAGATAGATAGATAGATAGATAGATAGATAGATAGATAGATAGATAGATAGATAGATTAGAGAAGAACCTCAGGGCCGAATCCTACCCGGGACCCTTGATTATCCAAACGGGACAACGGAGCACCTCGACTCTAAAGGTAAGCCCGAGTCAGGGGCTTACACTGATAACTTGGGTAGTAATATACATCATCAGTTGTGCTGGGGATCCAATGTCATCAAGTGAAGGATTTCTGTAGTGAAGGAGGCTCAGATAAGGATTCTTGCCATCCTCCTTAGCTTTCTGCATAATTATTTTCAAAGTCTGGACCATTTTATCTGTCAGTATATTTGACTACACATAATTGGGACTACTTGTTACATGCTTTCCTACTCTTTTCTAGTCTCTGCAATTCATTACTACTGAATTGTGGTCCATTGTCTGATTTCAGTACCGTGGGA
Organism: Neoceratodus forsteri; assembly: GCA_016271365.2. Taxonomy (NCBI): domain Eukaryota; kingdom Metazoa; phylum Chordata; order Ceratodontiformes; family Ceratodontidae; genus Neoceratodus; species Neoceratodus forsteri. The sequence goes on from CM028131.1 coordinate 1,076,977,045, forward strand.
ATCCTATGTATGACAAATATAGATTCTATAAATAGTATATGGTTAGGGCTTATTGTGTATGGATATTAGAGGCTTTCAAAAACTTGTTGTAGGACAGTTCAAAGTTCATGGAAAGTTGTTGTAGTATTGTTCTGACAGCACAACAATACTATAACTTTCCCCTTGACCTGCCATCTGATTGGAGAAAACAGTGCTCTTCACAAAAGATTCAAACAAACATGGCGGCACTGCTTACTGAGCGGTTCACCTAGAAGGACTGGACATGGACTGCCACAGCTGGCTTCGTGTTTCCAAACTATACTAATTTGACAGTTTTTATTTTAAATCAACTGCTGCTGCAAATCTTTGGAGGGTCAGGACTGGAACAAGACTGCACCGATGGACTTCATAGCCGACTGAGCTGCCAAAGCAAATGGGAGTGTGAACACAAGGTGTGAAACCTTGTGAAAGATTAAACCTTCTGAAATTCAACAGCTGCTGTGCCCCTTCACCTTTTCCTGGCAGTCCCCTTGCTTTCTAAGTTCACTGGTAGCTGCCATTTTTATTTATATGCAGTTCCAATACAGTCTGCCCGCTTTATATGCTATCTGTGCCCTTAATTTTTAATGTATTTTTATTTATTTATGACTTTGATAACCAGGTAAAGTGCTCTGATCCAAGGGACTGTTTACAGGCATGACCTGGGCCAAAAGGCACGAGCAATAAGAGGGATACAAAAAAACAAGGTACAAAACAGAAGCAATTAACAAGCCAACATTGTACAATACAGAGGCATTGACAAGCATACAGTGGTAAAATACAAATCAGTTTTCAATTACAGGACATATAGGCTAACAGCAAACAAGGAATCAACCATGCTTACCCTCCCCCCAACACATACAAATCTACGTACCCAAACCAGCTAATAACCCACCAGGAACAGGAAGCAGGTTAGGTGTGAGGCCTAAGGATAGCTGGGGTAGGTGTTTCCTGGGAGTACAGTTGCAGCTATTCCTAGAGGTGAGCCATGATTTAAAGTTACGTTTGAAGGCGTGATGTTTGTTGGAGGGTCTGAATGGGGCGGAAAGCTGGTTCCACAGTAGGGGGCCGCAACCGATAGTGGATTACCACCATGTTTGTAGAGGTTCATGGAGTCTCCAGGGGAGAGACAACAGAGGATTAGACACATCTCGGTGTGGTATGGGGCTTGAAGAAGGTGAATGGGGGGAAGCAGGCCCAATCTTAATGCAAGTATCTATGAGGCAGCCAAGGGTAGTTTTATTTTTTTATTTATTTATTTATTTTAAGTTTTCGGAAACAACGTTTGAGTCAGAGACTCATTTCCAAAGGTTCCACATCATGGTTACAAAACAGAACAGTACAATGATATTGTCAGCAGTGGATGAATCAGTAACATGAACAATATACAGTGTAAGAGACATACTGGAGATGGTTACAATGAACAGGAGCATAAGAATGTTGAAGTGGCTTTGCGAGGAGAGCCAGCTTAGAGAGTGGTAAAGGTCACAGTGATGGGTGTAGTAAGGAGCGGACAGGACAAAGTGGCAGATGCTATTGTAAACAGCCACAAGTCTTGCCCGAGGGGCAGCAGATACACGAGTGTAGATTGAGGAACAGGAATCCAAGATAGGAAGAAGGTTACCGCTAGCAATAGCCAGGCAAACCTCAGCCGCCAAGTAGGGTTTGATACAGTAGACAGCACCTAGATTCTGATTTATCCTATGGACCACTGAGTTAATATGGTTGGTAAAAGAGAGGATGGGGTCCAGTGTGACCCCCAAGTATTTGAAGGAGGGGACAATTTCAAGAGCAGGGCCATTGGGAGGGTGGATCTGGAGGGAAGAGTTAGTTTTGAGGACTCTGGCAAGGTATGGTTTAAACTCAAACAACATTGCCTTGGTTTTTTAGCATTAACCAGCATCAGATTACCAGTGAACCAATTGTGGACAGTGCAGTACTTCTGGGTGAGTATGTACAGTATTTGGGGAAGGGATTTGCCACTGTGGAAGATAACCAGGTCATCAGCGTAGAGGAGGGATTTGCAGGAGAGGCAATCTGAGGTGAGGGTGTTGACAAATACGGTAAAGAGCAGGGGGCCCAGTATGGAGCCCTGGGGTGCCCCATTGGAGACAGGTAGGGAAGGAGAAGTGGCTGGGCCAATGCACACTGACTGAGAGCATTCAGTGTGGTAACTCTGGAACCAGTCTGTGGTTCCCACGGAGCAGCCGATCAGGTGCAGTTTGGAGAGGAGGAGGAGAGTATGATTTACCAGATCAAATGTCTTAGACAGGTCCACAAATACGGTGATGGTGGCACACTCTCGATCCATGTTAATAAGTATGTGGTCAGTAAACAGCGCTAGGGCAGTAGCACTGCTGTGGTGCCTAAGGAAGCCATGTTGCTGGCTGCATAAGATATCATATTTGTTGAGGTACTCAGACAGCTGGTGATGCACAATTTTCTTGAAGAGCTTACTAAGGTGGGGGAGAATGGATATTGAGCAATAGTTGTCAGAGGAGAGGGGGGTCATCAGATTTAAAGATGAGAATAACCTTGGCAGATTTCTGTGGGAGAGGCATGGAGGAGGTAGTCAAGGCAAGACTGAAAATGAAGGTAAAGGGTTTGGCAATTGCAGAAGAAACAAGTTTGAGAAACACAGGAGAGAGGCCATCAGAGCCTGGGCTACCCCGGTTGGGTAGGCTTCTAACAAGTTTAAAGGTGTCCTTAGTGGGAGGGAGGGGGTCAATTTATGGGCAATCCATTTGCAGCCCCTCTCCTTCAGGAGGGAGAGGAGTTCTTTGGTGATCTAACGTGTACACCCACCACAAACTCTCCTAATAGTTACAGGGAAGTGGCGGTCCTGCAGGTCCAGGAGAATACTAGTGAAGTAAGTGACAGCAAGGGTTACGTCAGAAAGAGCATAGAGACCTGCCAGTTTATGGTCTGAACATCATCTAGCAGTAGGGAAGTGTCAGGGTGGTTAAAGTTGTGAAATGATAGATATTGGGGGAGGGAGGCCTTAGAGGACCAGATGGCATAGGTAGGAGAATGATCACTTAATGAGTCAGATAGTGTGCTCGCATGTAGAAACATAGACTTTGGCGGCAGATAAGGACCGCTTGGTCCACCCAGTGTGCCCATTTTCCTACCTATTGGATAAGCTGCAGATCCTAGTTAAGCAACAGCCTACTTCCTCCTACCCACCACTAGAATTGCTTTATGTCTGTCCCGTGCATTCTTGAATTTCCCCACTGTTTTTGACCCCATGACCTCCTCAAGAAGGCCGTTCCATACATCCACCACCCTCTCCATGAAAAAATACTTCCTCACATTGCCCCTGAGCCGTCCCCCCACTTCAAATTGTGTCCCCTTGTTGTTGCGCATCTTTTTTTTTGAAAGATTCTACTCTCTTGGACTCTGTTGATTCCCTTGAGGTACTTAAATGTTTCTATCATGTGCCCCCTCTCCTTGAGGGCATACATATTATGCTCCTTTAGTCTCTCTTCATATGGCTTCTGGTGCAGACCCTGCACCATTTTAGTTACCCTCCTCTGGCCTGGTCCCCATGATTAGTTATCACCCAGTCAATTAGGGAGTGGGTAGAGGTACGATGGTTTGGTCAGGTGGGGAGGGTGATGATTTGCACCAGGTTGTGCTGCTTGACCATGTTGGCGAAGTCAGTTTCCTGTGCACCCAGTCAGTATAGGTTATAGTCACCAAGGAGGATAGTTTCCCTAGCAGGGGAGAGAGAGAGAGACCCTAAACCTGCAAGCGAGCTTTGGAGGCATGCTGCGCCACCATTCTGGGGGGTTTGTACTAATTGCCCAGGTGGAGTTTCTTAGATGTGCCCAAAGTGATTTCAGCAATGAGTCAGTCGCTGGGGGAATCATTGTCTGCACAGAGGGCGGTAGAGGCAGAGAGAGGGTCCCTGACAAAGGCAGCAGCACCACCGCCCTCTTTTTTGCCAGGTCTGTCTTTGCACAGAAGGGTGTAGCCAGCAGGTTGACACATGGCATCGGTATGCTGGGATTTCAGCGAAGGTCTCAGTGAGACAGAGTACATGGGGTTTATGAAGACAGACCCAGGCCGCAAGATCAGAGAATTTGGCAGGGAGACTGCATATGTTCATATGCGCAATTTTTAGCCCAGGAGCATTGGCCCAGATGCCACAGGTAGATGCAATCAGGGTGTTATTGGGGCCCGGGTTCATTTCAATATCTCCACTCAAAAGGAGCAGGGAAAAAAGGAGGAGATAAGAGCACCGGATACCAGAGAATGAAAGAGAGAAAGAAAGGGAGTGTATGAAAAAGCCAAGTAGGTGACACTCAAGGTTGGGGAGAAATGCAAGCATGAGGGGTCTGAACAAGGTGCTCTTCCATCTTGCTAGGGGAGGGATGGGATGATGGGGATAGGAGACTACATTAAATTGCTTGAGGTCAGACTGATCGGCAGCGAATATTGAGGCACAGAAATCTACTGCTAGGAGAGTGCCTAAAAGAGAGAGATAGCCACAAGAGGCATTAATAAAAACTTCATAGTTGCTGGCCCATCGGCGCAGCAGTTGGCATTCTACTTGCACCACTGGCGACCCAGGTTCAGGAACGGACTCGGGTTGTCAGAGGGCCGGCCGGGGGGAGAAGGATTGAGCGTCCATAGGACTGCTCTCCATCTCTTGGAGGGAGGGGGGTAGTACGTCCGGCATACGAGCAGCTACCAGCAGAGGCTGGATTCGTCGCAATGCACCGACGTCAACAAGTTCTCGGGGTGGGGCAGACGCTGGACATCATTACATGTCCCTGCCCTGCTTACAGGGGGAGAAAAACGCTGCAGGATCACCTTCATGGCGCTCTTCCCTCCAAGCCCCAATTAGTCTCTGGTGCCAGTGTTCCCCCGACCAGATATTTGAAGTGTTGAGCTGGTGGGAAGGCAGCTCCGCAACCCCGCCCTCTGGGGGGGAAGCCAGAGGTGACAGGGGAAGAAACCTGGCGATTGCCAGAGGTGGTGGACAAGAGGGGCCGTGACTAAGGGCTGAAATTACTGGCGATCCAGCGTCAACACAAAGCATACTAAATAAAATGAAAAAAAACAAAACTTCATAGTTGAGAATAGGTAGGCTGGTCAAGGACACTAGATTAAAACCAGTGAACTGCCAGCCAGGAGATAAGAGGAACTAGCAAAGCAAATAAGGGCAGTACTGAGCCAGATGGCTTAAAAAAGGGAGTGGCGTCTTTAAGAAAGAAGGGCTTCCAGAAAGAAGAACCAAATTGGAAAGAGGGAGGAGGGGTAGGAAGGGGAAGTCAGGAGTAGGTCGATTTAAAAGTGTGTCGGGGGGCAGGTGAGAGAAAATTCAGATTCAGAGTCTCAGTAAGAAAGTGCTGAAAGCAGCGAGAAAGTCCCAGGGACAGTCTGTGTAGTGGTAACCGAGCTATCGATCTTGGCACCAGCTTAGAAAGGCACAGCCAATGGGGAACAGTGGCTGTGAGAGGCAGCCAATGGGTGGCTTCCTGAAAGCTGAAGCGGCCAATTGCAGAGCCGCTGGAGTCTCAGACTAGAAAGCGAACCTGGAGACTTGTCAGGCTGGCTGGTGGTGATGGGAGAGAGGCAGGCAAGAAGCCTTATTCCCCTAGGTGGTGGTCCTTCAGGTGGGTAACCCAGTCAGGAGCCTCAGTGGGATCCAAGGAGAGGGAGAGAAAGGAGCGAGAAGTTAAAGAGAGTAAAAGTAATTCAGAACTAATCGGGGGTCGGGGAGCAGACTGAGGACAGGAGACAGGGTTACCAGCAGGGGGTAGATGCAAAAGGTGTGATGTAAATCACTGGGAGGGTCCATGAGCAGGCCGAGGGAGGGGTGCTCAGGAGAAGGCCAGGTCGAGAAATTGGAGTGGGAGCTGGAGGGAGAGAGAGAGAGAAGTAGGAAACAAGATCAGAAACTAACAGCAGCACAGTCTGCACAGAAAATGAGCTTTAGGGCAAAAATTAAGCACAGGTAGAAGTAGCAGGGTCAGGGACAGCAGGAGTGTTTACACTTAAGGTAGATAGCAGGGTCAGGGTAAAAGTAGAGAGATAAAAACTTTACTTTAAGGCAAGATAGGCAAGCTACTCTTTAAGGCAGACAGGCATTACAATTTCAAAGCAGTTTAGCAAATATCAAAAAATTACAGGTACAGTGCGATCATTAACTCTCTAGCTAAACATTGTGAGTTTGTAAGAAATAAAAGTTCAGGTTCAGAGTCTCAGTTAGACAGCGCCGAAAGCACAGAGAAAGTCCCAGGGGCAGTCTTTGTAGTAGTGACTGAGCTATCAGTCTTGGCACCAGCTTAGAAATGCGCAGCCAATGGGGAGCAGTGGCAGGGAGAGACAGTCAATGAGGGGAGGGCTTCCTGAAAGTTGAAGGGGCCAATCGCAGAGCTGTTGGAGTCCCACACTAGAAAGCATACCTGGAAACTTGACGGGCTGGCCGGCGGTGATGGGAGGGCAGCAGGCAAGAAGCCACATCCCTCTAGTTGGCGGTCCTTCCGGCAGGGCACCCAGCCATGGGCTTCAGCAGGATCTGGAGGCTTGGTGGGCTGGCCGGTGGGGTATCCAGTGAGAATGGTGACTGAATATGAGCAACAATCAAAACAGAGACTCCTTCAGCGCTTTCCTCATGAGCTACCCTGCAAGGGTAGTGACTATCAGCGAGCATAAGGAAGAGGCGACTGGAAGGAGGGATGCTGCGAGGAAGAGGGGAGGGATGGGGAGAGGGTTTGTGAGGGGGTAATGTACCTGCCGCAGCCGAGCTAGCTATGTGGTGCTGTAGGTGGCTAGCTGTGGCACAGCAGGTACTGGGTTCGGGACCGGTGCAGGAAAGAATTTTGCTGCTGGCCCTCTGCATCTGTTTTTGTTGAAGTCTAAGTATTGCCCCTCCCTGACATGTGCCCCTGGAGCTGAGAATTCTTTAGTAGAGGTGCGGGGTGCGAACCCTCATGAGGGGCTAGGCACAGCCTCCAGCATTAACACTCTGACTCTTTGCCGGATGTTTCTTCACTGGCATGTGTATATTGCTGATTTGCTATTCGGTGATATATACTCACCATAATAGCGATCGCTGTTTTGCAGTTGCTATTGTGACATGGAACCGGCAGGTGGTGAGGGGAGGGCGGCAGGCAAGAAGCCGCATCCCCCAGGTGGTGGTCCTTTGGACAGGGTGCCTGGTCAAGGGCTTTAGCGGGATCTGGAGGCTTGGCGGGCCAGCCGGTGGTGATGGGAGGGCAGCAGGCAAGAAGTCACGTCCCTCTAGGTGGTGGCCCTTCAGGTGGGGTGCCCAGTCAGGGCCTTCAGCGGGATCTGGAGGCTTGGCGGGCTGGCTGGCAGTGATGGAAGGGCAGCAGACAAGAAGCCACATCCCTCTAGGTGGCGGTCCTTCAGGTTAAGATGGGTGAAAACATTCCTCTTTAAGCCCAGAGGCCTGATTGTGCAGATCCCCAACTCTGCTGTCTACCCTGGAGCAAGAGAATTCATTACATTATGTCTGGCACTGAAAACATCCTTTGGCACCAGGGCTCTTTTAATTTTAGTCTTCAAGTGACTGTGCATGCCCAGTAGAACACTGTGACAGCGAAATCCAGGCCCATCTATTATCCCACAACCCCTCCACAAGCACAGGCTGCCATCTTTGTTTACATTCAGCAGGTCCCATTACACGGCAGCTACCAGGACCAGTAAAATATTCTTTTTAGTGCCTGGAGGCATGAAACAGTCACCGAACCTCAACCCCTCTCTGGTATTGGCCAAGGCTACAGGATCTTAGTGGCTGTAGCAGCAGAGCACCAACATGTCTGGCTGGCCTGAATCCCACCAGGGCCACTTATGGACACTGGCAGGGGAGCGCAGGGCTGGAGCCCACACAGGAAAGCCCACTGGGAGGCTTACGGTTACTTCAGTATGCCATTCACTCACTGCGACAGCACTTTCTGCAGTCACACTTCCAATGAAAAAGTCCTCAGTTTCACTAACTGATTTCTGTTCATCTATTGCAGATATTCTTTTTGTCCTACACATGTGTGCACAGTGATTTCTTCTGTTGCACTTCCTACATTTGACCAGATGCAGAGCAGTTTCCAAACGTGTGTTGTGTACCACATTTTTTTATAGGATTCATAGGAAACTTATCGAGTCTTCAAGCGTTAGCCATATTCGACTCGCCAACATTTATTGGACATTACTCCCACACAAGTATGTATCTACTGATGTTTTAAACTCCCCCATCACTGAGCTGTTTACTACATTTTCAGGTAATGAGTTCCACACCGACACTACTCTTTGATTAAACCAACACTCTCTTCTCTCAGTTTTGTATGTATCCCCCTTTAACTGAAATCCGTGCCGCCTAAAGTCTCTATTTATATATTTCCTTTGTAAACCATTCCATTCCATAATATCTGCATTTTTTGAAAGCTCCATACACCAGGCAGAGATCTCCTGTGATACGCCTATATTTAAGCGAGTATAATCCCAGTTCTCTGAATCTCTCACTGTATGGTAGGTGTCCTATTTCCACTATCCTTTTAGATGCTCTGTGTTGTACCACCTCTAATAAGGAGTCAACCCTTGTTTTATATCCCAGTAGGCCCTGAGTCCATCAATAAGCACTGGGGCATGCCCCTTCCCTCTGATGGGTGGCCATGTGATGACGTACCTCTATGGTTTCCTACACTTCTGCTCATTCCTAGAATCTCCATTGTCCAGGAAAAATGCAAACCGTGATGTCCCCCATGGAGGCCACACCACGGAAACAATAAACAACTCAGGGAATATCTGTGTAGGCTAACACTCCTATTATTACTACTACTTGCAGGTAATATCCACCCAAACCCAGGGTCTCCACAAAGGACTCACATCCCTTCGAAGAAGGTAGGTTCGATCACATCTGCGTCAATCAACATTTGTAGCCTCCTACCCAAACTTGACCATCTTAAAGTATGGGTCACCCAACACAACCCTGATATTCTCTCGGTTGTGGAAACTTGGCTATCATTAAAAATACCTGACTCATCCATCTCTATACCAGGTTATTCTATCTTTAGGCAGGATCGCCAAACAAAAAGAAGTGGTGGTTGTGCAATCTACCTCAGGGAAGGTTTTCAGGGTCATGCCCTACCACTACCTACCTCTAATGGCAATGTTCAAACACTTGCCATTAAAGTACTCCTGGGAGCCCACAACAAAAATGTCACAGTGTTGTCGGTCTGTATTCCCCCCAGACTGCTGACCACAGGCTTTAACATGCTTCCTCACTACTTGGGCAGCCTAAGTCCTCACACTGAAGTAATAGTACGTGGTGATTTTAATGTCAGTTGGCTTGCCACAGATGCCAGCCCTTTCAGAGATGCACTCTCTGCCATTCATCTTGCGCAGCTTGTCGAGCTGCCCACAAGGATGAACTATAAAAAAGGATCAGGCACCCTTCTGGACTGGATCCTCTCTAACCGCCCCAACCATATCTCCTGCATTACAGTCCTTCTGGATGGGCTAAGTGACCACTCCCCTATCCTATTCAACTGGGCCATTAAATTTGTCAAACTTCCCACTACAGTAATCTCCACCAGGGTCTTCACCTGTGGTCATCTTGACCTCCTTAAATTCGACCTCCATAGTCTGGACTGGTCCCTTGCTTTTACTGCCAATGATGTAAACACTGCCCTTGAACATTTCGTACATCTGTTCAACAGGGTATGTGACAAACACACTCCATACCGAACAAAGAAGATAAAAAGCCGCAATAACCCCTGGATCTCCCCTGATCTCATTGAGCTATTAAAAACCAGGGACCACCTGTGGCACAAGTCCAAGGCCTCAGGAAAACAGGCCGATATTCTAAATTATAAACAGGCAAGAAACAATTGCACCAATGCTATCCGTACAGTGAAAGGCAACTATTACAAGGAAGCCTTATCACACTCCTGGAATGATGACAAAACTCCCCTTCCATGATGATCTTCGATGACGCTCCTTCCACTGACCCTAAAGTCATAGCTGACACTTTCAATGATGCTTTCACAGACCTGAGCAATGTCCTCCCACATGACTACTTCTGTCCAACTAGCACATCTGGTTCCTCTCAGGAAGTTTCCCAACCCTCACATTCTCCTTTTTACTTCAAAACCATCTCGGCTTCAGAAGCCAGAAAATACCTCCACAGGGTACTGGGTAAGTCTTGGTCTAGTGGTGATTCCTTGGACTTTAAAATTGTTGCACTCACTCTAGAGGAGATCCTTCTGTCTTTAACTCATATTTTTAACCTGTCTCTTAGGCATTCTCAATTCCCCAAATTGTGGAAAGAAGCAGTTGTAACACCATCACTTAAGAGTGGTGACCATACTCTGTGGGGAACTACCACCCAATATCCATCCTCCCTCCACTCTCAAAAGCTCTTGAAAGAATAGTCACTGATCAGCTGATTGAATACCTTGAAAAGTGTCAACTGCAGTGTGATGAGCAGCACAGGTTTAGGTACAGGCATAGCACAACAACAGCCTTACTAGAATTTACAGGCTATATCCATCACTCCCTGGATCAAGGTCACCTTGTCAGTGCGGCCTTTATTAACTTAACTGAGGCATTCGACGTGGTGAACCATGCCCTTCTGGTCAAACTACTCAGTACCTCTGGTCTTTCTGTCAACACTGTGGCATGATTCAATAGCTGTCTGTCTGACCGCTTGCAGCAGGTTAAGATTGGGAACACCCTCTTGTACTGCAGACCTGTCCACTCTGGAGTCCCACAAGGCTCCATTTTGGGGCCACTCTGGTTTAGTATCTTCCTTAACAAACTCCCACTAGTCTGCCATGACCGTATGTTATTGTATGCTGATGATGCAGTCATTTTCACCAGTGACCCTGACCCTGGAAAGACTACTCCAAGTTAATTTCACAGAGGTTGAAAGACGGTGCAACAACCATAAACTTATAATGAACTACAAAAAAAACAAAATAATGTTGTTTTCCAACCCCCATAACAAGCACAGCTTCTACCTTCTCTCAATCTCCAACAAAGTGGGCACTCCCCTAGAACTGGTCCAGCACTTCAAGCACCTGGGGGTCATGGTAGACAGTGTCCTGTCTTACGCCACCCACATAGATAACATTGCTAAGGCAGTTAACTCACACCTAGGGCTCCTATACAGACACAAATCCTGTCTGTCCCCTGAAGCCCTCAAAGTAGCCATACATAGCTCTGTGGTGTCACTTATAGATTATGGGCTTGTCATTTATGGCCTCTGATATGGCACTCTGCTGGATCACTGTTGCGCTTAACAAAGTCTGCCAGCTCCTAACTGGCTACACCTATCTGACCCATACCTGTGACTTGTATACTCAAGCCAGCTGGCTCCCTCTCAAGGGCAAGCTTATGTACCACACATAAATTTAAAAAAAAAAGTGTCCCAGAGAAGACACGAACCGCTGGGGTAGTAGTGCTGCGGGTTCCTTCCTTACAAACCACGTTATGTGTGGCGTTTAAATTTTTGGTCTGAGTGCTCGCTTTTATGTGTTTGTCTTATGTACCAAACATGTCTGCTTGGAAAAAAAAGTGAGCCTTGAATTGATGCCACCTGGTATTTGGGAGCTCCTCACCCCCTTTCTCCAATCCTCGACACACGAGAAGTTCCGACCGCCAGGTTTTCAAAATTCCCCGCTGCCAAACCTCCCAAGGACAAAGATCCTTCACTCATCGGGCCCCGCACTGGTTTAATTCTCTGCTCGGTGTCATCTCCTCAGCCCCAACACTAGGCTCTTTCAAACAGCTACTAAGGGAATCCCTAATTGCCTCAGTCAGCTGTGAACATTTCCTCTAGGAATCAACATCTTCCCTACTACCCCTGGCCCTGTCCCCCTCCTAACCACTCCTGCCTCCCCCCCGCCTCACTACCTCTGACCCATCCTCATGCGTCTACCTTTCCCCCACCTCCCCCCTTCTTCACCTATATTCCCTCCCTCCTCTTCCCTCCTCCCTCCACTTCCCCTTCCCTTTCTTCCTCTATATTCCCTCCCTACCTTCAATATACCTCTCCCCTGCTTCTGCCTCTGTTCTACTACCTTGTCTCTCATCACTGTTTGACATAATGGGTGGACATGGCACATGTTGTACAATGCCATGTTCTGCATCGATACTAGCCTTGTGCCCTGTGTTCGTCATATTGTTATGTTAGCTTAACTGGACAGGTTATGTAACAGTAGCGCTATGATGCTGTTCTCCCTGTTGTCCCTTGCATTCCTCCTTTAAGTAATAATTTTCTGTATGTGTTGTACACGACTGCTTATCCCAACTTGTATTGTCTGCCCTGGTATAATATTCCTTTGATGTGGAACCTATGTAATGAGCTCTTGCTCACAGGTGTTAATCCAAGATATCAATCAATCACTTAATCAATAAATAAATAAATATATGGTGCCCAGAACTGGCAGCAATACTCCAGGTGGGGTTTAACCAGTGCACCATATAGAGGCATTATCACTCCTCTATCTCTACTCTGGATGTGCTTAAGAATGCATCCCAGCATCCTGTTAGCCAGATTTACCGCCTCCCTAGTATGTTCACTAAATGGTAGTGTGTTGTTTATGATGACTCCCAGGTCCTTTTTCCTGTCTGTTTTGCCTAGTTCAACATTATTCATGTAATATGTACACATTCTCTTGTTCCTTCCCAAATACATAACTCTGCATTCATCACCATCAAAGACCAACTTGTGCTGTTTTGCCCAGATGACAATTTTGTTCAGGTCAGCCTGCAATTTATTACTAGCTTCATCATTATCTATGATTGTTCTGAGCGTTGTGTTGTCCGCAAACTTGCACATCCAAGTTGCTGATGAAGTTACCATGAACGACACATAGATATTAAAGAGGGTAGGTCCCAGCACGGATCCCTTGGGGACCCCACTAGTGACAATTACCCACTCAGAACTATGCCCTCTTATCATGACATGCTGTTTTCTGTTGTCTAGCCATGAACTGAGCCATGCAAAAATATTTGGGCTGCAGTTGTATTTTACTAATTCATCCAAGAGTTCTTTGTGGGGTAATGAATTGAATGCTTTTTTGAATGCTTTGGTATAATCTAGATATATAATGTCAACTGGGAGACCATTATCCAATGCACTACTAATGGGCTTGAAAAAATGGAGGAGGTTGGTTTGACATGATCTTTGTTTAGTAAAACCATGTTGTAATGAGTCTCCTAATCTCTTTTCTATAATATGATTTTCTAATAATTCCTTTACAAATGTTTCCATAATCTTCCCCAGAACTGATATCAGGCTAATTGGCCTCTAGTTCCTCACATGATTTCTTGAACCTTTTTTATGTATTGCCGTAATGTTGGCTTCTTTCCATTCATGAATAACTTTACCCATAGATATGGATTTTGAAAATAGCATGGCTAATGGTCCCACGAGTTCACTTGAGAGCTCTTTTAATAATCTGGGGTGTAGGTTATCAGGTGCTGGAGATTTAAAATTTTAATCTGGTAAAGCTTTTGTTTAACCTTCTTGATAGTAATGATCTGGGTGTAATCTAAATCCAGGGATGAAGTTCCAATAGGGAGGTTAAGTCATGTTTAGGCTGATAGACACTTAGAAAAAGGTGTTAGACCCAACATTTTGCATTCATTCTCGGTTAATGTTTCCCCAGAGAATATTGGTCCCACTTTTTGTTGACCCCCTCTGAGTTCCCCCAATGTAGTTGACAAAGGATTTATGATGGCCTCTTGTATTAGTTGCCAGTTTAATTTCTGCGTCTCTTTTTACTTTTTTGATAATTTGTTCTGATTTTTCTCAGTTTATCTTTATATTTGGCTCAGTTTATATCAGAGGGGCTAGATTCATACTTTTGATACTGCTTGTTTTTTTTTCCTTATCTCCCGTTTAATACTTTTATTTATCCAGAATGGTACTTTTCCAAGTTAATTATTTTTGACTAATTCTGGTGCATATTCTGTAATACAATGATCTAGATGATGTTTGATCCTAAGCCACATGTTGTCCAATGATAGACCTTGTAGTTTGTTTTTCCAGTCCCAAGAAGCCAAGTAAGTTCTCATATATCCATACTTGACCTTGCTATAACACCTGACCTTGGCAATACCGGTTTGTGAAGTCCAGTAACCATTGATAGTAACCTGAATCATATTATGGTCACTGTTCATTAATGGTTCTTTAACTTCACATTCTATGAAATCTTGATTCAAATTGGTTAATACCAAATCTAATATATTTGAGCCTCTTGTGATGTCTCTCAAATGTTGTTTCATGTCATTGCTTAAGGCAAATTCAATGTACGATTACCTGAGGGTATTGCTCCCCAGATGCATTGTCCAGTTTATATGGGGCAAATTCAAGTCTCCTAGGATTAAAATTCTAGGACCAGATCCCATACTGTATGTGTTAATACTTCTATAAACATTTCATTATCCTCTTTACCTAGTGATGGGGACCTATAACAAATTCCCTTAGTAATAGCCCTATTATTTGGAATATTAACTTTCACTCAGATTTCCTCTATGTTTTCTTCCCTGTCCTTTGATAATTTTAGCTCATTTACTAGCAGTGTTTCTTTGAGGTACATTGCGACTCCTCCCCCCCTCTCTTATCCCTCCTTTCTTTATGAAATAGGTCGCATCCTGAATTCTGTTTACCCCAATCATCCTCCCTCCACCATGTCTGTTATCCCACAGATGTCAATATTATCAGTTTTTAATACGATTTCTATTTCTGTTGATTTGTTGATAAGACTTTGTGCATTTATGAGTAGAATTTTAGTTGTTGTCTGCACCTGTCTTTTCCTACTTCTAGTTGTCTGCAGTGTCTTGATTTTTCAGTTGAAGGGTTGCATTGGGCTTCTTACCGCTCCCCATTTATTTTTCATTTCTTCATCAGGGCCTTTACTACTGAAATTCTGCCTGTCGCTTGTACTCTTTGTTTCAGTAAAGGTTTTTTTGTTTTACAGCATGCACTACTCTGTTCTCATGCCCACCCATTTTTTGCATCTGACTTTCTGTTATTTCTGCAGCTGTACAGATATCTGTAACCTTTTGCAAGGTTAGATCCGCCTCTCTCCACAGACTATTTGCCTTTGATAAGAGGTTAATACAGTTCTCCATATTCACATGATGGTGCTAGTAACTTTAATTCAGTCACATGTTGATCTATACTTCCATTTCTGCCTTGAGAGCAAGTATTACATTTGTGTCTTTCAAATGTTATGTTTCTCCTAAGGTTGCAATACTGCTCAACCTTCTTTATATGTACCTGTAATTTGTCCTTCTCCTCGTCTTTAAATGTGATGGTATTGGAAACTTCTAGAGCCTCTCCTCCAATCGCATGGAGAAACAAAGCACACTGCACTCTCTCTAGCTTTTTATCTACTTCCGTAGCAAGGTGGTAAACTTGAAACTGCTGAGCCCATCTCCTCCAGTTGTTACTAACATTCCCCTGCAGGCTTAGCACCAGATGACTTCAGCAAGTCCATTCTTCAGCTCTTTTTATGTTTGCTTGCATGCATGTGCAAGAAACAGTGCCACCATATGAGTTTTCATAGGTGTGCCCCCCCACTTCCAATGCCCTGCTCCCTTTTGCAGGCACGGCCGCACCACTCCAGTGAATGTCCGAGCTGTCTATGACAGCCATTCAGAATGCAGTGGCATACAGTTGAAAGTGAAAAACCACTGCAGTCAGTGGTTGTAACATGTAAGCAATTTGCATACTGGTGTTGGCAGGTAATTTACATACTGCCATCGTCAGTATGCAAAGTGCCTACACGCAGCACTGCATCCTAAACAGCTGTCATAGACAGCTTTCTTTGTGTCAACTCTCCCCCCTCCACAAACACTCAAGTAGCACACTGGGAACCCACCCCAGCATGCTCATGTGCCCCCCCCCCGTTACACACAGTATGGCTGATGGGGGGGTGCCCAATCCTCCATTGGCTCCACCCCCCCAGACTTCTAGGTGCCACGCTGGGAGCCCACCCCAGCAAAAGTCAGAATGGCAACGGGGTGACCAATCCCCCGTTGGCTCAATTGAACCCCTCCCAAAAGAACCAGACTTCCAGTGGCTACGCTGGGAGCCCACCCCAGTGTGGCAAATGTCTGTATGGCTGATGAGGGTGCCCAATCCCCTGTCGGCTCCACTGACCCCCCCCAAAAAATCTTCCAGCTGCCATGCTGGGAGCCCACCCCAGTGTGGCACAAGTCCCACGTTGTCTTCCTAAAAGAAAAGAAACACCTGAAAAGAAAAATGGTCCCTCGTTGATTGTCTTGCCCCCAACCCATGCCCACCCTCTGCGCATCCACCTCCCAACACCCCTCACCCCATACTTACCTCCAGAGTCTGGCGCGATGATCTTTGGTGGATGGGGAACACGTCTGCACTCTTCAAAGCTGACTGCAATCTGAAGAAATGCCGGTAAGCTGTATAATGGCATAAATGTTTTTTTTTCAACTTTAGTGCATATCTCAGCCATTTTGGGGACTTTTTTCACCAAATTTTCAACATGAGGTTCATGGGGCCCAACCTCATGAATTCTGTCACTGTCATTTTGTTATTCGGTTACAAAAGGTGATTTCACAGTCACGGCATGGAACCACCTTTCAGGACCAAGTAACAAAACAACAGTGTCACAGTTCATGAGGTACACCCCCCAAAACCCTATTTTGAAAATTTGGTGAAAAAATTCCCAAAAATGACTGTTTTATGAGAGTGTGTTGCGCAGTTTCTACGCACGCTCGTAACTTCATATATTTTTAATATTTTAACTCCAGATTTTCAACATTACCATTTTACCACACCTCCTTATTAGCAGTACAGCTGTTATTTTTCATATCTTGTCCCAAATATGTTTTTACGCATGTAGAGCCCAATGGCTCGGTCGGTGTGCAATATCAATGTTAGGGACAGATTAAGAAAATCACAGTGACACTGTTCATGAGCAGAGGTCTTAAAATGGCTATGTTGAAAATCTGGTGACAGAAGTCCATAAAATGACTGTGTTACGAGCATGCATTGCGCAGTTTCCACGCACCCTCATAAGTTCACAAATTTGTACTATTTTCAGTTCAGATTTTCAACACTGGCATTGTTCCACACCCCCTTATGAACAGTACTGCCGTCACTTTTCACACCCTGGCTGAAATGTGTTTTTGCACTTCCGGCACAAAAATGCATGGTCGCTGTGGGAAATCAGTGTTCGGGACAGATTAAGAAAATCACAGCGACACTGTTCATGAGCGGAGGTCCCAAAATGCCTGCATTGACAATCTGCTGTAAAATATCCCCAAAGTAATTACATTATGGGTGTGCATTGCGCAGTTTCTATGCATGCTTGTGACTTCAGTTTTTTTTTTTATTTTCACTCCAGATTTTCAACATTGCCATTTTTTAAACATCCCCATGAACAGTACAGCTGTCATTTTTCACATCCTGTTCAAAATGTGTTTTTGCACCTGTGGTGCCAAATGGCATAGTCACTGTGCAAAATCAACTTTTGGCTAACAAACTGATATTGCCATTGTTCATGAGGTGGGGGTTACAAAAAACCCATATTGAAAATGTGGAGTGGCTGGCCTGGTGGCGCCGAGGGTTGAGGTGCTGGACGCCACACCTCGCACCATGCCGGCGACCCTGGTTCGGAAACGAGCCTAGGTCATTGGGGGTCGGCAGGGGAGGAGAAGGATCGAGCATCCGTAGGACTGCTCTCCTTCTTCAGGGAGGGTGCGGGATGCCTCGGTGGCCTAGTAGCCTCTAACAGTGGCTGGAGGTGATGGCAGGCCATGGGCAGACTTGGGGGATGTGCTGTGGCAGATGCCGGGAAGGGGCACATGTGGTAGCATGCATGCCCCTGTCCCTTGGCATCACTGCACACCACAAACATCCAAGGGGTAGAAAATGGAAAAATATGGGCACCAGTCACAGTGGCTTGATGGCCGTCTCCGTAGGGGACTTGCTCGGCACAGAGGGTGTGCGACTCTACTGGATCCGGTCCTGGTGTGAGAGTGTGAGGGGAGCTCTCCACCTCCCTGCCATGGGAGTATGCCGCAGGGCCAAATGTGGAGCCAGGGTCCTTGGGACGACAGCCGTAAACCTCAGGAGGATGCCTGGAAGTATGAGGTAAGCAGACTGGTGGCCAGGGAAAAAAGTACCAAAAAAAAAAAGAAAATGTGGAGTGAAAATACCAACGAATTGCTTTCTGACCATAATGCCCCACCCTGTAGAGACTGACAGGCATCAGGGGTGTGACTTGGGATTGCCACCTGTAATGCTCATGCCATTCCACCCCACCCACACCGTGCAGCCAGTGACAGGCATTGAGGTGTGCCTTGGACTCTTCGGCCCCAAAGTTCACCCCATTCTCCTATACTGCACCCATCTCACCATATTTCCATATGGAATGGGGTGAAAATAAGGCCCAAAGACCCCAAGGCACACTGTGACACTTATCGGAGTCTGCAGGGTAGGGTGTGGTGAAATGGTGTGGCCGTTATGCCTGATGACCCAAAGGCACACTCCAATGCCTGTCAATCTCTGCAGAGTGGTGGTGGGGTTAGCTTCAGTTCAATACTTCACTGCCATTCCTATTATGCATCTCTCTAACTCCTACACTATCAATGCCAATGCCAGCAAGCAAACATTCAGCATTGACAAATGCTTGTTACTTCTGACACCGTGTAATGATGCAACACAATGTGTTCATGGTAGACATCTTCATTCCCTCTGCTTTGCACATGCTCAATCTGCTGCTACTACATCATGACTTTTCTTACTTGGAAGTAATGAACATCAGTATCCACTAGGTGAAAGAGCCACCTACATAATACTACAAGGAGGATAAGACTTCTCAGAGTCAGAAGGGAGGCAGTATAGCGCAGTGGTTTAAGGCTCTGAGCTGCAAATCTGGAGACCTGGGTTTGAATCCCACAACCCCCACATGCATACTGTGTGACCCCGAGCAAGTCACTTAACTTCCCTGTGTTCCCAGGTTGCACCTGTAAACAAGCTGTCAGTTTAGTGTGTCTCACCTGGTTAAACAATTGGGGAAAAAAAAAAAAGAAGCACAATATGGAGCATTGCTGGAGGAGGCAACTACCCCAAGACTTATGTTGCGGGACATGACACTGTTGTTGAGGAGGAGGAGGAGATGATGGAAGGGGAGGATGTGGACTGGGTGAAGGAGGAGGAGGATGGAGTCAGATGGAGGTGATTATGGTTCTGGTTCTGAATGAGAACCTGAGAAATGCCCAAAAAAAGAAATCTGGTATAAAAGAAAATGTAGTGTAACCTGTAGAGCCTCCTCGTAAAGCTCTTAAAAAGAGCAAACATACAATTGTAGTCCAGATGACAAACCACAGAACCAGCAATCTGTTTAAACACAGTGCCACCTATACTCATGCACATTCCCCCAACCCCTGCAGAACATGCTTTTCAAAGACCTCAGATGAAGGATTTGTTTTGTTTGAACTACCAGTATGTGAACTATTCTGAACATTTTTTTTTAATTTTACTATACTGTTATTGATAATAAAATGCTACTTGCAAATTTTAAAACTTCTGGTTTTCCTATGCTTCCTGACCTTTGCATCAACAACACTTAGCTGTGTTGCTGTGAGGTATCGGAGTTGCCCACCAGCCAGTGTGAGTTCTGAATGAGCGTTCAGGTCAGCAGGGGCCATTGTAAGTGACAGTTAGCCCCCTTTGTCACATAAAATTGGAGAGATGCTCACATTTATAAAAATGAATGCTTACTTTATACCACAAAAGTTGGTCTCCTCCAAATCCACAGCCACATAAAAAGGAAATAAAGGTAAAGAAGAGGATCAGGAGGACTGTGACGTTATTCAATTCAATTCTGGAGCAGACTGTGGCACTGAAGATGCAAAGGGGTCCAGGGGTGTATCCAGAGATTTCAGATCTGCACACCAAGTGGACTCTCTGCGCCCCAGACAGACAATATACAATTGTACACCAGGACCCTGTTTGTGGCCTTATTTGGCTCAATAGATACAACTTTTGTATCTCATGACAGTGGTTGTTGCCATGCATGGGTAAATACAAACGCCATGCATTGTTCCCTAAGACACCCACATACCAGCCCAGAGCCTATAAAGTTGTATTGTCCTTGGGATAAAAAGACAGTATTAGTGACCAGTCCTTCTAGTTTCGACTCCTATGAATAAAATTACAGAAAGGTTCAGTATTTTCTTTGTTAGTTTTCATGGAAAAAGGAAGGAGTTCAGAGCCTATTTGCTACCCCCCTTAAATAAAATTGCACACCATGGAGTACTTGGAGTATGCCTGGCTACACCCATGAAGGGGTCATTTGAACACTAGAAAAACTCAATATATGTCAAACTATGTATAATTTGTATATTAATTTATTTTATTTATTTATTGAAAGAAATCGGAAGTACAATCCTTTGAGTCATAGACTCCTTTGCAAAGGCTCCACGTTAGTAAGAAATAGAAAGGAAACTACACAGGGTAACACATGTAAAGTACTGGGCCTTAATCATTTGGTACAGAACTTAACATTTTGCACAGTACAAACTGAAACAATTGGTACAAAACTTACAAAACTTAAACATTAGACATAGAGTACAATGAAGGGTTTCATCAGCAGGGATCTTAAAAAGGTCCCGGATCAACACTTATGCACATAAATAGTAGTTCAGTTATGGAGGGTCTTACAAAATAGGCCCAGAGTCATGATATGGTACATTGAGAATTGAGGATCCAAAGCTTGGGACAAAAGAAGAACAAGTCCCTATGCTGGGGCTACCTTATTGCTGTAGCGCTGGATCCTGCTTGTAACAAGGTATTGTTTGCATGAAACAGCTCGAAGAAAAAAAAGTTATATACAGTCACATGCTGCAGAGTTGAGGAGTGACTTGAGGCCAGTTTGAAACTGACCCAAACTGGATGTATGGGAGATTGTAGGTGGTAGGTTGTTTAGCCACAGAGGGGCACGATAACAGAAAGACCACTGCCCAAGGGACGTTCTACAGTGTGGTACTAGCAGGGAAGTATTTGGTGAGTGCCTTGGTGCCCTCCTGAGAGAGGCTGTTTGAATTAGAGGGTGGAGGCTTATCGGTGCTAGTTTGTGTAGTATCTTGTTTGATAGGAAGCAGGTGTGATACTTAACCCTATCTTGGAAGTTTAGCCAGCCTGTAGATTTGTAAAGCTCACAAGTATGGGTTAGCCTGTTACAATTTGTCACCAGACGGCAGGCTTTGTTGAGAGCTAGGTTGAGGCTGCGCAGGGCAGTATGGTCAGCAGACCCATAAATTACTATGCCATAGTCCACCAATGGAAGTATATAACTGTGAATGGTAAGTAAGTAAATATTTATTTATCAAGGACCCATTCTCCAGGGCCCAGAGCACCGCCATGCACAAAAATAACAGTATTACACACATAACAATTTATTTTATTTACATTTTGATGACCGGGTAAGCCCTCCAAGA
Organism: Neoceratodus forsteri; assembly: GCA_016271365.2. Taxonomy (NCBI): domain Eukaryota; kingdom Metazoa; phylum Chordata; order Ceratodontiformes; family Ceratodontidae; genus Neoceratodus; species Neoceratodus forsteri. Next base: position 1,076,998,531 of record CM028131.1, read on the forward strand.
CAGACGTCCCCTTTTTCAGGGGTGAACAGATGAAAAACAATACATTGCAGTTATTATTTACAGATGTCTTAGACAGTTGCATACATTCATGGAATACTAAATATCCTAAATAATATACTAAACATTATATACAGATGTCTTATACAGGTGCATACATTCATGGAAAACTAAATATCACATACATTGGGAGACAGTACATTACAGATGCCAAAAGCAACATACTGTAAGTGACCAATATATTCATGATAGCATCATAAATACATAAGTGCAGAGCACAGTCGAATTGGCTGTATAAAGAATAAATATATTAACATTTTAGTATGCTAACAAGAGGAGTGTATGTATCAGGCAGGGATAAAAGACGAATTCACATATAACGTAATATATTACTTGTGAGTTGGTGTGAAAACCAATAGGAGATAAGGAAATATGGTGAAATGAACCAGCGAAAGAGAGAAGTGCAGTAAAGACAAGGGGATAGCGGGAGTAGTGGTGGTTGGGAGAAGTTTAGGTACAGTTACCATTGCAGACAGAGGGCGTGTAGAAGATTTCCATGTAATGTATTGTGAAGAGAGGAAGAGTCTTACAATTCAAATAAAATCAGTAAACCCATTCATATAAACGTGTGCAAATCCAGCTGTCAGATAAAATGCTTAGGCAGCATCACCTCAGGAGCATCCTACGTCAGACCACAAGCTTCCTGATTGATGTAGGATTTCAGGTCCCATATAAAGGCCTCCACTGAGGTGAAGGGCCAAAGAGTTTGAGTGGGCCTGTTCCATAGTTTAGAATTCAAATATTCATTTGCACTCAGTGTATACTGAAGAGCATCCTATTTACTTAGCATTTATATTCATAGTTCAAAAATCAGTTCAGTGCTGTGCACTGCACGCCATGTACAAATGATAACTGGTGCTTACTTTAAGTCAATCCTCAGAAACCTTTTTATGTTGGCTTGCGAGCACGTGCAAGCAACGTCTTGTGGTAGTAGCACATTTCAGAGGTGTGTCAGTGGTGGCCAATGCAGGGGATGCTTTAGTGGGTGCATCCCTCAGCTGTCAATCAGTGAGCATGCTGCCGATGACAGCAGTTTCAGAGAGAGCCAAAGAGTTGAAACGTATCTGTTGCTACGATCAGAGACAGGCTTGTCACTGCAGTGGCAGATGACATGCCTCCATTACGTGCCTTTCCTGGTGAAAGATTTCAATAAATATGGCGGCTCCTGCCATCCGCCACACAATCCCTTGAAAGTCGACATTGGGGTGCCCAATCCCCATGTCGGCATGTCCCCCCCACACACAAATTATGTGGCACACCATAACATGGTGGCTCCTACTGCCCACCACACACTCCCGAAAAGCCAACATGGGGTGCCCAATCTCCATGTTGGCATCCCCCCCTTAGTGTGTCTTTCCTGGTTAAACAGTTTCCCCTTTCCTTTCTGACACAGGGATGCCCACTAGTGGTGTCAAATGCACACCCCCATCCCATGTACATGCCATGCCGACATCGGGGTGCCCAATCCATATCGGCATCCCCCAGAATTGGCACACTGGGAGCCCACCCAGTGTGACTTTTTGTTTGTTTGTGTAACCTGTAAATGAAGAAAACCTTCCTTACAGTCTTTTTTTTCCCTGCAAACAAGAAAACGGGGTCCACCATTGTCTCCCTCGTCTCCTCCCCCATCCCCACCCTCCCTCTACACACCCACCTGCCCACACACCGCTCACCCATACTTACCCTCCGGAGGTTGGGAGCTGCAATCTTCTCTGAATCGGGACACGTGTGCACTCTTCAAAGCTGAACTGTGAACTGAAGAAATGACGGTAAACTTTATAATGTGAGGAAATGGGGGGCTTCAACTTAGGTTGATATCTCAACCATTTTTTGGAATTTTGGCCCCAAATTTTCAACATGGGGTTCTTGGGACCCCACCTCATGAACATGTCACTGTCTTTAAGTTTCTCAGTCCTGAAAGGTGATATTTTGCGGTCGCTGTGCAGAATCACCTTTTGGGACTGATTAACAAAATGACAGTGCCACTGTTCATGAGGGAGGTCCTAAAGCCCATGTTGCAAATTTGGTGAAAATATTCCTAAAATGCTTAAGTAGGAGTGTGTACATTGTACAGTTTTTTACACACACTTGTAACTTTGCCAATTTTTTATATTTTCTCTCCAGATTTTCAACATTGCCATTTTTTCACATCTCCTTGTGAACGGCATAGCTGTAATTTTTCACATCCTTCCTGAAATATGTTTTCACACCCGTGGTGCAGAATAACGTGTTCACTGTGGGAAATCAACTTTTGGGACAGATTAACAAAATCACAGTGCCACTGTTCATGAGGAGAGGTTCAAAAACGCCCATGTTGAAAATTTGGTGAAAAAATTCCACCATACCACTCTGAGCCTCTTTCAGCGCCAAGGAGCTTGCTGCTACCAGCCCCCTGGAATTAAGCATCAGGTATGGCCTATACATAGCCCTGGCATCCCTGGCTGCTGCTCCTGCTGCCAAATTTTTCGGCCACCTCTCCCCCTCCCAGGCCATCCTTAAATACACTTAAGCTCCTCCCATCCCTACCCCATCCTGCCCCATTGGCTCCCAGTACTAGTGCTCTGAACTTAAAGCTTTCTGTCTCCCAACCCCCTTTGTTGATCTTTGTTTATCCTGCCCTCCCCTTAAAGGCATCCTCACTATAAGACACTTTCTCCTTAAAGCCCTGCTCTCTGTTTCCCTGGCTGTGGTTTTACAGCTCTAGATAGTACTGTTTCATTAGCTATTGTAATAAATCCAAGAGATGGCTTCCTCAGACCCCCTTCTCCTCATTGACTACATCCTCCTTCTGACAGTGGAGCCAATTTTGGACCCCAGGAAAGACTCATCCTGCCCAAATACTCCTATAGTACTGGAAATAAACCCAATGGTGTCTGCCAACCAGTTATCTTCCTCCAAAGGCAGTAATCCTTATACTTTTCCAACCCTTCATACCTCCTACTGCCCAACATTCTCTAAGCAGACTCCCCTACCCTCTCTGTTAGGGTAGTATTATCTGCGCTGATCAACTTCTGCTGCCCACCAAACTCCCACTCCACTACCCTTGATAGTGTCCAAGGCAAACAACCATACAAAGCCTTTCTAAGATTCCTGGTAAGATGTTTCAGGAAATTATTAGTACTACTGCTACTCTGTACAGGCAGTGTGGAATTAAACCCGCCCCCACTGCTAACTGCCCCTGGAGAACTCCCACAGATAAAGGGTCTGAGCTTCCTGCATAGGAACATAAGCAGCCTTGCCAACAAACTTGACCAGGTCCACGCCTGGGTACTACATGCCAAGCCTGATGTAGCAATGCTCTCAGAAACCTGGCTGAAAAATACTTTATCTGACAAAACGTTTAACATACCGGGATACAACCTGATCAGGTGTGACAGGTTGACCAGAGGTGGTGGTGTTGCCATATATATTAAAGATAAATTCCTAACCACTGATATTGTCCGCACATCAATGGCCAAAGAATTTGAATGTCTTACCTTCAAAATTACCCTCTCACCTGGTATAGCTTTATTGGTAGCTGCATGCTATAGACCTCCTGCAGCAGGCCTGTGTATACTGCCCCATATTTACTCTCTCCTGGAAAAAGCAAACACAGAATGCATTATCATGGGTGACCTTAACCTTAATTAGAATGATGCCAGCGCAAACAAGCTTAAGGACTTCTGTGACGAGCACTGGCTCACTCAGATAATCTCTGACGTTACACGACCTAACAAGAAAATTCCCAACCAAAGTTCACTTCTGGACCTTAAACTTGTCAATAAGCCACATAATATCTTTCATGCAGGAGTCTTCCACAATGATCTGATTGATCACTGCACAGTTGCCTGTGTTAGGTGTCCCCACACCTCCCCTCCACCTCCACTTTCAAGCTTAAGCGCAACCTAAAATACTTCAGTCTCCCAGCCTTCCTGACAGATCTTGGAAACATAAAGTGGCAGGATTTCTACCTTACATCCTCTGTGTCTGAAGCATTCTGTATCTTGCAGGATCTGTTAGTAAACGTTATCAACCAACACGCACCCTTAACTAAAATCAAATCCAGGAAAGGCGCACCTGATTGGTTTAGCCTACTACTTAAAAGGGCCTTATGGCATAGAGACACCCTTTGGAAAAGGGCTAAGAAGTCGCAGTCTGACTCAGACTGGCTCTCCTTCCGGGTAGCTAGAAATGCCTGCACCAAACTGGTAAGGTTGGAAAAACAACAATTCTTCCAGTCAGCCCTGGAGGCAAACAAAAACTGTTCCACCAATTTTTGGCAGATACTGAGAGAGGCTGAGGGACAGTCCCCTGCCACCCCACTACTAGCCAAAATTGTGGCAAATAACACCTCCTACACACATTGGTCCGAGATCCTCGATCAGCTCAATAACCACTTTGCCACTGCAGGCCTCACATTCGACACGTCATCTGTTAATAAACTGAGCACCACAAGCACCACCAGCATAGCTACTAGACCAACCATAGCCGCCTCCCACTGACTGCCCCCTCTTCAAGTTCCAGCCAGTCTCCTACAAACAGGTGGAGGACCTGCTCCTCTCGCTGGACACCAAAAAGAGTGCTGGTGCCGATTCGCTTGAACCCTTCTTCTTAAAAGCAGGTTCTTATTATCTGGCAGCTCCAATTGCCTATCTCTTTAACAGCTCATTATCCTAAGGGGAATTGCTGCCTAGTTGGAAAACCACGCACATTATCCCCCTGTTAAAGTCAGGAGACCCCACTGACTTGAACAACTATAGGTCTATTTCATTGCTTCCTGTTTTCCTGTTTTATCCAAACTGCTTGAAAAAATTGTAAACTCTCAATTAAGGGAGTACTCGGATTGTGAGAAAATCCTCAATCCAGTCCAATCAGGTTTCAGACCTAAGCACAGTACTGTGTCTGCTCTTGCCAAAGTGTCAAATGACTGGCTAAAAGCCCTGGACAGTAAACAGCACATCTATGCACTCTTCCTTGACCTCAGCAAAGCATTTGATATGGTTGATCAATCCATACTTCCTGATTCCCTGAGTAGCATCGGTCTAACCTCTGCTGCAGTAAAGTGGTTCCGCTGCTACCTCACAAATCGTAAACAGCAAATTTAAAGCCCAAGGGGAATTCTCACCACTAAAATTACTGCCCCGAGGCGTTCCGCAAGGTTCCATTTTGGGACCTATCCTCTTCGCCCTTTACATCAACCGTATCGACTCTGGCCTGGTTGCTGGAAACGTTCATCTCTTCGCAGATGACACAGTCCTTTACATGACCAACCCCTCCTTAGACACTGTATACAAAGAGTTACAGCAGGATTTTATCATCCTCCAGCACAATATGCTGAATCTAAAGCTCTTGATAAATGCAAAAAAAAACAAAAGCTATGATTATCTCTCCATCCCAAAATACAGGGATACCTGGGACCCCACAGATTATTACCCCCCTTAATGAACCACTAGAGCTAATGGATAAATTTAAATATCTGGGAGTCCGGTTGGATAACAAACTCACCTTCGGTGTACATCAAAGTGAGTTAACAAAAAAACTAAGGCAGTGTCTCGGTATTTTCTACCACATAAGATGCCTACTCACCCTGGAAGCTAGAAAGTGGCAGGTTCAAACAACCTTTCTTCCCCGATTGACTATGCCAACTTCCTCTACAGCCATTGCCCCCAGTATGCGCTCCAAAAGCTGGATACACTCTATCATTGCGCTTTGAGATTTGTTCTTGACCTGCCCTTGCAGACTCATCACTGCACTGTTTGAACCAAGCATTAGATTGGCCATCCCTCTCCACGAGGAGGCAAATAAACACCCTCATGTGACTATTCTGGGCTTTGTCCAACAAACTACCACCCTATATCTGTAACCTGCTTGAAAGTTCAAAGGGTGCCTACGGACTAAGGAACTCCTTCTTTGTCCTCCTTAAGTTACCACGAACAAGGACATGTCTTGGCTCAACTGCCATTAGCTCCTTTTTACCAGTTCTTTGGAATAGCATGTAAAAATTACTTAAACTCTCCCTGCTGCCCAGCCATTTTATATTTAGGGGGCTGCTCTACAGAGGCCTGAACATGGCGTGTGATTGTTTCAGGTAAAGCCTCACCCCGCTCAACAGAGTCCCTTAACCTCTGTAATCCCAGGCCGCCTATTTCCTGTGTCGGCCAGCATCCCTTTAGGGCAACCACCTCCCCCTCTCCCTCCTCTCATCAATTAGCTTAGCAGGGGGCCTCATTTTATTAAGCTGCCCTATTTTCCCTCTCTATTATGTGTCTGATACCCTTTCTTCTCACTGCCCTTCTTTATGTCCCTCCTTCCTCTCCTCACTTGTACTCTATAAGCTACAATCTGTATACGTTGCACTTTAAATGCCGATATTTGCACTTGCTTTACATGTCTGATTCATCCAAGTACTGACTTTGTATATTGTAACTGCCTGTACCGATGTCTACTTTTGTATGAAGTGTTGTCTACTGTAAGCAAAAGTGTCCTCTGTGTCCAGGACCATCTTGAAAATGACCTTGCTCAATGATGTAACTGCCTGGTTAAATAAAGTTTGATTGATTGATTGAAATTCCAAAAAATTATTGCGTTACAGGCGTGCATTGAGCAGTTTCTACGCACTTTCGTAACTTCGTCAATTTTTCATATTTTCACTCCAGATTTTCAACATTGCCATTTTTTCACACCACCTCATAAAAAGTACAGCTGTCATTTTTCACATCCTGCCAGAAATGTGTTTTCACACCTGTGGCACCAAATGGTACAGTCTCTGTGCAAAACCACCTTTTGGGATTGAGTAACGAAATGACAGTGCCACTGTTTATGAGGTAGGGTCACAAAAAAGCCCATTTTGAAAATCTGGAGTGAAAATACCAACAAACAGCTGGGGCATTAGGGTTTCCAACCATAACGCCCTACTCTGTAGAGACTGACAGGCATTGGGAGTGTGACTTGGGACTGTCGGCCGTAATGCTCATTCCATTCCACCCCCACCCTGCAGCCAGTGGCAGGCATCGAGGTGTGCTTTGGTGTCTTTGGCCCCAACATTCACCCCATTCTCCTATATTGCACTCATCTCAGAGTATTTCCTTATGGAATGGGATGAGTATAAGGTCCAAAGACTCTAAGGCACACTGTGACACCTATCAGTGTCTGCAGGATAGGGTGAGGTGAAATGGCATGAGCATTATGACCGACGACTCAAAGGCAGACCTCTAACACCTGTCAGTCTCTGCAGGGTGGGGGTGGGGTTGGCATCAGTTCAATACTTCACTGCCATTCCTGTTATGCATCTCTCTAACTCCTGCACTACCAATGCAATGCCAGCAAGACAACATTCAGCATTGACAAATGCTTGTTTAGTTCATTTTCATCCTGTAATGCTGTTATTAACAGTCCTAGAAATTACACAATAGTAAAATACCTTTTGAATCATTTTTATACAGTCACGGAAAAACCTGTCATTTTAACCATTCTTTACTCTCTTTACCATTACACTCCTTTTAAATACGTATGCACATATTTAAGTGCAACCAAAAAATATTATGTCAAATAAAAGCCATTTCCACAAGCAAACCATATGCCAAACAATGTTGTGCCCCTTAACCATGTTATTAACAGTGTCGTCAGTGTACTTTGTATAAAATCCCCACATACTAAATTTGTATCTTTCTAAATTCTTTGTGCAATTTGAATTTTGTGCAGTAGCAACCCTAATGAGTATTAACCTAGTTGTTTTGGCTATTTTATATATATATATATATATATATATATATATATATATATATATATATATATATATATATATATATATATATATTATGGTAGCACGGTAGTGTTACCATAGTTAGGGTTGAGGAGCCATTTACATGTTAAACCTAAAATTTCACACCTTAATAACTTTACAATTGTGCACCGGATTTGCCTGAAATTTAGAATACCTGATTAAGAACCATACATCTTGGGATCTGCCAACTTTCGTACTGTTTGGATATACGGCTGCGGAGTTATTAAGCATGATCTGCACGTGCGTTTACGCTTTTTTTGGAATTCTTTGCTCATCTCTACAGGTTGCATGGTTTGCGCGACCAGTCCAAAATCTTCAGGGAACATGCGGCCGGTGTCCCCGATATGCCTTTTGAAGATTTCGTGAAAAAATATTAAACGGTTCAAAAGTTTCTCAAAAAACATTTTCTCATTATAACTCAATGGGAAAAGTTAACAAAGGGTTCAACAGTGTCACAAATGCAGTTTTTACTTTTGAAAATGGTGCTTTTACTGTCGCAAATCCGCCATTTTGTTTTCAGTTGGTCATCAGAAAAATGCTTGGCATTTAAATTTGTGACCCTCTAGCAACCTAATTCTTTTTGTATTCACCTAGTCGGACCCTGAGGATGCTAGGCATGTCTTTATTTTGGGGTAAAACACCCCAGAAATATGTTTTTAAAATTTCTGGAAAAAGTACTTTCGCAAAGTACTTTCGCATTTGTGACACTGTCGAATTAATTTGCGAAAGCTTTCACAAAGTTCAACAGTACTTTTCCAGGCTGTGGGAAAATGACAACAATTCTTTGCCACCCTGCTGCAAAAGAACGGTTTGGTCTTTTGGGCTGAAATTTGAAGGGAGTGCAGCCAACATCTCACAGATGTGCATTTCAGTGCTTTGGTGACAAAATATTACAGGGCAGCAAAGTTACGGTACTCCAAAGTTGACACTTTTTCCCATAGGATAACATTACGGCATCTGCCGCATTACAGGAATCCTTTGCCGCCCTGCTGCAAAATAACAGTTTGGTCTTTTGGCCTGAAATTTGGAGGGAAGAAAGCCAACATCCCACAGATGTGCCCTTCAGTGGTTTGGTGAAAAAATATTACAGGGAGCCAAAGTTATGGCACTCCGAACTACTCTTTTTTTCTCATAGGGTAACATTACGGTGTTCGCCGCGCCTTTCAGGGCCCGTATCTCGGAAACGGTGCAAGATATGGACTTTTCATCGGAAAAATGCTTAGTCTCCCAAGGGGGACTAAGCATAAAACTAACCAGGAAAGTCATAAATCATATGACTTTTAAATTTTTTTTCTATGTCATACGATTCCTGAGATATAAGCAATTTAGTATTCCAACTCCTCATTTTCTGCTCCCAGACCCATTATTATGCATACATTCTTTGTACTCACTGTCTTTCTCTATGCAGCTTTTGGGGAAAACCAGCCTGTGCACTTACATTACTGTTACCCTTACCGCTTCTGCTTGCGGTTCCGTACCCATTTCACTTACTGTTCCTGTCTACGGCACCACGTGAGTTACCCTTTGCGTTTTTATTTGCGCTTGCGTTATTTTAACCATTTGTGTCTACAGTACTGTTTATCTTTCTGTTTCACTTTGTGACACCATACGCATTACCATTTGCGTTTGCGGGCACCGTGTTACTATGTGACAAGACATGACGTGGCTGGGCCCCGCGCTCCAGCCGCCGCATTCCATTCACTATTTCTCATTATTCTTCTCAAAAAGAATGGAAATTAGAGGCAAAAAACTCCATTTCATGCATTAGTTAGGGTTGTTGCACAGTGACAAAGTAGAGGAAGTCGGTATTAGAGTTAAATCCGCGGACCCATCGCCCCGGCCCCAACTGGCATCGGGGTGTGCGTTGGGGTTGTCGGTCTAACTCTCACCCCATTCTCCTATACCTCTGCTTCTTCACACATCTGATAGGGGTGAGAGGGCCGGCAACCCCAACGCGCACCCCGATGCCGGTTGGGGGTGTGGGCGGGATGGTCCAAGGGGGGCTTTCAACCCTAACACCAAATTTCCTTGCTTTTGTCGCTGTGGAACAACCCTAACTAATGCATGAAAAGGAGTTTTCTGCTTCTAATATATATATATATATGACATTGTTTAACCCGGTAAACATACAGTGATACAGCAAGAATCTCCTTGACAGGTGTGACGCTGGGGATGGGGGATTGAGAAGAGGTAGGGACACAATATTGAATGGCTAAGTAAAATATAAGTCACTAAAACAACAAGCATTTGTCAATGCCGAATGTTTGCTTGCTGGCATTGGCATTGGTAGAGTAGGAGTTAGAGAGATGCATAATAGGAATGGCAGTGAAGTATTGAACTGACGCCAACCCCACCACCACCCTGCAGAGACTGACAGGCATTGGGGTGTGCCTTTGGGTTGTCAGGCATAACGGCCACGCCATTTCACCACTCACGGTGTGCCTTGGCGTCTTTGGGCCTTATGCTTGCCCCATTCCATAAGGAAATACGGTGAGATGGTTGCAACTTTGGGGCCGAAGACTCCAAGGCACACCTCGATGCCTGTCACTGGCTGCAGGATGTGGGTGTGGGAAATCATTGTGCAGGCAGACTGAACAATCACAGAGGCTACATCTTGAATGTTCATTCCTCCGGTCCTCCTCCAGGCTGCAGTCCTGGGAGCCATAATAACTAAAATATAGCAGGCAGTTCTGGTGACAGTGAAGAAAGTCCAGGTAAGATCCCATTATTTGGGGGGGGGGTCACTAGTCAATAATCATAAAAATAATGTGCGGCACCCTAAAAGATCCTTCATCCCCCTGTTACATCATCTACCCTGCTTCCCATCCCAAGCTTACGAACAGCTGCTGTCTGCTACAGCATGATGCAAGTCAGCCTAGTGCTGTGTACTGTACCTCGGAATAAAAAACAAAGGTTCTGAGTCTCCCCACCTTAACCCACCTCACCATGGTGATGGTGGAGGAAACTGTTGTGATAGCCCTAGTCCATCATTGTGTCTGGGGAAAGCGAGGTGGCCCAAGCACCCAACTCCAAAACCCATCCCATCTAAATGCCATACCAAGTCTATAGGACAGGCAGATAGGTCCAGTTGAAAACATGAGGTGTGCTTAGCTGGGCCCATTAGTCAACACCACAGCAGGCTGGTTTGGTGCTCAAGAGGATAGATCAGGTTACTGAAACTGACCATCGAAAAACAGGAGTCTGAAGGGCACAAGAGACAAAGTATGGCACTAGTAATCCATAGCTCTGTGGGTTACAACACCCACACAAGCAGTATCAGAAAGGCCTTATATTTACTCCTGCTTCAGTCCATGATCAGATAGCTAACCACAAAAATAGAAAATGAATAAAATACTGATTGACTTACTTCACTTGAGCCACTGGCCTATTGCCTGCTGCTGCTGTGCCTGGCTTGCTGTCTGGCTGAGATTGTACCCCCTCCCATGAGTGACTGCTGGGTCCTGGTCTGGGAGTGTTGGGTGTGTACTTGTGGTGGGCCATTCAAGGTGTATGAATTGGAATGCGACAGTGACATGATAATCCCACTGAACATCAAGCATGACTGAGGCAATGGCCAATGTGCTTGACTGTGCGCACCGCCATTCTTTCAATGCAAGGGTGAAGTGATGAAGTGCATGTTCATGGAGTGCTTGCCCCCAGTCCTCCTACTGCTTGTGCTACAGCACCTGAAGAATGATAAGAAGACCGGTCCACTTCTCACTAGTTGGGGGTGGGGCTGGGAGAAAAACACCCACGTGCCTGAGTCAGTACTACCAAGTAATATAGCCCACACAGCTGATCTGCCACCAGCTCCAACTATTTTTTTTTTTTTTTTACCACGGGTCATACCTGTAAAAGGGATTGTATCTCAGTGTGCTAACCCATATACAAATCAAATCAAATTTTAAATATAACACCTACTACTGTCGGAGGGGACAGAGCCCCACTTCATTTCAAAGGGGGAGAATAGCATAACTGTATCCCCACAGTTTGTGCTTATGAACCAGTAAGCAAATCACTGTTGACCCCAGCAGATCCCAATTACTCAACATTCTAAAATCAAATTGAAATTTCAAGCCATTCTGTTCTTTAAAACTATGGATAATGGTATTAAAAGATGATTCCTGCCCTTTATAGTTCAGTTTGCCCTGATACTAGTAAGAAGATAAGATCACAATATTCTGGTTGTGAATCACAATCAGCCTCACAGCAATGGATTATTATGACACAAAGAGAGGATTATGACCTCAGCTGGTTTATTTTTTAGTTTTTTTATTTAAATTTCTTTATTGAGGTATATGCATATCATGACATGACTGGTGGTTATACAATAAACAATTTAACAATTTAAAATGGGTCATGTAGGTTAGATAAGACATCCTTTTTAACAGTGGCTATCCAAAAAGGAAAAAAAAGAAAAGAAAATTATTTTGCTCCTGTCTCACCCAAATTTCACCCCTTCACTTGCCAAATGGCTCAAATCATTAAGCCAAAAAATCATCCGGTGTCAAATCCTATATTTCCTTGTTGTATAAGGCCCATAGTTTATAAAAACTTAATAAATGACTGTTATTAAACAGAGCTGACAAAAAAGTTGTTTCCATTCATATCTAGGAAATGGTACTTTGTCTTCATCTAATTTTCAATTCTTTAAAATCAATCTTTTGGTCACCATTATATTGGCTCTGAAAATGTGATTTTCCCATCCTGACAAGGTTCTGACATTGTACATTTCTAAGAGAACGATTCTGGGGTCAGACCAATGTGGGAAAGAGGCCCCTATCCGATTAATAATTGCAAAAGATTTGACCCACCAAGCTCTTATCAGAGGGCAATCCCAAAATACATGTAGCATATCAGCCTTTTTGGCTTTACATTGCCAACAAGAGCTTTCCCTTACTTACTTAATCTTCCATAGCCAAAATAAGATGAGAAGTAAGCTTGATTTAATGTTTTATACTGAACAGCACAATCTCTTGTTAGCTTATGGTGAGTTACCATATACCCTGCTAGACTCCATTGCATCTCTGTACAGGCTTGTTTTAACTCCTCCTCCCATTTTTGGAAGGTTGGGCCATAAATCTGAAGATATGATTTTTGCAAATTTCCAATTAGCCAAGCAAATAATTTCTTTAAATTATTTTTTCTTATTTTCCATAATGATTCTTCCAAATTTTTGTTACAAGGGTCTCTTTCCCATCGATTATAATATTTTTTATACTTATTTATCATTTGATTAAAACATAAACATTGATTATTCCCCAGTTGATATTTGTTCCTAAATTCCTCCCAGGTTAATGCAGATCCTTTTCCAAAAAAAAAAATGTTTTATTCCCTTCTCCCATATTTTTATTTTGCAGCACCTTACCCAGATTATGACCTCAGATGTTGAATAGCATCAGTGCAAACAGAACTGTAAAAGACAAGGTATATGTCTGAATACATATACTCTTAAATGTATGAATGATGTTTACCAGTTTCCACCACAAAATTCACATTTGACATCAGCAGAATTTAGTTATGCAACATTCTCTCAAATTTTGACATTCAGGACCTTTCATTCTGTAACTGTCCTATAGATACAGGTGTTACTACACCTGCTAATAATTATGTACTGAAGTTGCACTAATGGATTAACTTTTCTAGCCTGCTTCAACTCTGAAATTATCAGTTTCCTCCTGTTTTATTGCATTTTACTGCATTTTCTACCCCAGCAACAGGGAGCGGAAAATGTCTTGACTACATGCTGTACTCATTGTCTCAGCCAATTTCCCAGGATTTTCTGCCCACACAGCCGAGCTTATAAATGGGATCCTGCTTCCACCAATAGTAATATTCTGAAGTGTAGGAGCTAGTTCCCACTGGGACTGAAATTTGGAGCTTGAGGTGGCCTATGGGCTCAGGATGGTGGCAGGTTCCTGGGTTAGAGTGGCACTGGTTCCCTCTGGTTGGGTCTGCAGAGGCTCAGAGACTGGCTGGGATCTGACATTGGGGACAGCAGGCCAGTTGGTGGTTTACCCTAAAGGAGGGCTGCCTGATAGTGATTGCAAGAAAGTGCTCTAATGCTCCATTTAGTAACCTGCCATTTTCCTGTTGCTTCCCTGGCTCCCTAGATGGGAGCAGAATCTGAGGTGAAGGACAAGAACAGAAAAGGTGGGGCCATGACATCATGACCCAAAGAAAGTGATAAGATGTGAGCCCAGTCAAGCCTTGCATTGATGTTGATCTGGGGCTGTGACATCAAGACCCAAGGGGCAAAATGCAGCGAGCCTATTTACTACCTTAACTTTCTGATGACCATGCCAGGGTGAGGTGGCAAAAATAGTTAGGAGGGTACATCCATGACTTTGTTGTTGGGGAGGCAAACATAAATCTGTTATGTGCTTTCTGTGCTGCTTGAGGTGTGGGTAAATTTATTTATTTATTTACAATGTGGTAACTGGGAAAGGCACACTGAGACAGGGCTTGTTCCCAGGTGTGACCGGGGGCGGGGGGACAGTAAGGAATAGCATGTACAAGTAACAAAATAGAGAATGATAAAATACAATAGCAAAAATAGAGAGAGACAAAATACATGCAATGCTGTGTTTGCTAAGAACACTGCAATTCTGGTGGTGACAATAGAGCAAACAATATCAGCTAGTGACCTTTGGAAGGTTGCAGTTATACAATGGATATTAAACTAACACCAGTAGGATCTACAGGCAGGTACTTTCATGCATGTTGAGCAGGTTTGATAGCATGGGCCAGGGAAAGAGAATCTCAGGTAGAGACTTCCCAGGGTAGGTGAAAGGATAAGAGATATAGGGAGAGGTTGAAGGATGAGCAAGCAGGTGGAAAGTGGGAGGTGGGATGGCGAGAACTTAGGAAGGAGGAGATGGAGTGGGAGGGGGAGGGGTCAGGGGGAGGAGGGACATGAGCATGAGGGTTGGAAGGTGAGCTTGTACCTGGCCCCTTAAAAGCATTTGCGACCCCAACATTGTACCTCCATTAGCCATTGAGATGATTGATCTTAGCTTTATGGCAAGAGAAGTGCTTGACTACATTTTATTTTTATTATTAGGCTGAGAATGATCGGGTACCCACTACAAGTTCCCACAAGCCTCACCTACAGTACCCCCAAAAAATAAACACATTCACACACACGAAACAGATACTTGATTTGTGCACGGATCTGGTATGTCGATTTAAAAAGTGAGTAAACAAAATCTACAGTGCTCCCAAGTGATCTGAGTTTTTCCTGTAACTCCAGCATGATTCTCATATGTTCTCTTGTTGACTGCATTAATTCCTATGAAAGCTAAATAGCTTTATTTTCATGTATAACCTATGCAAGTCTATGGGAAGAATTTCCCTGTAGATGGCTCTAAATCCATGTAAAATGCAGGAATCCCTGTGGATCTGGGAGCCCTGAATTTGATTTTTACAAAAACCAAAACCTGCAGCAGTACACATTTTGGCACCCATGTAGTATTAACTATCTTTCTATTGGAAAAGAACATCTCTACAGTATGAAACAAAACGATTGTCTAGTGGAGTTCGGTTGCAAGGATCCGACTCGGGCAGCAGCTTGAAACTTACATTGTATGGGGAGTAGTACGATGGCCTATTGCCTGTTGTTCTTTTAACAGGACAATATTTCGTACCCTAAACTCACAACCTCCATCACTTTCAGAAACCACCCCTCCTCCGCCCGATGCGACCAGCGCTCACTTTCTCGCCACAGTTGTCTCTTCGGGCCAGTAATGTAGCTCAACAGAATGTCTGGGTATAAAATGACAGTCCTGTGAGACGCTGTCCAATCCTAGGTGACTCCACAAACTCAGGCAGTGGAAATTCAATCGGATCATGGACATGCAGCCAAATTCCACTTCACGGACAAAGATGTAGCCTTATTTATGTATATGTATAGTACAAAAAAATGTCAGATACTGAAAGCGAATAAACCATTCCAGAATCCAGAGAAAAAAAAGAATGCAATTGCTCTTCATAACTCTTAGTTGCTCCTGATTTTCAGGGATGTCTCTGATTTTGCATTACAGATTTCCTCTGTAGTTCTTAAAGTTGGTAATTTGCACTGAAGAGTGAAGATTTGCATCATAAAATCATACCAGACAATAGGTTTGCAGTTTGCAGTCTGGTTCTCAGATAGAACATGCTTCTACCACTAAACCACTTATTGTTACACTTTCATGAACCGATAATACTCTTTTTTTAAGATGTGCCCCCGATTTTGCCCATGTGTCCCTGATTTTTGAGGCAGGGGAGTTTCAGAGGTATGCCGCTGCCCTCCCCCCTAACTAATCTACCCTTATGCTTTTCATTTTTGACTTTAGCCCTTCCTCGGGTGGACGATGCACTGGATCCTCGTCCATGCCTGCTGTCTGTCTGCCCTCACCCCACCCCACCCCACCCCATTGCTGGTGTTGGCTCTCAGCATCTCCCTCGATCCCTCCCTCCTTGAAGTTCCAATTGTGGCTTGGTTTTGGTTCTGCCTCCTCCATCCTGTCTTTCTCTGCCACTCAGTGCCAATCACTCTTCTTTCTTCTCTACTGGGTTTCCATGTCCCTTTTATCCAGTTAGCCATCTGTCTGTATTCCAACCCGAAGCTTTATTGTCTCTCTCAGTCATTTAATAACATAACGTTTCCCCTCCTTTTCCTCTCTGCATTTCTCCATCTCTCTCACTGTCTTGTTTTCTTTTTCTCTTCATTTGAAACCTCGCCTCCTGATAAAAAAGCTACCTCCTCCCCTCCCCACTACTCTGCGTTGGCTTCATTTTATTAAAGGCAGTCACCATGGCAACAAGCTGGGCTCCCGGGAAAGAGCTTGTTGCAGAAGCCTCTAATCAAAAAGCTATTCACCCCCCACCCATCTTTCTCAGGCTTGTTGGGGGAGGCGCCGCAGGAGATGGGGGGGGCACCCCGTTATGAAACCCATTTCAGTATTCAGTGGTAACCCACATCATGCCTATGACTAGCAGTGAAAGAAAGCTCAGGGGTCCTTACAAAGCAACACTGCACTTGGCAGTCTTTAGGAACTGGACTGAGAGTCTGATTAACAGCTCGAGAAAGTTTTTTTTGTTCATTTTAGAGGAGGAGGAGGAGGGATGAGATATACGTGCACTGGCTGAAGTCAGAACCTGGCAGTGCTGCTCCAGGGGACTGTAAATTGATCACTTAATAACATGTGGCAGTGATTTAATGTGTCTAAAGCCAAGAATCCAAATGCTTTATGGACCCTCACTCCCTAGACCAGGTAGAAATATAATCGTAAAACAGGTAAACTATCTGGCAATAGCTTTCCCTGATGTGTGCAAGTACTACAATACACCATCCTCCTCCCTCTGGTAAATCTGGAAAGTGTGTTAAGAACACTAAGCAGAAAAATCGTCACGCTTTTCCATGTCCAACCCACATCAGGCAAACACATTACTAACACAATCTGGGGGACTGCAACAAAGCTGGAAAATTAACCCAGTGTGGTTACAAGGGGATGCAATCTTCCTTTTTGGGGTTTGCTAGTGTAACGAACCCCTAAAATACTATGTGCTGTTATTCACACCATCTCCTCCCATTTAATTCCGCCTACAACTCCAAAATGCTTCTTGAATCAATTTGCTATAGCTGTGTCAAAACCACCATCGAGATATAATGCATTCCCCTTCAGTTATTGCACTCTCTGTAAAATACCCACAAACCAAAACCAATTCGTTGTTTGTTCAGCTTAAGGATGGGCAACGTTTTTAACTTGAAAATGCTGCATCGGAACTCCAGTTTTGCTTAACTCTCTCCTTCATAATTTCTAACAGATGTCTTGCAGCGCTGGAGAAGGGTTGTGTGCAACTGCCTGTTATCCAGGGGATATTTCTTTTAAAAACAGTTTAGAAAATCCTAGAGATTCTTAACCTCAGCCCGTGTATTGTGTACAAAAATAACAATTCTCCAGTCCGTCTAACATATATGTCTGCGTGTTTGTGATGGGGAGCAGGAGGACTCCAAAGAGTCACAATCTATAAATTAATTGATAACCACTAATTTAAATGTACATTATGCGATACATAAATTACTTCAGTTCATTAAACAAACAAAAACACACCAGATCATTAATCAGAACAGGTCTACATAAACAGGAAAGTCAAGCTAGCATTGCGGGGCTTTTGTTTGATAAATTGCGCAGTACACAACCCTAGAGACCTCACAAAAAAAATATTTGTTTTCTAAAAAATAAGCATTTAAACAGATAAAGACTGTAAATAGCATATATAAAGTGTTGGTTGCAAACTCAAAGAACGTAACACTGGTGAAGGGGGATGGAACAGTAATGAACTCTGCTGCTCTCCTCTACCTCAAAGACAAGCAGGATTGCCGGCAATATGCTAATCAGCACCACGTTATCGCCGTTCATTGAAGTGGTCTCTCCCTTTCAGCTGTACGCCACTGCGTTTTCAACTACTGTCATAGACAGCTGCAGTATTCATTAGTGAACTGTGGCCACGCCTGCAAACACACTGACTGCATTGGAAGACAGAGTGCCACACCTGCAAAAACTCCTATGATGGCACTATTTTACTTGCACATGCGTGCAAGCAAACATAAAAATACATTTGGTACTTTACAGAAATGAAACGTATTTACAATAAGAGGTACAGAATCAGCCAGGGATGCTTCTTTACAAAATGCTGGATACCAGGCCTCAGATCTGGGTGTCTCAAAAGAGAGGATACTGCAGACAGCCCCATTTCCATTTCCAAGTTGCACTCAACAGCATCATCAGCTGCTCCGGTCTTGATGAATGCTGTAGCTCACTCTATGTCAGTTTCTTATTCACTCAAGTACTGGGTCTGGGGGCGGGGGCTAGTGCCTGGAAAGAGCAACCCCTCTCTACCTATAAAATGCAACCACAACTGATGCTTTTCTGAGTACAGTACAGCATGAATAGTGGCAATTAGTAGTTCCAATATGGCAGAAAGAGGGGTTTTCAGCTCTTTGTGGGACTATGATCTTGATGGACAACATGGCCCACTAACCAAGCAGGTATTAGTGTGTGTGGAAATGGATAACTGAGGGTCATGTTCAGCAAGGACTGCTGAAATGGTTGTAGTAAGGGATTTTTTTTTACAGAACACATTGAAAGCAGTACCACTGGCTCAGCAGGCATCTCCTGGTCTGCCTCAGGAAAGGGTGACAATGCAAGCATTTCTGCCAGCTTAGTGGTAATATCCTGCCCCCAAGTGACAATAAAACAGTATCACTGCTGTGTCCCTTCCTGTCATAAAATAGGACTTAGTGAAATACTAAAGGTCTCTATGTGCGATAGCATTACATTAAAAAGTAATTTGTGGTATAGATTTCTACAGTCTTGTGACTTGAAAGCAAAAATAGGATAATGTGGGGTTTCCATTTCCACCACATTGCCCTGTTACAGTATTACCAGAAGTCAGCTTTGCAAAGCATCCTAAGAAAAAACAAGCTGAATATAGAACCTATATGAAATCTCATCAGACACGTGCCTGTACATTATATTGTTTACTGTTAATGTACCATTGCAAGTCAAAGACAACGTGTCCCAGACAGTTTTCTTAGCTGACATGTATTGGCCCAGGTCACCCTCCTGTGTCTTGGAGTATATCATTGCAGCAGAGTGTCCGCTTTATGCCATGAATACCAGTTCTGCACCAGTAACAGTCTCTTTGCCATCAGGACTATTGGGACCAGGAGCACCATAATACCATACCATGGGGCACCAAGAAAATGAGGTCAAACACAAGCTATACTGTCCCTACAGGAGCTGGGATCAAGCATGGTAGTTTTTATTATTAACTGCCTAGGTGGTACACGGCTCTCTGGGCATTCTCTGGCCATGACTTCTCTTCTGACAGTACTTACACACACTACTTAATCAGAGCTCCATGGGTCATGCCATACAAAATAATACTTATGAAACTGCTAGGGTTCCACATAACTCTGCAGCTGCTCCTGACTGTGGAGCGCTCCGCTGTGGTGTTTTTCTAGTTCCACACAACTCCTCCACCTCTAACGCGCATATTACAATGGTTACAAATATACAGTGGTCTGATGGTACCCAGCTGCTTGTGGGGCCTATTGCACACTGCATAACTACATTAGTTTTCAAGTCTACCCCCTGAACTTTAGAGGCACAATTGCATTTTACATTAAATACATGGTTCAAACAACAGGAAGTCTTGCTGTATTCAGACATAATGCAGTTAGTCCCAGCACTTGAACTGCCCCGGAGAGGAAAGAGTTAACTCTATGCAGAAGAATAGAACATTGAGCTCGAGCTTGGTTTTCAAACCTCTGTCTGTGGTACTTCCCAGTGTAACCATCAGATTCTTTACTCTGCCTAACAGTGAAGTCGCTCCGGAGATTTCTTCTGCACGGTTCGGTAAAAGTAAAGCGTTCGGCTGAAACCGCATATTTTTGTGTTATTTTCGAATTTCCAGCCTCTGTCTACGGTACAGGTGGCATGTAGATAGGTAGTGACTGTGTTTTATTTTTGTGAAAAAGTGGAAATTGTTCTTTTCCTCGGTTTCTTTCCGGTCGGTCCGGTTTGGAACTGACCTTGTCACATTCTGTTTAATTTTTAATTTTATTTCTGGGATTAGAGTTGTGTTCCGGTACCGATCGGTTTCAAAAGAACTGGACCTTTTGCCGGTTCTTTTAAAAAGCCTGTGACACGGTTTGTAACTGATCAGTTATTGTATTACCTGGCTTGAAAGCTGCAATAGGGTGATTTGTTAGGTTGGCCATGTCTGAGAAACCCAAGAAGAAAACCGGTCCCACTGGGTTTCAACACTGTACTGAGTGTGGGGAGGCCTTTGCTAAGGCTGACCCCCACCTCATCTGTGTTTATCGTCTGGGGTTTGACCACCTCAAGTCAGACTGCCAAATCTGTAAAATCTTTCCTAAATCCACTCCAGACAAAAGACTGAGTAGGCTGAAGGAAAGGGAGGCCGAGAAATCGGTAGATCCAGATGGCCAGCCCGGTTCGGTTGAGGCCGAACCTGAGAAGGTGCCTACTGACCTAGGCGATACCTCCTTGGGCAAAAGGAGAGCCGACCCCAAGGGGTCGGTTCTATCAAAATAGAAGCGTAAGTCTGCCGGTTCGGATCCGGTATCGCACTCTCCAACTGTGGACGAAATAGCCAAAGCGATTAGCATTGTTCAATCGCTTAGACTGGTTCCGTCTCCGAATCCGGTACCGTTAGGCAGTCAACTGTTGGATCCGGCTCCTCCGGATTATGGTCCAGATGCTATGATGAGGAGGAGGAGGGTGACGAAGACTATCCCGGTGGTGATGATGATGACAATGACCAAGGGGGTCTGGATGTGCCCATTGAATTGGACATCTCCCCAGACAGGAGCTCAGGTGTCTCTCCTCCCAGGCTCTCTGAGTCCCCTTCACATTTTTTGTTCTACAAAAAGGTGGCAGAAACCATGCAGCTTCCCTTGGTTGAAGCTGCAGAGGAGGATGAATTGCCTGATTTTGTGGAAATGAGGGACATCCCAGAGTCCAAAAGGCTGTCTATCCCTCTTCATAAATCCTTGGGGAAACAGACACACAAAAATTTACAAACCCCTAATTCAATATCTCCTGTGGATAAGAGAATGGACTGGAGGTATTCATTATCAGGCTCAGCTGCGGAGTTCCTTTATAGTCATTGCAGCCATGTTGGGGTAGTGCAGGCTGCAGCCTGTGACAGGGCTAACATTCCTTTGGCTTCACACCCCCTGGATAAGGACTCCAGGAAAGTGGATGCCATGGCCAAAAAACAGTATTTGGCATCCTCTTTGGGACTCAGGCAGGCTACTTATATGGCCTATACAGCCAGGTACCAGAAATCCAGATGGGATACGGTTCTGGAACTGGCTAAACAGGCCTCTCCCCAGCTAGCCAAGGAGCTGGAGGAGGTGGCTGCTGATGGAATTGAGGCATCCAGAATGCAATTTCATGCTGCTGTGGACTCCAATGATGTGGCATCTAGAGTCATGGCTACATCTGTGTCTCTCAGAAGACATGCTTGGCTCAGATGTACTAGCCTTTCACAGAATACCCAGACTAAGGCTATGGATTTTCCTGTGGTAGGTAACTCTCTGTTTGGGGAGCAGACAGAGGCTTATATGAAGAAAATGGATGAATACAGGACCACGTACAGGAGTGCACAGGCCAAGGAAAGGCAAGCCACTCCGCACAAGCAGCAGTCTAGGGGCAGGGGCAGGCCCTTTCAAAGGCCTTTTTACCAAGCCCAGGCCTCCTCTCCCTTCCCACAGAGGGGGTTCTTCGGGGGGGGCAGGAGGGGGATGAGCAGAGCTGCTCCCTCCTCCTCTCAGTCTAAGGCTCCTGCCAAGCAGACACCCTGATGCGTCAGCCTGGGTCGACTCCCCATTTCCAGTAGGAGGCTTACTACTTCCAGGCCTGGAAGTCTGTGACCTCAGACAAGTGGGTCCTGGAAGTAGTAAGCCAGGGACTAGCCCTCAACTTCAAAAAATTTCCAAAAAAGAGGGCCAAGTATTTCCACCTGCATCACTCTCAGAAATCCTCATCCTAGAGGCAGAGATTTCCTCTCTTCTAGCTCTCAGAGCTATCAAGAAGGTTCCTACTCAGCACAAGGGAAAAGGACTGTACTCCAGGTACTTCCTTACCCCAAAGAAAACAGGAGAGTGGTGACCCATCCTAGACCTAAGGTATTTGAACAAACACATTTCAAAGCCCAAATTCAAAATGGTAACTCTGGGAATAACCCTTCCCTCTCTAAGGCCAGGGGATTGGCTAGCATCTCTGGAACTCAAGGATGCCTACTTCCATATTCCTATCAGGTGCTCCCACAAAAAATACCTCAGGTTCGAGTTGCCTTCAGGCCAGTACCAATTCAGAGCTATGCTATTCGGCCTAACATCAGCTCCAAGGGTGTTCACAAAGTGCCTTGCAGTAGTGGTGGCTTACCTTAGAAGACAGGGTATCACCATCTTCCCATATCTGGATGACTGGCTCTCAGTGGGTCAGTCACCTTTGCAGGTCAAGTCAGCTCTTCAAACTACCCAGGACCTGTTCAGCTCCCTGGGGTTTCTTCTCTATCTTCCAAAGTCTGTCCTTGATGGACTTCTGGTGACATC
This sequence comes from Neoceratodus forsteri, assembly GCA_016271365.2. NCBI lineage: Eukaryota > Metazoa > Chordata > Ceratodontiformes > Ceratodontidae > Neoceratodus > Neoceratodus forsteri. Next base: position 1,077,021,486 of record CM028131.1, read on the forward strand.
ATAGAGCTGCAAGGAGCTTGGCGCTAAGAGCTCCCAGTCCAGTCCACTTATTTAACCTCCTAAAACCTAACTAATACAAATAAAAATGTTGAGAAACTCAGGAGGGAAGCAACTAGAAGGCTACAGAGGCAGAAATGGAACCAGAGGGAAAGAAAAACAGCATGGATGATACTCAATTACTGGAAGATCCCCCCAGTAGATCTCTCTCCACGGCAAGTTCTCACATAGCTGGATATGATACAGACAGAGAATCAGAACAATTATCTCATACTAGATTTGAAACTCTTCTTAACGAGATCCGTGAATCCAGATCGGAAAACAAGCAGGAATTTAAAGAGGTCAGAAAACAACTAACTTCTCTTGAAGCACGCATAGGTTCAATAGAAGAGCGAGTCTCAGAAAATGAAGAGTCCACCACTCAGCTCACTGAAATAGTGCAGACCCTGGTACAGCAATCCGAGGAGCTTCAGTCAAAATGTCTTGACTTAGAAGGCTGATCATGCCAGGACAATCTCCGCCTCTACGACCTCCCTGAAGGCAAGGAAACTACCCCAATGGCTCCCTTAGTAGAGAATTTGCTAAAAGACATATTGGACTTGCCTAACTCCTACACGTTCCACATAGAGAGAGCACATAAATCACTACAGGCAAAACCTATGGATCCCTCAGCCCGACCTCGCTCTATTGTCTTTAAACTAAGCTCATACAGTGACATAGAAGACATCCTGCATCGAGCCTGGTCGAAAAAAGAAATAAAATATCTGATCCACAGATTATTTCTGGATCATGACTATCCGCAAGAAGTGCAGCAACAGAGGCTACGATACCTTCCAATCCTGAGGTCCCTTCGAGAAAAGGCGATCCGCTTCCACACTCCTTACTCAGCTAGATTATGAATTTTCTGGGAAGATGGGGTGAAAGTGTATTCTACGGTAGAAGAGGCAATGGAGGCTTTAAAGGAAAGGAAAATACAGATGCCATTGAACCGGAACCAAAATACTGGGAGAGGTGGACTGATTTGGCAATGCAACCAGAACAGGAAGTTGATGGGTACCAAAATATTGCAGCACGGAGAAGCACTACGCAGATTGCAGAGAATTCTCAGCAAAAAGGGTGAAAAGACAGACAATCCAACCTGAACTGATGTAAATTCACCATATGATTTACCAGTAGCCTAAAACCTAGGCGAAATCCCCCCAGGAACTCTCTCCCACCATCGGGGACCAAACAAGAGATAAGTTTGTTTATGTACAATCAACAGTTTGAGCTCCGATCTGCGCTGGAAAAGCAGGCTATGGGGGGTCGGTATTGGTCACTGAGAGATCTGAATACTCAAATCTTCATGTTATTACCATTTAGACTTTAGTAACCCTGACCATTGCCACGAGTGGTCCTACAGTATTACAAGAAGTGTTTTTAATACTACCAGGAAAATAAATGTTTCAAACTAGAAGGGGAACATTTACAGCCTGCATTCTCTCCCCCTTGCTGACTGATTTGTTTATTGTTTTAAGTAATATTATTGTTGTTTATTCTTTGCAGGAGGCAAATCAACACTTAAGGAGGTTAAGATATACTGTACGAGTTAATTAAGTTGGTAGATTGTGACTAAAAGGTCCGGGGAGGGACTATATTGGGGATTTAAATGAAACTGGAAGGGGATAAAGAAGTATAACTTCACTGATCATAAGTGGGTACCATTTCATTTCTAAAGGATGGGAATACTACTCAGACCACTCAACCTCACACTAAAGGATATAGGGAAGGGGATCCTAACCTAAAACATTAAAAGAAGAGGAGAATATACGAAATGGTAATAAGAAATTGAGCTACTTAGCTCCATTACCTGACAGAGGTATTTTGCCCCCCCCCCAGTGTCTTCCTCCATTACCAAATGGTGCTCAGAACATATGGTTATGCTTACTAATACCCCCAGCCATACGATCAATCTCAACTATAGTATACAATTGGTATAGATACTGGAAGGGGGGATGTTAATATAGAGTGCAAATACTAATCAAATAGTGAAATGAAAGGAAGTATATACAGTGAAGCTTTGGGATGGGATTCGGGGGGGGAGGTCCTTCAGTGACCTCTTAACTTGAGCGTGTCTTAATCTATCATCCATAGGATTAAGTCAGCAACTCAGAAGTACTCTGTTACTTGATTGAGCTTGATCATAAGGATGTTTTATAGGTCAGTGGACTAGACACGAGGACACACTGGACCTTGAACAGCCCGTGACCTAGATTCCTCAGTATCTGGTTTCACACCTAATTTACATTTTCCATTTTCCTTTTTGTATTTGCTATAAGAGCACAATATTATCTGTGGCTCAGCAGGAGGTCTTCCAGAAGCAGAAGCTCTAGTAATCCTCCTCGTTCTTCTTTTAATAGAGATAGAACACATGGCTACATTTTTATATTAGCCCCCACCTTGGAAGCAACCAGTTATTGTTCACTTTAAGGTTATAGTTCCTGTTAGAGCCATGTTGGCTCATGTAAAGTGTAATCTTTTTTTGGGGTTTAAGAAGCAGACAGATGGAGACTCTGATGTACAAAGTGTAAAAGACTATGGAATGGGGAGAGGCCACCACGTCTTAGAGATCAAATCAATCAAATAAATACCAGGAAAGTATTCGGGAAATAGAAATGAATAAGTTGTTACCTATACTATAAGCACATATAATGTGCATGGAATTACGAATCCCATTAAAAGAAGTAAAATCCTTTAGAGCAGGAAAAGAGCTGGGGCAAATATAGTTTTGTTGCAGGAGACGCACCTCTCTCATGCTGAGCATAAAAAATTTGAGCGGTTGGGTTTCCTCCACGTTGTGGCCTCTTCTTATAAGGGAGGGAGGAGAAGGGGAACAGCAGTTCTGATTAAGCAGGGAACTCAATTTGAAATAAAAGACAGGGTTACAGATAAAGAAGGGAAATATGCCATGGTAAAGGGATATTTAGATGGCCAGTTAACAACTTTCACATCAACATACATCCCCCCCGCTTCAGAATATGAAGTATATAGAGCTTTCTTTTCAAAATTAGCGGAATGGTCAGAGGGGCAAACGATATGTGGTGGCGGCCTTAATTTAAACATATCAGAGGGAAACTCAAATCAGCAGATCCAGGGGAGGAGAAAGAAAACTACAAGTCAGGTTAGAAAACTACTACAGGAATTATCAAGATATAATAGAAACATAGATTTTGACGGCAGATAAGGACCGCTTGGCCCACCCAGTCTGCCCATTTCCCTACCTATTGGATAAGCTGCAGATCCTAGTTAACCAGCAGCCTACTTCTTCCTACCCCCACCCCCTAGAATTGCCTTATGACTGTCCCATGCATGCTTGAATTCCACCACTGTTTTTGACTCCACAACCTCCTCCGGAAACATATACATGGTATGGCTCCCAGACATACATTTTATTCTCAAGCTCATGATACTTATTCATGTTTGGACTTCCTTATAACTCCTAAGCAACAATTGAGGGAAACAATAAAAATCTAGTCTGGAGACTATACACTATCAGACCATGCCCTGATCTTCTGCCAATTTCGTCCACAGACAGGCAGTAAAACAACATTTTGGAGGTTAAATCTGTCCCTGATAAGGGATAAACAAGTTCAAAAATCTATAGAAGATACTATTGCCCAGGCCCTAAAAGAGAATGACACTGCAGACATCACAGTGTCTATCCTCTGGGATACTATCAAAGCAATCATTAGGGGGAAATTGATATGCATCTCTGCGAACAAGAAGAAACTAAGAGAGGCACAGTGTCTAACCCTAGAACAGAAAATAAAAGAGTTAGAAGATCTACAAAACATTAAAGTAAACAAATCCAGAAGCAAAGATTTAAATGACTTAAAGAAGGAACTTAATAAAATATGAGACTATACTATAGAACCAAAACTAATGTACCTAAGACATCAATATTATGATGGAGGCCCCCGCTCCCTTAGATTAATAGCACGCCAACTTAGGGCACAAAAAATAAAGGCTAATATAATGAAAGTCAGATACCCACAAACAGGCAAAATGCAAAATACGGTTAAAGGGATATCCAAAGCATTTTTTAACTATTACTCATCACTTTATAAAACTACAGACACCCCCTTGGAACAGGAAATACAAAGATTTCTTAACTCCCTAAACCTCCCAACTTTATCCACAAAGCAAAGCCTTCAATTAACCACCCCAATAACAATAAAAACAATAAAAGAAATTGAAACAGTAATAGGCAACTTAAAAACAGGGAAATGTCCGGGGTCTGATGGTCTGATGGACTCCCAGGGGAATTTTATAAGTCATTCTCCAAAACTTTAATCCCATTACTTAGTAGAGTGTTTGCCCATGTTACTTCAAGAGAAGGAATTATCCCCCCATTGTGGAATGAGGCTATAGTCTCAGTCATACCGAAACCAGGCAAGGACCTCACCCAGTGCGCATCCTGTAGACCAATATCCATATTGAATACAGACTATAAAATTTTAAGCTCTATCATGGCTAGAAGACTCATACAATTCACCCCCAGTAAAACTCATATGGATCACTGTGGATTTATTCCTGGGCGTCAGGCCCAAGATAATGTAAGATGAACAATATACCTATTGGAACACACCCAAGCTCAGAATGTGCCCACACTCCTCCTAGGACTAGATGTATAAAAAGCATTTGATATGGTGTCATGGAAATTTTTGAGGGGGGTCTTGCCTGCTTCGGCTTCCCAGATCAGTTCACAGAAACCCTATTCAAATTCTATAAAAGACCTTTTGGTTATATTCGAGCAAATGGACATATATCAGAACGTTTTTCCCCTTTATAGAGGAACTAGGCAAGGATGTCCCTTATCTCCACTTCTTTTTGCATATTATATTGAACCCCTAGCACAACACCTAAGACACTCCCCGGAAATTCAAGGTATTAACATCTCAGCTACAGAGCATAAATTAGCACTTTTTGCAGATGACCTTTTATGATATTTAACTAACCCAGAATCCTCAATGCCTGCTGTTCTCCAAAACATTCAAGACTTTTCAAATCTATCTGGATACTCCCTCAATATCAACAAAACTGTAGCCCTTTCAGTAAAATACGAACCTTCACCCTTACTTCACTCAAGATACCCCATTAAATGGGACAACTCTTCCCTTAAACATTTGGGTATACAGATCCCTAAAGACCTCTCCCAGCTATACAAACAAAAGTATGTGCCCCTAGTTGAAACTCTGCAGAATGACATGAGAAGATGGGATCTTCTTCATACTTCTTTTTACACTCGTACCATGTCCCTTAAGATGAATGCACTTCCCCGTTTACTATATCTTTTCCAATGTGTACCCTGTACCATCTCCCCCAAAGAACTGCTCTCATGGCAGAAATCATTTAATGCTTTTCAATGGAATCACAGGAAACCCCAGCTCAACCTTAAAAAACCAACAACAAACAAAATCTGGGTAATGGTGACTTTGAAGTTATATGCTTTGTGACTCCTTTGAAGGTGCTTCAATATCCAAATTCGATCATAAAAGAATGGAGTCCTCAGTTTTGAAAAGTCTTCTCCTTTATTTCAATAACATCCCCCTATGTTTCGCTCCTATGAGCTTGTTCACGGGGTTTATTTAGCTCTGTTTAAAAACAAATATACATATAATTTTCTTTTTAAATTCCTGCTTTCTTTTACATATATATTGATAAATATTATTTAAACACTGTTAGTCTACCTGTGTACTTCTCCCTGTGTACACTGAATTCATTTCACTCAAAAAAAGCTCTTTAACTTCTTCCTGAAAGGAATGAAATTAAAATTATAGCGTTTATATAGGAACGCTTGAAACAAATGCCATGTTACTTCCAGTGACAAAAGTATGCAGACCTTTATTTACCCCATAACATGCATACCTGGGGAACGATACTCAAGGCAGTCAAAAGATGTTTAAATTTGCAAAAGAACTCTCTGTACTGATTACAGTTCTGTAAAGATACATAATAAAGCACTTTTAGCCAAAATACCTTAAAACGACTTGTCTCCCTTTTAAAATATATTCTTTCACTATTGCTGAACAAAACGTGTTTCTTACCTCCGCGAGTCTTACTCAGTAGTGAATTTAAATGTAATTGGAACCAATTTTCTACCGCCAGTAGCGCTTTAGCGTTTATAAAGTTTTAAACTGAACTGGGCTTTGCATAATGGCATTTGAGAAACACTGTGGTGTTCCCCTTGGCTGCTATCCCAAGGAGGAGAACTAGGTGGCAAATCAATAAGAACAATAAATATAGACGGGGGTCAGGCAGAGAAACCCAGAAGTAATACCCATCTTCAATTTAAGCAAAAGGAAGTTGACTGAATTAGAAACATATGTTTTGGGTTTGGGATTGTCTTTCGCACCATCACAACCAGTTAATTTATTTGATTTAGAAATTGATCTACAAGGATTTTTCAGAAACTTGAGAATAAAAAATGTATTTGCAGTAGACAATACTTTGGTTAGTGAGGAAAGAAAGTTAAAACAAGCTTTGAATATTAAATCTAAATTTTGTCCTCCTTCTGATAGAAACCATGGAATAGAGAATTTCTGCACTAGAGTGGAAAAAGAAATTATGTCATTATTTAAAGATAAGTCCTCTCTATGGCCCTCACATCAAAATCTAACAAGAGATCAAAGATGTGCTTTAGAAAATTTAAGTAATGACACAGAAATCATAATTAAACAGGCAGATAAAGTGGGAGGAATAGTCATTCAGGATAGAGATAAATACAAATTAATGTGTTTAAAATTGCTTAACAACAGGAGTAACTATTCACAGTTGATGGGAGATCCAACAGTCTCATTGCAAGGTAAATTGAGGGAATTATTGGCAGAATTTTTAGATTTAAATTGGTTACAAGATTGGGAAATGAGAATACTTTTGAAAGGATTTCCAAGAATTCTAACATTTTATGGTATCCCAAAGATTCATAAAGATTTGTTAGACCCACCAGGTAGACCAATTGTGTCAAGGGATAGATTCAGTTTTTGATCCTATATCGAAATATGTCAACTTTTACTTACAACCCTTAATTGAGAAAAATAGATATATAGGAGGCAGTATTGCACAGTGGTTTAAGGCTCTGAACTGCAGATCTGGTGACATCCAGCAGACCAGGCCTGGGTTTGAATCCCACAGCTTCCACTTGCATACTGTGTGACTCTGAGCAAGTCATTTAACTTCCCTGTGCTCCCAGGTCGCTCCTATAAAAAAGCTTTCAGCTTAGTGTGCTACTCCTGGTTAAACAACTAAAAAAATATATATATACAAGATTCTGCAGATTTAATGAATCAATTAGAGATTTTATCCAATAAGATTGAATTGGGATAATATCTTATTGGTTACTTGGGATGTAATAGACTTGTATACATCTATTCCACATAGGGAAGGAGTCATAAATATGGGGAAAATATTAAATAAGAGACCTATGGGCTCAGTACCAAGAACTGTGATGTTACAGGAATTAGCATTATTTGTATTACAAAATAATTATTTTGAATTTGATGGGGTATTCTACCAACAGGACAAAGGTACAGCCATGGACAGTCGATGGCACCAAGTTATGCCAATGCGTACATGATAAATTTTGAAGAAGGATTTGTATTTAATTCGAAAAAATAATTACATAAAGACAACATTAAGTTATGGAAAAGATATATAGATGACATATTCTGTATATGGGGTGGGACTGAACAGGAATTGCTAAGATTTAATTATGTATTAAATTTATTTGACAGCAATTTAAAATTTACATTAAATTACAACAAATCTATTATTACTTTTTTGATCTTTCAATTAAAGTCACAGAATCAGAGTTTAGTACTTCGATGTTCAGAAAGAGCACTGATAGAAATACATTATTACATAGCAAAAGTTACCATGAGCCTAAGTTAAAAAATAGCATCCCTTATGCACAATTAGTAAGGATGAAAAGAAACTGTAAAGAAATAAATGAATATTTGGAACAAAAAGAAGATATGCTTACAAGATTTAGCAATAGGGGATATCCAACAAAAGTTTTAACACAAGCAAGTAATAAAATAGAGAATATCACTAGGGAAGATCTTTTCAATAAAAAGAAGAAACCAAAACAGGAGAGAATGGTGTTAGCCATTAAATATAACCATAAAATAACAGAAATTAGAAAGATTATAAATAAATATTGGTATTTAGTGGCTTTGGATAATCCAAATATTAAATCCTTACAACAAAGACCCATTATAGTAGCAAATAAAGTACACAATATAAAAGACAGACTAGTACATTCACAATTTAAACAGAAGGAAACTAGTGGAAGCAATTGCTATTAGGCCCCCTGCAACCTGGTATGACTAGATGTGGTAAATGCACAGTGTGTAATAATACCAGTAAAAAAAGTATCTTTAAACATCCACATTTTAATGAAGAATTTATTATAAAAGATCATATTGACTGTAATACAGAAGGGGTAGTGTATGTATTACAATGCCCTTGTAATAGACTATATGTAGGGCAAACAAAAAGGGCCCTAAAAATACGGATCTTGGAACATAAAAATGACATCAGAAATAAAGATGTCAAATAGCCAGTGGCATTACATTTTAATCAGGCTGGTCATACAGGAGCTTCTTTGAGGTTTTGGGGGCTTGAAGCAGTTAAAATGCAACTTAGGGGAGGTGATTATATACAGTTACTTGAAAAAACAGAAATGAAATGGATATTCAGTTTTAAAACTTTAGAAACTTCAATTGATATGAACTTGGAATGTAATTGGCAGTCATGTCTGTGAAATTAAATCAGAAATGTTGGGTTATTCATTGTGGTGCAGATATTGTTTAAAAGTTTATGATTTCTTGTAGATCTGAACTTTAAAAGGTAGTTGATAACTATACCTGTGAAATTTAAGCAGCATTCAATCTTATACTTGTTCTAAGTTCAAAGTTGGGACACTCATTGGTGTGAATTATTACACGTATAAAATGTATTTGGGTTTAGAAAATAGATGTTTGTATATATCCAGGCACAATAAGCATGGTACCAGTCTGAATGATGATTCAACATAGAACAGATTAAGTTTTTTTGAATATGTGTGGATTAATCTGAGCATATCTGTTTTCTGTGTCTATTTTTGTCCATTTGCAATAGGAAAGATTTGATTACCTTTTACATAATCAAAAGTTCATGGATTAACAATTTTGCTTAATATGTAAGAAGGCATTAGCTTCATTATAAGTTAAAGACTTCACATTATCCTACTTTTGCGTTGGTAACAGTGCTTTCATTCATCATTTAACGCTGAAACAAATATGCCATGTCACGTTATATGAGCAGCTTGGACCACCACGTTCATTCCCATTGATTTGAGAATGAATGTATTTTTGCTTAGCAACGCTCTCGCATTGCGAGAGTTACAGGAAGTGATACATCACTCCAGTGGGAAATCCAAGCTGCTCAAGAGGGATAGCAGCTGAGGGGAACGCCACAGCATTTCTCAAACGCCATTGTGCAAAGCCCAGTTCGGTTTAAAACTTTATAAACGCTAAAGCGCTACACGCGATAAAAATTTGGTTTCAAGCGTTCCTATATAAACGCTATAATTTTAATTTCATTCCTTTCAGGAAGAAGCTAAAGAGCTTTTTTTGAGTGAAATGAATTCAGTGTACACAGGGAGAAGTACACAGGTAGACTAAAGGTGTTTAAATAATATTTATCAATATATATGTAAAAGAAAGCAGAAATTTAAAAAGAAAATTATATGTATATTTGTTTTTAAACAGAGCTAAATAAACCCCATGAACAAGCTCATAGGAGCGAAACATAGGGGGGTGTTATTGAAATAAAGGAGAAGACTTTTCAACCTTAAAAAACTCTCGCTACCAAAGTCAGTGGGCAGAATATCGCTCCCATCCCTCTCTGAGTATTGGATAGCAGCTCAAATACGTCTGGCATTACTTTGGGAAACCCAAACATATCAAGCTGCATGGAAGCAAATAGACATTTCTAGGGATGTGCTCCCCCCTTTGCCAGCAGTGTTATCCCCCCCCCCCACTTAAACAAACTCAACAAATTACCCCAAAAGCTACTTCCACAATTTTAGAAGGCTGGAGGAAGGGAACCAAAAATAAACTAATATTAAACAATTTTTGGAAATATCAGTGGTTTTTAGTGAATACACAATTTGATTCTCCCTCACAGAGACCCTGGTACTCCTCCCAAGTCAAAAAGGGTATGGCAGCCCCATGGCAACTTATTAAAGAAAATACGGTTATATCCTTTGAACAAGGCCAGGAGAGATTCACATGGCAAGAGAAAGATAGGATTTATTTCTATCAAATGAGGGACTACGTAGTTAAACAACTTAGATTAAAAGAGAGGGAGTCACAGTTATGGGAGGATCGAACACCATTCATCCAAATCTGGTGCTCATCATTGGGAGAAAAAGCCATCTCAATAATATATAAGTTTCTGATCCTGCTTAATGAACACTCTATAGACCCAGTTAAAGCTAGCTGGGAAAAGGAATTTAACCAGGTAATCAGCTTCAAAGATTGGCCCAAAGTATGGAAGAGTACCTGGTCCACTACCTCCTCCCCTTCCTGGAGGGAGTTTGTGTGGAAGGTTAGAGTGAGATTTTTTTCTGGTGCCTACCACCCTGGCTCGGAGAAACCCAGGGACACCAGAAGGTTGCTGGCGACAATGAGGGGAAACTAGGGCTTCACATAAACACATTTTTTATGACTGCCCAAGAATAAGCACTTTTTGGCTCACAATTGCACACCACATAACTAATATATTGGGCTGCCAGCACCCACTTACAGGGATAAACTTACTGTTAGGTACCCCACCAGAAGGACTTAAAGATAAAGCTACTCTATATCTATGGGCTATTTTCCTAGGTGCTGCATATAAATCCATCACAATAAAATGGCTTCAAAATACCCCCCCAAAATAGCGGAATGGAAAACAATAGTCCTTAACACACAGTATAATGAGCAAATGTCATATGCTCTAAATAACAGGATGGATTCATATACTACATATTGGACCAGATGGGAGTTAAACCAAGAACAGATTCAATAGGAAATCAGAGGAGATATTATTAAATAAGGGAAACTCTTAAAGCTAGCAGTATGATATTTACCCCAAGCTCATTTCCTAAAGACCTGCTCCTGTTATAAACAAATATTTAGCAGTTAATTAAATCTGGAATGTACAAATAGATTCACTCCATAAATCAATAATCCTAATGAATGTATTTGTCTTAGTTATGTCTGCTCATAACCTGTAAACTGTTGTAGTTTTTAATTATCTGTACTTTATTTATTCTTGTTTTGCTTTTTTATGTCCAATGTTTTTTGATTAACTTTAAAAATGCATATTCACAAGAATAAGCTAATACCTATAGTTACAGATAGCTATAAATTGTATAAATTGAATGTAAAGGTAAACTTAATGTATGTTATATCACAAGAGCTGTGTAACAACCTACTACCTAATAAAGGAAGTATAAAAAAACAAAAAACAAAGTCTGTCCTCGAACCAGTTCAGCTTCTCACCTTTATAGGCATAGAGCTGGACACTGTACAAGCAAAAACCTTCCTTCCCCGGCAAGGGTGAAGGCCCTGGTAGATCTCGCTTCCTCTTTTCGACTTCAGGTCTCCCGCCCAGCAAGACAGTTCCTTCAGCTCCTGGGCCACATGGCAGCTTCCATGGCAGTGGTGCAGGGAGCAAGGTTCCAGATGAGGGACATTCAGTTTCATCTGAGGTCTTTTTGGCCTCAAAAGAAGGATTCACTTACCAAACTGATTCCAGTGACTCAGACTCTGGTCCAAGCTCTCCAGTGGTGGCTGGACCAGGACAACCTCAGACAAGGGGTTCCATTTCTCCCTCAAGTCCCATCAGTAGTTCTAACTACGGATGCTTCTCTTATAGGGTGGGGAGCCCACCTGGGAGCCCTGACAGCTCAAGGGGTCTGGTCTCCACAAGAGTCTCTCCTTCATATCAATCTCCTGGAACTCAGGGCAGTTTTTCCTAGCCCTGCAGAGCTTCTCGGATTCAGCCAAGGGCAAGGTGGTCCAAGTCAGAACGGACAACACCACCACAATGTGGTACATCAACAAGCAGGGAGGCACTCGGTCCTCGGCCTTGTGCACAGAGGCCATGAAGCTGTGGTCTCTAGCCTATTCTCTTCAGACTTCTCTGATAGCAGTTCACCTTCCAGGGAAGGACAACCTACTAGCAGATGCTCTGAGCAGAATTTCACAGGGACATCACGAATGGTCCCTGGATCCTCACATCCTGAAGGTGGGGCACTCCAGAGATAGATCTCTTTGCAGCACCGGACAATCATCAACTTCCTTTGTTTTGTTGCAGACCTTCAGTCTTGGGGACAGTTCCCTGGGATGCTCTCATTTTGGACTGGAAGGGCAGGTTTCTCTAGGCCTTCCCTCTATTGTTCAGAGTTCTGATCAAGATCAGGACTCAACCCTGCACAGTGATACTGGTGGCTCCAGATTGGGCCAGACAGCCTTGGTATCCTTTACTGCTGTCCTTGTCAGTGACACGTCCCCTGTCTCTGCCCAGGATATGCAATCTCCTGTCCTCCTCTCAGGGGCGGATTTGGTACCCCAATCTCCAGTCTCTCAATCTCAAGGCCTAGCTCTTGAAGAGTTAGAATATGCAGCACTACATCTCTCTCAGGGAGCTCTGGATATTCTGAAGGTCTCCGGGAAACCTTCCACAAGAAAAACTTACAATTCAAAATGGAAAAGGTTCAGTATTTGGTGCTCTCAGAAAGGCATCCTGCCTGATTCTGCAGACATTTCCACAACCTTAGTCTATCTAGTTCATCTGAACGGTCTAGGCCTTAGGCCTGCCACTCTGAAGGTTCATCTAGCAGCTGTCTCTGCATTTCTCTCAGCAGGAAAGGGATCTTCCCTGGCATCTCATCCTGTTTTCAGAAAGTTTTTCAAGGGCCTGGTTCACATTAACCCTCCCTTTAGGGGGCCCACTCTGCCTTGGGATCTTAATGTCTGCATAGCTCAGCTTATGCAGCCATCCTTTGAACCTCTGGCTTTGGCCGAATTGAAGTACTTGACCTGGAAAACTGTGTTCCTGGTAGCTATTACTTCTGCCAGGCGGATTAGTGAGTTACAGGCTCTGTCAGTTGAACCTGACTTCATCTCCTTCCATAGGGACAAAGTGGTCTTAAGAACCAATAGGAGGTTCTGCCCAAAGTGGTATCGGATTTTCATCTGAACCAGTCTATATCTCTCCCTGTGTTTTTCACTGACCATTCTTCTTCAGGTGAAAGAAGATTACACAGTCTGGATGTTAAGAGGGCCCTTAACTACTACATTGAGCATACTAAGGCACATAGAAATGACTGTCTTTAATTGTTTCTCACTTATGGTGAAGTAGGAAAAGGTAAGCCTGCCACTAAAAGAACTATTGCCAGGTGGATTGTTTCTTGTATACAATTCTGTTATGACAAGTTGGGTAGAATGCCTCCTTCAGGCCTGAGGGCTCACTCGACCAGGGGTACAGCTGCTTCTCTAGCTGTGGCCAGAGATATACCTTCGTATATGCATTCGGTTATTAGTACATCTAATAAAATTATTTGGTCTATTTTGCGTAATGTTAGATCTCGAGATCAGGAGGTGTTGTTACCCCTATTCAAGTCCTATGTCCGTCCCCATCTTGAATATGCTTCACAGTTGTGGTGTCCTTTTAAAAAATCAGATAGTTACTATCTTGAAAGGGCTCAGCGAAAATACACTAAAAAAAATATCTGGTCTCGAATCCTCATCTTATGAGTTTAGGTTGGATACATTGAAACTAATGCCTCTTACTATCAGACGCATTAGAGGTGACCGCCTCCTATATGACACTATTCATGACCCTATATCATGACTGAGTTATGATTTTCTTTAAGTCATCAATACATAATACTAGAGGTCATGTCCTCCAGTTAACTGGTAAATCTTGTAAACATAATAATCGTAAGTTTTTCTTTTCTGTAAGAACTATTGGGCCTTGGAATAGACTTTCATCTGATGTAGTAACAAGTAATACTAAAGAGATTTTTAAACATCGTCTCGACACGCTAATTATGTCTGGGTATGACTTAACATTCTACTCTATGGCCTAGCATAGGAGCATTATGGGCTTTGGCCTACTAACTCTTTCTTCTAACCTTAGTATGAACCTTAGTATGAGATCTGTAAAGCAGCCACCTGGAAAACAGTACATACTTTCAGCAAGCATTACTCCCTGGACATCCAGGCTAGGAGTGATGCTAGGTTTGGCACAGCAGTACTGCAGAGCCTCTTCCCAAAGTAGGTTCTGCATTCCCTCCTCCATAGGGAACTGCTTTGTAGTCTGCATTATGTCTGAATATAGCAAGACTTCATGTCGTTTGAAGAAAAAATTACTCACCATAGTAATGTTGTTTCTTCTAATGGAGTCTTGCTGTATTCTGACCAACCCCCTGCCTCCCCTCTCAGAACCTGGTTTTTGGGAAGTGGGCTGGCAGGTACAGTGTTGCACCTCAGGGGTGTACCTTGTACCCTCCCTCTTGGATGGGGTGGATGTTGTTGTTATTTTTTCTGGTGTTTTATACTTAAATATTGTCACTACCTTTCCTTCTTGGGTTCTCGACTTGAGTCTTTTGGGCCCAAAAAGAATCTTTTGCCTTTTGGCTATATGTTGAACAATTTCCATACTATAGTATGTTAGTTAGTATGCTCCTAAGAATCTGACGGTTACACTGGGAAGTACCACAGACAGAGGTCTGAAAACCGAGCTCGAGCTCAACGTTCTATGCTTCTGCATAGAGTTAACTCTTTCCTCTCCGGGGCAGTTCAAGTGCTGGGCTAACTGCATTGTGTTTGAATACAGCAAGACTCCATTAGAAGAAACAACATTACTATAGTGAGTAATTTTTTCTCCTCTTTCAGCCAAACAAAACACTAATCTCCCTTGCAAGGTCCCCAGAGCCCCAATGCTCCCAAGACCATTTGTGTGGTGACACTCTCTCCAGACAGGGCAAGAACTTACTTGGGGGACAAGCTGTGCTGGCACATGTCTCAATGTGCCCAGAAGGACAACAAGTATGGAAAGCATATCAGCATATGATATCACTACTAAGTGCATAAAGCATAGTTGGTCTGGCCCTGTGTGCCTGCAATTCACACTCCATTGATAGCCCTAATGGCCCCCCAAAACACTGGCTCCTATGTATGGCCCCTCACATGGGGATTTACAGGCCCCAATGCTTGCCAGGTCTCCTTCTAACTGATGTCCGTTCATTTGGCTACTTGCCAGGGGTTTCAATATGAACAGTCCAGGACTTTCAAAATGAGCATTACAGTTTAGCAAGGTGAACTTACAGTTTTGCTGCAAACACCAACTGACTTTTCCCATTTTCTCTACTCTTGGGAGTGAATCCAAGAGGATTTTGGTGACCTCCCTTGAGGGGTGGCCCACCGTTCTCCCAAATGGGCCTTTCTTGGCTGATGGACCCACTCCTTTCCAAGGAAGTTCCTGGGGCTTCCATCCCTACAGCTACTTTCAGTCTTCTTCCCTGTAGACCAGGCACAAGGGGACCAATGCAACCTGATTCCAGGGACCCTGCCAGTGGGCACTCTTCCTTGAACCACAGGCCCTTAAGGCCCAGATGCAGCCAGAGAGCCTGGACTGCTCCTCTCTCTCCCTATTGCAGACTCAGGCTGTAAGCACACAATGCCCTGATGCCTTCCCCATGTATTAGATCTCAGGAGAAGGGCAGAACCATGCATATTCATGCTCTAGTTTCCCACTCTTAGCTAAATCAGGCCACTCACAGCATAAACAACCAGACATCCTGTCTCTGGGAGATCCCCCCCCCCAGATAACAGCTCTTAGAGTTTGGCTTAACCCTTCGAGCACTCTCTGGTAACCTGCCTCAAGCAGGTTGAGGAGAGAGGATGGTTACAGACACCTAGCATATAGGATACTATTGAGGCTGCAGTCACCACTTTTGTTAACATTTTTAGGAGAAGACTGAAAAGTTGTCCCACATAGACTTTGTGCTCAGGATTTTGACTAATTCTGCTAACCAAGTGCTTTTCTCATTTGCCTGTTCACTGCATTCAGAAAGGTCTATCCAAGACTAAAAAAACACAATAATAATGCATAGCATAGTATTAGTAATACATTAAGTAAACCAGATTTAAAAAAATGCATAACGATATGTGGTCTAAGACTCATTACTTCATATGCAATTTCAGTTTAGAACTCCTATTTGTTTTCCATTCTGCATAAATGTGGGATAACATCTGAAGCAATGTCTTCTGCTATGTCGGTAATTTCTAGCCATTCTGATCTAAACAAAACACAAATGGAACTACCTTGATTGAGGTATTTCTCATATTCTTGCAGAGCTGGGATCGTGCTTTGGCAAAAACAGCTAGAGGATGGGTGAAGACCTGTCAGTTTAAGCACAATAAATATCTAAGAGAACCTAAGAGACTCCATCCAACATTTTCATCCATTGGAGAAAACCTTTGGGTCGGAACACCAGCTTCCAGTTTTCATGTGTCAAGTGCAATAAAAGCATGGTATGATGAAGTGAAAGACTATTACTATCCAACCAGAGCCTGCAGTAATGTATGTGGCCACTACACACAGGTATGTACATGTATCTATTTATCATGTTATCTTAAAGATTTCTACTTCAGATATTGAAACGTGTTATTTGTGTTCATGCAAGGTGTGTGGCTGTGGTACTTGTCATTAAAATTTAGGTCACAGGTCAGACACTGTACTGTCTTCAGTAACTTGCATTAGTCTTTGTGCAAGGTCTGTGGCTGATAATATGTAGCATTAAAAATGTCTGGTTACAGGTTAGACACTGGAGTAGATTCAATAACTTTTATTAGTGTTCATGCAAAGGATGTGGTTGATAGTACTGTACGTGTCATTTAAATTCTTTCGTCGCAGATCAGACACTGCACTACCTTCAGTAACGTTTATTAGTTTTCTTGTGAAGGGTGTGGCTGATGGTACTGTACGTAAAAACATAGACTTTGACGGCAGATAAGGACCACTTGGCCCAACTAGTCTGCCCATTTCCCTACCTGTAGGATAAGCTGCAGTTCCTATTTAACCAACAGCCTATTTCTTCCTACCGCCACAAAAATTGCCTTATGTCTGTCCCATGCATTCTTGAATTCTCCTACAGTTTTAGACCCCACAACCTCCTCAGGAAGGCTGTTACATGCGTCCACCACCCTCTCTGTGAAAAAATACTTCCTCACATTGCCCCTGAGCCGTCCCCCCTCTATCTTCAAATTATGTCCCCGTGTTCTTGCACATCTCTTTTTCTGAAAGATGCTACCCTCTTGGACTTTGTTGATTCCACTGAGGTACTTAAACGTTTCTATCAAGTCCCCCCTCTCCCTCCTTTCCTCAAGGGTATACATATTAAGCTGTATGTGGTATTAAAACTCTCTGGCCACAGCAGGTCAGACATGCACTAGATTCAATATCTTTTATTAGCGCTAATGCAAGGAGTGTGGCTGATGGCACAGTACATGGTGTTAAAACTCTGGTCACAGGTCAAGCACTGTTCTAGATTCAGGAAGGGAAATATTTAGAGTTCAACTCCTAATTAAATGTCATTCTTTTATTATAAATAACTTCCACACCAAAAAAACACAAATGTGTCAAGAGGCTCCACCTTGCCTTATCAAGACAAGGTACAGTGATTACCTGGTAAGAAAATATGCAAAATATTACCAAGTATAAGCACAGTATATACAACTGCTATTTCAAAAATATTTTATCTGTAATTTGAAAAGTTCATTTCTATGTAATATGAAGAGAAGTATATAGAACCAGAAAAACAGACTAAGCAAGTGTTCCTGTTACATGTGTAACCAGCCAGGGCTTGGGTTGATGTTATTTTTTGTTTTATTTAGCGCTGTGCTATGCCTCCATATTGTAACCCACTATCTGGCTGCCTGGGTTCTGGGAGAAAACTGTTGCTTGGCATTTTGGCTAGGTTTGGAACTTCTAGTCAGGGGCACCCAAGTAATCCAGAAACAGGAAGCAATAACTGAAATGTCCAAACCAGGAGTAGGATTCTAGAGTGTGACTTTTATTCACAGCAACAACAGAATAATAAAGCATAGATGGGCCTCCACGGGGCTACACTCCCTGGTAATGCAGATACACAGAGGCTAGAACACCTCTTCTTACACACTGTAACCCTCAGGTTATAAGACACACTGTGTTCTCAGCCCAAACTTGTACTGTTCTCTGGATTCCATGGCATGGCACATCCAGCCAGCACTTGTACTACTTTCCATATGGTATGGACATTCCTTGGTGGCTCCCTCTACCACCCGTGAGCACTTCCTGGCTCTATAAAGGGAAAATCTTCATCCTAATCCCACGTCTGAGTATTTTCTGTGAACATTGGCCAAGTGCCCTGGAGAAAGCTATAGGTGCCCAAAGTGAACCTGTGGAGGTATATCTGGTTACTCCAGATGGGGTGTCTCCCACCTCTTGCTCCAAAATCTATACCCGGCCATTCATTTGGAATTAACACCTTTCTTGAAACACACAGTTGTAGAATGCTGTCTCGAAATGTATGTCACATTTAACACTTTACTCTTCATAATCTGATGTCCTGGCTTATAATGATCTCTGAGTGGCTATGTCCATCCCTGTAGACCCCCACTGTATAGATGCATATTGAGTCATACACAACTGTAGTACTATACTTGGCTGTCCATCCCTGACCCCATAGTAACAGATACTGTACTCACTGTCTGGTGAAAACATAGGCTCTCTTTCAGAGCAGACTCACCACTGGTTTGCAGGTGCCCCAAGGTTTTTGGCAAACCAAATGAATCCTGGTGCCTCAGCACTTGAAACAACACAAAGTAAGGCAGCTTTCCCTCTTCAGCAGGGCCAGGGGATCGCCCCTGAAATTGCTGGCTTTCTTCCTCTGCATCCCTCCTGGGATGAGGCACTGGAACAAACTGGGAACGGTCTCTACCACTAGACCACTTTTCTTCTGTGTTCTTCTCTAGGCCGAGAACATACATCCACTCATCTATGCAGCTCTATAGCAGAGCTTAGCCCTGAGGGGCTGCCAACTGAAGCACACCTCCTGCTTCCACTGAGTCTTCCTGCAGACTACTTCAAAACCTCCCAATGTTCTAACCTAACTCCCTGCTGCAACATTCCAAAGTGGCTTATGCTGCTGTGAGAATTCTATATGATGTCATCCTTCCAGCTCAGCAGAGACTGAGGAAAGAGTGAGACAGTGTGAAACCCATTTAACTGGTGTCTCACAAGCTGCCTTTCCCTGCCTGCCACTAGATCTAAGTGGGATTCTTGTAACCCCAGGTGACAGGGAGGTTACACCCACCCTCAACCAGGAAAATGACTGTCCGCAGTCATTACTTACCTGGCCCAGGCTATCCTACCCTATGTGTTGACTACGGTGAGGTAGCACTACCTTCTCCCTACCATGTGCCAGGCACAAGCAGGCAACACTAAGGGCCCAGAGACCATCGGCTGATGCATCAGCCTCTACTCTATGTTCTTACTATGGATACCTAGTGGCTCTGTTAGAATTGTCCAGAGCATAGCCCTAATAGATCAGTACTGCGGTCCCTATGGCCAGTCAGGATCACAGCCTGTCTATCTCCCCTAGCCCTCTAGGGAAAACCTATCTGACCTTAACCCAAACTACCCAAAAACACAAAAACAAACAGGGGATCCTCCCCCCAACCCTGGACACCTGCAACCAAACCCCAGGAGCTAATGACATACTCTATACATTATTCTCACACTCCCCCACAACCATACCTGTGGAAGGAAAAGTTACACACAGTAAACAACATTCTGTACTTTAAACACTACAACATTAAAGTACTATGAGGAACTCCACTGAGTCCTTCCTCCTCTTCTTGTCTTCTTGTCTTCTTCAGGAACACCTGCAAGAAAAAGAAAGACAACTGCCCCTAATCTGCAAACACAGTCTATCTAACCCCTACCATCAAACACTGGAGGATACCAAAAAAATATTTTTTAGAAAAGTAGAAAAGCAGTATAAACAGTAAAAAACAGTAGAAAAAAACAACTTTATTTACAATACACATTATTTGGGGATGGAAGGCCCTAAAAGTCCCATCTAGTGACAACAGTGCCCGAAGGCAAGTCCAATAAAGAGTCTCTCCTGGGCCGGAGCCCGGTGAAGCACAGTTCTGGCAGGCTGAATCCCGAAGGGGAGAGTCTTTGAGGGCAGTTCAAACATCTGGAGTCTGCTAGTGTAGGGTGTGTACTGCAATGTCATTAGAATAGAAAAGTCTGGACTTACCAGTCTCTTGTAGAATGAAAATGATACGACACCTGGTTCTCCAGCCGAAGACTCTCCCTGGCAGCATTCTTCTGATACAGCTGGGTGGACATCTTCTGGAAAATGACAGGATGGAACATCTGGAAACTGCTGGGATGATGTCATCTAGGAGATGGAACCTTGGAACAGGAAAAGGAAAAAAACAGCTGGTCTGAAGTCATCCGGAATCCCAGGCGATGAATCAGGATACAGAAGGGTTGGTGTCCTCTCTGGATCCAAAGGCATCTGGAAGGCCAGACAATGGAATCTGGAAAGCCAGTACACTGCAAGACTGACAAATCTGGGGCACCTGAGTCCTGGAACACCAGACTGGTGGAACAACATAGGTACAGCAACGACTAGATGGCAGCACTGGCTACTACTGCTCTGCTCTCCACTTGGTAGGCATAGGCACATTCACAGGGAGGTCTCTGCATTGTGGAAAATAGCACAATGGGTCAGGTGCAGGAATTATTACCCTATCTGGGCGCTCATAATTCACACTATGAAAGGTTTCATGTCCCTCTCCATCCACAATTCGAACAGTGTCAATAAACAGTGTCCTGCCCACTTACCACTGGCTGAATTTTAATTGTAGCACTCTGTTTTTGACATATTTGTTGGCACCAGGATGCACATGTTTCATTGCCTCTTCTATTATCCAGGATTTCCTGCTTTTCTCAATCTCCTTCCAGACTCTCCGAGGAAAGGTAGGAAAGGATATCCCATAGACTTTGTTCGCTTTCCTACGAACCAGTCTTTCCTCTTTACTGCAATTGGTCAATTTGTGACCTCTGGCCTGGCTTGGGGGTGGCCAGTCCTGGTTCAGCCTGCTACGCATACTTAATGCAATGTAGAATGGATCTTTGACTCTTCCTTGTGAGGACAGAGCTGTGGAGTCACTACTGTCTTCTACTATCTGCTTCTCCGAGGCAAGAGCTTGAGGCCATGGATCCGTACCTTCTTCACAAGGTCACATAGGTTCCCCTACATCTTCTTCCTTGCTAAGGATCTGTGCCCAGGCGTGAGCAGTCATCCTCACTCCTGAGACTGTCCACTCTTTGCTGGGCATGGAGGTTGATACCTCCCATTCAAGGGTCTCCCTTATCTCATCTTCTCCTATGAGACTTGGGCTATGCCCCTCTCTCCAAGGATCTACTGATGCTCCTTCCACCGTGTCTCTCTGGGACCTGGACTCTGATACATCAGTACATTGTTCTGTCTGTAAATCTACGCCCTCTTGCTTCATGCCACACTCTGATGGGCCTCCTACATCAGGCTCCGCCTGGTGCTGTGTGCTGCCAACTGCAGATTCTTGAAGCTTTGTCCATGTGGGAGCCAAATGAATATTGGGTGCTTTAGTCAAGCCATATTTCTCTAGGCACCCAGAACAGTGAGGCACCATAAAGATGTCCCTTCCAGCATTTAAGCACATCACACACACTCGTACTGGATATCCAGGAATCGCCACATGAGGAGGCAGTCGTCCCCCGTAGTAACATCTCTCAATGTCTCTCAACTTGTTAACTTCTTCTGCTATCATAGCCCGGGCATGATCTGGGTAGTGAGCTGGTCCCAAAGCCATGACTGCAGAGAAAACAAACAAACGCTCACTGTTATTTCAAGTCCCACTTGGTTAGAAAAACTTTTACAAAATGGCTTCCTTGCTGCTGTGTTTACTTTACTACCCCACCCTGTAATGGCGGCAGCAGCACTCCTGGCACATTAACGTTCTGTTTATGACTCATGCCACTGCACATCCGATTTACATACTCTACTGATAAATTTCACTCAAAATGCATAAATTGCACTGGTTGCTCTCTTAGCACATTTATATGATGTCTACTGGACTTTTCATTCACTTTAAATCACTGTTCTACCTTAAAGTCCCCTAAAGCCACAGTATTTCATTGCACAGTATTGCCTGTATTAATCATTGCATCTCTCATACAACTCACACAGTCTCTCACATGGCTTTGAAAATTATACTGTTACTGAAGCTATAATTGTGCTCACAGTCTAATGCTCAGAATTGTTGCTTTAGCTGATTAAACTTGACACATTCCTTTGCAAAATGATCACACTGCTACACACAGATTCAGCTGGCTTTTGGTAAAATCACACAGTCTGAGCTATTTTTTATGATGGTACTCACTTAATTAGTAGCTTGTTGTTGCTATGTAGAACATGGCTTACAGACAATCTTGGAGGCCTCTGGATGTAAGCAGGCTGGCAGTCCTGCCAATTGTCCCTCCGAACACCACGCTCTCTGTCCAAATGATCGAAATGCGTGTTGAGCCCGATTTTAAACAGAAAAGTCTGATTTTACTAGTTTTACATTTTCAGTTACCACGACGCTCCTCCTGCAAGCCTGCTCGCACACTCCTCTCTCTCCCTCTTGAACACTGTGCAGTCACTCTAGAGCTGGCTTGGGGTGGGACTGATTGCAGTCTCACCAATCACTCGGCGCCATGCAAATGAGGCTCTCTCTTCTCGTGCTCTGCTTCTCCACAGCAATCGTCGAGCAGGCAAAATTTAAACTGCAAACCACACTTTTTTTTTCCTCAATTGTAGCTTCGCGGCGGGAGCACCATTTCAACCATTTTTCATGGCATTTTAGTCAGCGACTCTCAGTCCATACCACAAGCATTTGCAACTTCTAGTGCACAAATCTCTCTTTGTTTTCCACAGTTTTCCACACTTTTTCCTGTTACACAACACTTTTAAAAGCTGGCAAACGTAATTATGATGCAGGACAAGGGCATACACACTCGGGCTTTACTGCTCCTTGGTAAACAGTTGGCACAATTACAGCAGCACATGGACAGCAGCACACAGCGGCACATTTAGTTGGCAATGCTTCTGATTTTTGGGCTACCTACTGCCAGACAGCCAAAACACTAGCCACTATCTGAGCAACCTTTCTTTCGTTGTCTCCCAAATTGCAAGCCAAAACCCAGTGGTAGCCTCCAATTTGTAACCATCCAGGGCTCGGGTTGATGTTATTTTTTGTTTTATTTAGCGCTGTGCGGTGCCTCCATATTGTAACCCACTACCTGGCTGCCTGGGTTCGGGGAGAAAACTGTTGCTCGGCATTTTGACTAGGTTTGAAATTTCTAGTCAGGGGCACCCGAGTAATTCAGACACAGGAAGCAATAACTGAAATGTCCAGATCAGGAGTGGGATTCTAGAGTGTGTCTTTTATTCACAACAAGAACAGAATAATAAAGCATAGATGGCCCCCCACAGGGCTACACTCCCTGGTAATGCAGCTACACGGAGACTAGAACACATCTTCTTATGCACTGTAACCCTCAGGTTATGAGACACACTGGGCTCTCAGCCCGAACTTGTACTCTTCTCTGGATTCCCTGGCGTGGCACATTTGGCCAGCACTAGGACTACTTTCCATATGGCAGGGACATTTCTTGGTGGTTCCCTCTACCACCCGTGAGCACTTCCTGGCTCCATAAATGGAAAATCTTCATCCTAATCCCACATCTGGGTACTTTCTATGAACACTGGCCAAGTGCCCGGGAGAAAGCTATAGGTGCTCAAAGTGAACCCGTGGAGGTAAATCTGGTTACTCCAGATGGGGTGTCTCCCACCTCTTGCTCCAAAAT
Organism: Neoceratodus forsteri; assembly: GCA_016271365.2. NCBI lineage: Eukaryota > Metazoa > Chordata > Ceratodontiformes > Ceratodontidae > Neoceratodus > Neoceratodus forsteri. The sequence goes on from CM028131.1 coordinate 1,077,045,513, forward strand.
CTATACCCGGCCATTCATTTGGAATCAACACCTTTCTTGAAACACACAGTTGTAGAATGCTGTCTTGAAATGTATGTCATATTTAACATTCTACTCTTCATAATCTGATGTCCTGGCTTATAATGATCTCTGAGTGGCTATGTCCATCCCTGTAGACCCCCACTGTATAGATGCATATTAAGTCATACACAACTGTAGTACTGTACTTGGCTGTCCATCCCTGACCCCATAGTAACACATACTCTGCTCACTGTCTGGTGAAAACATAGGCTCTCTTTCAGAGCAGATTCACCACTGGTTTGCAGGTGCCCCAAGGTTTCTGGCAAACCAAATGAATTCTGGTGCCTCAGCACTTGAAACAACAAAAAATCAGGCAGCTTTCTCTCTTCAGCAGGGCCAGGGGATTGCCCCTGAAATTGCTGGCTTTCTTCCCCCGCATCCCTCCTGGGATGGGGCACTGGAACAAACTGGAAACAGTCTCTACCACTAGACCACTTTTCTTCTGAGTTCTTCTCTGGGGGAGAACACACACCCACTCTTCTATGCAGCTCTATAGCAGAGCTTAGCTCTGAGGGGCTGCCAACTGCAGCACACCTCCTGCTTCCGCTGAGTCTCCCTGCAGGCTACTTTAAAACCTCACAACGTTCTAACCTAACTCCCTGCTGCAACATTCCAAAGTGGCGTATGCTGCTGTGAGAATTGTATATGATGTCATCCAGTGCAGCAGAGACTGAGGACAGAGTGAGACAGTGTGAAACCCATTTAACTGGTGTCTCACAAGCTGCCTTTCCCTGCCTGCCACTAGATCTAAGTGGGATTCTTGTAACCCTGAGCGACAGCGGTGTTACACATGCATTTTTCTGGTTAATATCAGTCTCACTATAACATGCCAACACCGTATAATCACTAAGTGCAAAAAGTATCCATCTGTCTTTATATTATATACTTTGTGAATATCTGATGCTGTGCTTTCCCATGTCTGTTATAAAAACACCCTGAGTACGCCGGCCCGGTGGCGCTGACAGCTGAGGCACTGGTCGCCTTACCTTGCGCCATGCCGGTGACCCATGTTCGGGAATGAGCATGGGTCACTGGGGGTTGGCAGGGGAGGAGAGGGATTGAGCATCCAACGAACTGCTCTCCCTCTCTGGGGAGGAGGGATTCCAGCAGTCGGTGCAAGGGTGTCCACTAGTGGAGGCTGGGGGATATAGCACCGCTGCTGTACAGAAGGGGGCGTGATGGGGCAGGCACCAGGGAGGAGCGCGTGCGGACATGTGCGCTCTCCTTCCTTGGGTGCCATCGCATGACCCTCATGCAAGGGTGAAAATGGAGGAGGAAAATCTGGTTCCGGTCGAACATTGGTGAGCCATCCACCTGCCGCAGGCCCCGACCTTGAATGGCACTCCCCACACTGGATCTTGTGAGAAGGTGAGTTGAGCCGAGCCGGGGGGGGGCTCCTCCCCGCCCTGCCATGGGGGGTAATCTGTGGGGTTAGGGGGTAGTGGCCTGATCTCAGGGCACGTGGCTGGACGGGTGGATGAGGATGGCAGCCGACCGGCGACCAAGGAGTAGAAACAATGCAAGAAAAAAAAAAAACACCCTGAGTGTTTGTCTAAAATACAGACACATGTGTTCAAACTAGTTATATAACAGTAAACATGTAGGTTGAGTTTATGTATTTTAGTCCATATGAAACATATTTATTAATGTTGCAGTTATTCTACAATATATAAAAAAGAGATTGTTAAATATTTTATTGTATTTCTACACTTTTTTTGCTTAAGCTCTAATTTTATTATGTAGTGCCTCCCCAATCCGTTTGTAAGACCATACCCTGTATACACATGGGCTTGTAAGGCCCTTCCAGAAGCTTCCATAAATGTCTCCATAACACTAAAATAAATATAACAGCACTGTTACTATATTGTGTCCATACCGCTATTGATTTCATACATTCACAGAATACCCCCATGTATAAATAACACAAACTGAATCAATTCTTCTTTTAACCATAGTATATTTTGTTGAAGTTTATCATTCAGTATAAAATACACACAGTGCATGCATGTGACTATATTACATAAGCCTTCCACTTTACTCCCCACCCCAGGATACATACATTTGCTCAATATCTCAGAAGGGTACAACTTGGATTATACATTCAAAGGAGTTGTTCAGGACAAAATTTATGTGATACTGATGATTTCATAATGAAGTCAAGAAGGAAAACTACCAACCCTCATATAATAGTTAGTAAAGCTTCTAAGGCATTCTATCTTTTTTGGTAGGGTTTGTAAGGGTGCCTGATGGAAGCCATCATGCGTTCCATTCACAGAGCCTGCAGAATTTCCCAGTGCTATTCAGTAAAGAATGCTATACTGTGAGCTAGCCAATGTCTGAGAATCTATTTCCTTGCTGTCATTGCAACAAGGGGCATGTGATACTGCCTATTGTATTACCTCTAAGGTCAGCCAATCCTAAACCTATAATGCAAAACTGTGGGGTAAAATAATTCTCCATTCCCAGTAAAAGGTATAGAGTCTCTCTGATGGCTTGTGCAGTAGTTGTGCTTTGTTACAGTACCACAAGACATGTAGCAAAGTGCCACCTAATTCCTGGCATCTCAAGCAAATGGACAAGTATAGCTTACTCCAGCTTGTTAACTTGTGTGGTGTGTAGTACATATAGTTGATCATTTTAAACTGCATTAGTTGGTAGTGATCAAAGTTCACAAATGTATAGGTGTTTTCCCAAAGTTTATTCCAATCTACTTCTTTATATGCAGCCATCTCTGCCCAGTACTTTTGAGGTTTACCCCTCTTGTGCTGTATCAAATGGCCTAATTCTATACATATTTTAGATATGACATGTCGGCCTTGGGCTGCCTGTATGAGAGTGGTTACTTAAGCAAAATACCATGAGTGGTTGTGGGTGATGGCAGGATTTACCCATGCCTGGTGTGGTGGTTTGCTCATGAGGCCACTGGCAGAGTGAGGAAACCACACCAGGCATGGGTAAATCCTGCCATCACCCACAGATGTTCATGGTATATTGCGATTATACAATGTAGAAAAGTAGGAGAGAGAAGCCTTTGTTTTTCTATTTTGAGTTTCATGTGTTCTGGTTACCATGAGAAAACAATATGGCAGCTGGCAGCTTTGAAGTCTGGTACCGTGATTGGCTGGCACTTCTTCCTGTGGGGTGATGTCGGGATTTACACATTGTAAACTGTGTCAGCCAGCCAATCAGAAACCAGTATTTTCTTGCCCATTGTATAATTAAGCAATAAGGCATGACAGGGTGTGGTATATCATGGGATATCATCATGCCTTTGGTGGTTGGGCATGAGGCCGCAGGCCGAGTGCTTCCAACCACCTGAGAAATGACGATATCCCATGATATAGCACACCCTGGAGTGACTTATTGCTATTATGAACTGAGTTTCAAGTTTTATGAATAAAAAAAATAAAAGAAACAGATTTTAAAATGTTTTATGAATGAGTTTTTGGGTGGTGTAGGAGTACATTTTGAAAAAATAGTTCTCAGACAGTAGAGAGCAAGGAGGCTGGTGGCGCCAGAACTTTTTTGAAGCCATGATGATGTAGCCCAATATCATCATGGCTTCAAAGAGCTCTGGGCCAATCAGGTTCCTCTATTTACGATCCTCAGTTCATAATGATTCTTTTACACCAGTTGCCCATGGCAGTCTACCAAATACCCTACTTACAGTAGCTTGTATATTACTTGTAAAAAGGGGAATACATCAGTATTCTTCAGGTTATACGTAGTGTCGAGCTCTTGAAATGTGGCAAATCTTTTACTTCTGACCAGTTTAACTACTTCCAGAATGCCCTTTTGTATCCAAGCTTCAGTGGGTCTTAGTATATTTTCAAACTGAGAGTTGGGGTTACCCCCAAAGTGGCTGTGTTAGCTCACTTTTAGGCTGATAGTTAATTAAATGACATATTTGCTTATAAACTCTTATGGAAGTGCCAATCAGTGTACTTTTCAATGGTACAGGGAGTTTGACATACTTCATAAACACTAAGGCTAGTATTTGGATGTGATGGGACACACATAGATCATTATCTCCTCTAAGGAGTATATGATGAGCTCTCACCCTGTATGAGAGAATCACTAAACCTTAGGAGTTTGTTATCCTGTAATGCCAAATACTATCTAAAAAATGCCTGACTGTGCCAGTACCCTTGGGAGATTTATTTATTTATTTTTTATAGCTTGATTCGAGATGCATGGGGGGGGGGGAGGTTACATGGACCTGTTTTATTGATTGGGAATGTTGGCCATGACACTGGTGAACTCCTCTACTCTTCATCTATAAGTGCCATGGGGTCTTTTACTTCCACCTGGACAGATGACTAGAGATGGGAAGAAGTTTAGTTGCTGTAAGATTAAAGTATGATCTTCTGGAGGGGTGTCATTTTCCAGAGAAATGGAAAAATTACAGTATGCAAATATACAGAAGGAGCAGCAACCATGTCTCAAGATCCTGTTGGAGTTTTGACCAGAGAGCATCCAAATGTTTTGCCTTTATAGTCTGAATGCTTGTGGCAATGTGTTTGCCCAGGTATTATATTGTTTGTGGTGACTATGCTGGTGTTATATTCATGTGTTACAATCCTGCCTGTTGAACTGGGTGTTTAGTGGTAACACACATGGTTTAGTCACATTTAGCTTGTATGCTGAGAATTCTCCAAAGTCTTGGGATAATCTTTATAGCAGTAGGCTAGGATGTTTTAGGATTTTTAAGATGTAGCAGGATGTCATCTACGTCAGTTGATATTTATAGGTGTGGGTGCCTTGTTCTACCTCCTCCACTCTCACCTTGCTTTAGCTTCCTGGTTAAGGGCTCAAGATATAAACTGAAGAGGTACAGAGACAGTGGACAGTCCTGCCTAATGCCATTTTTAACATTAAAATTAGAGGACAGCACAGTTGTACCACACACTGGCTGTGAGACTACAATAAAGCAGTTTGACTTGCTTTATGTAGCAGTCTGGGAGACCAAAACATTGCACAATATAGAATAAGTATGGCTACCTCACGCTATCAAATGCTTTCTCCATACCCAGGGAGACAAACACCTCAGGGGCATTCTCCTCTCTGGATCCATAGATTAGGTGGAACAACTTGTGAAGATGCTCTGAAGTTGATGTGAAGATATTCTGTTGAGACCCTTCCCTCCATAAACCAGTCTGCTGTGTGCCTGTCAGACACCCCCCCGGTACCTCCCTCCCGATACTTCTCTCAATCTGTTGGCTAGTACTTTGGTTAGGAGTTTTACATCCATATTTAATAGGGAGACTGGCCTCTAGTTTATGACTTGTGTTGGGTCTCTGCCCAGTTTAGGTATGCCTGTTATCAGTGACAACTAAATGGCATGCTATAGTCATTAATAAGAAAGGATTTGTTGTGCATATCAGTGAGTGGCCTGATCAGTTCTGACTTGAAGCATTTATAGAAGTTGGAGAGCAGTCCATCTGGTCAGTCCATCCAGCACAGAGCTCTCTCTATATTCATGGAGCCAATATTTATCTTCATTTCCTGATATCATAAAGATATAGAAATATAAAATGTGACGACAGAGAAGGACCACCTGACCCAACTAGCCTGCTCATTTCCCTACCTGCCTAAAATTGCAGATCCTAATTGACCTGCAGCTTACCTTTTCTTTCCTACCCCTACGGTTGCTTTCTGTCTATCCCATACATTCTTGAATTCACCTACTGTTTTGGCCCCCACGACCTCCGGAGGGAGGCTGTTTCATGCATACACCACATTTTCTGTGGAAAAAGTAAAATCATACCCTTCAATTTATCCTGCTGCTCAGATACGAGGGTAAGAATGTCTAAACTTCTATGCAAGTTTTCATCTTTCTGTTTGGTCCCTCTCCCTGTTGTAAGCTGTGCAGTGATTAGGAGTAATGTTGAAAGAACTATACTATTTCCATTGGGTTGTTTCCAGCTGTGTGGTATGTTCTTTGGTAATGCCTAAAATGGCCCAAACTCTTTGTTATTTCAATCTGAGGGCTAGTTCTGTAACTTGCCTGTCTTTTCCCTGCTTTCCACACATAAGTTTGACTGAGAATAGAGCCCTCTCCACTTTCTCTCTGTTTAATTTCTGATACTTTTTTCCAGTAATCATCAGTTCTCTCCATTTTTCTTCCTCCATATTTCAGGATGCCTCTCTCTAACTGTTTAATGGTATCTAGAAGTTAAGCTTCCTCTGTTTGGTAAACTTTTATTTTTTTTTTGCCTTTTTGAGGACATTATTAAAAGCTCTCCAATCAGGGTACATTTAAAGGCACATCATAGGGTGTCTAGTTGGTAAACTGTGACCCTATTAGCCTCAAAGAATTCTGTAGTGAAGTGATTGAGGTATTCCAGAGTTTGGTTTCTTTTAGAATGTGGTTATTAACTCTTCAGTATCTGTCTGCTTTAGACAGTTGTGTAAAGTTGTGTACTAGAAGCACTGGTGCATGGGTTGTATTTCTGTTTCTAGTATTCCACATAGTAATTCTCTAGAGGTTAGAAAGCAGTCAATTTGGGACCATGATGAGTGGAGGATGGAGTGGAATGTGAATTCTTTGGTTGAGGGGTGAGGAACCCTCCAGGATTTGATAAGGTCTAGTGAATACTGTAGGTCTTTTATGGCCCTTTGTCCTGGAGTTGGGTCCTTACACCTGTTCCCTGAGTGATCTAGATCAGTGTCTAGGACTAAATTCCAATATCCTGCTATAATTTGGAGGGCTTGTGGTCATTTTTGTGGTGGTTTACTATGGTCATAAAGAATGTTGGGTCATCTGAGTTCAGCCCAAAGATGGACACCGTTAATGTTTTCTGTCTGCCTAATACCCCTTTCATGAAAAGGAAGTGTCCATCTGGGACTACTCTCTCTCTTCTTGAAGCTGGATCTGCTATGAACGAGAAATTAGTATGGTTGCTTCTGCACTATGTTTGTTGCTCCCACGCTATATACCTGACTCACCCATTGTTTTCTGAAAATATTAGCTTGATCTCTTTTTAAATGTGTGCATTGCTAAATGCCACTGATATTTGGACCTTTATAACTTCATTAGATGTATCAGGATTTTTGTATACTAAGTGGGGGTATTTTCCCCTTTTATGTTCAAGGTTCTAAATTTGTTAGCTGATTGTGCCTTAGTTGTGTTCTGAACTATATAGAAACTAAATTGCATGTACCCCAATAATGTAAGGCATCATGGTATGCATATGCATATCCTCACAAAGGAATTTGGACTGACTTAACTTTAAGCAGAATTGCATGGTGCCGAAAGGCCTCACAATGCAACCAACAAAGACTGAGAACAGCAGACACAGATGCAGACACATGTTTCATTCCTGTTAGGACTCATCAGTATGCCATATCTGTAATTCAGTCCAGAGGGAGGGAGCCAGTCATAGGAGAGTCTTACTTGTTTGGGCCATGGAGAGCCCATAGTAGAGAAGAACTACAAAGGACAAGAACCCCAGAACAACTGCTCTGAGGCAAAGGTTGCCCTGGAAGGGCAGTTGGCCAAACAGGAACATTTTAAAGAGAAACACAATTGCTCATACTCCAATAATACAAAGCATTATGGGAAGTATACGCAAATAGCCACAAAGGAATTTGGACTCGCTCAACTTTAAGCAGAATTGCATGGTGCCGAAAGGCCTCACAATGCAAGCAGCAGAGGCTGAGAACAGCAGATAAATAAACTGCTGCAGACTGTAGCACATAAACGGACCATGTCCCAAGAGTAGCCCACAGACACACACCTTATGTAACCTCCGACTGACAACTAACCTCTGCTCGCTGCAGATTGAAACTGCTCCTAATGGCAAAACGAAACTGCTGCTAATGGGCCGAGTCCCCGATTAAATGCAGGAAGAAAAACAAGAAAAAAACACAGTAGCAGGGTAACTCAGCAGAAACAGCCCTCCACGAGCATTTTTACCCATTCTATTGCTCTCCCCTTTCAACAGCTACTCCCCAATTAGCACCACAAAATGGAGATGTCCACCTCTATTGCTTCCATCCAGATTGTGCTTCTCAGCAGACGGCAATTAAAATAAAAAAAACACAGATCTTCACCCGGTCCCATAGTAGGCCAGGCAGAATGACCAGATCAAACTGAAAAACACATTTTAAAACTCAGAGCAGTGGTGGCACAGAGTGACAGAGTTCCACAAACTATACTCACAACAGTGCCACCTGCTGCTCAGGAACTATTTTGTGAAAAGATATTCCTCCAACACCCAATAAAGGGCATTTTCAGAATGTTTTAAAAGTGTTTTTCCTGTTTTTTCCTGCTAAAACTTTAAAGCCAGTTCATAATAGCAATAAGGCACTCCAGGGTGTGGTATATCATGGGATATCGTCACTTCTCGGAATGCGGCCTCGTGCCCAACCACCCGAGGCGTGATGATATCCCATGATATACCATACTCTGTCATGTCTTATTGCTTAATAATGCACTCTAGGGTGTGGGTCATGTTTGGATAACCTAATTTCTGGGACATTAAATGCACTTGACCTGTGGCCTCATGCCCAACCACTCAGGTGTGAGGTTATCTCAGCACGACCCACATCCTGTCATGCATTATTGCTTAATTCGGTTCTACCATCATTATGTTTAAGTACACAGTTCAACATGGTTCTAAGGCTTTATGGAGGGAGAAGGATTCTAGACATGTGGCACACTGAGTCATTAATTCCAGTTACAGTTACGTGTGGTTCCCCAAAACAGTACATGAACATAAGCCTACAAAATCATGGCAGTTCACTTAGTGGTCCATATTGCCTTCTGGGTTTGAGAACTTTTTCTTGGGGAACAATTCTGAAAATACATTAGAAGTTGTTGTTATTGAGAACTTTATTGTTTGGCATAAGCCATTACAAAAGACACACACATAAAAACATTTACAGCTTTTCTCAAAATGATCATTATACAAATAAAAAATATTTCCCACATACAATGCAGCAATAATTGTCTTCATACAATATCCAAGAGCCCACTACTTGGGCCTTCACTGAAAGAAATACATCTATAATCAAGAATCAGAATAAAATACACAGGCCTGGATATTCAAAAGGGTTGCGCCATGCGCAAGTCCAAAATGCGCCATTCTGCGATATTCAGCAGGAGGCAGTTACGCCACTGGCAACAGGTTGTGCAAGAGAGCAATGCAAATGAATGCATGCTCAACAGGAGGGGGAGGATCCATGCATAACCTGTGCAACCCGATATTCAGTCGGGTTGTGCAGAGTTAATGCATCGCAACCCCCAACCTGCGCCTGCACAACCTTGAGCAAAAAAGAAGTCATAGTTGAGGCCACCCACAGGTGAGCTGCTGCATTGCAGGCGCCAACACAGCAGCTACAACCTGGCTGGCCCCCAACTTTCGATCCCTAATACCCCCACCAACCCGATCGCGGGCATAATTAACTCTGAACCCCTCCCGGCTCACATCTCCATAGCCCGATCGCGGGCCAGTCAGGCCACATGACACACCCCTCACATATCGAAGCCCGATTGCGGGCAGTCAAGTACATGACACACCCCTACCGCACATCTCCCAGCCCGATCACAGGCAGAATGTGTATAGAACCCCCTGTGCCCAGTGCGGGCAGAATGCCAACCCCAACCCGAATATCTCCTGGTGGTCCAGTGGATCGTAAAGCCCGATCGCGGGCAGAATGTCACATCACGCCCCCAAAATCTCCCTGGTGTCTAGTGTCCCCACCCACCCACCACGAGCCCTCACCCGCTCCCCGCAGCGACATCATTCACAAATCTGACTGTCATGTATGGCATGGGCTGCACACCCATTGGCTGTAGCTCTGCACCAACTGGGCGCAGCCCCTCGGACAGTCGAAGTCGGGCGGGCGGCGGGCGGCAGGTGGGTGATGCTGTCGCCTGCCGGCCGCGGGGAGCGGTGAGGGGCCTGGGTGGGTGGGGGGACACTAGACACCAGGGAGATTTTGGGAGGGTTGTGATGTGACATTCTGCCCGCGATCGGGCTTTACGGTCCACTGGACCACCAGGATGTATTCGGGTTGGGGTTATATCTGCCCAGCGATCGGGCACTGGGAGGGTCTACATTTATGCCCGTGATCGGGCTGTGGGAGATGTGTGTGGGGGTGTTCATGTATCTGTACTGCCCGCGATCGGGCTGTGGGAGATGTGTGGGGGGGTTCATGTACCTGTACTGCCCGCGATTGGGCTGTGGGATGTGTGGGGGTGTTCTTATATCTGCGTACTGCCCGCGACTGGCTGTGGAGACATGTGTGGGGGTGTTCATGATCTGTGTATTGCCTTGCCATCGGGCTGTGGAGATGTGTGTGGGGGTGTTCATGTACCTGTACTGCCCACGATCAGGTACATTGTGCGTCGTTCCCGATGGCTGCTGCCTGGCAGGGTGGCCAGGAGCAAGTCCTCGGGGATCGGCGCACCTACATGCAAATGGCATGCAAATGGGGCCATAAATAGATGCAAATGGCCCCCCTGCCTTGCATAAATTGTGGCCCCATTTGCATGTCACCTTTTGAATATTGGAAATTTGAGCATGGCGCAATGGTACTTGCGCCACCGCAAGTTTAATGCTCATCTCTGGCAACTTGCGGTGGCACAAGTTCCACTGCGCCATGCGCAAGTGCTGTGGCTGGGGAGTGATATTCAAAGGAGTTGCACCTTTGAATATCACCCCGGCCACACCCCTGCACAACTATTTTGAGCAGCGCAAGGGCTTGTGCCTCAGAATGGCGCAGTTTGAATATCCAGGCCACAGTGTACTCACCTGAGCAAATACAATACGGCCCACTATGGCTGAGTTAAGCAAATGTTGCAGTAGTCTCTATTAGTAGTTAAAGGTGATATGGAACTTATAAACCCACCCATCCATTCCCTATAACAAAGGGTAGAGGTGTCCAAAAGGCAAGACTAAAAAGTCAGGGCAGGAAAAGTCCTCAAAACATATTTATTTGCCACCAGACATGGTACCTTTTCTTTATCACTTCTGGATTACACCAGGCCAAAATAATTAGTCCAGCCAGACTGGGGCGCTGCCAGTAATAATATATCCATATGTATCAGCCAGAATCTCTAATATGCAGCCCACTATCTCCCATTTTAGCCACACTATAGAAACCACAGCCTTCATACAAGCCAGCCCTAACAAAAGGCCATAAAATGGTTTCAGTACAAGACCATTATACGTCCTTGACTGCCAAAATATCATAGGAAAAAAAAAAGCACAAATGAGGCTTGTCTGCCAACAGAATTCAGGGCAGCTGTTGGTGCTATTCCAAATCTTAAGATCTTATTAGGCCCAATGTTCTGTCTGAAGAGACAGCATACTAAGAAATGAGGGACTGTATTGCAAACATAAGTTCTATGGCAACCTCCCTAGCCCTTGGCCACAGCTCCATAGGACCCCTCCCACTGTAAGTCACACCAGCAAGTCAAAGGGATGAATTAGTAGGATAAAATGGTTTCAGCACCTTTTTTGTCAATATCCTAGGTAAGCTTTTAGCCATCAGGAAGCCTCATGCTGTTCAAAAAATGAGATATGAACAAACTGTTAGGCAACTATGTACCGACAAAGGGCATGTTAGTAACTGGATTCACAGAATTCATTAGGAGAACAAAATACCTGCAGCTAATTATTAACAATTTCCAACCCATACTAATAATACATTCAATATCATGTATCTGTTACACCCAAGTCACTCAGAGAGAATTTAATTTCATTTTATTTAAACAAGGGCTTTTAGACAAATATTGCCCATTTTCAAAGGTGCCTGTAGTCAAAAACACAGATAAACAGTAAATATACACAATACAAAAATTACATAATTTACTGTGTTTCTGAAGAATGTATCTACTTCATGAGTTGAGATACATATGGTTAAAGTTTGTCAGAATAAGATCAGATAGGAGTACACAGATGTTTCAAAAATACTTATATACAAATATGCAAATATGCAAAAGTTCCTGGCATCATAAAGTGCCCCAGCACATTTTAAGATTCACAGAGCATGAGCAGAGGAATGACCACTGCCCAGCTGTCCTTCCCACACAATTTTTACTTTTAGGGAGAGGAATTTTTTTCACCAATTTAAATGGTTTTAACATGACTCTGCCCATAAATTATTAGAGTTCTTGTGTTTTGTTCACTTTCTGTAATTTATGTAAATGCACAGTTTGGGGCCATGCACATTTCTCTTTCATTTCCAAGTTTTTCCACAGCAAAATTAAGAAAGAGCAAGTTCAACTCAAAACCAAGCACAGATGATTAAGCCTTCAGATTGGCCTTAAGACAGCCTTTACATACATACGAACATATGAAGAAGCCAGCAGAAGAAGGCCATTTGGTCTGTCAAGTCTGTTCATACTGCAGGGTCCACAGCTTAAGCTAATGTCCCTCCCCCCTACTCCTCCCATCCTCCCTACCCATGATCTTTACCTTCCCCCACGCCTATCCCAGCCTCTCTTAAAGCTGCCCACTGTCTTCAACGAGATGACCTCTTCCGGCAGCGCATTCCAAGTGTCCACCAACCTCTCTGAAGAAGTGCTTCCTGACCTCCATCTTAAACCTCCCACCCTCCAGCCTAAGACTGTTCCCCCTCATGTTATGGTTGCCACTCAGCTTAAAGAGACTCTTCTTATCAACCTTATTTATCCCTTTCAGGTACTTGAAGGTCCCAATTGTGTACCCCCCGCTCTCTCTCCTGTCTTCCAGGGAATACATGTTCAGTGCCCTCAACCTCTCCTCATATGCCTTACCCTGCTGTCCAGCTATCATCTTTGTAGCCCTCCTGACCTTCTCCAGTAGGTTAATGTCCTTTTTGAGGTGTGGGCACTAGTACTGAACTCCATACTCTAAATGCGGCCTTACCAGTGACTTGTGCAAGGTACTATAACCTCCTCTCTCTCTAACTACTGATCCCCCTAGATATGCATCCCAGCATCTTGCTTGCCTTTGTTTATGCTAGGCCTAATAAAAACCCTGAGTCTCTGCATTCTTTAATGAAATCAAAACGCAGTCCCTAGGGCAGCCATCTTAATCCTCCTTCTTTCTGGGCATATTTCAAAAACATTTCTTAACCATCTCAAATACAAAGGGCCATATTATTTAGGGATTTCTCAAAACTTGGGAGCAGAAGAATATACAAGCAAAAGTATATCTGAAGTATTTTCTTTATATTTATGCTCTTTAAAACTGTTTCCTTTGAGCGAACCTTCATATAGGTCTCTTTTTAAGAGTCACGAACAACAGTCTATAAATTCATTGTCAAATGGGCTGTTAAATAAATAATAAGAAAAACAGTACTTCAAAGGAAGAAATGCATTCAGGTATAGGTAAAAGAAGAAACACCATTAGAATGACTAAATAAAGGGATCCAAAGAGGCATACAGGGATCTAGGGATATTTCATCCATATTTGCTACCCCTTTAAGGGTCTCTGTACAGTCTCAAACTCTTCTTGCCCCTCAAACACTGTCAGAGGCTGCCTTAGAAAAGTTTCTCCTTTCTTGCCCTCTCTTGTCTGACTTTGCGAGCTCCAACCCCCATGTCAGGTAATTTAATCTGGGGAGTCAAAAACCAGTAAAACATTCCACTGAGCATAGTATTTCTTTTTCTGTGCTCAGAGAGGTGATACATAGAATCCCCCCCAGCAATGTTAGCACAGCTAGTGTAGCCTTTCAGCACTTGTAAATGCAACCAGTACAGTCCTCAGCAGTCAGTCAAGAGGAACCTCTGAACCTTTGGATCACTGAACCTTGTAACTAGGGATTCTGTCTTGCGTACTCTCAGTGCTTCATCCAAGCACCAACTTTCCAAGTCTCCACTGTTCTAAATCTCTCAGACCTCAGCTCAGCTGTGTTCTGTTTAAAGGAAACAGCCAAATAACTTAGCAAAGTGTTTTAATCCACTGCAATAGTGTGGCACCAAAACGAGAATGGCATACAAACTGGCTGAAATCAAATGGCACCAGCCGGGAAACTAATGTGGTGCCAACCAGCTCATACAAAAGTTGTCAGTCAAACAAGACTGTGAGCATGCAAAAGCAGGGAACTTGTTAAATAAATAGACAATAAGTTGTCAGAAAAAGCAAGCTCAAACTGAACCTAGGCAAAATCTCTGGGGAGAACAAAACTCCAAAAGGAAAGCAGCAACAGAGTGCAGCAGCATCACTGTCATATTGCTACTCTGCCTCCATCATCAGAAGTTGCCTTTCGGCTGGTGCTGTGGACTCAGACAGATACATTTTCCTTTCTGTCTGAAGAATTACAGTAGTTTAGCAGGGAACATGAAGCAAAATGTAAATTCTCTCTGGGGGAGGTTCATGTTGATTTCTACATCTGCTTTCTGATTCTCTCAAACTCAATCAATCAATCAATACTTTATTTATATAGTGCCTTTCAAAATCAAGGCACTTTACATAACAAAACCACAATAAAACAAATAATATTTATAAATTATTTAAAACAGTCAAATAATTTAACAGTTAAACAGTAAAACAGGGAAGGCCAAAGAAAATAGATATGTTTTTAACATGGATTTAAAACTACCAAAGGTCAGGCATTCTCTTAACCGATGAGGCAGAAAATTCCACAGGGTTGGTGCTGCAAATGAGAAAGCACGAGCTCCAGATGTTTTAAGATGAACCCTGGGAATCTCTAGCAATCTCTCATCGGTGGATCAGAGAGGGCGATTGGGGGAGTAGGGAGTCAGGAGATCTTTCAGGTAGTCGGGTCCCTGTTCATGTAGGGCTTTAATGGTAAGCAAGCCTACCTTATAGGTGATCTGCCACTGAACTGGCAGCCAGTGCAGTTCGTGCAGCACAGGCATAATGTGACTGGTCCTAGAAGTACCAGTCAACAGCCTGGCAGCAGCGTTCTGCACCAGCTGCAAGTGGTGGATATCAACCCCAGACAGGCCTAGGCAGAGGGCATTGCAGTAGTCAAGATGGGTGGTGATGAAGGCATGGACCAATGTTGGAAGGTCACCCGGTGGAATCAGGTATTTCACCCGGGCGATATTCTTCAGATGGTAAAATGAGGATTTGACCACAGCTGACGCCTGAGACTTCAGGGTCAAGCCATCATCAAAAATAACGCCCAGATTATGCAACCGATCTGAGGTAATCAGCTGGACACCATCAAGCCACAGGTCCGACATGTGCCTAGCCCCAAAACCCACTCCCGGGCGACCCAGATCCACAACCAACACCTCAGTCTTATCTGGATTCAATCTCAACCAACTCGAGCTCATCCAGTCTTTGATCGCGGAGAGGCAACTATTTAGCACAGAGATTACATCAACCTGTCCGAGCACAAAGGATATATACAGCTGAGTATCATCTGCATAGCAGTGAAGACTCAAGCCATATCGTCTGATGAGATCTCCCAATGGCAGCATATACACAGCGAACAACATGGGTGCCAATATGGAGCCCTGCAGCACCCCGCAGGACAGGGGGTGGGCATCAGATGAATAAATTCCAGTGACCACCCTCTGAGACCTGCCTACGAGGAAAGATCAAAAACCATTCACGGACTGTACCCGACAGTCCACAAAGGAACCCCAGGGTCTCCAAAAGCACCTCATGGTCCACAGTGTCAAAGACTGCTGAGAGATCAAGAAGGACCAAGGTGGTACAAGCCTTTTGATCTCTAGCCATTAGGGGGTCATTTAGTACCCGAACAAGGGCAGTCTCTGTGCTATGTCTCTTCCTAAACCCAGACTGGAGAGCTTCATAGACATTGTAGGTTACAAGATGATCGTCCAGTTGTAATGCAACCACCTTCTCAATAACCTTCCCCACAAAGGGAAGGTTAGAAACAGATCAATAGTTAACTGAATCGTCAGGATCCAAGGAGGGATTTTAAGGAGTGGTCGAATGACTGCCTCCTTTAGGGAATCTGGGAAGACTCCCCTCTCCAAGGATCTCCAAACAATTTCTGCTAGGATCGGGCAAATAACATCTACACATCCCACTAGAAGGGAGGTAAGGCCCGGATCCAAACTACAACAGGTTGGGCGCAAAGTCTGGACAAACTTTACAATGTCCATGAATTCTGGTTGGCTGAAATCTGTCCAGAAAGACCGGGTGCCCATCATCTCCCATTGACCTCTGCAGTCCCTCATGGAGAGAGCCAGGCCAATTCTGGATCTGATGCTGGCAACCTTATCTGCAAAAAACTGAGATAGCTCATCGCACTTAATTTGTGAAAAAGCTCTTCCGGACTGGAGACAGATTGGATTGCACAATCTGTCAATGGTTTGAAAAAGCGAGCTGGTCGGTTCTGTGCAGCAGACAAATTCCTGGACAGGAACTCTGCCTTCTTATGGGTGATTTCTGATTGATAGCCCTTATGATGTTCCATCAATCTAAGCCTGTCAGCATCCAGGCTGGACTTCCGCCATGCTCTCTCCAGCCTTTGACAAACTCACCTCAACTACTTCAAGGTCCCATCATACCAGGTGGACCTTGGGCGAAGAGCGAGTGGTCAAACACGAACAGGAGCAATCAAGTTCATGGCATCTTCCACTGCCTTATTATAGGCTAGAATGAGATCCCCAGGACATGTTCTTTCACCCAGTAATCCTGATAGGTCCAGCACCGCCGATAGACCATCTGGGTAACTCCCCTTAAAGGGCGGTACCAGACCATCTCTGAAGGGGTAGGTCCATCTGGGGGGGGGGCCCGAAACTGAACCCTATGGTGTTATGATCAGACCAACTGACTGGTTCCACCCCCAACTCATTGATCTCCATCCCCAGGAGGAACAGCAGATCCAGTGAGTGACCTCCTATATGGGTAGAGAAGGTAATTACCTGTGTAAGGCCCAGCATTGTCATTAGCTGGAGGTTTTGACCAAACTGTGAGAGTTCATCATCGACCCAGGCATTGAAGTCCCCCAGAATTATCCATCTGGGGGACTCCACTACCATGTCGACGATGAAGTCCGCTATCTCCTGCAGGAATAAACCCTCATCACCTGGTGGATGGTAAATGAGGAGTATCCTACAGCCTACATCCTCACCCATGACACACTCAAAGGATCTAGTGGTCCCCACTGGAACATCCACAAGGCCCAGTTCAGTCTTAAAAAAGATGGCCACACCCCCAACCCCTACGATCCAACCTCAGGTGGTGAATCACCGAGAACCCAGCTGGAACAGCAGAAGCCAATACTGGGCCTGCATTTTCATCCAACCAGGTCTCGATGATACATGCCAGGTCCATCATTTGAACAAGATCAGCTATAATAGCTGTCTTGTTTTTGATGGACCTTGCATTGCATAACACTGCCCGGGTTGGATGAGATTCTGGGGAAGACCTCGACTCCTGTCCAGCCTCAATTGCTGGGCCCTTGTGTATGGGAACAAGACAGGGATTACCCCATCCTGGCACCATTTCGCCCCAGGGCATCGCCTGGACACCACCACCCCAATACGTCCCACCTTTTCCATTCCCCCATCAGGCCCAGCTCCGCACCCCTTCCTGTGCCTCCTAGCAATCCCAAGGGATTGACAGCATTTGTAAATCTTTGTTGGCAAAGAGGGGCAGTCAAAGGGGTGCAGTTCCCTGAGCCTGGTGGGAGAATATTGTCTGACCATCCTTGAACCTTCCCTACACATACTATCTATTTACACCCAGGAGCAAAAACACTCAAATTTCTAATGTTAAAAACCAAAACAACAACATAAATTAAAATAATAATAATATTAACAATACCCCTACCAGTCTCTCTCAGAGATTGGAGGGGAATTTAAACACAATGATACCTACACTTTAACAAATAAATACCACCTACTAACCCCTAATAATGCCAACCCCCAAATCAATAAAAAACACAAATTACTACTTAAACAAATATAACAATTAAAATAAAATCAATCACATAAGGCCATGTGACCACAGTTTAATGTCCATATAAGAACACTGTCCACTATATGCAGCATTAAATCTTCAACAATATCCTTGTGTACAAATAACTATAATACAACTGTAGGTAATGATATGAACAAGTCCACTGAAAAGTTTGTAAAAGGGGCCTGAGGAGCTCCCACTTCCTCAGATATTCTGTAAGAGTAATATTCCAGATGATATCCCTCACATATCTCTGAAATTAATGGAGATCACATAAAGTTTTGGTCAGTTTCTAGGTACTCTCAGTGCCCCCCCCCCAAAAAAAAATCTTTTAGGTAATATCTCTCACATATCCCTATGAAGGAATTGCAGGGTTATTCTAAAAGTTTAAGCAGTCACAGGGCACTCTCACTGCCGATAAAACATATTCCGTCCCAAAATAGAAAAATAAAAACAAACAATCAAAAGGAGTCAATCCATGCAGTACACCAGTCCAAATTCGTCTTTATGGGCATCCAGTTTCAAATTTCCAGCCCAAGCACCGGGAATACATATGTATAAGCCGCAGGATCCCACCAGTGTTCTGGAGACGACCGTCCCTCAGATTTTACCAGCAGCCCACTACCTCGACTCACTGACTCTCAAGTCATTAAATATGAAGTACCTCTGCTTGTCCCAGCAAAGAGCTGGCTGTGCCATGGTTGCCTACTGTATCTTTAGCTTGTCCTGGTAATTAAGAGTTGGCAGATCTAGTCTTGGTCTGTTTTCACATTTAAATATATATATGAGATATTTAAAAGGAGTGCTTCTTATGGTTATCCTCCCAGGTTTTCATCATTACTCTCAGCTGTTTTGGGACACCCAATCTTCTTTGAGGATATCTCCTCTATTAGGCTACACCTTTGGAACCACAGCCGTCAGCACTAGGACCACATGGAAATGTTTGCTAGCCAGGGCTGCCCACAATGACATACCACATCTGTGTCTACATAAGCATGGGAGGTCCCATCACTTCGCAGTTCTTTTCCCACCATCGATCATCCTTGTTGGACCTGCTAAAGGAAACATTGTCAACCTAGCCATTGCCATTTATTTTTTATTCTACTAAAGTTTTTATTTAATCATTTCTGCATGCTTCCAAAGTGAAAAGAGCCTTTATTTCATTACTGTTAGTGCAGAGAAAAAATTTAAATGGAAGAAACATACAAACTGGGCCTGTCTCACAGTGTGAGGCTTTGTGGTATTTGCCAGAGCTTCAACCAGTCTACAAGGTGAGGCCACAAGAAAGCTCTAGAAAATTTGCTCTTCTCAAAACTTTAAAATGCCATAGAGAAGAAACAGAGTCCAAAGTCTGTATCTCCCTCACCATCAGCTGAGAAGCGGCCACTGAAGTCAAGGAATTGTGACAGGGAAAGGTGTCATCATAGCCCTCCTTGTTGTCGAGCCACAAGCAGAAACATAAAGAAAAAGAAACCTCTGCTTCACCGGTGAGGTCCCGGTAATCATTGAGACAAGTAAATGTATTGTGTCATCGTACACTTGGTGGCATTGACAACGGTTCTCCCGACTGTTGATGAGACACCAAGGCGGGGCTTGGGTTTAGGCACCGCTGTACCTACTTGGACAGTAGGACACCATTGTCGTCAGGCCAAGGCCTTTCAAAACCATTTGTCCTGGACCCTTTACAGTGTACCGTCAACTCTCAGGCTGTGCTGGCGTCATTCTCAGAAATGATCAGACACATTCTGCCTGAACTACCAATGCAGGCAGTTATTCCACTGATAGGGCCTTTTGGTGCCCATAACTTGACAGCTTCTACTAGTACACCACAGATTCCTCCATCTGAGCTGCCACCACTATAGCTGGTGCATTCTTTGCCTCCCATAATCAATAGAGATGCTGATGATGAAGCAGAATATAATCCTTACCTCATGGATTTAATGGAGGATTTAGAGGAGGAATAGGAGGAAGAACAATATAGTGTACATCACTCTAGTTCTACCCTCTCATGCTACGGTGAGGTCTTAATGGTTTATATCTTGAGGTCTCCTGAGGATCCCACTTTTCAAGCCATGTTGCAGCAAATGCAAAACTCTATGGGCTTTGCTGATTCCACAAAAAGAAATATAATAGAATTTTTGGAGATGCCTCATCACCATTATAGTTCCACCTATATACCCTGCATTGTATGGATAAACTGACTAAAGGGCTAACATTTTCTTATAAAAGAGGAAACTATACCTCTTTGATAGACCACCTTTTTTATTTCAAAAAACATTGCAAATTTCCAATTTTATATTGACCCAGTGGAATTTTCTGATCATGCTGTCCTTATTTTAAAATTTACAGATTCTATAGAATCCCCCAAGAGTACGAATTGGTGGAGATTAAACACTAAAACCCTATCTGACCCTTTGGTTCAGAATGGTTTGCTGCCCCTGATTAAAACACAGGAATCTGTAATGTTTCTCTATACAGATTTAGGTGAGGATTTGAAGAAAGATTTTAAAAACTGGTTAATAAAGCATGGGAAACAGAGGGAAAATGAGAAATTTTTGAAATATTTATCTCTGCGCCATCAACTACAGAAACTATATTCTCTAGAAACTACTTCTAGAGATTATTATTCTTCCCAAATAAAGGTCATTAAAGAAGAAATGCAACAGTACCAATATGACAGGACTGTGGGTGACCCTTATATAGCATGTAAGGAACTACACAGTTCAATGAATATAGAGGCCTTGATTGATCCCCTCAGGTCAGGTAACAGATACAACTGAGATACTCTATCAAATTATAGAATCATTTATGAAATCCCATAACCCTTCTAAAAACCTGTCAGATATAGAAATGTCACATTTTTTACAGTCTATAATTATTCCAACAGTACCAGAAGATGCAGTTGTGATGGAAAAAGCAATTGGTAAAGACGAGATTGAATTGGCCATAAAATCCCTAAAGCCCAGTACATCCTCAGGGCTAGATGGTCTCCCCGGAGAATTTTACAAATCCTTTATAGAAATACTATCAGATTGTCTCCTACAGGTCTATCAATATTTTTTAACTCATAATGCAATCAGACCTTCCTTTCCAGAAGGCCTCCTTGTATTTTTATATAAAACAGGCGCGAAATCATGCATAAGTCATTGGAGACCAATAATGACCTTAAATACGGATTACAAATTATTAGCTTGTATCCTAAACAATAGAATTAAAAATTATGCTAGGTTAGTTATTTCCCCGCACCAATATTGTGGGCTCCCAGGAAAATATATTCAGCATGCCCTATTGATTGTTAGAGACCTTATTGAACACCTTTCCATAAATGGCATCTCAGGATGTCTTATCTCCATGGACCAAGCCAAGGCCTTCGATAGGGTCCCTCATACTTATCTATTTGCCATTTTAGAATTTTATGGGATCCCTAAAATGATTAGGGCGTATATTAAATTATTATAGAACAAAGCCATTGTATACCCTGTGATTAACAGGGTAGTAATGGATGGGTTTCAGATTTCTACAGGGGTGCGACAGGGGTGCCCCTTGAGTCCCCTACTCTGTCTATTCACATTGAACCCCTTAATTCGAATAGTCACTCAAAACTCATTATGGGTTGGTTTAAATGGTGCTGATTCTGAGGGCTGCCCTCTGATACAAGCATACAATGATGACATGTGTCTGCTTTTTTTCAATCATAAGCAATTACCATCTTTTCTTAGAGTAATGGAGAAGTATGCTTACATCTCCAATGCAAAGCTAACCCTTGATAAATGCCAAGGTCTTTATATTGGATCAGGATACCCACCTCCTACTCAAATTGAAGGAATTAGGATATCTTCTAACCCCCTTAACATTTTGGGGATAGTATTTGGGCCTCAGAATTTACCACTGGCTAATTGGGAAATAGGGATGTCAAAAATAGAAAAAAGATTCAAAGATGGAGCCAGTGGAAAATGTCAAAATTAAAAAGGATTCAGATTAAAAAAAGTTCATTGTTTCAAAATTACAATTTGTGGCAATGATTTACCCCCCTCCTAGTACTTTGGAAACTAAAATATACAGCTTGTTCTTTCAATTATTATGGGGTAGCAAGTTGAATCCCATCAAACATTGCTTTACATACTTACCAAGGGCTCAGGGAGGAATGGGAATGGTTGATCCAGTCACCTTCTTTCACACCATTTTTTTTATTCCAAACTGTAAAATGTGGCTTAACTCCGACTGACGGAATACACTATAAATGGGTTCCGAAGGTATTACATAAGTATTTCATGGTATGGACTGTGGTTCCTCTGAAACTGAGTAGCTATCTTTCAGTCCCTGATTACTTTAAACCCACTGTACAAAAATTATACAAATGGCTGACCTTTATAACTCCATTTTGAGCATAATATATCCTAAGGAGCCTTTTTTTAAAAATTGTTTAGACAGGTCACGTGATGGCAGCCTAAGCTGAAGCAGCAGTTCCCCAGAGCTCCGTTCTACATTCGCAGATTTTCTGGCAAATACTCATAATTGTAAGCTCAAACTATCTTAATAACTGTACAGATAGTGAGCCTACTTACCTTGGAAGCTCAAGCTCGAGTTCAAAATGGATGTTTACATGAAGAAAGCACTGCCAAGGCACTCTCCACCGCTTACTCCCGAAAAGGACAAGGCCGCGAAACGGCCTAAGCAACAAGCCGCTAGCTCACCAAAAATGCCCAAAGTAGCAGCAGCCCTCTCAGAGGAGAAATTCCTAGAAGTCATGCAACCGCTTCAAACAGCGATCGCTACCATATCAGAGGATCTTCAAAGGATCCAAACCTCAGTTGATTCCCTAACAAGGAGAGTTGGAGACTCCGAAATTCGAATAGCCTCCCTTGAGAAGAAACAAGATAAAAATGATCTGGAGACTGTGAACGTCGCACGAAGAATAAAGAAATTAGAAGAGAAATTGGAGGACCTGGAGGCGCAGCAGGAGAAACAATCAATCGTTATCGGTATACGGAAGAGAAGAAGGAACACAGCTATACTATTTCTACAAAAACTCTGCTTTAAAATAGCCGGACCACCACTGCACGAAGGAGAGTACATAAGCGAAAGAGTCCATCGAGCTCTGCGTCCCCCACCAACCTCTGGCCAGCCCCCCCAGACCAATAATATTCAAATTCTTAAATTTCTTGGACAAACAGCATATATTGTCTAAAATTAAAGAAATAAATGAGGTAACATGGGAGGGCAGAAAAATCCGTATTACGCAAGATCTTCCTCATTCTGTGTGAATGCGACGGCAAGAACTTCACCTGCTGGTCTCTAAATTAGTGGCTGCAGCTAAGGCATTCAGAGTTAAATACCCTGCTATTCTAATGGTCAGGCATGAGGAAAAGTGGTTATCCTACGACTCTCCGGCGCAAGCATTGCAAGGGCTGAAGGAAATTTATCCAGAATTGTATAAGTGAAACTGGCGTAACAATCTCTGGATACACAGCAGAGGCTCATTTTTCAGTTGATGATCTGACCAGCAGTCATGACAGTGATTGAAAGCAAGTATTTGAACAGTTACTTAGAGTGGTTCGCTGTGAATGAAGTTAATAATTAAACAAGCGAGGCAGTGACACGAATTGTTGTTTGAATTTATGGGCCTCTTGGGAGAGTGCATCGGATAACTTGGAACTGTATTTGATCAATGGGGGGAGCTCGGTTATGCAGAAATCCTTTGGCTCAGAGGAATACGAAGTCATTTCTACACGAGGGAGGAATTGCCAGCCAGACGGTCTCGGCTGAGGACATTTAGAGACTTTTGTTCTTATTTTAATTTCGAATTTAACATCCTTGAATGGCTCCTTCCAACAATTTAAAAGGAAGAGGTGAAAGGAATAAAAGAGAGGGAGAGAGGAAGAGAAGGAAGGGGGCTCACCACTCTCTCTTCTATATCACAGAACTGGCTAATTAACCTGGACAATGTTCTGATACGGACTGACGCATGGTCTTGTATACGCTCAGGAGTGATCGTATTATAATAGCGAGAGCTATATAGATGTCGGAATGGCTCCCGAGAATGACCTCGATGCTTATATAGTTATTTTATAGAGATTTGTGTGACATAAGAAACCTTATAGAGCAACGAGGGCCAATATATCAAACAAATATTATTTTACTTATCAGCCTTTAATTTTGAATTTGATTTGCAATAGATTCAAACCTAGGGGGCTGTCTATACACCGTCAAAATGTACTTTCAAGAAGGGCATAAATGTGTATTGGTTTTGGGCGTTATGTATCGCCAAGGCAGGGGAATACTAAGGACTCTCCTCCCTTCCCCTCCTCTCCTCCTAGCTCTCTTTCAAAGTTTATGTATTAAGGGACTAACTTCATTATGTTTATTATAGGATTTAATTGATGACCTGCATGTGACGATCCAGATATAGCCCTCAATTAAATTGTCACTGCATTAATAATAAGCCCTTTAAATGGAATAGTGATGTGCAGGTTAAAGTTCTGAGGTTGTCAAATGTTAGTATTTAATATGGATATGTTTAGGGCTTAAAAGGTATAGATCGGATACTGTTAGACATAGAACTGTTGTGTATTAAGATATTATATTTTCTCAGTTACATATGCAGAGGGACAAGTTTAGGGAGGGGGGGGGCTCCGGGGAACAAACTGTTAGGCTGGGTTATGCTTAAGTATAAATCATGTGGCATATGAGACTTTGGAGTGCAGTAAATCTGAACTGGGGATGGTTTTTTAAGTTGGGCATTATGAGTTATAAGTTTAATAACTATAGATTACTACTTTGTGGGGTGGGTTTAAGACTACACACTATCAATACCTGGGGTCCAAGGTATATCAAAGTATATCTTGGCTCCTTCAACTAGAACTGTACTGTGCTTGCCAAATGGTAGTTAGTCAAAAACAGGGACTGTATCCCCTGAAGGCTCTAACTGCTCGCCTATCCATTTACATTCCCAAACTGCCATAGTAGAACATGGGTAACCGTTACCCGTTTTGTAAGTTGGAATATCAAAGGAGCCAAAGATAGGGTCAAAAGGCAAATAATCCTGAAACATTTGTGGCAGTTGGGAGCACAAATAGTTTTCTTACAAGAAACACATTTGAAGAGGGAGGACGTAATCCTTTTTAGGAAGTCATGGGTTGGGCAAGTTTTTGGATCGGGGCAACCACGAATAAAGGAGGGGTAGCTATATTATTAGCAAGAAATATCCCCTTTAAAATGACTCAGGAAATATGGGACCCAGAAGGCCGATATATAATAATTCATGGCTCACTGGAATCTTGTCCAGTCCTTTTGGGCTCAATATACGGTCCTAATAGCGATTCCCCATCCCTTTTTGTACACTTACTTAATATTGTGTCGACCAATCCGTCAAAATTTACCATATTGGGAGGAGATTGGAACTTAGTACCAAACAGATTTAGATAGATCTGATCGTGTGAGACGGGGCTTGTCTCCAGCACAAAGGGCAATAAAAGAGCTTATAAGCAGTGTTGCGCTAGTAGATGTATGGAGAGTTCTTAACCCCTCAGAAAGGCAATATACCTTCTTCTCTACAGTGCATAGAACATATTCTCGAATTGACTACCTACTCATATGCTCTTTTGCATTGCCCGGAGTTTCCCAGGCAGAAATATCAGCTAGAGTTTTGTCTGATCATGCCCCAGTCAGCATGGAATATTGGCTAGGTGCAGGAGGCAAGAGATCTCCACAATGGCGATTGAATAGCCAATTACTGCGAGACAAAACCTCTTTAGAACACATTGTGGATTTCATTGCTTCTTTCCTTAGTAGTAATCAAGGATCAGTGACTAAGTATGACTTCATTTGGGCAGCTTTAAAATGCTCTTTGAGGGCGGAATTCATAAAAATGGCTTCCAACAGAGTTAGGCATCAGAGGGCACAAATGGAGGATCTCCTTGTATCCATTAAAAACCTGGAACACAGTTTATCCCGTTCCTCATTGGTAGAGATGTGGACTAGGCTTCATCAGCTACAAGCCCAGTACACAGGACTGGGATCTCAAAAAGCAGAGTTGGCCCTACAAAGAACCAAATTTAAATACCTAGAGATGGGGGAAAGAGCAAGTAAGTCACTTGCGATGCATGTCCGCCAAGTGGAGGCTTCACAATTTATTGCAGGAATTCATATAGGGCAGAATGGTCAGGTGTGCACTGACCCTCAGGAAATTGCGAAACTGTTCGGATCTTACTTTCAAGATCTTTACACAGTAGACCCAGCCCTGCGACCCACTAACGAAGGAGTAAACTCCTATCTTAGCTCTGTAAATCTGCCTAAGATTACAGCTGCAGAAGCAGCCCTCTTAGGTGCCCCAATATCCCTAGCAGAAATTCAGCGGGCTGTTCAGCAGCTACCCCCAGATAAATCACCCGGGCCGGATGGATTACCGAGTAACTTCTATAAGGCCTGCCAATCTATAATAATACCGGTATTAAAAGATGTTTTCACTTATTGGTATGATAACGGGATATCAGACCCAAGTTTTCAAGAGGCTGTAATATCCCTAATTTTAAAACCAGGGAAAGATCCACTAAATCTTAGCAGTTACCGCCCTATATCTTTATTGAACACAGATATTAAAATTTTAGCCAAAGTGTTAGCAAACAGACTCTCAAAAGTTATGAGCACTCTCATAAGCCATGAACAAGTCGGATTCATGATGGGAAGATCATCTCAAGATCATATGAGAAAATTGTTACATCTCCTTTCGGTTGCCAGGGACTCCAGCACGCCAATGGTGCTGGTCTCCCTGGATGCCGAAAAGGCATTTGACAGAGTCTCTTGGGATTTTCTGTTTGCTACTCTAACCTCAATTGGATTACCCAAAGAATTTCTGAGATGGATACAACTTCTATACTCCTCCCCATGGCTAGAGTCAAGTGCAATGGCTTATTTTCCCCTCTTCAACCTAGCTCGGGTACAAGGCAGGATATCCCTTGTCCCCTGCTGTTTAACATATATTTGGAGCCTCTGATCCTTAGATTGGTGGGCAATATCAATATTAAAGGGATCCAAGTAGGTACTGTAAGGTATTCCCTCTCGGCATATGCAGATGACATATTATTACATGTGGAGAGGCCAGGCCTTTCAGTCCCAACTATCTTAAGTGAGATAGAGGAATACGCTAAAATATCATTTTATAAACTGAATCGGGCTAAAACTAAGATTTTGCCTTTAAATAGTAGAGTAAATAAGTGGAACTCTCCTCCTTCGGCCTCTCTTGGGAAGCGAAGCACATAGTATACCTAGGAATCAAGATTTTTAGAGATCTTGGCACTATAATAAGAGACAACCTTGATAGCCTAGTCAAAACAATAGCCCGGGATATGGAAAGATGGTGATTGCTTCCCTTTTCTTTATAGAAGGCTAAGCACAATTAAAATGAATATCCTACCAAGGATGCTATACCCATTAGGTATGCTGGGTACTACCTGCCAAAGCATGGTTCTTTAAATTACAAAACATAGTAAACACTTTCTTATGGAACAAGAAAGGTATTAGAGATCTATCTCAAGCTGACAGCCCGAAACACAGAGGAGGCCTTATGACCCCTTTTTTCCTATATTATATAGCACACATGAGCAAGCTGGTCTTTTGGCATAAGGAGAGTGGGAATTCAGAATATCTCCCCTTGTGGCTTTCTATAGAAAAATACTTAGTCTCCCAAGCGAAATGCTCGTTGGGGACGCTCTTATATGCCTCACCATCTCATATCCCTAAGTCAATTTGGAATAATCCCATGGGTTGGTCTTTGAAGGCCTCTCACCAGGCCCAGAAATACTTAGCAGTGAAGTGGTATCAGTCTATAGATCAGCCAGTCATTGGCAACCCACATTTTAAGATTAATAATGTGCCAATACCCCTCAATTTCTGGCCTCGGCTAAGCTAATGCAAAGCTTCAGACATATGGTCGAATGGAAAGCCACTCTCTTTTGATCAATTCAAATCAATGAGGCATTAGATAAAGAAGTCTTTAAATATATCAAGTTAGTAAGACCCTTGTTCTTTTTTTTCCCAGGTACATAATGGACCCAGAGGAAAAGAACTAACTACGCTCCTTCAGGCAGCCTCCCAATCACACTCAGTTTCTAATATGTACAAAACTCTCCAGGCATGGGACAGCAGATTGCCATCAGGAGTTTGTTTTTATTGGACAAGAGAGCTAGGAGTCCCAGAGGACCCTGATCTATGGAGGAAACTCTGGTTATCAATGTACAAATTCATAAAGCAAGATAGAATTAGATTAGTTCATTTTAACATTATGCAGAATATCTATCTTACACCAGCTAAGCTCTTCAGGTATGGGACATTAAATACTCCAACATGCAGCAAATGCAAGGGTGACACTGGCTCCCTTTATCATATGATATGGTTGTGCCCCCATGTACAGACCTTCTGGCAATCTGTTAATAACACTTTAGATCCTATCCTTGGCTTGAAGACCTTATTTACTCCTGAAGTCTGTTTAATAAATTATTTCCTAGGTGATATCCCCAAAGTTAGGAAAGCACATATGATACTTATCTCTGCAATAGCTAAGCTGATAATTATGAGACATTGGATAGAAGATAAGTCCCCTATTGTAATGGAGCAGTACAGAGAGATTGTCCAGGCATTACAATTGGAAAGACACATTGCATCCATGCAGAATAGATTAAAAGCTTACTCGTCTCTCTGGGGCAGCCTAGAGACCCTACTGATAGCCTGGAAACCATAATAATGATTAATTATATTTTAGGTGAGACATGCTGAAGGTAATTAATAGTGTGTAGTTATGGGGGGGTAGGGATTGGGTTTTAATTTGAGTTTTGTATTTAGCACCTATTACTTTGTTGTGATTATGTACTATCTAATGTACTTTGATTGGTACTTAAAACTAAAAAAACTTGTTAAATTTAAAAAAAATTGTTTAGACAGTAACAATGCAAAGGTTCTTCTACTATTAAGAAATGAATGAATCTCCCCTCAAATGTGGGAGACCCTATGGTTGGCTGTATATGGCAAACTAAACATTAGAGGGAATGCAAAACATAAGGCTGTTGAAGAAAGAAACTGCCCTTATTCAGAATGCGTTAACACACCTGAAACTATGGACCATTTTTTGTTGGCCAGTACTTATTCTGAGCCTTTATGGGATTCTCTAGCACTCAAATGGAAAATGAAATGGTTATCCCAATTGTCCTATGAGATCTTAGTTCTAGGGATGAGGTCTTTGGGGGGACCCTCGAATGATATAGATGTCCTCAACCTTTTTAAATGTTTTCTTATATATTATCTATGGCAAGCACGATGTCAGTGGGTACTGCAGCAAAAGAGAATGCCTCATATGGTACTGAGCAATCTATGGGTCAGGCTTATTTACAAGATATGGCTACACATTCCTCCTTAAAAGTATATAGATAGTGGAAAGGGTTTAATATTTTCATTAAATTTAAATAAAAATGTAACAACTCGATAGGAACTTTGTGTTAACAAATGTTTTGGTGACGTAATCCATTTATTATTTATTTTTTTACTTTCCATTTTTTCTTTATTAATAAGGTTCTGATGTGTTACAGCAGATGGTGTACATGTGTCGTGAGTGATTGCAACCCTCTTGATAATTTTTTTCCCCTGTAAGTGTATTCGACTCATATATGTTCTATGTTTTATCGTTCCCCCTTCCCTTCCCCTTTCCTTTATCCTCCCTATCTCTTTCCATTTTTTGTGTTCTTTAGAAAGATTGTTTTATATTATTAATTTCATGTTTACTTTATTAATGTTCTTGTCATGTTAGCCCGATTTCAAATTGTGTATTATGTACTATGTAATTTATAATAAAAACTCCCCTACTGTTTGTGAGAAGTGCCTTGGTTTCTTTTACTTCTACCTGGACACCCACCAAGAAAACACCAGGATGGGCAGAAGGGACCTCAGTTTAATGTCTCATCTGAAGGACGGCACATCCAATAATACAGCATCCCCCAGTATTGCAATCAGGTGCCAGCGTTTAGGTATGAGCCCAATCCCGGTGTGGGACTAGAACTAATGACCTTCTGGGCCAGAGGTGGATGTGCTGGTAATTGAAGGTTCCATGTCATAATGGTGACTGGGGAATGGTGACCCATGAAGAGGGTGCAAATCCCCCAGCATGAAGACTTTGAACAAATTCTTTTTTTTGCAGGGGGCTTTGCCCTCCGTACCCCCTTTCTTTATTATCTTAATTCCGGGGGGCATACTTCAGGGATGTGGAGAACCACCAGACACCCGAAAGTGTCGGCTCTGAGGTTCAGTCACCCTCTTCACGGGTCGCCGCTCCTTAGTCGCCTTTTTAACATGCTACCCTAATTGAGCCACACTGGTTCCTCATGGTTGGAAGTCCTCTGAGTCTAATCTCCAGCAGGAAGCTATGGAGGGATGGGGCCACCCATGTTTATGTAGACGCAGACGTAGTATGTCATTATGGGCTGCCACTGGCTAGTATAACTTTCTGTATGGTCCTAGCGCTGATAGCTATAGTTCCAAAGGTGTGGTCTAATGGAGGAGATTCTCTCAAAGACCTACTGTTACAGTAAGTTCTTACATAATTTTTTTTAATCACTTTTCTTGTGACTAAGCTAAAGTTGGATGCTACAGATATGACTCACTTACCTTACTGGACAATTAGTGTGCAAAAACAGTGGATAATAATAATGACAACCTGGGGAATAGCCATATGAAATGGAGTACTCCTTTACAAAAGGGTCACCCCAATGGTCCTGCCATGAAGGTGATTCAAGTTTGGGGGCAGACTCAGATTGCCATATCAGGAACCAGGCCAGACTGAGGTAGCTGCCAAGCAGTACTGCACCTTGGCCAGTGAGGGTTCACAATGGTTTCCAGTGCCACAGTGACCCCTGCAAATGGTCAAGTGAGCTTGATCCTGCCAAAGGGACATGCTGTGGCCTACATGCACTGCCTACATCATGGCCAGGAGAATGGTTGTTGGAAAATACTTAGAGAAAAGAAAAAAATCCTGAGAGCTGTCTTTATGATGGCTTTAGCCTGAGCAGGATATATCACTGTCTACAGTGTATATCCCTGCTTGTTAACAACAATAAGTGTTAGGGGATACAAACCTGTATATAAAAAAATACTAAAGCAGAGCCAAAATGAGCTGTTCCAGTCATGTGGAGGGCTGAGGCACCATGTTTCACCTGCTGCCATGATGGCAACCTGGGGTTGGGAGCAATCTTGGGGTGTTGGGGGTCAGCAGGGGAGAGGAGGATCAAGCATCCAGAGGACAGCTCTCCTTCTCTGGGAATTGGGGGACACTGGTCAAGGCTTTTACCTGACCACTAGCAGTGACTGGGGGTACAGGCAGGTGGGACAGCAATATGGGGAATGGAGGAATGGTGGCCATCTACATCCTACACAAAGGAGCATGCATAGACACATCTAGGTGGCATTGCACGTCTACTCCTCCGATGGGAGAAAAAGTGAAAAATAGCCAGTGGCAGGGCAGGGAGGCACCAACCCCCTAGCAGGCTCCACATCCAGGCTACAGAGCACTCTCCTGGAAACCAGATCCAGTCCATCAGCAGACAGGAGCCACTGACCCCTGCCATGGAGGTTGGGGAGCAAGCTATGGAAGAAGACCAGGATGGAGGTAAGTCCCTGGGATGCTGAGTGATGGGGCTGGGTGGGGGAGGAGTTGTTGGTAGAATGATCTGCCTGCCCCAGCAGAAGAAACAGATTAAGGAAAAAGAAAACTGACTTGAAACAGAGAAAAGGCTATATCTGAGGAAAATGGAAAGAAGGCAATCTAAAAAAAAAGGCAGACTAGATGGGTCGGTGTGGTCCTTTTCTGCTGTCAATCCTCTATGATTCTATGATTCTATATGATTCTATGAAAATAAAATAAAAAACTACCAGTTACATTTTTTTACTGCAGCATGCACTGCTGCTTTAACTAAATGGACAGAACTGAGTGAAGAGTAAAAGGATTGAGTCCAGTATTTAAGAACATTTTTTTTTTACAGAAAACAATGATCTACAGGTTCAATGTCTGTAATTCTTCTTTAAAATACTGTAAGATCTAAACACAGGTCTCTTACAGTAGAAAGCTGCTATATGATATTCAGTCTTTCAACAAAATGTCTTTGTTCCTGATTTTCCATTTAGGTTGTTTGGGCTGAGAGTTACAAAGTTGGTTGTGCAGTTCATGTCTGTCCTTCTGGGATATCTGGTACCACTTATAAGGGAGGAGCAGTTTTCATATGCAACTATGGGCCAGCGTAAGTAAACTGTATTATTTATTTCATTTTTTAGGGCTGCATTGAGCAGATCCCTGAAGACTATGTATGATCATCTAAAAAGGACTCCGCATTCTGAACAAACAACATGCTGAGGTGACAAAAAAAGTTGCTTCCACATCCTTCACTGCAGGCACTCACACAATTTTTTTTTCTTTTTTGCTTTCCTTTTTTTGTCTGTGGTCACAAACAGAGGATTAGGAGTTGAGGACAGGACAAACAGGAAGAACAGATACAATGGAGGGGATAGTGAGACTGTTTTCCTTGCAGATGTACCACATCCGTCACGCTGGGCACTCGCACCACTTTTTTATTTGGTGGTCACAAACAGAGGATTAAGAGTTGAGGACAGGACAAACAGCAAGAACAGATAGAATGGAGGGGATAGTGAGCCTGTTTTTCTTGAAGGTGTATGTTTGCAGATGTATTTATCAGTAAAAATAGAATGCCCTGTTCTTTTGTAAAGCATCCATCACTCCACATGCTGGCACTACATTTTTGGTTTTTCCAGCAGTCAGAAACAGAGGATTAGCAGTTGAAGATAGTACAAACAGTAAGAACTGATTCACCCAAGAATACTGAGAGAGCTTCGAGAAGAAATAGCTGCACCATTAGTCCAGCTATACAATGCATCTCTGGAAAGCAGCAAGGTGCCATTTAACTGGAAAAGGGCTACCATGGTACTCTTGCATAAAAATGGCAGCAGGGAGGAGGCAGAAAATTAATGCCTGGTCAGTTTGACCTTGGTGGTGGGTAAAATCATGGAGACACTACTTAAAGAAAGGATAGCAGACTTCCTAAAAGAGGCAGAAAAACTTGACCCAAACAACATGGATTTACTGCAGGTAGATCATGTCAGTCTAACCTAACTGAATTCTTTGAATGGGTAACCAAAGCAGTGGAATGGGAAGGGGGGGGCTGGCAGTGGACATGAAGTTGAGGTAATACATCCACTAGCAAATAGTAATCACAACATGGTGCTTATAGAAGCAAACATTAAACCAAACTTAGGAAATCATGGCTGTACCTTGATTAAAGATTTCTACAAAGCAGATTGTATCTCAATTAACAAATATCTTGAAAATTGGGATTGGAAATCTGAACTTGCAGACTGTGACCTAAATACCATCTGACTTAAAATTTATGAGAAATTACAGCACTGCTTAAATCTTTGGGTACCCACAAGAAAAAATACAATATAAGCAAGAGAATTCCCCTATGGTGGAATAAAAGCATAAAACGTAACCTAAACAAAACTATATCAAAATCTAAAAAGCACCCTTCATCAAGGAACTGGACATAATGTAAAAAATCAGCTAATAAAAATAAATCCATGATAAAACTAGCCAAAAAATGCCTAGTGTAAAAACTAACCATCTCTGTTAAAGATAAAAAAAATACATTTTTCAACTACATTGGATCTCTGAAGAAAAGTAGCCCAACAATTGGACCTCTAAGGACAGCAAAGGGATTAATAATAGA
The DNA here is from genome assembly GCA_016271365.2 of Neoceratodus forsteri. Lineage (NCBI taxonomy): Eukaryota > Metazoa > Chordata > Ceratodontiformes > Ceratodontidae > Neoceratodus > Neoceratodus forsteri. Next base: position 1,077,079,192 of record CM028131.1, read on the forward strand.
TGAGGTGGAAATGGCTACAGAATTAAATAACTACTTTATTAGCATATTTAGATTTAAACTTTCAGTGCCTGCAGTTAGCACATAATTTTTAAACATCATTCAACAATTTAACATTAAAGAAGTACTAGAGGCCATTAGCATGACCAAACCAGATGGCTCTGCAGGTCCAGATGGAATTCCTCCCTACTTCATAAAAAACATAGCAAATCAGATAGTTGGCCCATTAACTACCTTCTTTAATGCCTCTCTTAATTCAGATTCAACTGTCCCAATATGGAATCAGGACACAGTAATTCCGATTCATAAAAGCGGTAGCAAAAATTTACCAGAAAATTATAGACCGATACGTTTAACAGCAGTTTTTTGTAAATCAATGGAGAGACTGTTAAAGGAGATAATAATGACACATCTAGCAGATATTGGGCACACAGATATTACCCAGCATAGGTTTGGCAAGGGCAGATCTTGCCAAACAAACCTTTTAAACTTTTTCGAACCTGTAAGTGAAGCTCTGGATAAAGGCCTATCTGTCGATGTTGTCTTTCTAGATTTTTTGAAAGCCTTCGACTCTGTGGCTCACAATATACAGTACTAATAGAGCAGATGATAAACTTACAAATCCACCCCCTAATTATAAGCTGTATAGTAGCATGGCTGTCAAATTGAACACAACTAGTCTCATTAAAAGGCAGCCTATCTCCTTGGGGCCCTGTTACTAGTGGTGTTCCACAGGGCTCTATCTTGGGGCCAGTTCTCTTTAATTTATTAATATCTTCTATGTAACCCTTTAATAAAAATTGTTGGATGGGAAAGTATGCCAATGATTGCAAACTTGGTGGCATCATTACAGATTCCACTTCAGCATCAGAACTTCAAAAAAATCTTACCCAGCTTAAGAAAGGGTCATCTGAAAATAAACTTATTTAATGAGCTCAAATGTAAGGTGATGCATCGGGGAGAAAACAACCCCTGTTATAGTTACAAACTAAATAATATAACCATACAAACAACATATAATGAAAATGACCTTGGAGTCACCATTTCAAAAAAATTTTATTTTGACACACATGCAAAAAACATTGTAAAAAGGTAATCAAATACTGTGCTGCATACTGAAATATATAAAAAGTAGAAATGAAAAGGTCATGAGCCCCCTCCACTCCAGCCTTGTGAGATCACATTTAGAATATAGCACTGCTGTATGTAACCCTCAACTGGTAAGAGGAAACAAACTAATAGAAAGAGTTCAACACAAGGCAACCAAAAAAATTATATCCTCAAGAAGTCTAGATTATAGCACAAGACTGAAAAAATTAGGCCTGTACCCAGTGTAGTACAGGAGATTGAGGGGCGACCTGTGCCTAACATACAAAGCAATAAATGATAAGTCAATGTTTGAGACCATTAGGTTAACCAAAAATCTCACAAACATAAATACAAGAATGCATGACATGAAACTCAAGGATAGTCAAAATAAAACAAACAAGAGGAACCATTGGTACACTCAAGGGGTTATCTTCATATGGAATGCTCTACCAGAAAATGTTGTGTAAAGCAACACAATAAATACTTTTAAAAATAGTTTGGATGTACACATGGGTAATATAAAATGTGAGTTCCACCAGTAAAATGATGGAGAGTTTATAAAAGGCAGCCTTCGCCTACCGAACTCGTAAATCACCTATGAGTCTAAGGTGTACCTGGACTTCAGCAAGGCCTTTGACACCATCCCACACAGGAGAATGATCAATAAACTTGAACACACAGATGTCAGTCATAAGACAGTAAGCTGGGTAGTGCACTGGCTGCAGGATAGAACTCAGAAAGTCACAGTACATGGCACCATGTCCAAAGAGCATTTTGTGACCAGTGTAGTCCCTCAGGGATTGGTGCTGGGTCCAGTCTTGTTCAACATATTCATCAGCGACATTGCTGATGGTCTTGAGGGTAAAGTCTACCTGTTCATAGATGATACAAAACTATGTAATAGTGTGGACAATCAGGAGGGAGCCTCCAGTATGAAGAAGGAGCTCAAAAAACTTGAATGTTGAACCAATGACTGGCAACTTAGATTAAATGATAAAAAATATCAAGTGATTCACATGGGACACATAACCCAGGAACTCAATACTTCCTAGATGGGCATCGACTTGAAGAGACCAGGACTGAATGGGGCTTAGGCATAATCATATCAGACGACCTTAAAGCAGTGAAATCAATGCAAAAAAGTGCCACAAAAAGCAAGAAGCATCCTTGGATGCATAGGCAAGGGAATAACTAGCAGGAAACAAGAAGTGATCATTCCATTCTATAGATCCCTAGGGAGGCCACACCTGGAGTACTGCATTCAGTTTTGAGGCTCCTACTGAAGAAAGACATAGAGTGCTTGGAATCAATTCAGAGAAGGGACACAAAGATGGTGCAGGGCCTCCATCACAAGCCATATGAGTCTAGACTCCAAGACCTAAACTTGTACTCCCTGAAACAGAGAAGAGCAGGGTTTTATTTAACTCTAAAAATTGATTAGCGTTTTGCTCATAAAAGTTCTAAAACACTGTGAAAATGCAGAGCACTTGTCTCACTGTGTTTAACAAACATAACACTTCTAGAAGACCTATATAAATGCTTTCTGTACGGTTAGCATTGTGCCAAGAAAAAAACTGCTAATCAATTATTTAAAACCCTGGAAGAGACAGAGGGGATATGATAGAAACATTCCAATTCATCAAGGGTATAAACACTGTTCAGGCAGACAAACTCTTCCATGCATATAGAGAGGCTTGTACAAGAGGGCACAACCTACGCCTGAGAGGGGGAGGGCTCAGAGGCAATATCAGGAAGTACTTTTTTATGGAGAGGCTAATAGACACATGGAACTGCCTGCACCCAGGGGTGGTTGCAGCAAAGACAGTAAATGCATTTAAACACACATGGGGCCGGCACTACAGTATAAACAAAAACAGAAAAATATAGGTGAGGGGGTTAGGTTAAAGGGCGGACTAGATGGGCCACTTGGTCCCCATCTGCCATCACATTCTTATGTTCTTATGTTCTTAGATAGAATGGATGGGGTAGTGAGCCTGTTTTTCTTGTTTTTCTGTGTGGTTTAAATAATCACATTTAGATGGCAACGCTAGTTGATTTAATTAGCATAAAACCCTGCACAGTGAGCCCGTAATTATCAATATGAGAATGAAAGTCCATGTAAGAATGTTGTAGCAAGAAGAAAAATAGTCATGGGATGGTGGGCAAGTTGAGTTCTAACCAGAGGGTGACTTCTGTAAAAACAAAGGCTGCAGTAGATATGTAAAGGAGTGTATTGTAGCAGATGGGACGATACACTATATAGCCCGATCTGCGGCTCATGCAATATAAGGAAACCTCAATCTTCCAAACTCCCCATTAATTGAACTGACTGAGTTCACAAGATCAGGGTTTCAGTATATTCAATGAGCCACATATCTGCGTATATAATGCCTCTACAATTACTGCAAAGCTGTGTATGTTTTATTTCGGTTATGGGTCACAGAACCTACTCAGCAGGTTGCGATGGTCAGGCAGCTTGAAACCATGCTGCGGGTGAGGGGAGATAGATAGCAACAGCTGTCAAGTGAGAGCCAGTGCTACAGTGGGGATGTGAGAGGCAGTGACAGTGAGGAGCAAACTAGGGTTTCTGTTCCCCCTCCTGTCCCGAGTGTTTCTGTCCTCTCTGTTGTCCCTTGTAGCCTGTTGGTGCTGCTTCAGTGTGCACAGGCAGGACAAAAACCTGCCATCCTCTGGTTGCCCCGCACACAGCATGGATGCCCCCCAAGCAGAAAAGCAGGCATCAGCAATTTATCTGTCAGCAAGAGACACAATAGCATGCGTTGAAGAGAGAGAGACTGGGTCCTGCAGCTACACTTGCCCTGCCATAAGTAGTGTTCTCCAGGAAGGGTGTACACCAAGAGAGGCAGTCAATTGTAGCAGACCATGATGTAGTGGCAGACAGTAGTAGGATGCAGTGGCAGAGTGAGGGAAAGAGAGAGAGAGAGAGGGAGACACACATCGGGACACAGGATTAGCGCAAGACAGACAGACACCCCCATGTAGAGAGAGAGAGAGAGAGAGAGAGATAACCCTATCCTTGTCAGCGGCCACCACTGCAGTAATGTGGCATGACAATGCAGGGTACAGAGCATTCCAGTTCTGGCTGTATCTGTTGGTCTTCAGCAGCTTTGTAGTGTGAGTTCCATCTCAGTTTGTCTGTGTGTGGGGGGTGGGGGGGCATAAAGGACATCTGGTAGGCATGGTGCCCAACTGCCACCTGCATTGTCCAGTCGTCCCACCACACAGGTTAATCCCTGGCTGGCCCCCTCACAGACTATAGCTGTGGGCTCTGCAGTAACTGTAGATCGATGGCCTGTTCCATGCTTGTCATTACATCACTCTAGTTGTACTTCACGTAACTACTGCTGTTCTCTGTAACTACTCTGTTGCTGTAATGTTTCCCCAGGACCCTATTGGAAAATGGGTGCAGCACCTAAACATGGCTGTCCTGCAGTATCTAAATCCTAAACAAATAAAACTTATAACTGAAAATTCAGTAATTTAATAAGGAAATGTTAAGTCAGGAAAAAATGTCAAAGGGTCGAAATAAAAGACCACACTACAGATATGACATTAAGGGCTTTTGTTTCCTCTTTCTGTTCTGTTTTTCTGATACTGCAGTGGTATCCAATGCAAAGGACCGAGTTCTGCTGGGGGAGGCACAACTATGACACGAGACAAACTATGTGGGAAGAGGATGAGCCAGGAACCATTTGTATTTATTTATTTTACCAGAAAAACTCCACTGAGCAGTATTTATTTACAAGGAGGTTAGAATTTAGAAGTAAGAAGAAAACCACCTGGAGCAACGCAGCACACAGTATAAAAATCCACACAGATATAAAATAGAAAAGAGATTATGGCAGAAAAGGGATGGAGGTCAAGGGCAGAGTCTGAAAGACAGGGGAAAAAGTGAGTAATGGAAAGTAATGGGAGTATGAAGGAAGATGGAAATTGACTTAAGAGGACCGGAGTCTGCATAAAGAGGAAAAGCAAGGAAACCATAAGCCATGATTTACAAAAATACAACACATTGCAGCAAAAAAAAAAATAAGACAGTGAACTAACATTATACTGAAGTGTTGGCAAGAAAACTGCAAATAATGTATTTTAAGCCATTTAGTTCAGGAAAAAAAGTTAAAATAAAGTTCGGGGGAAGGGGTGCATAGTTGATGTGGACACATGCATTTATAGAAAGCCCTGTGCCACAACACCGTACACAGACACCACTTTTACATCCCCATTTCAAACACTGCTAGAGATCAGTCAGGTCAGAAAGTAACACTCTGGCATTGTTCCCAACTTCCAGCTGTCTGAAAACTTCAGTTCTTACTGACAATCATCATCTCAGAGAAAGTACTTAAAGCATTTCCAAAAAGGAAGGAGGCAATGCAAAATAAAGGAGGGTATACAGTGCTTAAATAATCTGACAGAAATGAGAGTGCTGTACATCAGAATAATTTCTCTTGCATATGCTTAAGCGTTTCAGTATGAACATAACGGTGCTTATCCAAAATATGGACATGCAGTTACCTGTGATTCAGGCTATATTGCTTTTCAAATCCTTAATCAGTTGTTCACCAATATTTTACCACTTTGAGGTATCTTATTTTTTCACAGGTCTTTCTATAAATGTATGTATCTACATCAACTATGCCTCCCTCAATTTTATGTTAACTTTTTTTCCTAAATTCCCCAGCTGCAGCCCTATTGGCTCTGGCCAGAGTTTGTTTATACTGGTTTGGCCCACTGGGATAGAACATTACATGTACAGGGACATCCTATCTATGGTGAACAACAGACACTTGAAATACAATAGTATGACAGTACTGTTCTACTGTATGTTTAATATTTTCACACCTGATAATATTTACAGTTACAACATCAAAGAAAGATCACCATTTTTCTCTGATTTAGCACTTCTAGCAATGTATTCATGATGAATTCAGCAGCATTCAGTCAAATAAAAATTATATATATGCATTCTGTGCCTTTTCAGTGCTATGCAGAAATATTGAAAATGGCATGAGTGTTAAAAGTGTGGTTTACAAATGTAATCCCCCCTCCATAACACCGGTTGGAGTTGGTAATCTGCTTTCTGGGTCTTCCTCCAACAAGACATTCCATAAGATAACTACCCACTGGGAGAAAAAAGGAGGAAACTTTGGCACCAAAAGAAATGAGGGTACCATATGGATTAGCCAATACCAAATTGGAGTTCAATGGATGTGCCGAAAAATGCCTCTTTTGACACTTGCGGAGCATGTCCAAAGGGATTTGGCTTCACTTTGGCATTTTGGCACTTCAACATTCTAAATTAGTGCTTTTTAAAGGGAGTGCACACTAAGCTTGTGCAAGATTTTAAAAGCCACATGACCTGCAGCAGCCAATCAGTGAGGCTGGAAATCGAGAAATCCCTACATTGCGTATTCCTCACTGACATTTCCAACTCTGTCTCAGAGGAGGATGTCTCTGCTCTTATAATTATGGATAAATCAAGGTTGTCCATGGCTAAACTATGGTTATACACAGTCAGAGACTGTGATCATTCATGGTTTGCCCATGTTTTTTGCCAGTGTCATCCATGGACAACCAATAATGGTTGATGGCCCAGGAAAAGCTCATGGATGACCACGGCAGTATAGTTCTAGAGTTCTACAAGTTGACCACGGTCATCCAGGGTTGTTAATTTCAGATGTTTTCTGCATTATCAAATAACTTTATTCACCCCTCAGGTAATGTCATTTTTTTCTAACAACCTTAACATTCTGTAATGAATATATATTATCCACACATACTTTTGAAAAAAAATCATTTGTTTACCAATTGTGGCTGCAGTTCCTCTCTAATGAAGTCTGTCCTCATTCATAACTGATAGAATGGTTTAATTGCTATGAATATCATCATAAAATTAAACTTTAAAGAATGAAGTCACACCATTTTTATGCTCCAATCAATTTCCTTGTATAAATCCTTCTGCTTCAAAAATTACAAAGAAATGTGATTATCGTGATCATTTGCATTGTATTAATTTAGAGTGTCATAATCTGCATTCTGATATGCAAATAAATGATACAAGTTAGGTTGCTATCCCATGCTGTTATGACCATGGACAAACATTGGCCTAACATGGATGAACCATGGTTGATCACTGCACGCCCAGAAATTCAGAAAACATATTTGGAAAGGCCATAATGTATGGAGATCATACATAAAGAATTTTATAGCAACTATTCCTAAGAACATTAGCCAAATGGGACCAAAACAGTTTTTTAATTAACATGGTCTATGGATAAACTATGGATTGTAGGAATATAGCTACAGTTTGAATCTGTTTTGTGAAACAATGTTTTACTTTAAAAAACAAACAAAAAATAGTGTATGCCACATAGATGTCATTTACAGCTTCTCTAGAGGATGGCATAATTTAGTTTGAGAATAAAGTGATCTTTAAATTGGTCTTGGCAAGACTTTGGATGGACTCCGGTTAGTTAAATAAGCAATGATATGAACTGAGACAGTGGTTAACTATAAATAAAACAAATCAAGAGAGTTGTATCTTTTAATGTAGTCTTCACGCTTTTAGATGAAACCTCTGACACCACTTAAAATGATCTTGAAATCTCTAACACCATTTAAAATTACCGAGATCCTTGTAAAAAGCTTAAATGGAGTCATCTTGAAAAAAGGCTAAACTGCCAACTGAAAATATTTTACATGACTTCACTGTAAAATATATACCATAAGTAGTTTAAATGACAGAACTAGCACATTAATGGGATAAGACAATGCTTATAATTTAATCAGAATAGTGTCCATGATACAGTCTTAAATAGGACACAAAAACAATACATTTGATTAATATTTTAAAGAGCAACTAAAGTAAAAATTTACAAAAAACATGTGCAGAGTGTTTTGATTTGTATATAGTCCTAGTGTGTCCTTCCCTTTGTTTGCTGCAAGTAGTTTTTTTTTTTTTTGTTAATTTGTCTGCTAGTTTTATGGCCCTGGGGATCTCCATGTTAGCATTTTTTATGGCAATTCTCTTTCCCACAGTGCCTCTTGTTCCATAGAAACATAGACTTTGACAGCAGATAAGGACCACTTGGCCAACCTAGTCTGCCCATTTCCCTACCTAGAGGATAAGCTGCAGACTCTATTTAACCAACAGCCTATTTCTTCCTACCCCCCACCCACAAAAATTGCCTTATGTCTGTCCCATGCATTCTTGAATTCTCCCACAGTTTTAGACCCCACAACCTCCTCAGGAAGGCTGTTCCATGCATCCACCACCCTCTCTGTGAAAAAATACTTCCTCACATTGTCCCTGAGCTGTCCCCCCACTATCTTTAAATTGTGTCCCCTTGTTCTTGCACATCTCTTTTTCTGAAAGATGCTACCCTCTTGGACTTTGTTGATTCCACTGAGGTACTTAAATGTTTCTATCATGTCCCCCCTCTCCCTCCTTTCCTCAAGGGTATACATATTAAGCTCCTTTAGCCTCTCCTCGTATGGCTTCTCTTGCAGACCCTGCACCATTTTAGTTGCCCTCCTCTGAACTGCCTCCATCCTGTCTATGTCCTTGCGGAGATGGGGTCTCCAGAACTGGATGCAGTACTCCAGATAAGGTATCACCAACTGTCTGTACAGGGGGATAACAACTTCCTGTTTTCTGCTGGTGATGCATCTCCCTATACATCCCAGTATCCCCCCAGCCCTCCCTACCGTCTTCTCACATTGCTTGCCAACCTTAAGGTCATCTGATATGATTACCCCCAGGTCCCTTTCCATTTTTGGTTGTTGTTACTACCCCCACTGTGTAATCTTCCCCTGGGTTTTTGTTTCCCAGGTGCATTAGTTTGCATTTCTTTGCATTGAATCCAAGCTGCCATACTTCTGACCATCTCTAACCTTGCCAAGTCCTTCTCATCCTTCCACGCCTCCTTGTGTATCAACCCTGTTGCAGATCTTTGTGTCATCTGCAAAGAGGCATACTTTTCCTTCCAGTCTCTCTGCAATGTCACTTATAAAGACATTAAAAGGACTGGACCCAGTACTGAATCTCACGGTACCCACTAGTAACCCCTCTTTCTTCAGAGTGGACTCCATTTACAATTACCTTCTGTGTCCTGTTGTCTAATGTTTTACCCAGGCTACCACCCTGGGACCCACTTCAAGGCTGGTTAATTTGGCTACTAATCTTTTGTGTGGGACTGTGTCAAATGCCTTGCTAAAGTCTAGGTAGGCCATGTTCACAGCCCCTCCCTGGTCTACTACTTTGGTCACTCAGTCAAAGAAATCAATTAGATTCATCTGACATGACCTTCCCGCTGTGAACTCATGCTGCCTTGGGTCCTGTGCCCCACTGGACTCTAGGTACTCAACAATTCTTTCCTTCAAAAGTGACTCCATCACTTTCCCATGTGACAGTGATGTGTCCAGGACTATTGGATCAGAGAGTAATGTCTGCTGCAGCAGCGGTGGCAATCTCATGTTAGGAGCCTAACATTCTGGCTTTAACTAAATAACACTTTCTAATCCAAACTTTCTGTTTTTGATGTATGTGTCTAGATCTAGCCAGCAGGAGTGAATGATTTGTTTTTTAAAGATTATCATTTTATTAAACTATATGCAACCATAAAAAAGTACACAAATCACCACAGTTCACCAATGCTATCATCAGTCAAAGCCCTAGCTGTTTCCTTACAGAAAAACCCACTCAATCATCCTTCAGGTATTTATCATCTGTAAATGTAGCCTTTATTAGAGCTCTGTGGACAAGGAGAGTTACTTAAAATCACAGCTGTACTGCTGTAAACTGACAAAAAAAGCTCTTTTTGAATGAATGGTCCTGAACACGTCAATGTCACATGAGACTGGAGGCATTGTAGAAGAGAGACGAGCCACAAGAAAATGCAAATACAGAGATCCACAGGGGCCATTAAACTAGCAGGCACATAAAAAAAAAGAAACTACTTATAGCAAACAAAGAGGGGACACACTGTATACACCTACAAAATTAAAACACCCTGCATAGCATATTTCTTTGTATATTTCAGTTTTGGTTCTCCCTCAGTTAAAAGACAAATCCTGGTCAAATGATCACTCACTCACTCACTCACTCACTCACTCACTCACTCAATCTTACAGCTGATGCTTCACAAACAGCAAGCCTTATCTATTCAGTCTCTGTTTAATTTTAAATATTTAAAGGCAAGTTTGCTTCTCTCCTCTGCCTAGCAGCGCCCACCCACCATCACTCGTTTCTCTCCGTTCCCTTTGTTTACTGGGACAGATTACTTGTGATACACCCACTGCAACACAGGGCAATGAATAAGTGACCAGTGCAGCAACCATAAAGGTGTCAGCAAAGACCCTTGACAGCTGACCATTCGTACTGTCCTCCATCGTAAACCTCTTATTACAAAATTGCTTTTTTATACCATGAATTATTCTTAGGAGGAGGCCGGCTGGGAAAACAATCACAGCTGACAAACTCAAACCAAACATAACAGTTTCCCATAGCGCCACTTTCCAATGGAGGAACTATTTTGTGTCTAAATTATTGCTCACATGTGCAGGCCTTTAATCTTTTAATAAAAGATGGTGCTGAAGACTGGGATGCATGCTGAATATTAGGAATAGAAGGGATTCTGGACACCAAGTTTAGAATTGAAGATGTTATTGCCATTATGAAAAAAGTACTATATTCTTAAATTAGAGTAATGAATTGCTGTTTTATTTAGTTTTCCTTTTTTTATTTCAGAGGGAACTCCCCAACACATCCTTACTTACAGGGCAAGCCATGCAGCAAATGTGCTAATGAACAATGCAAAGAAAATTTATGTAGTAAGTCTTCAATTAAAACAAATGATTGTTCGTAAAGCATTCTGTGTGAATAAGGAATTAAATTTAGACTACAGAAAGGATGGCCAGACTCCTCAGATCTGATTGTCCAAGACCACATTCATCTGTGAATATATCTCAGTGCATAGTGTTAGTCTGAAAGTACTGTACAGTACAAGTCACATTAAACTGTTCCTCCAATGAGTTGTTTTAGCATTTCTGATTAAGTTGCATAAGTGTTACTGGATCCAGTACAAAGCCCTGCACAACCTGTTTCTTAAAAGTTAAAACTCAGTTTTGCATTGCATTGTGGCTGGACTGCTGATGCAATCCAAATGAGTTGCAAAAACATTTTACAGACATTTTTCTTGAGCTGGTTAAGCATTGAAAAACAATGCAATATGAGTTGCCAATGCTTTGCCGACTATAAAAAACAATGCTAAACCAACTCATTGGCTGAACAGTTTAATGCGACTTACGCTGTAGGTTATGTCATCAGTCAACACAATCATTATAAAATAGTTTTTTAAACAAACTTTAATTGTTATTAGTACAAAATGGATCCATGTCATGATCATGATAATACACTCCAATGTGTGTGATAGCATGAGATTATGTCCCTTCTTGGATGGTTAAAGTTAGTCGGCCTACGACCTTGTGCCGCGCAAAGCACCTGAGACAGGATGATATCCCATTACACAGTATTGCCCACCTTCTTGCATATTATTGCTTAAATAATGGCAAGGGCAAGGCAAGGCAACTTTATTTCTAAGGCGCCCAATCCCAGAGGCTCCAGGTGCTGTGCACGATAAAAACAGGATACAAATATGAAAATAACACTTATGCAATAGCAAAATATTTAAAACAACATTCTTAAAAGCATGAATATAAAATGAAAATATATGGTATAAATACTGTATACAATAGCTGTGGGTTGGGAAATGGGGAGATGGCTTAATCCTCAAAAGCCTGGCAAAAGAGATGGGCCTTAAGCCTCTGCTTAAAAACATCAATCGAGGAGGCCTCCCGGACTGCAGCTGGAAGCGTGTTCCACAGGGTCGGCTCAGAGACACTGAATGCTCGATCACCAGAGGTCTTGAACCGTACCCTGGAAACATCCAGGAGGCCCCTCGAAATGGAGTGGAGGGAGTGGGCAGAGGTCATAGGCGACAGGAGCTTAGACAGGTAGCCTGGACCTAGCCTATATAGGGCCTTATAGGTGAGCAAGCCCTCCTTGAAAAGGACTCTCCACCTGACCGGCAGCCAGTGCAGAGCACACAGGACTGGGGTCACATGGCATGACCGAGGTAGTGCGACCAGTAACCAGACTGCCACATTCTGCACCTGCTGCAGCCTGTGTAGGGTGCCTCCCGTGACCCCAAAGTAAAGGGTGTTACAGTTGTTGAGTCTAGAGGTCACAAAGGCATGTACTAGGGTCAGCAGATCTTTGGGTGAAACAAGGGGCTTGATCCTGGTGATGTTCCGTAGGTGGTAAAAATCACTCTTTACAATAGACAACACCCGATCTTCAAAGGTCAGTCTGCTATCCAGGATCACACCTAGATTTCACACCCTTGGGAAGGAAACCAAATGGGAAGACCCTAGGAAAAGACTAGTGTCTGCTCCAGGTAGCAACCCATCATGCCCATGACCCAGTTCGACCACCAGCACCTTTGTCTTGACTGGGTTGAGTTGCAGCCAGCTGGAAGCCATCCAGGCATTGATTTTAGCCAGACAGGTGTTAAGCACATCAACCGCACCAGATGTCCTGGGGGAAAATTACAAATACAGCTGGGTGTCATCTGTATAGCAGTAAAACTCCATGCTGTACTGTTGGATGATCTCATTCAGGGGCAGCATATACACCTCAAACAGCATCGGTGGCAATATTGAGCCCTGTGGAACTCCACAAGACAGAGGCATTGGAGAGGAGGAGAAATTCCCCATCAATACACGCCTCACTCTGTCCGAGAGATAGAACGCAAACCATCTGATAGCAACATCGGTGAGTCCACAAAATTCACAGAGCCAATAGAGAAGCACAATGTGGTCCACGGTGTCAAAAGCTGAGGAGAGATCGAGGAGCACAAGAAATGACCTATCTCCTCTATCTCTAGCTCTGAGTAAGTCATTATGCACCCTGACTAGTGCGGTTTCTGTGCTGTGTCTAGCCTGAAAACCCAACTTAAATGGCTCATAGATGTTGAAGGATATGAGCTGATCCTCAGGCTGCTGTGCTACCAGTTTCTCGACAACCTTGCTCAGGAAAGGCAGGTTGGAGATAGGGCGATAATTCACTAGGATGTCTGGTCCGAGGAAAGGTATCTTTAGGGGTCTCACCACCAGCACCTCTTTCAGAGGTTCTGGGAACACCCACTCCACCATCAAGCACCTAGCTATCCCAGTAAACACTGGGCCAACAGCTTCTGTGCATCCCATCAAGAAATGCGTCAGGGCTGGGTCCAATTCACAAGATGTATGCTTTAGCTCTAAGATCACCCGCGTCACCTCAGACACCTCAGACACCTCCATTGGCCTAAACTCTTCCCAGGCAGGCAGAGTTCCTCTGCTCCCAACAGCCCGGCAACTGTGGGGCAAAAGCCCACCTGACGGAATCCCCGACTGGATAGCCGACACCCTGTCAGAGAAGAACACAGAAAACTCCTCACGTGGATGAAAAGGCTTTTTTCAGCTGAAGAGAGGTCAGGTGAAGAAGCCTGCTCATGGTCCGAAAAAGCTGAGCAGGTCTTTTCCTCCCTGCTGCTATCTCCCTGGACAGGACCTCTACCTCCTTGTGGGAGATCGCCTCCTGGTGCTCATGATAGTAGATGAGCAGGACCAACTTGTCAGCATCTAGCCGGGACTTCCGCCAGCAATGCTCCAACTTCCGACCCTTGATCTTCATCATCTTGAGATCCCCATTGAACTTCGGGGATCTCAAGTGTGAAGATCTGGGTCGTATACAAACTGGTACTATAGCATCCAGAGCTTCAGACATCACCTTATTATAGGTGGCCACTGCCTCCCTGGAGCCAATCGTGCAAGTCGCCTCAACCCTAGATAGGTCAGCCACCTCCAAAAGTCCTTCTGGGTCTAACCCCCTTAAAGGGTGGAAGCTAACCATCTCCACAGGGATAGGACTGTCAGGGGGCCCCAAACGTAAACTCCACAGTGCAGTGATCGGACCAAGAAACCGGATCAATCCTGAGGTTATCAACCCCAAGTCCCAGCTGGAGCACCAGATTGAGTGTGTGACCGTGCTGGTGGGCGGATGGGGAGTGATGTGTAACCAGGTTTTTATACACCTGAGGTGTGTTTTACCTCATCAACCACAACAGTGAAGCTGAGTGGTTAATGTTGGCATGACACACTGTGGATGTGCAACAAAAATCCTGAGGTACAACACTCCCCATATTTTTCTTTTATAATTACTGGTTTATGACCAGTATTGTCAAACTCTTCTCTGATTTCCACCCTATCACAACTGTTTAAAAAATATACATTTGTCCCAAAAGTGCTAACTTAATAACCCCCCAACATTGACACCATATAAGCAGTGATGACAAGAAGAACACATGTTTTTAATAATTTACATGGTTGATTCTGCCATTTCTGTTAAGTATTAATTGTAAACAAGTGGCTCAATTCCATTGTGCTGCACTTTTGCCCACTAGCCAAGTGATGGTGTTTCACAGGTGCAGGCAAAAGGAGAGCATGCTGAAATCAAATCAAAACTTACAGAAATGTAAGGATCAACCAGTTAAGTTGTTATCTTCAGATGCTTTCACTGGCAAAGCCGGCAAACATATAGTAACAACATAGGGTGAGTCAAGGGGAATTAAATTTCTGTGGCACAGTCACACTATTTTAGAAAGAGACTTACATGTTTATTTATATTGAATGTAAACCAAAAATCGGAAAATTAAAAAAAGTATTAAAAAACTTTTCATCATGGAAAAAATGTATAGCTAAATAACAATATACTTAACTATAAATTGATACCCACCAGCATGTAGTTTGCACTCCAGGCTTTCATTGAAAAAAAATGATCATATATCTAACAGGTCCAAAGTTACTATAATACTTGAAATTTTCACTGTCAAATAATTTTCGCTATTTTCACTGAAACACTAATTTGCAGTAAAATAAAAGTGTGCTAATAAGTGTCATTACCAATTTACCATTATAGTGAATGTGGTGCTAATACCTTAACACTAAATTTAATTTACGCAATTATGTTTGCATCTGTGTTTGTGCTAAAATTATTTTACATGAAAATAACTAATATTACAGTATTCCTCTTTAAAGGTAATTACTTTGGGAAGCGATAACTTTGGATCCATTAGGGCTCAAAAGTGAAAGCTTGGGGCTGGCCACCTCAATGGCCCAGAGCCAGCACATTGCACTGCCATATAGGTAACTGGAGTTTGGGAGCAGATTTCAATCACTGCATCGGGAGGCAGGCCAGGCTGCACTCACACTCAGCTGCTAGACGGTAACACACCTTGGCCAGAGAACAGGCAGCTGGTTCTGATGTGCAGTGATCCATGTGGGTGGGCAGGTGAGCATGCTCCTTCTGCTGGGGCGTGCTGTATGTCTGAGACTGAATGACATGGCTCACGCCAGAGGAGAAAGGAGGCTACATGGACAAAAAGTCCCCCACCATCTGAATGCTGGTGAAATCCACTTGAATAGGGTATATCCCTAGATGACCCCAGGGATGGGGCTAAAAACCAATCTGGAAAAAAAATGAAACCTTGGGGTCATTTCCATGACTCAGTATACTGTATGTCAGCTTTGTAATCTGATTAGCTGCACAATTGTCCTGTCATGTGCTTGTCTCTTTCTGCCTATTGGGAGGCAGTATAGTGCAGTGGTTTAGGGTTCTGAGCTGCAAACCTGGAGATCTGGGTTTGAATCCCACAGCCACACTTGCATATTGTGTGACCCTGAGCACGTCACTTAACTTCCTCGTGCTCCCAGGTTGCACCTGGAAACAAGCTTCGGCTTAGTGTGCCTTTCCTGGTTAAACAATTTCTCTTTCCCTCTGAGTTCAGTGTGGAATGGTCTGTTTGAATCCTCTGTGTTTTGCTCTACAATTGTACTATTGGTTATGCATCATTATTGCTGTTGTGTGATCACTGCATGTAGCATTCAGCCTGCTTCACCATGTAACTCCAGTAGGACTGCCTGTATAAATTCTACATTCTGTTTATGCATTCATATCACCTTAATTATACTATTTATATTGCTGACATCATTAGTGCTGTTTAGTGATCACTGCATATAGCATGCAGCCTGCTGCACTGTGCATTTCCAGTAGCATGATCTGCCTCTCCTAATGCTCTCTCCCAAATGCCCTTCCATCCCCCCTCTACTCCTTGCTAATCCTTCCTTACTCCTACTTCCACTCCCCCTATCTGCTTTTATCTTACCCAGTCCCATCAATGCTTTCTCTTCCCACCTCTGGTTGCCTCTCTCCTCTGCCTCCAATTCCTGCCCAGTGCCAAAAATCCTATTTAGGGTCCCCTTATCTTTGTATCTTTGCTGATGCCACTTTACCTACCCACTTCGCTGCTTTCTCACTCTTCCTCCTTCCCCTCTCACATTGCTGTCTACAGCACAAACCCCCTATATAAGGTCCCACTACCCCTCTATCACTGCACTGCTCATCTTCTAACTCATCCTTGCCTGGCTGGCTCTCTCCCTCCACTTGCTCTTTCTTACTCCTTCTACAATGCATCTTTCTCCTGCTCCTCTCTCAGCTTAACACTGATCCTCTTCTTCTTGTTCCTTTCCCTTCCCAGTTAAGTCTTACTCCCTCATCTTGGTCCATCTCTACTCCTTCTTTAGTGCAGTTCCTACCCCCCCCCTCTGCTGAGTAAGCTCTCTCCTGTCTCTCCTACTAACAACTTCCCCGTCCTCTCAGCTTCCTGTCTATCAAATATGTTCCTTATTACCCTCTCTCTCTCTCTCTCCCCCCTTCACCTCCTGTCTACCTTTGCTTCCCTCCCTTATACACATTTCACCTTTCACCCCCTTCTATCTTTCCCTCCCTTCTCCCACCCTCCTCTCCTCCTACCTTCCTCTGTCCTCCATTCCCCAGCTCCCTGGTCCCTCACCCTTCCCTTCCTCTTGCCTCCATCTTGAATCTCTTAGATCCTGGCTTCCCACCTGCCCCTGCCCCCCTCACACCCCTACTCTCCCTCCCAACTACCACATAGATGCTGCTATGTCCCAGTTAAGCTCCTTATCTCACTGCTGTTAGTGCTTGCAGGAGACATCGAACCCAGTCCTGGCCCTGCTCACTCTTCTCCCACCTGTCTCCCCAAAGGGTTGAGAGTGGCACACTTCAGTGTCATAAGCCTCCTCCCTAAGGTAGACCTGCTACAACCTCTCATAGTTAACCTTCATCCTGATGTGTTAATTATCTCTGAATATTGGCTATCCCCTAAAATTCTGGATACTGCAGTCACCATACCTGGGCACTCCATTACCCATCAAGATTGTGCCAGTAGGGGTGGTGGTGTTGCCATTTACCTTTCCTTTGCCATCCAGCTCACCCCTAAACTCTCTATCTCTTCCCCATCTGCCTAGGAACTTTTACTCCATAAACTCTCCCTCCCTCCCTCCCTTCCTCTATCCCCATCTTTGTGGCTGGCATCTACTGCTGCCCAGGCCTCTCCTCCTCTTCTGTCACTGACCTCACTTCTATCTCTACCCATGCCTCAACCGGTGAATTACTCACCCTTGGAGACTTCAGGTTAAATTGGCTCTCCTCTTCTCATTCAAAATACTGCCAAAACATTAAATCCCTTAATCTTCCTCAGCTGACCTGTGAGTGACCCTACCCACCACAACCATAAATCCCTCAATGACACCCTACTGGACTGGGTTCTTGCCTCCCACCCCCAATGGATTATTGATGCCAGGACCCTTCCAGACACCCTCAGTGACCACCATCTGGTCTACTGTGTCTGCAAATTACACCGCCCCAAGGCCCTACCCTAGCTCCTCCAGATCTGGTTCTTATGATCACTGGACTTACCCTCCCTCCATGCAGACTTGGCAGCTACTTACTGGTTGCCCATATCCTCTGCAAGCTCCATTGATTCTGCCCTGAATTATTTTAAGTCCAAATTTCAGTCTATCCGGGACCTGCATGCTCCCCTCATAAAAAACAGAGTCCGTGGTTTCCACCTCCCTTGGATCTCTGGCAAATTGCTGGCCTGCCTGTGTGCTCAAGATCTTGCTGGGAAGGCTCACAAGTCCTCTGTCTCTCCTGCTGATTTACTCAAATACTTTGCCCTTTACAACACCTGTACCAAAGCCACTAGGCATGCCAAGGTGGAGTACTTTGCCTCCATCTTCCAGACCAACATAAACCACCCCTCCAAGTTCTGGATGGTCACCGATGCCCTCCACCCCAACCTAGTCCTCCACCCCAGTCCTCAAAGTAAGTGATGTTACCATTTCTGACCCCCTCTGTTGTATCTGAGTTCAATGCTTTCTTCACCACCTGCGCCTCCTTCCTTCTTTCCTCCATCCCTCCCTCCCACCCCTCCTCACCTGTAATCCCTGTGTCTCCCTTTCTTCTTCTCTCCTTAATCTGCTGCTGACACTGTCATGTCCCTTCTAGCCCTAAACCTTCTCAAGCGTAGGAGCCCTGATGGGCTCGATCCTAAACTCCTCCACCTCTCTGCCCCAGCTATTGCTCTACCACTCTCCTCCCTTCTGAACCTCTCCTTCTCCCTTGCCTTTGTTCCTGATGCATAGAAACATGCTACTGTTGTGCCCCTTCCCAAAGGAGGCAACCCCTCCAGTCCTGGCAATTACCACCCTATTCCCCGCTCCCCACCCTTGCTAAACTTAAAGAGCACCTAGTACTTTCTTAGCTGTCCCCCTTCCTTGATTCATCCTCCTTCTTCATCCCTTTCCAGTCTGGTTTCCATAAATCCCACTCCACTTCCTCCTCCCTCCTGTGGCTTACTGATTCCATTACCTCAGGCATGGATCAGGGCCTTCTCACCGTTGCCATCTTTGTCGACTTGGCCAAAGTCTTCAACACTGTAACCCACCCCCTTCTCCTTGACAAAATCACAGCAGCAGGGCTTTCCAGATCTGCTACTAACTGGGTCCATTCTTCCAACCCTGGTGGTAGGATTCAATCATTTAGAATAGGAGATTCCTTATCCCCTCCACTTCCTAGCACCACTGGTGTCCTCCAAGGTTCTGTCCTTGGCCCAGTTCTTTTTTCAGTTTTCCTAAATGACCTGTCTGCTGCCAGCATCTCTGCACCCACCAATATGTACCCAGATGATACAGTTCTTTATGCCTCTGCCCCCCCGATTTGATGGCTAAGCTCCTGCAGGACTTGGACAACATCCAGCACTGGTTCTGATCAAATCAACTGTCCCTCAATGCCAAAAAAAAAATGGTCTCCATGACCTTTGGCTCTAGGCAAGAACTTGCTAGGCTTACTAACTTCCCATTCTTCCACACCCTAGATGGGACCACGATTGATGATGTTCCCACCTTTAAGTACCTTTGGGTTGGGCTTGATCGACACCTTAACTTTTCTGGGCTTGTGGATGCTAGCCACAAAAAACTACATCCTAAACTAGGTGCATTATACAGGAACCGTGGCTGCATACTCCTGCAGGCTTGTAGAGTTATTGTCCAGCAAACGATTCTCCCCATTTTTAACTATTGGGACATTGTCTACGGTGCTACTAGTAAGTCCACCCTGACCAGAATGGATTCCCTCTTCCATTCCTTTTGTCACTTTGCTTTGAACTGCCTGCCCTGCACCCACCATTGCTCCCTTTATACCTCCCTCTCGCTTCCCTCCCTTCCTTGAAGCCAGGTGCCTCATTCATTGTACCTCCTTTATTGCTAAATTCTGGTGTGGCTTCCTTCCCTCTTACCTCACCTCTGCCCCCCCCACTTCCCACTACACACTTCATAACTCTGGCTTCTGCTCCCTAGCACTCTCTACTAGGTCATTCTCAGCTGGCCATGCTAACTTCTCCTACCGCTTTCCCAAACTATGGAATTCTCTCCCCCTCTTCATCTACTCTGTCTCTTCCCTATGCTCTCTCTCTCTCTCTCCTCTCTTCTCCTCAGTTTCTCTTCTTACTCCTGCAACAGTACCTGATCCCCCATACCTCTCTTCCCCTCCTTCTACTCTCTCTACCTCTCCTGCCCTTCATCTTCTTCCCCAACTCTAACCCTTCACCCTAGCTCTCGCTGCCATCCACCATTTCTCCCCTTCAAATAGACTCTTCTTGAATACCTACTGGTTCATTTCACTACCACATACCTGCATTATTTGCATTTAATTTGCATCCTCTTGTTGTCCTCGGGATGCATCCTGTTATATCCATGCCAATGTACATACTTTGTTTAAATGCCTTTGATGTTGCTTGTTAATGATGCTTATATAATACTTAGTTATGTTTTTACCTGCTATGCAAATACTGTTCCAGGGTTTTAAATAATTGATTAGCAGTTTTTTTCTTGGGACAATACTAACTGTACAGAAAGTATTTATATAGGTTTTCTAGAAGCGTTATGTTTATTAAACACAGTGAGGCAAGTTCTATGCATTTTCACAATGTTTTAGCATTTTTATGAGCAAAACGCAAATCAATTTTTAAAGTTAAATAAAACCCTGTGTTCTATTTGTTATTCATGACCTTCATCTACTCCTTCCCCCCAATATGCATCTGGAAATGAGCTGTTACCAGCTCAATATGTCTTTCCTGGTGAAACTTTTGAAATAAATAAATTAAAATAAATATATTGGTATATATCAAGTATATATCAAAATCTTTGCAAAAAACATAGTTAATGTACCAGTTAGGGTAACATAACACCTCAAAAGTAGGGAAATGTGGAGTTAGGGTTTCCAACCATAACTCCCCACCCCCACCCCTCAAGCAGCAAAAGGAAAAAAATAGGGTTTTGGGTCTCCGTAGTCTTGGCCAATCAGTGGTGGGGTCTTCCTTGGGGTTATCAACCCTAATGTTCAACCCTTCCCCTGCATGCACACTCCAGTTCATAGCACAAGGTGCAACTCCAAGCCAGTGTCTTATAGTGATACACTTTTTAGAGGTAGAAAAAGTATGTCTTAGCACATGTTGCCAACACAATTTGTTGTAGTTTTCTTCATACAGGGCCCTGTGGATCCTGTGTGAAGAAAAAGAGATCATGTGTGCCATTGTTTGCTCAAGAAATGGGGTGGGCATTAGGGTTGACAACCCCAAGGAAGACCCCACCACTAATTCACCTAGACACCAGAGAGTAAACCCCAAACCCTAATTTTTTTATCTTTTGCTGCTTGGGGGGTAGGAGTAGGGAGTTAGGGTTGGAAGTCCAAACACCACATTGCCCTACTTTTGTGGTGTTAAGTTGCCCTAACTGGTACATTAACACAGTTTTTTACAAAGGATTTCCTTTCTTTTTGAAACAGTGGAATCTCATCCTCACAAAGGGACCTGTGTGAACAGGTGCAGTTGTAAAATTTAGTCCGCGTGCAGAAGTGCAGGGCCAGGCACATCCATGCTACACATTCACTTTTTACACGTTCATACTTTATACATTCACTCTTTATACCTTCACTCTACACTCAAGCTTGCATTGCTCTGTATTCTACCACCTGAGTTTGTTTTGTACACCACAATTTTTCTGTATTGTTGCATACCACTACATTTGCTTGTATTGTTTTCACCTATTGTAACCTCCCAGGTTGTGCCTGAAAATAGGCATTTCCTATATCTAGTGCACCCACCCGGTTACCAAAAACAAAATAAAATAAATATTCACTCTTCCCACATTCACTCTTTACTATCAAAGTGAAAAGTTAAGGGTGTCATTAAACAGCTGACTCAATCCTAAATATAGTGTTGATACTACACGACCTCAGATAGTTTGGAATTTTGGTCTGTAATTTTCAGGGTAGAAAGGACGTGCACAAGAATGGTACCTTTCTTTGATTTGGTAAATCAGTATTAATCTGTTCCCAGGTGACAAGAATTTGGAATTATGGTTCTGAGCATGCTCAGTAGGGTGTAAAACATCTCTCAAAAGACCCACTGTGCATGCTCAGAACTGAAATTTCAGATCCTTATAACTTGAGAATAGATCAATATTTTTCCACCAAACCAACAAAAGGCACACTTCTGGGGTACACCATTTCTACCCTGACAATCTCAGACCAAAATTCCAAACCATTTGGGTGCTAGGTGATAACAACAAAACTGCAACCCCCGATTTTTATAAAACACACTATAAGTATCTCAGAATCCACATCTGGCTGAAACAAAACTTGGCACTTCAAGATCACAGACCACATTGCTACTACGCACTCAGCGTTAAACTTGTAACTATTGTGTATGCATAAGTCCTGCCTGTAACATCTCTGGACCGCTCGCTCACCTTTTTTGTGACTGCTGTACCTGATGTATGTACTACTATTGCATCTGTTTCTCACCAACATTGCCAAATGTACCTAATGTATTGCTAGCACTTTATGCTTTGTAACCCCAGGTCGCATCTGGAAACGAGTGGTTGTCTGCTCAGCATGCTTATCTGGTAAATCTCGTTAATAAATAAATAAATAAATAAATAAATAAGGGATTGTATCTCACAGACCATGCATGGAGAATTTCGTGCAAATCCATTGAACAAGGGCAAAGCCATTAAATGCAGGGTTAGGGGTGTAACATTAAACTGGCTACTCAACCGTAACTATAGTGGCACAGTAATGAGTCTAGATAAATCATTTATCTCAATACTTGCTATGTTATCCTCCCCCCCCCCGGCTGGCACTTCTTACTGTATACTCTTGGTTTCACTTTTACTCCAACAGTATCCACTGGTGGTCCCATAGCCTCATATATGCTGTACACTTACTTGCATACTAGCCTGTCCTCTCTGTCTGCAGATAAGGAAATAACTGTCTTACAACAGTTCTTTTTTTTTAACTGAAACAAACTTTACACTCATTTTCTCATGCAGCAGCCTCTTCTTGGTCCATGCGATCCCACTTTCTCCATATGCAGTAGCGATGTCTCGCTACACATTATGCCCTGGCCTCCATACCAAGAGAACCACAAGTATAAACATTTAAAAAAAATTGCCACACCACAATCCCAATAGCAATAGTACTCTTGGCCAAAAAACTCTTCCTGATCCTTACTTTCTAACAGCTGCCACCATATTGTCACACAGTTTTCTGGTTCCCACTTGAACCACCAATCAGCTGCAATGTCCATGTATCAGCACTGAAACGACAGCACAGCCATGGCAATGGCCATGGTAACAGGGTAAAGAAATGCAGAGGAGCACAATTTTAGCAACAAAACCCACATATTATTATACATTTTATTTATTTATTTCTAGGAATTACAAATACCTTTGAACCAACGGTTCATTTACAAAGGTTCCACATCAATCCATATACACAGATACCGAGAAGTAAAAGCCAGAACAATATATGTCCACAGTAAAGAAATAAAATGGAACAAATTTAGACATGGTTACAATGGAGACAAATTGTGGTTACCTGAGAAAGCCGTCACAGTGGTGACATTGTCCAGAGAGAGAGAAAGTAAAAATAATAAGTGCTAGGAGGGAGGAGTGAGCTGGGTGGCTTGCAGGGGAGAGGAAAGAGATGGGGCACTGAGGGGCAGAGACCTCTGAAAGAGTAGTGGGTGGTGAGCCTGAGAGGGGAAAAGGGGAGTCAGGGGTGTGAACCTAGGGAACAGTATTATGGGGGATAGGGCACGGTGTAGATAAGAAAGATGGGGAGGAGACCAAAAAGTGAAGGTAGAGGAAGAAAAATGGGAAGCAGTAGAGGGGAGGTAGGAAGGAGAAACAATGAGATGAGGTGGAAAAGGGGGGAGAGTGGGGAGGAGGGGAGGATGGGGTGCTGAAATAACTGGTAGATTGGGATGAAAAGATATGTTAGTGGATGGTAAGGTATAGGGGAGTGGGGCTGCTGAAACAGCTGGTAGAGAGGGATGAATAGGTGTGTTAGCAGAAGGTAATGGGTAGCGGTGGGTGGATATAGAATTTGCAACAGATATTGGATCCGGATTTTTGACCTAACCTACAGTATCTGATCGGATACAGATATCCATTGGATCGGATTTGGTGCGTGAATAAGTAGATGTTACCTGTTCATCTCCACACACCCACATAGCCACATATCCCCACATATTCCCCAATGTAAATAAAATATTGACAGCTGTCAGTATAAAAATATGATTATTTATTTTTGTTTCAAAGTTCACAAAGTTGTGCATTGGTTAGGCACTAGAATTTATTCATATTCTGTTTTATGAATAGTAGCATATTTGCGTTCTCTGGGGATAGTCTGGACCTCTGATCGGTAATAATATCCCCTGCTATACTAAAAACAAATTTGCTTGGCACGCTTGAGGGTGGTGGTGGTGCTAGGTATCTTCTGGTAATGTTGGATAATGTTGGAAAGCGTTGTCCTTGTGTTTTCCAGTAAAGTAGTGCTTCGGGGGTGCTTTTTTGGGGGATCAGGCTTTCGACCAAATAGATGTCAAGCTCCTGATTCTGTTGTGGAACCCCATCAATCACAGATGCTGCAAAATAATAACATTTGTTAAGTGTGATTTATTAAACCAAGATCTAATTTTTTTTATGCTAAATTTACTTACAGTCTTCCGGGAGTGCATTATTTTGGGAGAAAGAGACCCATGGATCATCAGCTTCTGGGTCACACTCACTGGCTGTGTACTCAAGTGTTCGTTTAGGCTTTTTCAGTTGCTCCTCAGACTGCTCCACCACAAGCTGTTTCAGGACAGCTTTAGCAAAACTTGTGCCACATTCGGTTCTGAAAAAATGAAGCTTGTATCTAGTATCAAGTACAGCTGCCACGACAACCTCCTTCATAGACTCGTACGGCAGCAAGCGTTTATCCATTGACAAAAGCATGGCTTTCTTCATAGCTTGCATCCCTGGTACAGTAACGCCTTTGACAGAATGACACAACACAGTTGAAGTAGGGATTATATCTGAGACACAAGCACAGTCAGCACTAAGCCGCGTAGTTTCGAGTTCAAAAAGATGTAGTAAGGTGCAAATGTTGTCGGCTAAACCCCACTGTGTGGTGCTAAATGTGCGGGTCTCACATTCTGCTGCATACACTGTTAAGACTCTGCATTGTTCCAACAGCCTCTCCAACATGTAGAACGAGCTGTTCCATCTGGTGGGCACATCTTGAATGAGACGATGTATTGGCAATTTAGGTGTGTTTTGAAGCTCTGTCATTTTTTTAGTAGCTGAAGCTGAATGTTTAAAGTGGCATACCATTGCCCTTCCCATTGCTAATAAGTCCCCCACAGAGCGCTGTTTCAAGACAGAATCGTGAATTATCAGCTGGAGTGTGTGAGCTACACAGCCAGCACTTGGGACATCACTTAGCTTCATAGCTTTTGTAATATTAGGGCCGTTGTCTCTGATTACCAAGTGTCTCTGATTTGCCTTAATCCCCCAAGTGTCAAGTACTGTTAAAAAGTCCTTAGACAGATTCTCCCCCGTATGTTTGTCTGTTAGGTGCTTCAAATACAACAGCGCCGATCGTCTATTTAGGTCAGCATTGATCCAGTGTGCTGTTACTGGTAAATAGGATATAGTGGAGCATTCTGTGGTCCAGGTATCTGTGGTAAATGCAAAGGACTGTGCGTATGACAACTCCTCTTGCATCTTTGCCCTCAATTTATTGTACATTTCTGGTATAATCACCTTTGAAAAATGACTCCTTGAAGGAAGTGTTTAACGCTGCTCTAACACTCCCAATAGCTTTTTAAACCCCTCACTCTCAACTACAGAGAAGGGCTGCTCATCCATGGCTATCAGCTCTGCCACAGCATTTGTAATTTCAATAGCTCTGGGGTGATCACTGGGAATGGAGTGTGTATGAGCCAGGCAAGATTCAGTTGTCTGTGCCTCCTTTTTAATCTTTTTTGCTGGCGGTTCACATAAATAATCTGCCTGCTTTGCTAACTCGTTTTTGACTTTCTCAGTCTGTAGCTCATCATACTCTGACCGATGTTTGTTTCTGAGATGGTTTAGTAACCTCGAAGTTCCAAAAGACTTTACTGAGGACCCCCTACTAATTAATGTTGGTGTACGGCACAGGCTGCATTTGCTATTGAATCAGTTTCATTAACAACAGTAAAATAAGTCCATACCATGCTTTTGTGAGCCGTGACAGACTGAGGCAGGTCCGAGTGAAAGACTGAGGTAGATATTTGAATCTCAATAGCTTTCTAGCCGCAAGTCGAACAGCTCAGCACAATGAACTTAAAACAAATGAAGTATGGGTGGGGATGAGGTATCTGAAATTCAGTGCTTGCAATTAAGTTAAATATAAGTCCACTTCACACCTACTTAACAGGGGAGCAACCAACGGCAAACAGACTGCTAACAGCCTAACAGGGTAACGAACACCAGCTGCTCAAGTACATAAATTAGATAAATGAGACATGTTTTTTGAATGGTATTTATCTGCACATTGCATTCTTAGGCACTAACAAGCAAGATCCGACGGATGATGTTTACAATACCTGAACGGAACGGTTTCATTGGGAATGGCCAAAATCCGATCGGATCCATTTATCGGATCGGATATCCGCCCATCCCTAGTAATGGGGAAGGGAGTGGGAGGTGCTGAAATAGTTGGTAGATAGGGATGAATAGGTGTGTTCGCGGAAGGTAAGGTGGGGGTGCTGGAATAGCTGGTAGAGCGGAATGAAGAGATGTGTTAGAGGAAGGTAAGGGGTAGGAGAGTGGGGGCTGGAGGAAGGATAGGGAGAGTTTGTGAGTTAAATAGGATGAGACGTATGAATGGGGTGCAACTAGGGAAGAGGTGGGCGAGGACATTAGTTCAGTGGTAGATTAGAGATGAGTGTTAAGGAGAGGGGAGGTTCAAGAGCCATTTAAAGAGAGGCACAGGGACTGCTTAAGAAGAAATATAAATATAAATAAATATATATATATATATAACTAAGAAAACACAGGCACAGAGTCCCAGCCTCTTGCATAAATAAAATATGTAATGGGGAACAGTGGGATAAATTATTTATTTATACTCACACCTTGACCTTGGACACCTCACTCATGGTTTACAGTATATATAAAAATTAGCCAGCTAGTTACACTGCATTAGTGTGTTATAACACCTTAATAACACATTAATGACTAACACACTATAAACCACCTTATTACACACACAATAACACATGTAACAAGTACCTTAATAACAACTGTAACAAGTACCTTCATAACACATGTAGCAAGCACCCTAATAACACGTGTCACCTTAGAAAGCCCTGAAACAAAGCAGGTCAGAGTATTAACAGTCAGCCCCTAAATAGCAACTTATACCCTGGGATGACAAATAGGCCCACCCCACACTATAGCAGTTATCTCCCACATGATTCCCCACACAGCTTATCCCCAATAAGCCAAAACCTTTTGTACCTGCCAAGCTCTCCATATTGCTGCTTTCTTCATGCTGGTCTAGGTTGACTTTCTTCCAGGATGACTTTCTACCTGCCAAGCCCTCCATACTTGATTTTCCTTCATGCTTCTCCAGGCTGACTCCCTCTTCTTCTCTAAAAATTCTCCTCACCCCAGACCACCACTCCCAACCACCCAGCTCCTCATGCTGGTTCGGGGTTCTGATGTACAGCGACCCATGTAGGTGGGCCAGGGAACATGTTCCTTATGTTGGGGCATGCTGTATGTCTGAGACCAAAGAGCATAGCTTGCTCCAGAGGGAGAACGGAGGCTACAAGGACAAAAACTCCCTGCTGTCTGAATGATTCTGAAATCCACCTGAACAGGGTATATCCCTATGTCACCACTGGTGTGGGGCTAAAACTAGTATGAAAAAAAGGAAAGCTTGGAGTCAGCTCTACAACTCAGTATATCACTATATATCAATAAACATCAATATTTATGCAATAGTCGTGGACAGTAATACATTTCTATAAATCATTTCTCTCAATATCTCAATTGCTGCACCATCCACCAACCCCCCCCAGCTGTCACTACTTACTGTACACTCTTGGTTTTACTTTTACTGCTACACTGTTGTCATCCAGGCACAGGTCAGGAAGCACGAGCAAACCAGGGGAAGTCATAAAATTCACAAGTAGCATTTTATTATCAATAACAGTAAAAAGATAAAATTGTGCAGGCTAGCTCTTATACAGGGAGGTCAAACAAAACAAGTCTTCATCTGAGGGTATCTCTAAATCTAAATCTCAATCTCTCTCTCTCTCACTAACTAAACATTGCTCTCTTATATAAGATGTTTTCACCTGGCAATTAAATTCTGAATCCTATTCTCGTTAAGATATATCCCCTGTTTCCACACAATGTACCAAACTTCGTCAGTTTCTTTCCAGTGACCAGTACATCCAGTCTTCTCAACAAGTGCTGCCAGTTAAGGCATCCTGGCCAAAGCTGGTTTTCATGCTAACAGCTCTGCAAACAAGCTTTTAGAAGGTCAAAAGGTTTCTCAGTGTTAATCCCGTGTTGCAGTTTGCTATCTCTTCTAAGAACCCCCAAGCAGCTTTCTGCATTTCATTTCAGCAATATAACTATTTACATTTGCAAACCAATGGCTCTCAGTTTCACATGAAGTATCACATATATATATATTTTTTGCTGATGTTGTTTCCGGGGGCCCCTCACCTTAACCCTCTGATGTCCCCCCTCCGTGCCGACTGGGTATCAGACCCTCTCCCCTTCAGCCCCCATGACTTACCCCTCGTGGCGGGGGGTAGGGAGGTACTCACCCACCAGTCCGGATCCAGTTTGGGGGAGGTGCCCTCCTGGTGGCGCTGTGAGGGGGGACCATCATCATCATCCATGACGAGGGCTCCATTTTTCTCTATTTTCTTCCCTGCAAAGCGAGGTGTGCAGGACGTCAGTGGAGAGAGCGCACACGCGTCCGCACGCGCTGCCTCCAGATATATATATTTTTCCCTTCTAGAAAGGTGTATCAGTTCGGCCACAGACATAGAAAGCAGTAGAGAGTACAATGGGGGCCTGGGTCAGTCTGGAGCTATCAAGATCATGGATGCTGACTGGGAACTGAACGTGAGCAAAACCCTGTACATCAAAGGGAACTGAGGAATAGCATACAGATGTGTGCCTGACCAATCCAGAATTAGAGCATCCAGGAGGACTGTTCCCTCCTCTGGTGGTGTGAAACAATATTTTGGCAGGTGGTGGTTCTGATGGGATGCGAACAAGTCTACCTCTGGAGTGCCCCACCTCTTGAAAATCACTTGGGCCTGGTTGATCCGAATCAATGTGTCTGCCAAGGTATTGTCCTTGCCAGGCAGATGAATGGCATGTAGAGAAAGTCCCAAGGAGTATGCCAGACTCCATATTTTCATGGTTTATGTGCAGAGAGGGTTTGACCTTGTCCCTCCCTGCTTGTTTATGTAGTACATGGTGCTGGTATTATCTGTTCTGATCTGTACCACCTCTCCCTGTAGCAGTGGCGTGAAGACCTTTAGTGCCAAAAATACTGCCCTGAGCTCCAGCAAGTTTATGTGCAGGAGTGACTCTACACTCGACCATGTGCCTTGTGTGGTGTGATCTCCCAGGTGGGCACCCCACCCCAACAGTGATGCAACTGTTGTGAGAATAACTGATGGGGACTCTTGTTGAAAAGGAACCCCTTCTCTCAGATTGGTTTCCTCTTTCCACCATTCGAATGCCTGTAACAAAGTTCCTGTTACTGGAATCAGTTTTGAAAGAGGGACTCTGCTTTGGCACCAGTGAGCCTTGAGGTGAAACTGAATGTCTCTCATTTGGAATCTGGATCCCAGCACTGTGCCAGAGGCAGCTGCCATATGGCCCAACAGCTGAAGAAACTGTCTTGCTGTTTTTGATTTGTTCAGGTTAAATGAACTTGCATCTGTAGGATGCTGTTTGCCCTGTCCAGGGGCAGTATACCATGCCCTGCAGGGTATTTAACTCAGCTTCTATGAACTGCAATACCTGAGCAGGATGAAGGACTGACTTTTTCAAGTTTATCAGGAATCCTAGAGACTCCAAGAGCTCTTGGGTGAGAAGCAGCTGCTCCCTGATGTGCTGGGGTGATTTTCCTACCACTTGCCAGTCGTCCAGGTATGGGAAGACTGTGACACCCTGCTTTCGAAGGTGTGCCACTACCAGTGCCAGGCACTTTGTGAACACCCTTGGTGCTGAAGTGAGACCAAATGGCAGGGTTGGGAACTGATAGTGACCTGAAAGGAGTCTGAACCTGAGGTATTTTCTGTGAGACTCCCTTATGGGGGATGTGGAAATAGACATCTTTTAGGTCCAATGAAGCCAGCTAGTCTCCCTTCTGGAGAGCTGGCAGAATTAGTGCCAGAGTCACCATTTTGAACTTTGTTTTTTGTTAAGTATCCATTTAAGACCCTGAGGTCTAAGACGGGCCACCACTCCCCATTTTTCTTTGTGGTAAGAAAGT
This sequence comes from Neoceratodus forsteri, assembly GCA_016271365.2. Classification (NCBI taxonomy): domain Eukaryota; kingdom Metazoa; phylum Chordata; order Ceratodontiformes; family Ceratodontidae; genus Neoceratodus; species Neoceratodus forsteri. Next base: position 1,077,109,661 of record CM028131.1, read on the forward strand.
ATCTTGAATAAAATCCCTTTCCCTTTATATGGGTTGCTACTGGTTCCACTTCTTGAGACAAAAGCCATTTTTGAACCTCTGTTTCCAGAAGTTTTCTCTCTGCATTTGGGGATGGCTTGAAAACTCGGGTTCTTAAAGGTGGGAGGGATCTGAAAGTTAGAGACGATCCCTGGCTCACTACTTTCAGGACCCACTTGTCTATGGTGATGCTTTTCCAAGTATGAAACAAGTGAGCCAATCTGCCTCCTATAGGCAATAGGGAGGTGGCATGTACAGACACGTCAGGGTGCCTGCTTTGCTTGAGGCTGAGCTTGGGATTAGGAACCATGTCTGGAACCCCTTCTACCCCTGCCTTTGAAGCATCCCTGCTGTGGATACTGCTGGCACTAAGGCATAGTCATGGCCTGAAAAAAGGACCTGCTTTGAAAAGATCTGCCCCTGCCTCCCCTTCCATAAAGTCTGGTGGATAGGGAAGCTTTATCTTTTGCAGAATTGCTTCTGTAGGTGGCTGCTCAGCTGGGGGTTCTGTGCGCTTTGTTTTCTTGGATTTTTTAGAGGGAACCATAGAGTCAGACAGTTCAGTAAGCCTCTTTGGAACTGCTTGTGTACCTGTCTCGGGGTGGCAGTTACAGCTGTTGTTATTAAGGTGGTTTCACCCACGGAAGCAGAGGGTGTCGGCTGGTCAGAGCTTGAGGGACCCTTAGGAACAGACTGCTTTTTCTTGAGCCTTTCAAGGCATTTTTTCCATAGTTTTTTCATGAAAAGTCTTACAAATATCACAGTCTGTTTTTAAATGTTCAAAACACAAACATACAAAACATAAATTATGCTTGTCTGCCCTGGCAAAAATATCACAACAGTCGGTACAAGGTTTGAAACCGGGTTCATCGGTTCTTCTTTTAGGTTTTTCAGACATTCTGTGGGCAAAAAATACCCAAAGCAAGTTACCGCTAAATAAGAAACATTTTAAAAATGTATTTAGCACTTGCAGCCGTTTCCTGAACCAATGAGAAACCGATCAGAACCCGGAGCTAAACCCAAAAATGAACCAGAGCTACGGTTCAAGAACCGAGATTAGTGGTTCACAAATTAAATATTTTAAAACAAATTTAAGGTAAACTAACGGAGTTCCTTAGTCAGGGAACTCCAATGAACACAAAATAAACCTCGGTTCTCTACTGGTTATACCGAGCTGGGAGAAACTGAGAAAAATATTATTTGAATACAAAAACAATGGTTTGGCTAATATTTACAACTAGCAAAAGGCAGCAAATGAAAAGGAGAAAAAATGTATTTTAAAAGTTTTATCGTATCAGGACAGGTAGATGAGGAGAGGATCTCTGAGCTTCTGGTCTTGACAGGCGGAGAGATAAATCTTAGGGTTTGGAACCTAGGCAGTTAGTTCAAGGCAGCAGTGACCCAGGAACACTGGGGTAGTTAAGTGACTTGCTGAGTCTCGCAGCATGCAGGTGGAGGTTGTGGGAATCAAACCCAGGTCTGCTGGATGTATCAAACTCATTCACTGCTCGTTACTCTAACCTCTAGGCTATATAGTAGGAACATAACAATATCACATCATAATAAAACACTACAGACAAATTAAATAAATAAATAATAAAATAAATACTGAAACTAACTTATTAAAGCTAGCCATAAAAATACATTCTAATAAATACATTTGGGGGACATCCACGGAGCAGCATGTAGTGAGCCCTGATCAGGGCCTTACAGCCCTGGAAGTGTGGGTATCTCTCAAAACCACGCACCCTGAAGGGGCTTATAGCACTTAGAAAATGTGCTGTGTTGCCTTGATACAACCCATTTTCTAACAACGATAGGATTGGGTTTTATAGCACTGCAAGCAGCATTGAGAGTGGAGTGGAGTGGAGTGGAAGCAGGGGTGAGCATGGTACAATGCTTTCAGTGTTAGCAAAAGCTGCACTGTAGAAAGGGGCACTGTCAGCTTTGCCCCTCCGTTTTTTGTCATACGAAAGCAGTGTGCCTCTTAGCACACACCTGTTACAGACTGGCCCTAGTATGACCCACTAGATCTGAAATGTAAGCTTATACCTAGATTTTTAGTTTTATTCATATTTATTCAGCCGCTCCGAGTGAGATTAACTCATGCCTCTGCCGGCATTTTGTGGCATTTTAATGAATGGAGGAAATTTGGCCAGGACACTGGAGAAATTCAGAACTGCAATAGGTTCTTTAACAGCCACTTGAGCAACCATGAGAACAGGCAGATGGGACCTTTGTGTAATGTCTCATCTGAAAGACAGCACCTCAGGAGTGCAGCACCGCCCTCCCCCACGCTGCAGTACACTGTCAGTACTGGGATTTATCTCATGCTCCCAGTGTGGGTTAGAACCCACAAATGTCCAGTGTTCCAGTCTCACAAGCAAATGGACAACCAACTGAGCCACTGACATTGGTGCTGACTGATACCCACACCCCTCATGACTGCTTTAAGTCAATCAGGTTTCATGATTTTTGTAACCCATTTTCTAAATATCAATATACACTTGTCCCCATGACACCATTTACAAAAAAACATTTCACATGTTTTAAAATCGGATATTTATTTATTTAAAATTGGTGACAAGGAAAGGCGCACTGAGCCAAGGCTCGTTTCCAGGTGTGACACGGTACAAGGTATACACAGTAGTGAACAATGTTACAATGTAAGTAAATTACTGAAAGTATACAAGAACTTAAAAGGTTTGGGTACAATATATATATATATATATATATATATATATATATAGAGAGAGAGAGAGAGAGAGAGAGAGAGAGAGAGAGGGTAAGGCACAAGAATACATAGGCATGGCTAACAATTATATACTAAGACACTTTGAGGCCCCAGGTGAGGGGATCAGGAGCAGACAGGGGTGGGTTTGAGGTCTGGAGGGTGATCAACTCAGGCCAACAGAGACCTATGAACACAGAATAGGGGGTTAGAGAAGGAAAACACAGTGAAGATGGGGGGGGCACACTGAGTTGGAAGGGAGGTGGAGAGGTGTTAGGAGCATAGGGGGTATTTAGGGGAGGGGAGGAGTCTTTTGAGGGACAAAAAAAGGGAAGGTAAGGTGAAGGTCAGATGGTAGGTCAGAGGGTATATCAATATACATTGTGATATAAAGCACTATTAACTGATACACAGAGATTGTGTGGAACAGACCCCAAGCTTTTATTTAATTAAAAAAAGTTCCTATCCCTTATTGTTCCAAAGTTATACTTTTTTTTCAATTTTATTTCTTCAAACAGATTCAGGCAGGGATATACCCCATATCAGTCCCCTTTGACCCCTGCCCAGGATTCCTCTCCAGCTGCCCTTACTGGAAGGCCCCCAGCTTACCCCCTGTGATGGGGCTCCCTAAGAAAAGAGACTGAGATCCTCCTCAGATCCCAGCAAAGACTTATGCTGTGGTGTCATTTTGAAGGGAAAAGGGGCATCACTCAGTTTCTGCTACTGAGGGCATTTTCTCTTTAATTTCCACCTGTAAATGCAGGCATACAGTGATGTTAGGGTATGGACATGCATGCTCCGACACATGCCCTGCAGACATCTGCCATCATCTCCTCCTCTTGCTGCATGGTCCCTGTCAGTGTACTCTCAGCCTCCACTGGGTGTCACTCATGCATCAGGTATCTCTGACCTCTTCCCCCTGGAGGAGGAGAGTGGTCCATGGGACACTCATCCTCCCCCCCTCCCCTGGCCTACCCTTTGAGGCTCCGGTCTCGTTCCCATACCCTGGTCATTGATGCCACAGGCAGTAGCACTACCGCTGTACCAGCAGGCCAGCCTTAAGTTATACCTTTTTATAGGTAATTACTTATTTTGAGAGAAGTGATAGCTGTGGACCTGTTAAGGCTACAGACTTAATTATGTTTGTTTAAGCAAGGCAAGGCAAATTTTATTTCTTAGGCTTCCATTCCTGGAGGCTCTGGGTGCCTCACATAAAATCATAAAAATACAGCAAACAGCAATAACACATTAAAATAAGAGTACATTAATACAGCTACAGAAATAAGAGTTGGAAACAGGTCAGCTTTAAATGTAATCTTACAGTCAGCTTTCTGACATGGTATATTGCTAGATATTGATATACATCAGTTGATCTACATTTGTGCACATGACATTTAAAAAAGCAACTTTGAATTCAGTTTTAAAATTGTATATCCATACATTGTAATATACAGTACAACACTATACACAGGATCATGTAAGGACAAATTAGGGATAGGAACTTAATTATTATTTTTTTTTAAATGAAGTTTGGTGTCAGCATTATGACTCAGTATATAAATGTATCTATGTCAATATAAAACAAAATATATCAATATATGTTTTATTGGGCACGTCATCAGAGGTTACAAGTGGCATTCCACAAAGTAAGGCAGAGGGAAGGCGGCTACAATGCAGCAAGGCCCGTGCCAACAAAAACCATTGACAGTACTTACAAGACTAGGGTCAGCATCATGAGCCCCGTTTTCTGGCAGCTGTAATCCCGGTACCACAATAAGACGATCTGGACAAGAACTTTCAGATGAAAAAAATGTTCTTTATTAATCCAACGGTACACCATTCATGGTGCGCGAAAACATTTGGCTCTGTGTGAGACTTGGTTCACTGTGGGGAGGGGCCTGGTATCTTTGGTTTGGCAGTCGTTTTCCTTTTTACCATGGCTGGTGTACCATTGGATTAATAAAGAATGTTTTTTTCATTTGAAAGTTCTTGTCCAGATCATCGTATTGTGGCACTGGGATTACAGCTGCCAGAAAATGGGCTCATGATGCCGACCCTAGCTTTGTAAGTACTATTCCACAAAGTAGGATCACACCCCTTTTTCAGGTTTTTATTTATTCAATATGCTTTATTGAGCTTTTTTGGGAGCATACATGAGAGAAAGACTGAGCATTACAGTGTTCAGGAAGCTGCCATGGAAGACAGCCAGTAAAAACACAGCAAAGTTATACAATACAATACACAACACACAGTCTAACACACAAACCCCCCTAACCCTCCTCCCTCCTACCCAAACCTCCTCCCCCCTCCCCCGAACCCGATGCGCTACCTGAGTGGGGTGAATGCTGGCACATTGAGTGAGTGGATTTAATGGGTGGGTTATGGCCGCCAGAGAAAGAGAGAAGTCAGAAGGGGCTCCCAAGTGTTACGATAAACATGAGATCTATGTCTCATGCATGCAATATGTTTTTCCAGCTGGATGGCAAGTAATGCATCACGGTATCAATCCAGGACCGCAGGCAAGGTGTCAGCGTTCCAGTGCCAAAGCATTACTCACTTTACAGTAGAGGCAACCAGAGCAAGATGAGCTTTCCTAATCCTGGGAGCTCCATGGGGAAATAGGGTTAGCAGACAACATTCTGGGGTGAACAAAGGTTCTAGGCCCAAAAGGGGGTCTAAGGCCAATTTTATTGCTGTCCAGAAGGCTTGGGTTTGGGAACAAGTACAAAGAAGATGAAATAAAGTACCCAGGGCCTGTTTACACTGAGAGCAAAGGGGAGATACAAGGTGACCAATTCTATGCAGTCTAACCAGGGTATAGTATAGGTTATGCATAATATTGAATTGGATCAGACAAAGTCTGTCTTGCTTAATAAATTTGCAAACCACACACCAAAGTTTCTTCCAGAATTGTACCTCTGTGGGAGGAGCTAATTCCTGTACCCAGTGATAACAGATCCCTGTGGGGAGATGTGGATCCAGAGCTTGCAACTGCTTGTACATACCAGACACTGCATGCGGCTGGTCTGCAACAGCCAGAGCTGAGGCTAAGCCCTCTGAGGATTGCAGGTCCCATGGTTTGGGTTCCAGAAAAGCCAGTATCGCATTCTTAATCTGAAGAAATGTGAAAATATCTCTGTGTCGGAGTGAAGGGCAGGGAAAGGAATCAGATCATCTCCATGAAGAAAATTTGCCAGTGTGATATTCCTCAATTGAGGAAAAAAGGAGAGAGGAATGGGATGGTTGCCAATCCGAAAGTGGGGATTATTCAGAAGAGGTTGGGTTGGAGAACGGTGCCAAGGTTCCCTTAAATGACTTTGCATTTGGTGGAAAGCCCTGAGGGACCAGTCAAGTGGGGAACTTTTTATCCTTTTTCCAGTTTTTAAAACAAGTTGTTTAAAAAAGCAATGCAGGGGGAAGAGAAATCAGTTTTCTAGTTAGGTAAAAGATGCGTTTTGTAAGCTGTGCACTCTCTTGTGAGAAAAGAATGAAAGTGAATCTATATCTGTTAAAACTCTGCATCTAACTTTTGTTTCTCATGCTCCTTATTATACATGAGTATGATGTCATACTCTTGTACAACAGGGAATTACAACCCAGTTTTTGGGTTGTGAAAATACTTACCCTGTAAGTAAATATGGAATAATTTTTGAGGCCATGTACAGTATAAATGAGACATTTTAACAAATCGAAGCTTTATGATGACCTCTTGGCTATTGTGGTTTGCTAGGTCAAGAGAGACTGAGGGTGGGCAAAAAAAACTGGGCTTGCAGTGTATAAAAGGCTCATCTATGCACTGGATGAAAACTGCTGTTAGTGCTGTTTGTCACAGTGGCTTCTTAATACTCTGGAGGGCAACTGTTCTAAATGATACTGGTTTGAGGTGTCTCCTCCATGATTCAGAGGGCAGCGGTTCTTATTTTACCACAAAAGTTTTTATCCCCCTTGGGAGGTCTTGGGCAACTCATCAGCCCTGTCCCTGTTCCTGCTAATCATCCCTCACCTCTCCTGTTGTCGGTGAGTGTCCCTGCGTTGGGGTGAGAAGTGGAGGGCCATCCTCACCTCTAATGAGTATATCTAGTGTTGCCATAGAATGGAGTGGCAGGGTAGACTGCCAAGAATCAGGCAGGGCTTCACTAAGCCCAAGCCTCTATTTTTCCCCTTTTTTTCTGGTCCCTCCCTTTGCTCTAGGAGCACTGTGCATATGCATGGAGACACATGCTTGACTTTGCACTCGGTCCCCTCCCATTCTTGCAGCGCACACTGCACTGACACCAGGCCTCCACCTGGTGGAGGTCATACACTGGACTGACGTGCTCCCCACATCAGAAGAGGAGAGCAGTCCTTTGGATGCTCAGTACTATCCCACCCCGGTCGACCCCTGCAACTCGAGTCTGTTCCAGAACCTGAGTCGTCGGTGTGGGAAAAGGTAAGGTACGCATAGTGTCTCAGCCACATTTTCCACTGGGAAGGCTAGAGGACAACAGTTTTAAGTGCCACTGGCTGTGGCAGTTCCTGCTCCATAAGAAGAAGCAGCATGCTCCAATTACAAAGCCCACCTTCCACTACTTGCCTCCCCTGTGCTTCCTGATTTCACTAATGCAGCAAAAGATCCCTCTGCCTGCCCCTAACCTGTTCCATCCTTAGAACAAAAACACTGATAAAATTGAGACAAATGATCCCCATTTAATACTAAGTGCAGAAACTGGAATTTATTGCTATACATAATCACTATATTACTATAATCAGTATGGGGGGCTATGTGTGAAGGTGTGGAAAGTGTGCACCAAAGGTGCGTACCCCACCCACATAGCTCTGCACCCGTGGACAGGTACGCACAGGCTGGTGTGCTCTAATGGCTGCCACATGTCCATGGTTCAGCCCCACCCCCCGGCATGCAGGACTCCGCATGGCGTCCGGGGGTGGAGTTGTGGACCCAGGCAGGCATCCAATGGGATGCCTGTCCTGGGTTCCTGAGTTGATTACTTGCTCAGGAAGGCACAGGTCCGGGTGTGTGAATAGTTCCTGCAGGCACCCGGATCTGCGCCACTATGTCTCTATGTCGGGCGGACTACTCTCCCTGATAATCGACCCAGCGGTGGTGCCCACCGCATTGATGTACCCCTCCAACAGCACCACCACCCCATGCCCTGATGCAACCACCCCTGCACACCTCTGCTCCATCCCCATTCATACAAATCAAACACTCCCAACACATGTCTGCCCCATCCCCATTTGCTCATAACAACCCTTCACCCCGATACATGTATGCCCATTCCCTGTTTGCTCATAACATTCCCCCCCACCACCTGACACATGTAAGCCTGTTTCCCAATTGCTCAGTTGTTACCCCGGCACTTGGCAGCACCATCCCCCAGTGTAGATCAATTCCCCCCATATACAGAGGTTCCCCTGGTATCACTTCCTGACCCCAACCTGGTACCCCTGCTGCATCATTGGTGAACAGTGTCCAGTGGGCCCACCACCCCCAAGGCATCGACAACACCCCCTGGTCCCTGTACCTGCCAGTCGGTGCCACGGCTCAGGACTGCCAGTGGCACAGCCCTCCACACACCTCCACAGCTGCCGGCTATCCAACTGATGTAAGGAGTGCAATGCCTATATATAAAAGCGCACTCCCAGCCTCAGTTGGACAGTTGTTGGCTGAGGAGGTGTGCTGCTGGCTGTCCTGAGCCGTGGCTCCAACTGGCAGGTCCGGTGTTGTCGGTGCGCGGGGTGGGAACCATCAATGTGCAGCAGGGGTACCAGGTTGGGGATCAGGGTAGTGATGGCTGGGGACCCTCAGTGTGTGTGTGGAGGGGATGTTTTGATCTACACTGGGGACGGAGCTGCCCAGTGTAGGGGGGTGGGAGATATCTACCGAGCAATCAGGGAACAGGCATGCATGTGTTGGGGGTATGTACTGAGCAAAAGAGGAATGGGCTGCCAAGTGTTGGGTGGTGGAGGGTATGTACTGAGCATTTGGGGAATGGGCAGCCAAGTGTCCAGGGGGGTATATACTGAGCAATTGGGAATGGGCATACATGTATTCGGGGGCTTGTAGACAATGGGGACGGAGAGGATGAGGGTGGGGGTGCAGGTGTATGGGCCTGGGGTGGGGTCCAGTTGTGTGTGGGAGGAGGGCTGCCATACAACTGCTGGGGCTGGGTGGGGTCCTGTGTGTGCAGGGCTGGGCATCTACAGCACTTATAGCACGGTCCCACCTGGCATAACCGGCACCATCCTATGCCCCCTGGTGCACAGCACTACATGTCTTAGTGACTGACATAGTGCAGGCCTGCCCCTGGCATATTGCTGTCTATACAGCCAGGTGATCCACCATGTTACCTACTTGTGCGCCGATCATGAATGCCGCTGGGGGTCCGCGGGACCCCGCTGCATGGCATTTACATGTATGTATGCCTACGCACCCTGTTTCCACGGCATGTAGGCATCATGCATAGGCCCCTTTATTAGTGGCTGCATTTTCACCCCCACTGCTGCCTTCCTACCTAACAGCTCCACCAAAACTTAATATCTTTCCCCTTTATGCTTACTTACTCTACCCACAAGTGCTACAGTGTTACATCCTGGTGGTTATCTTTAACTTTGCTATATTCCTGAGTGTACTAACACCCCTGAGTTAAACTTATTCGACTCTGTACCACACTTTTGTGTATTGCAGTGCACTTGTAAAAAGTCTTCCCTTTACTCCTCCCCCTGGGTCGCACCTGCAAGCAAGCGTTGGCTTAGTGTGCCCTTCCCAGTTACCAACTTTTAAATAAATTGATAAATAAATACATAAATAAATAAGTGGAACTACTTTATCAGCACTACTATTAAAAGGTGCAACATCAAATGTGATGTCATGGCTGGTAATATGAGTGTCATTATTTTTGCCTCTTTTAAGAGCAGGGGTGATTTTATAATCTCCCGTTCCTGTGGTAAGCAACTCAAAAAAAACACTTTGGCTGTTTATGAACACAGGGTTAAATGGGACTCACAACTGCCTGACTCAGAATACGCCATTTATCTCATGAGGGAGGGGCAGGATAGTACTTTGTAAGTAGCAGAGCCACTAATGAGTTATAATGGCCCTGCCCCTGTCACAAGTGAAAATGGGCCCCATATTCACAGCCAGTTGTGTGCACCATGCACCCCTTCAGTTCTGCATATGAGGTATTGCATGGCTGGCTTGGGAGCAATATTCAGACAATCTGTACACTCTTATTGGAGTGTACTAACTGTCTAAATATGCGGCTTTGTCAGCACAGCACATAGTGACTATGCACTGCACTGACATAGTCCCCTACTGGAATATGGCCCACAGGAGCTGAATTCAGATACTGTAGTGCATCCAAAATGGGATAGTGCCAGTGCTTCTGTGGGTCATGTTCAGCCCTAGCATGCTCAGAAGCCTATAGGGCAAGCACGGTACTAAGGGCATGCCCGTTATGAGCTCATTAGCATGCCACACAAAGCCACTGTACATTACTGTGCAGTGGCATTGTGCAGAGCTGTGCAGCCCCCCAATTGCCAATCCAGGCATCTTGTAATGACAAACCCAATTGGTTGTCAGTGGTCTGCTCACCCCTCCTGATCACTGATCCAGGCATCCCGTGACTGTCACAAACACCCATTGGTGGTCAGTGGTCCCCCCACACACCGATCACTATGCTCTGAATGATGTCTGAGTTATTTTCAATGGATTTATATTCCACAATAAAACTGAAATGTCATATAGTGAGTCAGGCTATTGTGTGACAGGCTTACACCACACATTTTGAAATGTAACCTTTTCTTATTAGCTCTTTTTTGGAGCTTAACCTGTTTACTGTAATAAATATATTGATTTTCTGTTCATGTTCTAGATGGCTATCCACTCCCTTTTCTAACCTCTGTCCCAGTCTCCCTCCCCTGTCCTCAGGGCTGGTCATTCCCTCATCTCTGACCCTTCTTCTGTTGCCTCTTACTTTAGTGCCTACTGCACCACTTGTGCTCCCTTTTTCATCTCCTCCTCATCCTCTCCTTCTCCCTTCCCCTCTCCACTCTTTCTACTTCTCTCCTTTCTCTCCCTCTGCTTCCTTTGAAGCCTTGCTTGCCCTTAACACACATAAGGGTGGAAGTCCTGATGGTCTCGATCCTAAACTCCTACTTCTCTCAGCTCTTGGCATAGCTATTCCTGTTACCTAACACTATAATCTCTTTTTCAAAGCACGGAATAAGGCTACTGTCACCCCACTTCCTAAAGGTGGTGTTCCTTATTCTCCTGGTAACTACCATCCTAGCCCTCTCCTTCCTACTGTGGCTGAGTTACAGGAACACATTTAGTTTCACAGCTCTCTTCCTACTTTGGCTCCTTCTTTACTTATTTCCAGCATTGTTTCAGGAAATGTCATTCCACTTCCACCTCCACCTTACTGACTCCATCCTTTTAGGTATGGACCAGAGTCTGATCACCTCTGCTATCTCTTTTGATTTGGCTAGAGCTTTTGACACTGTGGCATACTCCCTCCTTCTAGACATCTTAGGACGCTGGACTTTTCTGCCTCTTTAGTCAGTTGGTTACACTCCTACGTTGAGGGCAGATCTCAGTCTTTCTGGATTGGATGCTCTGTATCCTTTCATTCTGCATCTGTTCCGGCATCCCTCAAGGGTCTGTCCTAGGCCCAGTTCTCTTCATCATATTCATCAATTACCTTCCCTCAGCCAGTTCCTCTGTATCCATTCATATGTATGCTAATGATACAGTCATCTTTGCATCTGGCTTCTCTGCTCATAACCTTACTGCCCAGCTACAGCTGGATTATGACAATATTCAGCACCCAATCTGGTAAAACCATCTGGCCTTCAATACCAAAAAAACAAACAAACAAAAAAAAACGTTTCTATGACATTTGGCAGACAGAGGTTTACCAGACTACCTCCCTGCCATCATTCCACGCCCTTGATGGTGATGTGATTCAGGATGTCTCTTCCTTTAAGTACCCTGGGATCTGACTGGACCATCACCTTGATTTCTCGGCACACATTAATGCCATCCACCTTACGCTCCACCCCAAGTTTTGTACACTACATAGAAACAAAGTGAGCATCCCTCTTCCTGCCCACTGTGAGGTTGTATTGAAGATGATACTTCCCATTTTAGGGCTGTGGGCGGAGCCTACAGCCCTATTGGGATCAGATTGTAGCTCTAAATTTGGCTGATTGTGGAACTTCCTTTTTGGACATTTGGAAGTATTCCTCCACAGCATGCAAAATAGTGCATTCCACCTCTGATTTTTGCTATTTGCTGCTCTATGTTAAAGGCATCTGAAGGGAGGGAGGATGCTACTGTATTGTACCTCAGAACTTCTCAAGATATTAACAAAAAAAAAACTTTTTAAACTGCTGTTTCTATCATTTGTCCAGGTCAGTCTAATAGATTTATTCTGTTTCTTTCAGCAACCTAGGGGTTAACTCATTATCTGTTGCACTGGAATTTATTGAAGCTCTGAAACAGTCAGACAGAGAACAGTGTCAGATTACAGGCAGTGCAGCTGCAGCTTTGTTAGTTATCTCATTCCTATGGGCATAACAGGTTGCATGCTCACACACTCATACATGCACACACACACACACACATGCACACACACACACACACACACACACCAGCATGTACTCCGACTAAATAAATTTAAGAGGACTGAATTAGCAGCACTTCAGTTTCTGATGATTGTGACTGAACAGCACTATACGGCACCAACAAGAAAATAACTTTGGCCATTTGGTAGCTCTTCACAGCCCTATCGACTCTGGCTAGACTTTGTTTACTATGGTGACAACTGTGCTGCTCCCAAATCCTCCCTTGCAAGATGTCTGTAGCTATCCATAACCCCTTACCTTAATTGATCCCCTTCCCCTTACACATATTGCCCTGACTATTGCTCCCCCCTGTTATGTCTGGTTGGGATAATTTTCCCTATTCTATCCAACTCAATTTTTATCTACCGCATGCACCCTGTGTAATGTTTTGCCTTGCAATATTTTGTACTGTCTTCCATCCCCCTCCCCCCAGAACACATCTGGAAACAAGTTGTTATCAGCTCAGTATGCCTTTGCTTATAAAACTTAAATAAAATACATTTTCAGAATATATAATACATACAACACTGCATGGCAAACAAAACAAAATATGCAAAAATAAGTTTGAATATCCATAGATGGAGTATTGGTTCAAACATCATCTTAGAAAGAGAAGAGACCATAAGCAAGGGATTTATAGAAAAGTGCTTAGTCAAAAGCTGTACGACATTAGAAAAAAATGTAATGAATAACAACCATGGAAGGGGACACTGTAAACCCTTTTTGCATCATATTATTTCTATTTTTTTTCTGATTGCTTACCATCTCTAAAATTCATTGATACTGCTGGTTGTTTAATTTGCTTCCTTTCTTAGCAGAACTGAAGTGCATACTAATTGTGTAGTTATACCCAACCTTGTTTTGTTTCAAATCCTTGTTCTGCTGGTATTGCATAATTCCTGAATGTTACAAACACCCCAAACAGTGTAGGCAGTCATAGTGAATTGGTCTTCTCATTTTGCACTGCATGTTGAGAGGCAAAACAGTATTGGGAGTGTTCCAAAGTCCGGGAAGGATGCAGTGGGAGTTGATCAAGGACTGTAAACAAACACTTTTTGTGTGGTAACACCAGAATGGTGATCAATCTGTTTTCACTTTTAAAAAGAATAAAGGACTCATAATCAAACTACCAGCTACATCAACAATCTCTACAGAATGTGACTGATCACAACATGTGTTTTTTTTACAGACACTTTGAGGCTTAAGGGGGGGTGACAGTGTCCCTTGAAATCAGAAGTAAAGGCTGGCCTGGTGGCACTGAGGGTTGAGGTGCTGGACACCTTACCTTGCACTACACCGGCGAACTGGGTTCGGGAACAAGCTCAGGTCATTGGGGTACTGGCATGGGGGGGATTGGATGAGCAGGACTGAGTGAGCCCTCAGGCTGCTCTCCTCTCCCGGGGGTGGGTTGTCTCTCCTCCCGTGATCCCGTTCCCAACAGGTGGAGGTCTGATGAAGTAACGTAGCAGGTGGAGGCAGGAGAACAGGTGGGTGGAAGGGGGTGAGCTGGCTTCTGGTGTGTGTGTGTGTGCACCTCCATGCTCATGTATGGCCATGGGCTGGGACCCGGGGATACTGGGAGAAAACCATAAAAACCTAGTTTAAAAAAAAAGAAATCAGAAGTAAAGAACATATGAGGAAGCCAGCAGAATTAAGCCTTTCTGTCTATCTAGTCTGCTCATTTTGCAGGGTTCTCAGCTCAGGCTAGTGTCCCTGCTCACCCCCTACCCTACCTTTTCATCCCTTTCTTTCCCCCTTCCATGACTTTTATCTTCCCCCTTTATCTATCCTAACCTCTCTTAGAGCTGCCCACCAGCCTCAATGAGGCTACCTCTTCTGGCAGCACACTCCGTTTGCTCACCACTCTTTCTGTGAAGAATTGTCCTCTAACCTCCTTGTTACACATCCCCCTCCAACTTTAGGTTGTGCCTCCTCATGCTTTCGCTGCAGCTTAGCCTGATGATACCCTCCCTGTTCACCCTATTGATCCCTTTCAAGTACTTGAAGGTCTCAATCATGTCTCCCCTCTCCCTCCTGTTCTCCAGGGATTACATAGATACATACATAGATACATAGACAGTGTCGGCAGATAAGGGCCTATGGCCCACCCAGTCTGCCCATTTGAGCTTGTAAGTTCAGTTTGTTTTCCTAGAAGTCTGTTGCCCCTTACCCCTGACCTCCAGAATTCCTTTATGTCTATCCCATGCTTTCTTAAGTCCCGTGATTGTTTCAGCCCCCACCACTTCCTCTGGCAGGGTGTTCCACTTGTCCACCACCCGTTCTGTGAAGAAATTCTTTCTCATGTTTCCTCTGAATCGTCCTCCCTCCAACTTCATCCCATGCCCTCTAGTCCTGGAACATCTTTTTCACTTAAAAATAGTGTTTTCCTGCACCCTGTTCCTCCCTGTAAGATACTTGTATGTCTCTATCATATCCCCTCTCTCCCTCCTCTCCTCCAGGGAGTACATGTTCAGTTCCTTCAACCTGTCTTCATAGGACTTGTGATGCAATCCATGCACCATCTTTGTTGCCCTCCTCTGAACCTTCTCTACCCTGTCTATGTCCTTACGTAGGTATGGTCTCCAGAACTGTACACTGTACTCCAGGTGGGGCCTCACTAGTGTCTTGTATAGTGGAATTATGACCTCCCTTTCCTGCTGGTGATGCCCCTGCCTATACATCCCAGCATCCTATTTGCTTTACCTGCTGCCTTGTCACACTGTTTCCCTACCTTGAGGTCATCAGAGATGACAACCCCAAGATCCCTTTCCTGCTTGGTGCATGCTATATCCTCACCCCCAACTGATATATTGTGCCAGGGTTTTTGTGCCCCATATGCATTATCTTGCACTTCTTTGCATTGAATTTCAACTGCCAAACCCCTGACCATTCTTCAAGTTTCTGCAGGTCGCTTCTCATTTTGTCTACACCCTCTGGTGTGTCTACTCTGTTACAGAGCTTTGTGTCATCAACGAACAGTGAAATTCTGCCTTCTAGATCCTGCGCAATGTCACTGATGAAGATGTTGAATAGGACCGGTCCCAGCACTGATCCCTGTGGTACCCCACTGGTCGCTCTTCCCTCTGTGGAGTGACAGCCATTTACCACCACCCTCTGTGTCCTGCCACCCAGCCAGTTACCTACCCACCACACTACTGTCCTGCCCACACCCATATTCCCCAGTTTGTGTAATAAAGAGAAAATTACATATTTAGGGCCCTCAGTGTGTCCGCATATGATTTACTCTGCTGCCTTGCAATCATCTTAGTAGCCCTCCTCTGGACTGTCTCCATCAGGGTGATGTCTTTTTTAAGGTGAGAGCTCCAGAACTGCCCCGTGTACTCAAGATATGGTCTCACCAGTGACCTGTACATGGGCAATACCACCTCCTGCCACCTACTGCTGATCCTCCTGGCTGTGCACCCCAACATCTTGTTTGTCCTTGCCACTGCCTTCTTACACTGTGTAGAATGCTTCAGGTCACTAGTTATCATCACTTCCTGATCCTATTTCTCCACTGAGGGAGATACCTGGACCCCTTCCAGGTAATAGTTTTTCTCTGAATATGTGTAATACCTGTTCCTGCTTGTAACCTTCCTTGTAACCTCCCGGGTTGCTCCTGAAAATAGGCATATTATTGTCTAGTGTGCTTACCAGGTTAACAAAAACTAAATAAATAAATACTCTGTCCTGGGGTTTTGGGATTATCTCCCTCTCTCTGTCTATGCCACACACTCCTTACTGTCTACTGGTAGCTGTTCTCTCTGTCTCATTCCAAGCACTTCCTAGTGTCCAGTAGCAACCCTCTTTCTACCACTCCTATGCCAAACACTTCCTGGTTTCTACCCTCTGCCTTCACCACATCCCATGCCAATAGCTCCTGTGTTCAGTGGTGCCCCATATCTCTCTCTCTCTCTCTCTCTCTCTCTCTCTCTCTCAGTCCTATACCAAGTAATTCTTAGTGTTGAGCAGCAACTCTGTCCCATTCTGTATATGCTGTGGTGTTGAATGGCACCCCACACCCATCCCATTCCAAGAACTTCCTGATTTCCAGTGGCTTCACACCCTCTGAACCTACTCAACTCCACCTGACATGGTGACAGGTACCCCACCAGACACCTTCCCAGATGTGCACTGTCTAATTCACAGTACTGCAAAACTACATTTAGAAATGCAGTTTGCTGCTGGTCCGGTGGCTGAGGCGCTGGCGCCTACCTCACACCGTGAGCCGGGTTCAGGAACAGACTCGGGCGCTGGAGGGCTGGCAGGGAGAAGAGAGACTGAGATCCGAAGACTGCCTCCTCTCTCTGCTGGGGTGGGTTGGAGAAAGAGGCGTCATTCTGTAGCAGCCCCTGGTGGAGACCAGGGGACGCTCAGTTGCGGCGCGCGTAGGGGAACTGGAGAAAAAAATGGAAAATGGTGTCTCATCCTACCGGATGACAGCCGCCTGGACCAGTGCCTCCTTGAGCTCCGTGACAGCTGACCCAGCTGCAGCAGAACCCAGGGCCAATGACTATGCTGTCAGACCATTTCTCCGCAGAAGAAGAGGACCCACCCGACGAAGGGTTACAATGTGGGGTCAGGATTGGAGGTGGAGATGAGAGAGAGGTGAGAGTCCTTGTGGCAAATTGGCCTGAAGGAGAGGTAGGTGGGGGGTCACAGAGGAGATAAACAGATAAAGCAAAAAAAAAAAAGTGCAGTTTGGGGTAATGTGAATTAGATGGTGGTTGGTCATAGAGCTGAGTGGTGGGGCTCTGCCAGTTACCATGGGGGGGGTGGATCAATGAAATTAGCGAGTCACCAGAAATCAAGGAGTATTTGGAAGTTTCATTGTTCTGACAGGGGTAGCAGGGAGGGAGCCTGGATACAGAAGGAAGTCTGCATGATTACTTGAACAGTTTCCATTCTGCAGAGACCGGGAGGTGGTTGTGATGATGGGGTTATGGAGGGAAAAGGATGTGCTATAGCTGGGATGTAGAAGAAGGGGAGATGGGTTAACTTACTTTCTGGACTGCCAGGATTGGACAGGGGGAGCAGGCAAGCAGTTGGGACTCAGAGACAAGGGGAGGGGTTAATTTACATTTCGGAGGGGGGATGGGATACTCAGTGTTGATATAATGTTAAGATCATTGTAAATTTAAACTATAGGATGTTTTTCACATAACATGTATTAGCAAATGTAATAATAGAGACTGTACTTAAAATTAGTTTTACACTTTTAGGAAACTTAAGAAAACACAGTTCAGCTTATAATTTATACATTATCTGCGTGTTTTTGTTCCTTTCTGCAACTCCTGATCCCAGGTATACATGGGTCCTGCAACCCACTCTGCTGCTACTGTTGCTGCACTATCTCTCAGCTGAGGCTGGCCCCATAGTACAACCCTCTTTTGGTGTCAGCAGTGGCCTGACATGGCCCAGGGAAATCCTCCATGTTCAGGGCTCAGATAGAATGCTCACCAGGGGGGTTTCCTGCAATATAAGTCACACATCTGTTTTCCCCTGACGGGATGGAAAAAATATCACACAGCAAGCTGTTTAATGTTTAAGCAGTTATTACTATTTATGAGATATACTGAACTCCAGTTTTACACATATGGGAACCTCAGTCCGCCAAACACTGTCCTTGTTGGCACTGTACAAACAGTTTGATCTTGATGTCTGACTCGAGACAAATCCTACTATGTCCCTTTGTATAGGTCTTGCCTTCATTTCACACCTCCTGAGCATTACAACCCCTCTTATTCCTCATTGATACCAGTGAGTGAGGCTGTATCTCAAGTCTGAGCCTATTCTGCTCTGTACAGCATTTACCAGAAACTCCCACTATGCTATGTACTAGGGATTAACAACATTTTAAGCATAGACCTTGTGACACCATAGCATCTATGCCAGTGGGTGTGCAGGAGGCAGCACTGCTGTAGGCACTTTCTCTCTGACTTTGCTGGCTGATGGCATCCAGGGACCTTGGTCTAACAAATAGTAGCTCTACTCACACTAGTCTTTCCTTGGAGCTTGAAGACCTCCCTGCTCTAGGTGCCTCACTGTAATTTTACAAATCTCACTGAATGGTGTAAAGTGGACAACGCAGCGCCACATAATCCAGCATGCCTTATGGCAGTGGCTGTCATTTATTCCAACCTCTCTGCTTGAGGCAGTGTCTCTGATGCCCATCCCAGTTATCCTGTACATTATGGAGGCTTATCTCCTACTTTAGTCCATAGTTTATTCTCTCTCACCAGTCTTTCTCCATCATCAGCTCAGCTGGCAGCACCTCTCGGGCATAGGGCTGTGACTACCGCCCCCAAAAGGTAAACACGTCCTCTTCAGTGGGAACCTATCTGTGCTGCAACATCACCAGGAACTTCCTTTGAAGGGAAGCCCCTCAGGGTTTCCACACCCTCCTAGTGTCTCCCCTACTTACTCCCAGGAATTAATAGTGATCTGCACTAAATGCAACAATGGCACTCATAGCCCTCCTGTTGAACTCGCTGTCAGAGGATCGACCAATTGGTATGCTTTAATCAAGTCCCTCCCCATTGCTGGCAGGAAGGGATTGTTACATTTTAGTTTTCATTACTACCATAGGTTAATTTATGTGGAAATAGGATCAGAGTTGCCCACATTTCTCAACTACAGCTGTTTAACCCTTTGCTGTAGCCAGACTCCTCTGTTTGTCACATCATAATCATGGCTACAGCCACAGACTACGATGTC